>OZ012703.1:62030727-63230727 GCA_963942595.1 Cylloceria caligata | reverse complement strand
GTCTGGTAATCACTGGGTAGTGGGATCGAGTCTCGCTTTGGTCACTTTTTTTTTTTTTTTTTTTTTTTTCCAATTCAAATACCTACGTATTTTATATTTAAAATGCATTAAATATTTGCTAATTACCATATTATTATTAACAAATTATATCATTTTGTATGAAAATTGCACGTGGAGCGGAAAAATAATATTATCCTCTTCACGAAGAGTTATTTTATATATAAAATTCAGTAAATATTTGCTAATTAACGTAATATTATTAACAAATTATCATTTTTTATGAAAATTGCACGTGGAGCGGAAAAATAATATTATCCTCTTTACGAAGAGTTATTTGACTAGCCTGACGCTTACATTACATTGTAATAGAATGTAGCTACCAAACTAACTGCGGAGGGATCCACACCTGCTCGAGAACAAAAGATTTCGGAATTCCCCAACGGTTTCTTTCGGTAAGGGGCATTTGTGACTGCAGTAGGTAGTAGCTAGTAGCATTTCAACGTTCGCTCTCGAAGCAGCAGGTTGTGTTTTGCGGCGTTGTGAGTGAAAATATTCGAACAGTTTTAAAGAAAAATATTATAATGTCGGATGTGGAAGTAAGCGATTCTCCTGGCCCTTCGGCGGCAGAAGACCTTGAAGACTCCTCACAGAGTAAAGATTCAAGAGTATTGATGAGAGATGCGCTTGAATATTACGAGCAAATCCTCGCAGAGAATAATCTTATCGAACCAACACCATGTGCGACAATAACTGACAATGAACAACCAATGCTACTAGCAGAGGACTTGTTCCAGTATACCGTACAAGCTTTACAAGAGAAAAAGTTTGTATCGTTTGATGAGTTGGTTACGTTCGATGAACCTAACGAAGAAAATCTTTTCGAAGAAGTTGTGCCCAGTAGTGAAGAATCTTCGGATAATTATTCGCCACCGATGAAAATATCAAAACCGAACGACAACATTCTACTGGATTACAAGAGAAAAGTTTTGCGTATAGCTGCAGCTCATCCGTCATGGAGCCTAGCATTGAGCCTAGTTTTGAAAAAAAAACGGGTGCAGTCGCTTCAAACGTTTGGAGGAATTGCCAAAATGGTTAAAACATGTAAAAAGTGGTGGTACCACATCGGAAAAATACGCGACAATCGATTCATGGACGTATGATCACTTTGACGAAGCTCGAAAGAATAATCAGCAAGTCACAACCCGGAACTTGCAGCAGTGGGCTTTATCTGCCGCAAGTCAGTTTGAAGAGTTCGATTTCAAAGCTTCGAATAGATGGGCTGAGGAATTTAAACGGAAGCATCGAATTCGTCAAAGAAAAATCCCGAAGTTTTTAACGGAAAGAGAGACCGCATCAATGGACGAAATCCTGGCTTCTGCAGAAGATTTTCGAATCCAGGCGCGGAATGCCATACCGAACTTTGAGCCAGACTTCGTCATTAATACGGACCAAACAGGTATTGAAAATATTATTTTATTGTTCGTAATTAATCAAAGTATATTTCTTCGTGTGTAGTATTTTTTATTTATTCATTTTTTGCTAATTTTTTTCAGGGTGTCAATACCAATCGACTTTCGATAGAACTCTCGCGGCCAAAGGATCGAAGGTGGTGCTAGTGACGAGGCAGAATATGAATAAAGTGACTCACTCGTATACTGCACAGTACTCTGTCACCCTATCAGGAAAGTTGCTGCCCCTTGTCTTCATATGTCTACAAGAAACAACTAGTTCATTTGGACCTAGAGTGAAGAAATCGGTAGACGAGTATCTTAAAAAGTACCGAAACGTCACAGTCACTTCGTCGAAATCGGGAAAGTTGACCACAAATTTGTATAAAGATTTTTTAATCAACGCTATGCAACCATATGTAAAAAAAGAAAAATTTCTTTTGCTTATTGATTCTTGGGGTGGACAAACAAATCCCGTCATATATAATGAAATTTTTCGCGATGATAAGCGCCTGCCGACTTGCACCGTGCAAGTCATTCCTCCGAAATGTACTCCGTTAGTACAGCCATGCGATGTTTATTTTTACCGTCAAGTAAAAAATGTCATCAAGCGTATGCAAAACTGCGCATACCTGATCGGAGAAGGCCGCGAAATCAACGATCGAGAAGATTGTATTAAAATTCATTCAATCGTTCATCATCAGTTATCCTCTCCGATCTTCGGTAAAATGATCAGATATGCATGGTTCGCTTCAAAACTTTGTGATACTAGAGAAATCTTTGAAAACGTCAATGAAGTTTGTTTTCCGATTCATGTTTTAAAAAAAAATGCGTCTGTAAAAACGCAGCATTCGTGCGGTGTGCTCGATGCCGTGAAAATTTCTGTTTCCCGTGTTTTTACGACGCTTATCACTGTCGCTCGTGCGATCCTGTTGATAAACAAATGGATACGATGTAACTTTAAATAAAAAAACATTATTTTTCTACCGGAGGTTTTTTCATTTTCGTTCCCAAAACTTTACTTGTCATTTTTTAAAATTAATTTCAAATAAATGTAATAACACGTGCAATATTCATAAAAAATGATAATTTGTTAATAATAATATGGTAATTAGCAAATATTTAATGAATTTTAAATACAATATACGTAGGTATTTGAATTGGAAAAAAAAAAAAAAAAAAGTGACCAAAGCGAGACTCGATTCCACTACCCAGTGATTACCACACTCCAGCGCTACCCACTGAGCTATTCACTCAGTTGAAAATTCGGTTTTTGTTTCTCTATTTCAGTTGCTCGCTCTAACTTCAAAGTCGATTTTCTCGAGAATTTCTGAATATAGCGTCGTATTACTTGGGGATATTCATATTTGGGGTCTCAACTTTACGTACCATGAGTATAAAAAATTACAAAAATCCGACGACCATGTCGTCCCCTTGTCAGTAATAAAAACGTATACGCTCGAACGGGACATCCGTCATTTCGCGCATATATTTAAAGAATTTTTTTACAAAATATGTTTTACCACAACCCGTAGGACCGCTTACCACGGCTGTTCATGGATGTTTCCGACGTGTATCCATATCGATGAGTGTCTATCGAAATCAATCAGCTGTCTCTTAAGTAATCTTAGACCGCGACGGCGGCGGCGGCGACGACCCTGCGGCATCAGCTATTTTCGCGGCCTTGACGAATTTATAAAGTCCGGCGCGCCTATACTAACTGATGAGGGGTGGGCTCGCGGTATATGCTGATGTTTACACCGTATGTAAATAAAGTAACGATAGTTTTTATATTTCTCACAAGTAAAACAATGTTTTTATTTTACTATGCATACGTGCAAAATTTACGAATTATGTAATTCTAAACAGCAATATCATATCCACGGAGGTAACGTGAGAAAGTCAGAACAAAAGGAAACACTCGATAAGAAAGACGGGACAAAAAGAATCAACGATAAGAAAGTCAGAACAAAAGGGAATGGTAGAGAGATAGCAGCTACTGCTACGAATAGCAGCACAAAAAGAACGAGCAGACAACGGTTTTATACAAAATAAATCAATATTTTTTAAAAATGTATTGTACACAGTAAATACGATACATGAAATTAGTCAAAAATATTATTTTAAAATACCGTGAATTCAACCGTAAAACTATATACTTTTTTGCGTTATACTAATTAGCGTATTTCACAATAGCCGTACGGTACAGTAGAGTACATCCCGTGCCGCTTTCGCTTCGTGTTAACAGGTTCGCATGATTTCGTTTCTTTACGCGTTACTACCTGATGAAATTCCGTGCGTCCAATAGCGTCGAATTTTAAAATAATAGGTACGCCCCTAGTTCCTGTCACGAAGGATCGTAATGCGTTATCATTTACGTGAAGGCTATGCGCAAAGTTTGGCGTGATACCCTTTACTTTACATTTTTCAATAATTGTGCCGTCGGGTTTACGAACAAGGTATCCGTTAAATTTTGTTCCTCCCGAAACGAACGAACTTATATAACTACCAGGCTCGTATTCGCTTAATTCATCCGTGAGATTTCCTAAAAATTGACCGATTGGCGGCTCATACTCGTTGCCACCGGGACGAGTCACGTAAATACAGAAGTCCGTATCGATGTACATTATTCGTCGCCCGAGCCCCTCAAAATAACTGTATAATTTTAAGCGTGCCTGTGCCGTCGTGTATGCTGCAATCACGGCATTTGATGTCGGGGATGGTTGGATAGCATCGCGGTTGCTCACATAGTTCACATACATGATCTAGTGATTAACCGGTAGCATTCCCATCACCTTAATCTCCGGACTCGCTAGTAAATTCATTAGCTCCGAGCGCGTGAAAACGATAACGGTTTTCGTGAGATTCTCGCGTTGACCGAACTTTTCCCAGATTGAATTAAGAGCAAATTTTGCGCGCGAACTTAAGCCCGGATTTGACTGCAAAGCTCTTCGCTCGAGATATACGCCCTCAGACTCCTCGTACAACGCTATAAAACGCGCTATTGCTTCCTTGTCATCGTTACACTCTGTTGGCGGTCCACTTGCCTCCTGTTTTATTTTTAGGAATGTGTCGATGAACTCAGCAAAATGACCGCCTCGTCGCGTTGTCGAGTCATACTGCGTAACAATGTATTGCCAAATTTCCTCGATACGCGCCACCTTATATCCGCGCGACACAGCTTTTCTCAGCTCGTCCATGACCCATGTGCCGTGAAACGCTCGCTCAGTCATGTCATCGTGTGTGCAGCTCGCGGATGTGTCCATGTCTGTACAGCACGTTCTACACAGGGGGAACAGTAGTTTCCCATGCATGCGAACAGGCAGTACGGGGATATACAAATCGCGCGGTGCTACTACGGTACACTTCACGAGACCCTCGACAACACTTAGATCGTTTTCAAGTCCTACGAGTTCTCGACACTCGTCACCTACGTACAATTTCGGATATCCAACGGGATATTTTCCATTCTTACACACCCATGGATACAGCGAGCACACATCTACATAGCGTATCTGCTCCCTATTCGCGACGTCGTACAAGCTTACAAAATTTTCCATTCGACCGCCAAAGAATGCATCGCGTGGTTCGAGAGGCGCCTACTTGACCATGGCGTGATTTTTCACGTATAACGACATTTCCTCGTTATTCTCGAGTAGTCTGGCAAAATCGCATTCCCATATTTCGGTTAGAGTGTACCCTTTTAATTCGATTCGCCCGGAAATAAGAACGGTACGCTCGTATCGCTCATCCATTGTATCACCGAATTTAGTTCGAGCATCTCTATTTACGCGATAACATCGCGGACATCCATGCCAAAAGCAGCCGCGACATTGAAGAACGTGATGGACCCCCGCATCCACGTAGTATCCGTCGACAGTCGGTATGCCGGTCGGAGGGCAATATTCTCTCGTGCATTCAGCATAAAAGATAACGCAGTTGCGCTTACGCTCGAGCCATACGACGGCCTTGCGCGACTGCTTATCGCCCCAGCGGTACCCCCCTGGTGGTAACACCACGAAACGATCTTTCTGTAGAAAATTCTTTCGAAATACTCTCATACATGCTTCTGTAAAGGGGACACGCTTCCGCAATGTATAGGTAATTCTCGAAAAGCTAGACACATTCGTCTCAAAACCGTAACATCTGTACGACAATATTGCACAAATTGCGTCGCTAAATTTAATTTATAATCGACGCGACTCGATTCTTACTCATACCATTTTAAAAATCGCTCGCAATGCGCTGAGAACATGGTATCGGGTGAGTAAAAATACAGAGCCGGCAGAGGACCTGTGTAATCCCGATATTCCGGTGTGTTGAATAAATGGGGAAATGTACCTTTTGCCTCCTCATCAGCGAAACCGAAGGCCTTACGTAAAGCGCTAAGACCCATGGGTAAATAGTTTAGACCAGGAGTCTCCAAACTACGGCCCGAGGGCCACATTCGGCCCGCGGACAGATTTTGGACTATTTCACTTTTTACCAACGGCAACAATGATAATATGGTTTTGGCCTTCGGAACTTACTGGAGTAATCAGTATGGCCCTAAGGCTGGAAAGTTTGGAGACCCCTGGTTTAGACTATCGAGAAAAACGACATCGCCAATCTTCATCGAGACAATCTTCGTACCATTCATAATCAGAGAGGGCAACTGTGTTCTTCGCACTTCGATTAAATACCGTAGAATAAATTGCGCGTCGCAACCTCCTGCAATATGAGCAACAGAGATGGTCTTTTTAAATTTTCTGTGATAATGCGAATTTCACGAGCTCCCCAACAGGATCATCGATAAACACGAATTCATGTTTACCACAGTCAGCACAATCGGTCTCTACGTCTGTGATATCCAGACATGTCATACATACTGTAACGTGGCAAGATAGTCAAGCGCTGCGTCCTCCTCGCACGACGGCTGCCAACACGATCTCGCAGGGCTGTAGATGACAGTTGGCGTACTTTATTTAATTACTTTTCTTTTTTTTCTTTTATTTTATATATATTGCGATTTATACGACCGAGAGACGGAGATAGAGTACGAAGAAGAGGAGAGCATTTTGTCCCGCGCGACGGACCAAATGATACGCGGCTTTCTATCCTCAGCCGCCGTCGACCCACGGAAACCTATATAAAGGGTGGTTAAATTGTAAGGGCCGATGTTGAATGTGAACCACACCTAAACGTCAAGATTTTTCTGCATTTCATTTGACATTTCTCAATTTCAGACTAACTCAATTTGAACCATGGAAAGATACACAATCGAGCAACGCGTTAAAGTTATTCAGGCTTATTATGAAAATGGGCGTTCAAATCAAAATGCATATCGTGCACTTCGTGATTTTTTCGGTCAATTAAATCGTCCAAATGTGCGTACAATCGGAAAAATCGTGCAAAAATTTGAGCAAACCGGGTCTGTAGGAGATATTAAAACACCAGTGCATGCTCGCAAAGCTCGTACTGCTGCTGTTCGCGATAGTGTGGCTGAAGAGCCGTCCACCTCAACTCGTCATCGTGCCCAACAATTGCACCTCTCACGCTCGTCGTTGATGAACATTATGCATAAAGACTTGCACTTACACGCTTATAAGGTGCAATTGACTCAAGAACTAAAGCCTCTTGACCATTCCAAACGTCGTCAATGGTCAGAATGGTGGCAAGAAATGGCAACAGTAGATGATCAATTTTCGAAGAAAATCATCTTCAGTGATGAGGCACATTTTCACTTCAGTGGATTCGTCAATAAGCAGAATTGCCGCATTTGGGCGAATCATAATCCAAGAGTGATTGTCGAAAAACCAATGCACTCACAAAGAGTGACTGTTTGGTGCGGTTTATGGGCTGGCGGCATCATCGGGCCGTATTTTTTCCAAAATGAGGCCGGTCAGGCAGTTACTGTGAATGGTGTTCGCTATCGTGAGATGATAACGAACTTTTTATGGCCCGAATTGGAAGATATGGATGTGGGCGACATGTGGTTTCAACAGGACGGTGCCACTTGCCACACAGCTAACGAAACAATGGCTCTTTTGCGTGACAAATTCAATGGCCGTGTTATCTCACGTGGTGGCGATGTCAATTGGCCGCCAAGATCATGTGATTTGACACCGTTGGACTTCTTTCTTTGGGGTTATTTAAAAGAAAAGGTGTACGTCGATAAGCCAGCAACAATTCAAGAGTTAAAGGATGAGATAATTCGGCACATTAACGGCATAGAACCTTAATTATGCCTAAGCGTCATCGAAAATTTGGACCATCGGATAGAGGTGTGCCGCCGAGGTCGCGGCGGCCATTTGGCCGATATTTTGTTCCATACATAATTGAACCATACCATATTATCATAATAAAAGGCATTGACAATAATTTCCTAAATAATTTGTGTTTTATTCAAAATCAACATCGGCCCTTAAAATTTAACCAACCTTTATCTCAGGGGGTCATCTGCTGGATTGCGCAACGCTGATATTGTCTGTCGCTAATTTATACATCGTCCAGCTGAGGCGCTAGTCGCGGTCATCGTGCGACACAGGTTCCCCCAATCAACCGAGTTTGGCGGGTTAAGTGGGGATCATAGTTCACAGGCACGCGTGCCGGCAGGACCGCAGGGCTTTTTTCCGGTTACTGTCGAGCGAACAGGACGTAGTAGCGAATCTTATATCGTCTCACTTTACCGTTGGTTTCGTCAAAATCGGTCACCACCTATCGTGGGTACCAGGGTATATCCTCCGAAACGACGAGGAGTAAATCGAGGAGAGAATCTTGCGGCCTTACTTTGAGTTTTCCCGGATCTACAAGGAACATCGCTGCAGCATCGTCCGGGTGAGCTTTCTTACTCTCTACGGTCTTTCGTCATTTCTATTGCCGATCTATAATATATAAATGATAAATTAGGGCCTGGTCGTACCTGCGATTCTGATAAACCACGCACAGAGTACTATTCGTATCGGGACAGACTGCGTCGAGTAGAGTGTAACATCGAGATCATTTGGCGAGTAGAGCCGGGAAGAAGTCACCTCGTTCGTTGTTCTTTTTTTTTTTTTTGGTTACTGTTCTGTAATCATTTTGTTGTAAGGCCGCGCGCGTGTTGATACATCATCCCGTGGTCGGAATGTATTTGAGGGATTTGAATGTCATAGGCCGTGTCGCGGACTTTCAGAAATAATTGACACTTATAGATTTATATTATTGTATTCGTCTTATTTTATTTTATTTATCTCTCTTATTATATTGGACATTATTTTATTTCTGCGAATGCATGCAGTGCGTGCTCGGCCGTCGTCCCGTATTTGGATCTTGATAGCGAGGGATTGGTACGGCTCGAGACGTATTCGCTTTGACTTTTGTGATCCTTCATTTGGAACAATTTAGGGATTGATATCACGGCTATTTTTAAGTGGGTTATTTAATGAAGATCTGCCTATTTCATTGGATATAACCGTGGTTTATTTATCGTTATTTTGGTTCACGATACTTTCCCGATTTTGCTGCCTGCAATGTGATAGTTGGGAGATTCAAATTATTAAAGGCTTCGCGTACGTGACCTTCCGACGTCCCGTAGTTATAGTTGTTGGATGTATAAGCGAGACAAAAAGCACCAAAGAACGAACGATTACAGTCTGTGCAATTGTTGTGCCGCGGAATATTCCACTTCGTATTTCGTATATTCGGGAATATTTCATAGCAAAAAAACATTGGAATTCGTTCAAGACAGGAAACGAAGTCCAATGCCCGATCGTACGATCGACACCAAGAACGGCAACGCAGCATGAGACGACTCGCTTGGCGATCGACGATAGGCTAACGCTAAAATTGGGAATTAAGGGAGATGCACGCGGTTCGAGGAGACGCGGACGCCCTCAAATATGCTCAGCCTTAACCTAGAAATCAAAATGGTGAAAACATTCGACGGGAAGGATTCAAAGGCGTTCTTAAAGTCCTTCGAGACGATTTTTCGCAGGGTAGCAGAGGAGGAGCATGATACCCTCCTGGAGTTGATAGTTATGAGTAAGTTAGAGGGTGCGGCAACAAAACAACTGCAGCACAAAACCATCATTACCATGGCGCAATTCAGGAGCAAGTTGGAAGCGTTGTACGGACAACGGAAGTCCCTGGCCGCGTTGCAGATGGAGTTCAGCTCCCTCCAGCAGGGACAGAATGAGAACATCGCCGCCTACGCGGCAAGAACGGAGCGAATTACGGTAGACATAACAGAAATACTCTGCGAACCGTTAAGAACGGAGGATAAGTAGATCACTGTAGAGAGCGTCACCCGACGAAGTGCTCAGGCTAACTTCGAAAAGGGCCTGCACTGACAGGTGCAAGTGCTGATGCGTGCGAGAAATTACCAAACACTGCATAACTCTGTGGCAGGGGCCATAGAGATTACCAATATGGTGCAGCCAAAGAGAGGGACACGTGGAGTATTAAGTCACCCCAGAAGATCCCAAGGCGCGCCATGTCGGCAGGGAGAAAACTGTTACACCTGCGGAAAAGCTGGACACATGGCTCGAGGGGGGTAAGACGGAAAAAACTACAGTAACAGCAGGAACTAGTCGAGCGAATACAGGCACCCGCCCGCTGGGAACGATGAGGCTGAAAACTCTAACGGCCCAGGAAAGACCTACACGCAACCTAAAGAGAAAGACCCAACAACTACTACAAGTTACGCTGCCGGCGTCGAGTGCCACTGCCAGTGATTTCGATATCGTCGCACCGTTGGTCGTGACCGGGGTACTCACCCTTAAGGCAGACACCGGAGCGCAATGCAGCATCATCAAAGAAGAATGTCTCAAATCAGAGACCATGGTGAAAGACTGCACAGTAGAGCTGCAAGGGGTGGCGGGCGAAAAATGTACTCCACTAGGAATCGCAAAAATCGTGCTCGAGACACCGGCTCTAAATGTAGAGCATTGGTTTTACATCGTTCCGAACACCGTGCTACTGAGGGTTAACGGACTGCTAGGAATGGATATCATTAAACATCATGAGGCAGATATCTTGCACACCGAAATGCTCAAACGGACACTGCATGCCGCTTTTGGATGGTTCAGTCAAGATGACCCTGCCACCATGCAGCGAGATCGTCGAGTATGCCGCGACCAAGAGTAAATTCATCGGACTACTTTCGAAAACGGAACTTGGAAACGGAGTAATTATGGGAGCCTGCATCACGCAGCCGCACGGTAGTAGCTGTGCAGTAAGTCGAAAAAACACTACAGAGCAGGCTGTTGAGGTACAAGGCCCCGTGGTGGAACTCGAGCTGCTAGAGATAACGGCAGTGGGTCACGGTCTCGAAGTCTTGACGCTCGTAGTATGCACGGTCAGCGCGGAGCGAGGGACCGACTGCCTCACGCGACTAGCTCAAGAACTAGACACAGAAAATCTCAACAAGGAAGAGCGCGAAGCGCTCGATGAGATTACTAGGGAGTACGAAGATGTATTCCACCTGCCAGGGGACAAGCTGCCATGTACACCAATGGTAGAGCACGTAATCCCCCTTAAGGAAGGGGTGCAGCCCATTAAGGTGCACGCATACAGGCTGCCCGAGACCCAGAAAAGAGAAGTGGAGAGACAGACCTGCGAAATGCTTGCAGAAGGCATTGTCCAACCCAGCAGAAGTCAGTGGAACGTGCCGCTGCTGGTTGTAGCGAAGAAACCTGATGCAGCCGGAGTGAGGAAAATGCGCGTAGTGGTGGACTTGCGGAAGTTGAACGACGCCGGCATCGGGGACTCATACCCACTGCCCAATATCACCGAAATATTAGACCAGTTGGGACGGGCCCGATATTACATGACTTTGGATCTCGCTTCTGGATTTCACCAAAGCCCGATGGCGCAGCAAGACAAAGAAAAAACCGCTTTTTCTACACCACAGGGCCATTTTGAGTATAACCGCATGCCATTTGGACTAAAGAACGCGCCGCCGACTTTCCAGAGGCTGATGAACTCCGCGCTGGCTGGACTACAGGGAGTTAAATGTTATGTGTACCTAGACGACATAGTAATCCACGGAAAAACTTTAAAAGAGTACAATGATAGGCTGCGAGAGGTACTGTAGCGGCTACGAGAAGCCAGATTGGCAGTGCAATCGAGCAAGTGCCAGTTCCTGCGCAAAGAAACGCAGTACCTCGGCCACATCATCTGCGAAGAGGGTGTACGTGCCGATCCGAAGAAGCTGGAAGCGGTAAAGGAATTCCCGGTGCCGAGAGACGTAAAAGGCGTACAATCCTTCCTCAGACTAGCTGGTTATTACCGGAAATTCATCAAAGATTTCTCGAAAACCGCTAAGCCACTCACTGAATTAACCCAGAAAGGGGTTAAATTCGAGTGGACCTCAGTAAGGGATGCCGCATTCGAAGAACTGAAGACGGCACCAACCACGGCATCAACCACGGCACCGATACTGCAGTATCCTGACTTCATGAAGCCTTTCGTTGTAACAACGGACGCCTCAGACAGGGCACTCGCCGCTATCCGTTCGCAAGGCAAAATCGGGCACGATTTGCCCATATGCTACGCTAGCCGCACCATGACGAAGGCCGAGCTGAACTATACGACTACGGAAAAGAAATCACTCGCAATAGTTTGGGCTCTCGCTCAATTCCGGCCATATATTTACGATACTCGCTTCACAGTAGTGAGAGACCACTAAACGCTCACCTGGCTGTTTGGAGTAAACGACCCAGGATCGAGACTAATGCGGTGCAAAATAAAATTGGCAGAACATGAGTTCGATGGCGAATACAAGGCAGATAAGCGCAACACGAATGCAGATGCGCTCAGCCGTATATTCCTCACTACGAGGGCCCAAGCGAGAGCAAATAACAAAGTCCATGGATCGAAAGAGGACATCACCACGGGGCAAGTAGGCACAACAAACGACCGCACAAAGCAAAGGGCCGAAGATACCCCGTATAGCCATGGTAGCTCGTCGGAGCGAGAGATCGAGCTCGCCCACGAGACAGAAAAGGACAGCATGCGCCCGTTTACGAACAGCCGCACAAAGCGGAGAGCCGAGAATACCACGGGCCAGCCCAGCAACGAGGCAGAGAAAGAAGAAGCGCCTGCCCACGCAGCAGAGAAGGATAGAGAGATCCGTAGCGTGCATGCAGGTCGCTCTACTGAACCCCACAGCCCCGCCGAGAAGCCGTGCGGTCGGGGAAGGGGCAGACCACGCAAGCTAGCAACGCAAGGCACTGGTAAGACTGCGAGCATCGCTGACAAAGACAGGGCGAGCCCAGCACAGCATGGCGGATCCGCGAGGCGCGAAAGGCCGCTCGAGACAGAGAGCGATCCAACGGCGGAGCTGCCGGTGGGCACGCCGAGGGATGAAAATGCGGGCCGAGCACCGCACAAGCCTGCTGAGGAAGTGAGGCAATAAAAGAGCACAGCGACTTCCGCAGTGGCGTAACCATTCCCTCCTTCGATGACCGCCTGAAAATCATAAGAGAATACCACGACACCCCCATAGGAGGGCATCACGGTATCAGGCGTACATTACATCGGATCCGGATCAAGTACGACTGGCCCGACATAAGAAGGGATTTGGAAAAGTACATATCGTCCTGCGAATCCTGTCAAAAGAACAAAATCAGGAAAAACCAATGAGTGCCGATGGTGGTAACGGGCACCCCATCGAGGTCATTCGAAAAAGTTGTGGTCGACATCGTAGGACCGCTACCGGAAAGCGCTTCTGGGACAAAATACATACTTACGTTTCAGGACGCCCTCACCAAATACAGTGCAGCGATCCCCCTGCCGAATCAAGAGGCTTCGACAATAACAAGGGGGCTCGTTGAAGAATTAATTTGCCGGCACGGAACGCCGGAAACGATATTGTCAGACCAGGGCACCAACTTCCTCAGTGCGACCTTCACAGAAATGTGTCGACTGCTCCGAATTAAGAAAATACAGACAACGGCATACCACCCGGAATCGAATGGCGCCCTGGAAAGATGGCACCGCACTCTCGCAGAATGCCTAAAAAATTTCCTAAGCGAGGATCAAGGAAACTGGGACGAGTGGCTGCCATACGCAATGTTTACGTACAACACCACTCCGTATACGGGGACCGGACTATCTCCCCACGTGCTGGTTTACGGAAGCGAAGCTGAATTACTGACGGCCGTAAGACAGGAGCCCCGAGGCACCTATGCGTATGACGACTACGTCCAAGAGCTACGAGAGCGATTACGCGCCGCATGGACAGTAGCACGCGACAAACTGGACGGCGCGAAAAGACGGTCAAAGAATACGTATGACTACAGCGCACAGGAACAGGAGTACCGCGTAGGCGAACGTGTACTTCTCCGAGATGAGACGGTGCGTAGGGGGTGGTCGGCAAAGCTGACCCCTAAGTGGACCTGACCCCACGAGATAGTGGAAAGGAGGCCCCCCGTCAACTACGTCGTCCGGAAGGGACGGAAAACTCGGGCGGTGCATGCTAACCGCCTGAAGCTCTTTATCGAGCACTAAATCAAAGTAAAATTAAGTAAACGTGGGGTGGGAGCTCCGCAGAGCGAAAGGTGAGAAGATTCAATAAAAATTTTTTTGGTTAAAAAATATAATTATCTCAAAATAATTCGCTCATACAAATTGATTAAAAATGATAAGAATGATAATCGGCCCCACATGCGGGATAAATGATGGGGGCCCTTTCAGCGAACAGACGACGTAAACCGATGAAATCGGGATAGGGCTCCTCCTCCCCGATCCAGGGTACTAGGCCCCACAGACAGTACACTGCCCGGCGGCAATGGTGGCGGCGGCTACGTACAGCTGAAGCCGCCAAGGCCCTTTCCGAGCGGCAAAGACGATTTCGCCCGGAACCACGATAAGACCGTTCTAAAAGAAATAAAGAAATAAATAAATAAAAATAATACGTACATAAATATCCCAAGGAAGAAAGGAGAACACTCATCGCTAATTCCAGCACCTCGGGGGTCACGTCCTCTCCCCTGCGGAGAAAGGCACCGTAAGGCGAGGCCCCAGACATTCGGAAAATAATTGTAGACTCGCTGTTAGAACGCTGAATGAAGAATGAACAAAGAAGCTCTCGCAAGACGAAACCCGCGAGACCGCAAGAAAAAGAAAGAGAACAAACGCAATAAGCATTCTCACGATCTCCTCCCCTCATCTGATTGCAGGTTAATCGCTGCGAAAAGTGAACTAACAATGGCCACACTGTATCCGTCCGACTGCGTCGTCAGCGCTTTTACCAGCACTCCGGGCATCTACTATGAAGACATAGGAAGCCTCACGATAATCCAATCGACGTGGCGGTTGATTATCAGGCTGGACCTCGCCGCTCTAATGCACCGAGAAGCAGAGATCAGCAAAAGTCTACAACGCCTCACAGAGCTGTGCAAAGGCGAAATCCGCGTCAACGACCTATGTCCCATCATAAGCGACTCGGTTCAAAGAATGCACAGAAGAATAGAGATGGGGGTATTGACCATATATGACCTCCTCGGGACGCGTCCCGTGAGAGAGTTCAGAGGATTGATCAACGGCCTAGGAAGCATAATCAAGGCCATCATGGGAAACATGGACGCCGCCGACGCACGGGAGCTCCACGAAGAAATAACGCAACTTAAAGTCTCTCACCAGACCCTGCAGGAAGGGTTGAAAAATCAAATTCAAGTCATAAGAACCACGCTCAGCCTATTTAACGAAAGCGCGCACCACATACAGGTTAACGAACAGACTCTGCTGGCCCAGATACAGCGTATCAACCACACGCTGAACGACGACCTGTACCACATAAAGAGACGCCAACACTCGGACGAGACGCTCAATGCGATAAGTAATGCTGTCGAAGCATTACTCAGCGACGTACAGGAGCTAGTGTAGCTGGTGGACGATATAGCTAGCGGTAAGGCCCGAGCAACGTCCCTGCCGCCACGCACACTTGCAAGACACATCGTCCAAGTACTACCACACCTACGGTCAGGCAGTAGCTTCCCAGTCGCAATAGCACACGACCAAGTGTCAATACTTATGCGACTGGCAGATACCAGGGCCTACAGCGAAGGCAACGCGGTAGTGCTCGTGCTGGATATACCGCTGATCGGGCAGCAACGGTATAGTATACAAAAAGTATATCCTATACCCATGCGATCTGACAACGGCAGGCACTACTACATAGACACAAATGAGAATCACATAGTCATAGATATCGAGAATCGCAAATACCTAAGCATGACAACCGATGACGTAAAAATTGCAAGGTACTGGACAAATCATACGTTTGCCCTCCAACACACTCTAAAATTCCGGTTACGAACGACGCACCCTGCAAAGTCCTAATCTACGCGAAAATGAACACCGATAACGGCGGAAAATGCGCAAAAAGGGTTATCGAAATAACCCATCCACTAATCGTCCTAATGCAACAGCAAGGGTGTTGGTTATACATCGCGCCAACCCCCGAACCCGTAGGAATAAATTGTGGAAAAAATCCCACTCAGCACGAAATACTAACCAATTCGGGAATACTAGCATTGGTAGGCGTATGTGTAGTAACCCCCGAGATTTCAGTATCAAAACCATCGGGCGAACGTCGCAGGTCATCCGAAAAAACTACCTTTCGTCGTTCAATTTAAGATTAGCGGAAATTGAAGCTCAGGCGCCCCCGACGCAGTGTTATGCCGGTACCGGGTAATTGGATTATTCGGTATTCGGTATAATATTAAAAAGTTATTATTTTTTGGGATCGTTTGCCGATAAGGAGATGAATCTCGAGTTATCGATGAAAACGCGAATTTATATAAAAGGAAGTATTTATTATAGGCAACGGTAACTTTCCGTTGTCTATTTAAAAGTCAATGTAAGAATGTACAATAATACGTTGCTTCGAGTATTTCACAAGGAACCAACCATTCTCCCTTGAATCTAATTTAATTCTGATTTTAGTAAAGCAGTTAGCAACTGCGTTTGCTAAAATCCCTTAGTTGGCAGCTTTAGTTTTAGCCAATCGTAGATCGCCTAGCGAGTCGCCTCATGCTGCGTCGGCGTCTACCTCGCATCCTATCTTGTATGACAGCTATCTTTCAGAATTCCATCTCTAGCTGTGTCCGCTAAGGAATATTCCTATATACGCGAAGATGAATATTCCGCGACACAACATCCCTCCCCCCTTAGGAGGAAAAGTTTTCAAAAAAAAATTATTTCTTCAGTTGGTTTCCCGTACCTTACAATTTTTATACAATTTTACGGTTCGATATATAATATATAATATATGTGTAATAGTACGTGAAATGTTTCATTTTTTGTTTGTTAATGTCGCTCGGGTCGAGTGAGTCGTTCTTAGTTAGGGGAACGATTGCATATCCTGGCCAGCTCGGTTCGCAGTCGTTCCACTGGCTGTTGTCGTCCGAGTGGCTCGAGGTTGATGGTTACCTCGGCGGCTGCCGGGGTTGTTGCCTCGCTCGTTCTCTTTAGTGTTCTGTTTCTTTGGTGCCTGTAACATTTAAACAGAACGTAGCCAACCAAGGCTATCGGTGCTATAGCACCCAAGGAGTAAAAGTTCAGGTTGTGGATGTGCTGCATCCCGTCTCCGGCTGTATTGAGGGTTTCCATGATGTGGTCGCAGCACGCTCTGTAGTGGGATGGTCCTCTCGGTCTGCGTCGGGGGCGCTTAACTTCGATCTCCGTTAATGTCAAATTAAACGACGGAAGGTAGTTTTCCCGTATGATCTGCGACGTTCGCCCGAGATTTCAGCATCAAAACCATGGGGCGGTTACTATACATACGCCTACCAAAGCCAGTATTCCCGAATTATTTAGTATTTCGTGCCGAGTGGGATTTTTCCCACAATTTATTCCTACGGGGACCGAGGTTGGCGCGACGTATAACCATCGTCCTTGCTGTTACATTGGAACGATTAGGGGATGGGTGATTTTGATAACCGTTTTCGCGCATTTTTTCCCGTTACCGGTGTCCATTTTCGCATAGATTAGGACTTCGCAGGGTGCGTCGTTTGTGACCGGAATAGTAGGGTGTGTTGGTGGGCAAATGTATGATTTGCCCATTACCTTGCAAATTTTTACGTCATCGGATGTCATTCTTAAGTACTTGCGATTCTCTGTATCTATTACCAAGTGGGTCTCGGTCGCGTCCATGTAGTAGTGCCTGCCGTTGTCAGCTCGCATGGGTATAGGATATACTTTTTGCATACTATATCGTTGCTGCCCGATCAACGGTATATCCAGCACGAGTACCACTGCGTTGCCTTCGCTGTAAGACCTGGTATCTGCCAGTCGCCTAAATGTTGACACTTGGTCGTGTGCTATTGCGACCGGGAAGCTACTGCCCGACAGTAGGTGTGGTAGTACTTCTACGAGGTGCCTAGCGAGTGTGCGTGGCCGCAGGGACGTTGCTCGGGCCTTACCGCTAGCTATATCGTCCACCAGACACACTAGCTCCTGTACGTTGCTGAGTAATGCTTCGACCGCAATACTTATCGCGTTGAGCGTCTCGTTCAAGTGTTGGCGTCTCTTTATGTAGTATATGCCGCCGTTGAGCGTGCGGTTGATATGCTGCATCAGGGCCAGCAGAATCTGTTCGTTAGCCTGTATGTGATGCGCGCTTTCGTTAAATAGGCTGAGCGTGATTGTTATGACTTGGATATGATTTTTCAGTCCTTCCTTCAGGGTATGGTGGGAAGTCCTAAGTTGCGTTATTTCTTAGTGGAGCTCCCGCGCGTCGGCGGCGTCCATGTTTCCCGTGATGGCCTTGATTATGCTTCCAAGGCCGTCTACCAATCCTCTGCGCTCTCGGACGGGGAGCGTCCCGAGGAGGTCGAATATAGTCAACACCCTCATCTTTATTCTTCTCTTCATTCTCAAAACTGAGTCGCTTATGACGGGGCATATATCATTGACGCGAGTTTCGCTTTCGCACAGCTCCGTCAGACGTTGTAGGCTTTTGCTTATCTCCCCTTCTCGGTGCAGTAGTGCAGCGAGGTCCAGTCTGATAATCAGTCGCCACGTCGATTGAATTATCGTAAGGCTCCCTATGTTCTCATAGTAGATGCCCGGAGTGCTGGCAAAAGTGCTAACGACGTAGTCGGCCGTATGCGGTGTGGCTATGGTTTGTCTACTCCTTGCTGCGATGAATCTGCAACAGACGAGGGGAGGAAAGCGTGAGTTCTCCCTCTTTTATTGCAGTCTCGCGGGTTTCGTCGCACGAGAGGTTCTTTACTCATTCTTCACTTAGCATACTACCTGCAAGGATGTCAATTGTTACTTTTCGAGTGTCCGGGGCTCTTGGAGCTGTTATTTGCAGGGGGATGGACCTGACCCTCGAGGTGTTAGAGTTGACTGTAAGTATTCTCGTTACCTCCTTGGGTTTTTTAATGTTTGTACATTTTTCAAAAATTCCTCTTTTATTTTTTCAGAGCTTTTTGGTAGTCGTACCGGGGAGAAGTCGGCAATGGCTTTCTAATGAGTTTCTCGCGCGCTCGGCCATACGTAGCCGCCGCCGAGACAACCGCAGAGCCGTCTATTGCTTGTCGGGCTTGGGGCCCTGGCTCGGGGACGAGGAGCCTTATCCCGATTTAACGGGTTACGCCTGTTCGCCGAAGGGGCCCCCATCATTTGTCCCGCATGCAGGACCGTTTACGATTAATTAATTTCTACTATCAAATTTATGTTTTTTATATCTACTTTCAAAAACAATTATATATTTTATGTTTCTTATAAATTAAACAAGTTTTATTTTACCTCGTTGATTATTGAAGTTCCTACCTCGCGCTCCGTGGAGCTCCTCACCCACATTTATTTAGTTTTTATTTAGCTTTTAATGATCTATAAAAAGCTTCAGGCGATTGGCATGTACCGCCTGAGTTTTCCGTCCCTTCTGGACGACGTAGTTGACGGGGGGCCTCGCCTCCACTATCTCGTAGGGTCTCATCCACTTGGGGGTCAGCTTTGCCGACCGCCCCCTGCGCACCGTCTCATCTCGGAGGAGTACACGTTCGCCTACGCGGTACTCCTGCGCCTGTGCGCTATTGACATATGTTTCTTTTGATCGTTTTTTCGCGCCTTCTAGGTTGTCGCGCCTACAGTCCATGCGGCGCGTAGTCTCTCTCGTAGTTCTTGGACGTAATCATCATATTCATAGGTGCCACGGGGCTCCTGTTTCACGGCGGTCGGCAACTTAGCCTCGCGTCCGTACACCAACACGTGGGCTGATAGTCCGGTCCCCGTATGCGGAGTGGTGTTGTACGTAAACATTGCGTACGGCAGCCACTCGTCCCAGTCTCCTTGATCCTCTCCTATGTGATTTTTCAGGTATTCTACGAGAGTGCGGTGCGACCTTTCCAAGGCGTCATTCGATTCTGGATGGCAGGCCATTGTCTGGATTTTCTTTATTCTCAGCAGACGACACATTTCCTTGAAGGTTGCACTGAGGAAATTGGTGCCCTGGTCTGACAGTATTGTTTCCGGCGTTCCGTGCCGGCAAATTAATTCTTCAACGAGCGCCCTTGCTACTGTCGAAGCCTCTTGGTTCGGCAGGAAGATCGCTGCACTGTATTTGGTAAGCGCGTCCTGGAACGTAAGTATGTATTTTTTCTCGGAAGCGCTTTCCGGTAGCGGTCCGACGATGTCGACCGCGACTTTTTCAAATGACCTCGATGGGGTGTCCGTTACCACCATCGGCACTCGTTCCTTTTTCCTGATTTTATTCTTTTGGCAGGATTCGCAGGATGTTATGTATTTTTCTAAATCCCTTCTTATGCCGGGCCAGTCGTATTTGGTCCGGATCCGGTGCAACGTACGCCTGATACCCTGATGCCCTCCTATGGGGGTGTCGTGATATTCTTTTATGATTTTCGGGCGGTCTTCGAAGGTGGGAGTGGCTACGCCTCTGCTGCAGTCGCTGAGCTCGTTTATAACGCTCTCTCCTTCTGTGCTGCTGGAGGTTCGCGGGCTGCGGCCCCCGCTTTGCCTCGCTTCCTCAGCGGGTTTGTGCGGTGCTCGGACCGCAGTTTCTTTTCTCGGTGTGCCCATCGGTAGCTCCACCGTTGCTGCGCTCGTTCTGTCCCTTTCGGCAATGCTCGCAGTCTTACTCGTGCCTGTCTGCACTAGCTTGCGTGGTCTGCCCCTTCCCCGACCGCTCGGCTTCGCGGCGGGGCTGTGGGGATCAGGATAGCAACCTGCATCCACGCTGCGGATCTCTCCATCTTCTTCTGGCGCATTGGCCGGCGCGGCCTCTCTCTCTCTCTGCCGCGTTGCTGTGTTGGCCCGCTGTATTCTCGGCTCTCCGCTTTGTGTGGCTGTCCGTATTCGGGCGCTTGCTGACCTCTTCTATCTCGCGGGCGAGCTCGACCTCTTGCTCCAGCGAGCTACCATGGCTATACAGAGTATCTTCGGCTGTCCGCTTTGTGCGGTCGTTCGTCGTGCCTACTTGCCCCGTCGTGCTGTCCTCTTCCGACTCACGGACTTCGTTTTTTGCTCTCGCTTGGGCCCTCATAGTAAGGCATATTCGACTTAACGCATCTGCATTCGTGTTGCACTTTCCTGCCTTGTACTCTACGTTAAACTCATATTCCGCCAATTTAATTTTCCAACGCATCAATCTCAACCCTGGGTCCTTTACTCCGAAAAGCCAGGTGAGCGGTTGGTGGTCCGTCACTACCGTGAAACGGGTACCATACATATATGGCCGGAATGGAGCTAGGGCCCATACTATGGCGAGTAGTTCCTTTTCAGTAGTCGTATAATTCAGCTCGGCTTTAGTCATGGTGCGGATTGCATAGCATATGGGCAAATCGTCCCCGATCTTGCCTTGCGAAAGTATCGAGCCGAGCGCACGATCTGATGCGTCTGTTGTCACGACGAACGGCTTTTCGAAGTGCGGATACTACAATATTGGTGCCGTGGTAAGTGCCGTATTCAGTTCTTCGAATGTGGCATCCCTTACTCCTGTCCACTCGAATTTAACCCTTTTCTGGGTTAATTCTGTGAGTGGCTTAGCGGTTTTCGAGAAATCTTTGATGAATTTCCGGTAATAACTGGCTAGTCCGAGGAAGGATTGAACTCCTTTTACGTCTCTCGGCACCGGGAATTCCCTTACCGCTTCTAGTTTCTGGAGATCCGCACGCACTCCCTCTTCGGAAATAATGTGGCCGAGGTGCTGCGTTTCCTTTCGCAGGAATTGGCACTTGCTAGGTTGCACGGCCAATTTTGCCTCTCTCAGCCGCTGTAGCACCTCCCGCAGCCTGTCGTTATGTTCCTGGAAGATTTTTCCGTGTATCACGATGTCGTCGAGGTACACGTAGCATTTAACTCCCTGCAGTCCTGCCAATGCGGAGTTCATCAGCCTCTGGAAGGTCGGCGGCGCGTTCTTAAGTCCAAATGACATGCGGTTATATTCGAAATAACCCTGCGGAGTGGAAAATGCAGTTTTCTCCTTATCTTGCTTTGCCATCGGAATTTGGTGAAATCCCGAGGCGAGGTCCAGGGTCGTATAATATCGGGCTCGTCCCAGCTGGTCCAGTATCTCTGTGATGTTGGACAGTGGGTACGAATCCCCGATGGTGGCTTCGTTTAACTTTCGAAAATCCACCAATACTCTCATTTTCCTTACTCCGGCGGCGTCGGGTTTCTTTGCCACAACCAACAGTGGCGCGTTCCACTGACTTCTGCTGGGTTGGACAATACCCTCTGTTAGCATTTCGCTGGTCTGCCTTTCCACTTCCATTTTGTGGGTTTCCGGCAGCCTATATAAGTGCACCTTAATGGGCTGCACCTCTTCCTTAAGGGGAATCACGTGCTCCACGATGGCCGTGCATGGCAGCTTGTCCCCTGGCAGATGGAATACATCTTCGTACTCCCTTGTAATCTCGTCGAGCGCTTCGCACTCTTCTTTATTGAGATGTTCCGAGTCGAGCTCTTGAGCTTGTCGCGCGAGGCGGTCGGTCCCTCGCTCCGCGCTCATGGTGCATACTTCGGGCGTCGCCGCCTCGGGACCGTGACCCACTGCCGTTATCTCTAGCGGCTCGAGTTCCACCACGGGGCGTTGTACCTCAACAGCCTTTTCTGTGGTGTTTATGAAACTTACTGCACAGCTACTACCGTGCGGCGGCGTGATGCATTCTCTCACTATTACTCCGTTTCCGAGTTCCATTTTCGAGAGCAGTCCGATAAATTTACTCTTGGTCGCGGCATACGCGACGGTCTCGCTGCGTGGCGGCAGGTTCATCTTGACTGATCCATCCAAGAGCGGCAGGCAGTGTCCATACAGTTTAAGCATTTCGCCGTGCAAGATATCTGCCTTATGACGTTTAATGAAGTCCATTCCTAGCAGTTCGTTGACTCTCAGTGGCATGGTATTCGAAACAATGTAAAACCAATGCTCTACATTTAGAGCCGGTGTCTCGGGCACGATTTTGGCGATTCCTAGTGGAGTACATTTTTCGCCCGCCACCCTTTGCAGCTCGACTGTGCAGTTCTTTACCATGGTCTCTGGTTTGAGACAGTCTTCCTTGATAATTCTGCATTGCGCTCCGGTGTCTGCCTTAAGATTGAGTACCCCGGTCACGGCCAACGGTGCGATGATATCGAAGTCGCTCGCAGTGGCACTTGACGCCGGCAACGTTACCTGTAGTAGTTGTAGAGTCGTTTTCTTTAGCTGGGGTGCAGGTCTTTGCTGGGCTGTTGGAGTATTCAGTCTCATCGTTCCTAGTGGGCGGATGTCTGTATTCACTCGATTAGTTCCTGCTGTTACAGTTGTTTTATTCATCTTGTCCCCTGAGTCCTTCTGACGTTGGGGCTGCTGTGACGTCTGAGCTGGCTTGCTCTTGTTTTGCGATAGTCTCTTTCAACTTTTTATTAATCAATCGGTCGTGTATATGTTATTATTATTAAATTCTGAATTTATGCGACAATTCTCGACCACTTGTTAAGATGGAAATTTCGGTAAATCGCAACTCGGGGTGTGAGTCCGCGTTACCTAGATTCCTGCGTTATCGATCTTTCTTGGTCGAAAGATCTCAAACAATCGAATCCCTAATTTTTGTCAATTCTGATTGCCTCACTCATTCGTAAAGAATTAATGAAGCAACCACAATTGACGGTTTTTAATTTCTAAAGAAATCGTGAAAAAATGTCACCACAGCCCGGGATCGAACCGGGAACTCCAGAATTCTAGCCTGGTACGTTACCAATTACGCCACCGTGGCTCTGGTGACATCAATTCACGATCTCTATTTTAATGTCAGTAATTCAAGCAACTTTTTATTAATCAATCGGTCGTGTATATGTTATTATTATTAAATTCTGAATTTATGCGACAATTCTCGACCACTTGTTAAGATGGAAATTTCGGTAAATCGCAACTCGGGGTGTGAGTCCGCGTTACCTAGATTCCTGCGTTATCGATCTTTCTTGGTCGAAAGATCTCAAACAATCGAATCCCTAATTTTTAAGCGGCAATCAGAATTGACAAAAATTAGGGATTCGATTGTTTGAGATCTTTCGACCAAGAAAGATCGATAACGCAGGAATCTAGGTAACGCGGACTCACACCCCGAGTTGCGATTTACCGAAATTTCCATCTTAACAAGTGGTCGGGAATTGTCGCATAAATTCAAAATTTAATAATAATAACATATACACGACCGATTGATTAATAAAAAGTTGCTTGAATTACTGACATTAAAATAGAGATCGTGAATTGATGTCACCAGAGCCACGGTGGCGTAATTGGTAACGTACCAGGCTAGAATTCTGGAGTTCCCGGTTCGATCCCGGGCTGTGGTGACATTTTTTCACGATTTCTTTAGAAATTAAAAACCGTCAATTGTGGTTGCTTCATTAATTCTTTACGAATGAGTGAGGCAATCAGAATTGACAAAAATTAGGGATTCGATTGTTTGAGATCTTTCGACCAAGAAAGATCGATAACGCAGGAATCTAGGTAACGCGGACTCACACCCCGAGTTGCGATTTACCGAAATTTCCATCTTAACAAGTGGTCGGGAATTGTCGCATAAATTCAGAATTTAATAATAATAACATATACACGACCGATTGATTAATAAAAAGTTGCTTGAATTACTGACATTAAAATAGAGATCGTGAATTGATGTCACCAGAGCCACGGTGGCGTAATTGGTAACGTACCAGGCTAGAATTCTGGAGTTCCCGGTTCGATCCCGGGCTGTGGTGACATTTTTTCACGATTTCTTTAGAAATTAAAAACCGTCAATTGTGGTTGCTTCATTAATTCTTTACGAATGAGTGAGGCAATCAGAATTGACAAAAATTAGGGATTCGATTGTTTGAGATCTTTCGACCAAGAAAGATCGATAACGCAGGAATCTAGGTAACGCGGACTCACACCCCGAGTTGCGATTTACCGAAATTTCCATCTTAACAAGTGGTCGAGAATTGTCGCATAAATTCAGAATTTAATAATGATAGTCTCTTTCTGCAGTCCTTCCACACGTGGCTTTTCTTCTGACAGTAATTGCATATGACGTCTACGTTGTGTATGGATTTGTTTTCGCTTGGCATTGGCAAGCTCACTCTTCCCGATTTCCGGGTGCAGTCACGAGCCATGTGTCCAGCTTTTCCGCCGGTAAAGCAATTTTCTCCCTGCCGGGATGGTGCGCCTAGGGACCTTCTGGGGTGGCTTAGTGCTCCACGTACCCCTCCCTTCGGCTGCACCATGTAGGTTATCACTATGGGCCCTGCCACAGAGTCATGTAGAGTTTGGTAATTTCTCGCACGTACCAGCACTTGCACCTGGCCATGCAGGTCGTTTTCGAAGTTGGCCTGTGCGCTTCGTCGGGTGACACTCTCGACGGTGATCTTCTGATCCTCTGTTTTCAACGGTTCGCAGAGTATTTCGGCGATGTCTACCGTAATTCTCTCCGTTCTTGCCGCGTAGGTAGCGATGTCTTCGTTCTGTCCCTGCCGGAGAGAGTTAAACTCCATTTGCAACGCAGCCAGGGATTTCCGTTGTCCGTACAATGCTTCCAACTCGCTCCTGAGTTGTGCCATGGTACTGGTGGTTCTGTGCTGCAATTGTCTTGCTGCCGCACCTTCTAATTTGCTCATGACGATTAATTCGAGGAGGGTGTCATGCTCCTCCTCGGCTACCCTGCGAAAAATCGTCTCGCAGGACTTTAAGAAGAGCGGCAATGCCTTTGCGTCTTTACCGTCGAACGTTTTCACCATTTTTATTCCGAGGATGAGGCTGAGCATATTTGAGGGCCTCAGCCTCTCCTCGAACCGCGTGCGTCTCGGGGGCTGTACGGGGGGCGGATAGTCTTCCATCCCTGCTCCTCCTAACCGTTGCTGGAACTCAGCTATTTGCTCTCTTAGGGAGCGGATGAGCTCGTATTCGTCCGCACCTACCTCGTTTAACGTATCCGCCAAGTTTCGTCTTGCTGACGGTGTTTTAGCCCCCTGGAGTTCACGATCGAGTTTGCGTTGACTTTGCTCATGCTCGCGCTGCAGCCTTTCGCACTGCGGTCGAGCTCTTACCAAATCACGGTGGCTCCGGTCGATCGCCTCTAACCGATTTCGTACTCTTGAAGTCACCGACCGTGCTGTCGTACCGGTAGCTGTCGGGAAACCTACACGATCTATCGTTTACATGCTTTCGAATTCCCGCTCGTCCATGTCCTCGTCTAGGCGTTCAGGCGTTCGTTCGCCAGTAGCCATATTAAACACGTCGTCGCTACCTATTCTACTGTTATCGCGAAATGCCGCACCCCTGAGTGGGTTTACGTCGAACTCGGCGTCCAGTCGGCCTGCGACGGCCTCTTGCTTATCGGCGGGGATTCGACCCGGCGGCGAGACCTCTGTTAACGCCCTGCGCGCTTCGTACACGATTTCCCCTACGGCAGCAGCTAATCTGGCTGTGAAGTCTACCCCTTTGCCTGGCATCGTAGTTCCTAACGAATTGACTCTGCGTTTCGGTTTCGCTCCCCTAAATATCGGCATGTTGCTAATTTCGCGGCGAACAAAACTAAAGTATACCCACAAAATCTAGAAAGAAATCTCTCTAGTGGAATATATATTTTTTGAAATTTTTCAAATACCTGTCCTTACTGGCTCTGACTTATATCGGCAATATGTATTAGTATAACGTAACCGCTACTTACAGAAGGATGATCTGGTAGATGGTCCTCTCCATGGCGATGTTCTCGGGTGCTGTCGACTTGGTGTCCTGCAGCTCCTTTCTGTTGATAGTCCTTGACGTCTTCCTTGACGCTGTTGGCCCGCTTCTTCGTTAGTTCCTGGGTTCGTCCTTAGTGCGTCGCCAATGGTTGCACGACGGCTTCTTCTCGAGTAGCTGCTTCGCGTACTCGGTTGCACACTTTGTGCGTTTTTCCGCGATTTGACGTAACACCGTCAATCGGGATTTTAAACGGTTGACTGATATGTCACACCGCACCGAAGTACACTTCGCGCCTTCGCGTTTGCTTATTCGGGTTTTCTCGAACTACACTGGCGTCCTTTGCACGAGCCATAGTCATCATTTCAGAGTCACTCTTATTTACTTTGTCCAAATAAATCACGTATCGCTTAACTTCAGCAGATCCCACCGCTGCCACCAAATGTTATGCCGGTACCGGGTAATTGGATTATTCGGTATTCGTTATAATATCAAAAAGTTATTATTTTTTGGGATCGTTTGCCGATAAGGAGATGGGTCTCGAGTTATCGATGAAACCGCGAATTTATATAAAAGGAAGTATTTATTATAGGCAACGGTAACTTTCCGTTGTCTATTTAAAAGTCAATGTAAGAATATAGAATAATACGTTGTTTCGAGTATTTCACGAGGAACCAACCGTTCTCCGTTGAATCTAATTTAATTCTGATTTTAGTAAAGCAGTTAGCAACTGCATTTGCTAAAATCCCTTAGTTGGCAGCTTTAGCTTTAGCCAATCGTAGATCGCCTAGCGAATCGCCTCATGCAGCGTCGGCGTTTACCTCGCATCCTGTCTTGTATGACAGCTATCTTTCAGAATTCCATCTCTAGCCGTGTCCGCTAAGGAATATTCCTATATACGCGAAGGGGAATATTCCGCTACACAACAGCAGACCGAGAGGACCATTCCACTACAGAGCGTGCTGCAAGACCCAGAAGAGCTTCAAAAGCTCGGAGTTCGAGCCGACCAAATCATGGACAACCTCAATACTGCCGGAGACGGGATGTAACACATCCACAATCTGAGTTTCTACTCACTGGGTGCAATAGCACCAATAGCCTTGGTTGGCTATGTTCTGTTTAAATGTTACAGGTACCAACGAAACCGAACACCAACAAGGACAAGCGAGGCAACGACCCCGGCAGCAGCCGAGGTAAACATTAACCTCGAGCCGCTCGGACGACAACAGCCAGAGGAGCAACTGCGATCCAAGCTGGCCAGTGTATGCACCCGTCCCCCCAACCGAGAACGACTCGCTCGGCCCGAAAGACGATAAGAAGCAAAAGGAAAACTTCATCGTTAACAAATGAATAATAATAATAAATAAATAAATATTGTATTGTTAAAAATGTATTAAATTATAAAGGTACGGGAAATCAACTGAAGAAAAAAATTTTGAAGAAAAATTTTTCCCTTTAAGGGGGGAGGGATGTTGTGCCGCGGAATATTCCACTTCGTATTTCGTATATTCGGGAATATTCCATAGCAAAAAAACATTGGAATTCTTTCAAAACAGGCAACGAAGTCCAATGCCCGATCGTACGATCGACACCAAGAACGCCGACGCAGCATGAGGCGACTCGCTTGGCGATCGATGATAGGCTAACGCTAAAATTTCGCATTAAGGGATTTTCGTGAACACAGTTAGCAACTGCTTTACGAAGATCAGTTCTAAAAGTAGACTCAAAGAGAACGGGTTGGTTCCTCGTCAATTACTCGGAACAACAGAATTATTGTACATTCTTTTATTGACTTTTAAATTGACAACGGAAAGTTGCCGTTGCCTATAATAAATACTTCCATTTATATAAATTCGCGTTTTCACCAATTACTCGAGATCCATCTCCTAATCGGCAAACGATCCCAAAAAATAATAACTTTTTAATATTATACCGAATACCGAATAATCCAATTACGCGGTACCAGCATAACACAATACTCAGGCTGAGAGTCTCTATTGCCATTGCAATAAGTGGTTTTACATCGAGCACATTGATAGCTACAGCGGTTCTCGAGTACTCGATTATACTTGGAATTACACTGTGTGCAGAACCCCCGACTATATAGCGCACCAGCGAAATTTAATATTGGCTGGTAGTGATGAGAGCGTTTGTAATAGAGAATAAAGAGTGTATGATTAATTTTACCTATTGTCGAGAGTACGGATTTTCGCCTATCGTACAGAGTCGGAACGTATTTTCCGAAGGTGAGAAATTGATAAACAACAATCATTATACCCTCGTGAACTAAGTACTCCTGAAAGAGCTGAATTTCGCGCACACCGCATCCTCTAGACGGTGTCGTTACACCTACATTACGCGTGAGCTCTATTGCTGGTGTATATTGCGTTCCTCGACGCCCGTTTGACCGCGTTCGGCATGCGCTCGGGCTGTGACAAGGGATCGTTGTAGACACAAATTATCGCTATTACTTATGCGTAAAATTGACTTTTTTGCTACAGACTCGTGTGCAAGCCGGGTGCCCACACTGGCGCCTTTGACGCCTCGTACTATACATGTCGTCATCCATACGCTCTGAGCTCTGAGCTCCACTATTAATTAGTCGCCATATATCGTCAAGAACGATGCCGCGAGCTGATGAAAATGATAACCATATAGGTCCTCGCGCGAAAGACGGCACGCTCAGAGTCATACCCACATAATCATGTCCTTCGCACGATTCTGTAAGACGTGTGAGAACATCTCGTACACCGCCCTCGAACCAAGTTAGATGATCAATACCGTCCAGTGGCTGACGAAAATAAAAATCTGTCTCTCGACCCTGCATCCTATTTACTATTCTTATCCCCGTAATTTTTTTATTTTTGTCAGCGTAATTGTATTATTAAAAGCTTACCTGGATCTACCGGGTCTTCCTCCTCCTCCTCGTCGTCATCGTCCTTCTCCTGATCTTCCTCCTCCTCTTCCCGTTCTTCTTCTTCTTCTTCTTCTTTTTCTTCTTCTTCTTCTTCCTCGTTGTCTGTATTGCTATTCGTAACATCGCTTGAACTGTATTGTCGCGATGGACCTGCGACGGCTCCATCTGGTTCTCTCGCAGGACCGACCATGAAAAGACCGTTTGTTGGTTTAAGCCCGCAGAACGGCTGGGTAAAATTTATCCAACGATTCGCTGCGGCGCTGCCACCATCGTTGTCCCTGCTATGATCATCTGAATCGGTTCTACCCTCCTCATCGAAATCGTAGGTGTCGGATCCCATTTCTTCTTCTTCATACCGTCGAACTATATAAAAATCTTTTGAAATAAAGGAACTAAAATAAAAGTAATTAATGCAGTATATTACTTACGTTTTTCACTGAGCACGGGCCGCAAAGCAGGCTCATCCAGCCAACCGCGTCGACGAATAACATGCACCACCGAATCAATAATTATTTCTTTATCAAACAATCCAATATTATGCGCCTCAACTAAATCGCGCTGATGACACTCGCACAGCATACCGCAAATTTTACGAACAACCGCTTGTGTCGAAAGTTCCCATAGGGTGATCTGTAAATTTCATCTCCCCCACCGCGAACTTAACGACGGTCTACGCTTCAATATAAACTCTATCAATTTTCTTATGGATGAGCGCTTAACCACTCTGACCATGATTGTGCTGTTAAAGTAGTAGTAACCACAGTAAATCAGACAATTAACTAGAGATTTTTCAAAGCGGCGCGCTTTCATATATATTCCTTTATTACGCTCTTTCTCTTCTTCTCTCTCTGCATATACTGCAGCGATGTAATGAATACGACTAACCAAGAAGATGGCCGCACACGATCGCTTCACAAAAGCAAGACCTAGGGAAATATTTAGCGATGGTGATATACTAAGTTATCGAGTTTCGCTGATGAATGTCACATTGTTTTCATGTAATTTCAAGGCACTCGGCTATGAGGAAACTCATTAAAGTTCGTCGACGAATATTATTTAGTTTTCATGACATATCTTATCTGTATGTCAAGGTGTGCGTATGCACATACGTGTGCGAGAGTATGCAAGAGTTTTGGGATATATTTGTTGCTGCTGTTACTAGGCTGTTAAGGAGAATGCGATAAATACCAAAGGATATTGGTGAGCATTTTTCAGTCGTATGATTTGCAGTATTAAACGAAGAGGCGATCTAGCTAGATGTTGGGGAAAATCTATATAAAACGGAGTATGAACACCACCGACGATTCATTCGAAAAGTTACAGTCTACACGAAAGCAATAATAATGGCAAATAACGGTGCTACGTCTCACGCGATATCGCCATATATAGCAAACCCCGTTATGTACGGTTTAAATAAATCATTTGGTAAAATAATCGTCGCCGGACTCGAGTTTAACTCTACGTGTACTCTTACACCAGTGGTAAAAATATTGTCGAATGCTTTTACCGGAATTACACTCAGTGCGGACGAGTAACGAGTGTTAAACTGATTTTTCTCGCGTACAACGATATTTCGAAGCTCATGGGCCTGATGCCGAGAAAATGTGTAATACCCGCATAGAGCACACAGCGCATTACACACTTTTAACCTCATGTTACCAGCACAGAGCTGTCTGATCTAGTGAAATAAGCGGTGGTGTTAATGAGGAATACGAGAATCAAGAGGAATCTGGAGAATCGAAACGGAAACGTTTCCGAAAATACTCTCTAAACATTGTTCTTCAGCGGCCGACATTTGATATGCTCGTCGAAATAAATAGAAGAATTGATATTCACATGCAGGCTCTAGAGAGAAAAATTGGAACGATTCAGCGGTGTATGAACGAGGTGGTATCATATGCCCGTGAAAAGATAGTTGTCAGTGAAACGCCTCGTGCAACAGCGTATGAGATCACCGGTTCCAAGGAATTCTTTCAAGAAGCGCTCAAGCACATCACGACCTTGCTAGCCCCGGAGGATGCGGAGCGTATGAAAATTATTTTGTTCGAAATAATTGCGAGAGAGAGAGAGAGAGAGAGAGAGAAAATGTGAGTTATCACAGTCCTAAAACCGAAGCATCAGCAAAGGTCTGTGACAGAAAGAAGACGGAGCTCTCGTCTTTGTTTCATTAACACAGCAGATCACGGAATACGTGCCGATGTCGATTAGCAGCGAAGGAGCAGAGCTTGGTAAGTAAAAAATAAAAAATAAATAAAAAATCGTGATTTAAAAAAATGTATCATATTACTTTTTTTTAATTATAAAAAATAATGTCTTGCAGATCGAGCAGCTCCTGCATATAAACCGACACCGATGGTTCGTTATTCGTGTTATGGAGAGCGAGAGGAGGGTACATACACTGTACAGATAGATCTAGCTTCGGAAAAGAAAAGTGACACCCGCCATCTTCATCCGCCGTTGACGTCGGTGGTAGCAGATCATCAACGCTGCCAACTTTGTACATCGAGACGATGCATATCAGGTAAGACAGTATCGATTATTCTGTACACGTTGTTTTTATTGACCAGTGCGTTCAATTAAATACTCGTTTCATTCTTTTTTCAGAAGTACACTGTGATGACAACACCCACAGCGATAAATAATTTAAAAGCAATATTACGAGTGATAATATAAATTAATTCCTTATAGCGATTAAAATAAAATTAACGACGGATGAAGTAACGCGGGTTACAGTATTTGCAGGGCTGTTGCATACGACGGTAAATGTGTAAAGTGCTTTCACTAAAACATTGATTAATTTTTTAAAAATATCTAATCTTACTGTGTCTCTTATTTTTATAGCGTAATAATTAGAGAATTATAATTTAACTCTCTCTCTCTCTCTGTCGCTCTCTCTCTCTCTCTCTGTGAGGGATCATATTCTAGGTCTTTTACTACAGAGCAAGCGTTTGACGAGGAGCACAGCGCACGGCTATACATGCTCGAAAACGGCTTTCGCTGCATTCAAAGTGATGGATACCTAGTTATGATTCATAGGAGGTCGTTATCTTTATTCCCGTGATACTCTCTAGCAGCATCTCGAGCATTTAGTCTGTCTTTGGGATCCTACACGCAAACAATAAAAAGCAATATGTATCCGCGATACGGCAAGGAGATTATAAGCGACGCGTTTTGGTGCCGAGTAATTTTAGTCGAGAGTGTGATGAGCGTGTTCCTGCGTACACAGGAAATGTGCGATGCGTACGACGAGCTGGAAGAGCTCCTACGTAGCGTGTATTTAGTGGAGCATCGAGGAATTTCATACAGAGCCTCTAGAAAGTATGCTGCCATCTCTTGTCATGGAGTGTTCAATACACGGACTCAAACTCGTGGATGTTGTACGTATTGAGCATCTCATCGAAGAAGCGTGCGGTAGCGATGCCTTGATCGCTATCATGATGCGACCTCTTGCCGGCGATAACGCTCCGCGGGTTCAATTAACGAAAGAGGCACGCGCGGATGTGCCAGCGGGTATTATAGAGGCCCTCGGTGATGAGATAGATATCCGCTACAATATCGGTGTCGTGGACGAGAACTTTGACGAGGACGTAGCAATAAATTAAAGACACGGTGCTGCGCGCGCGTGTGTGTGTGTGTGTGTGTGTGTGTGTGTGTGTGTGTGTGTGTGAGTACATTCGAGAGACAGGAGTTTAAAATCGCTTCGGAAGGAGGGTAGGTGCCGACAACAGCTGTGGTGGTGAGTACATAATTTTATTCATTTTTCCAAGTATGTGTACACCTTTGCTCCATCCTGCTCTTATCTCTCCTCTTCCTTAGAGTGGGCTGCGCGGCGGTAGAAAAATGGGGTGGTGGTGGTAGCCCCGTGGTGGGGGAAGGAGTGGGATAGCCCAAAGGTGTACACATACTACTCATCTAATAAATCAATAGTTCCTCTACTTTCGTTAATTGTTTCGTTCAACTAATAATTATTCATAATGTCATCAACTTTGCAAAGTGGAAGAGAGAGAGAGAGAGAGAGATAGAAGATTTCAGGAAAAAGCGAGAATAAAGGGTGCGGCCGCTTGGTCACACGACAGAGTTCATGCCAACCGCTCCCTTTTGACCAACAACGCCCCGGCGTTGTCTAGCCGAACCCCTGGTTGAGGTTCGAGGGTAAGGCCGCACTGAATCACAGATCCATAAATGGCAGTCGATAGACGGATCTCCGTAGTAGATCCCATGCTTTAAAAGTTTACCGTTTGATCGGTGGCACTAAAAAAATCTATCTTTAAAAGATTCATTTTTCTGGAAGACGGTCGGTACAGCTGTATATCCATTTTGCTCCTCTTTTCGTAGGTAAAAATACCAGTAACTCCGATGCAACGGGGTTGCTTGTTTAGAGTATTTGCTCTACCTTTTTTTTCTTCGTTTTCGTAACTCACATATTATTGATGTTTTATCACTTGGTTAAAATATTCTTTTTCTCTTTCTTCTATACCACACATTGGAGTAGTTAGCTTGATTTGAATAATAGATACTGACGTATGTAAGCATATGTAGATATGCATTTTATCATACGGACTTGGTGTTGACTCAGCGGCTCGTAAACGTTGATTCTTAAAGTTCTTGAAGTTATTGAATTTCCTTGGATTATTGATGTTTTCGGAGTTCTCAAAAATCTTGATGACCTCAGTGGCTTGGGTGTGTATGGTATGTTTCATAATGGCCGTAGTAGGTGCATAACAATATGATTTCTTTCTTCTGGTGTCGCAGGAGTGTGCAAGTATTGTTCGTTCAGATGTAACACCTTCTTTATCACTATAAATGCAGTGAGGAAGCTCAAACACGAGGGCGATAAGGCTTCAGGGCATAAGAGAGGGCCGTTTTCCTGACTGACGTTTTCCTATTGTTAATTTCTTGCTTCATATTTTCTGTGTAGGAATCCGTGACATTTTTCGATAGATTCTGAATTGGCGAGTCCTTTAGAGATTCCAATACTTCCTCAGACTCGAGTCGGATGAGCAAAGGTGTGAGCGTATCTGTTTTCTTATTTTCTTTTAGATTTCAGTATGAGTCTTCTACACCTGATCCTATATCCAGGGGTTCGTTAGACAGTAGGGAATAGTTGGGGAATTTTTCATCCGTTGCGAGTGATGTGACCGAACCAAGGAGTTCGAGGGGATCGATGTCAGGTTTTTGAATTTTTCTTTCATCGTTTTGTACTGGATTTTGGAAAGGTTTTAATTTTCAGGGGTCACAGTGATACTTCGCCAAACGTACTTTGATTCCCCTAACTCATTGGGTCTGGGGTTTCGTAGTACAGCCGCGTGTGCCCATTCTCAAAGTTGTACTTTTGGTAGGCGTCTCCACTCTGGGGGAACCCATGCTGTCGGCAACCCCTCTTAGAGGTATTTATGCGTATTATCCAATAGCGCGTCAGTTTTTGTATGTTCAATGCTTCGTCCAACGGTTTTCGATTGACACTAATATGAAACTTCTCCGTAGGTAGTTCCTTAGTTCATGAATATGTTGTTTTGTTATGGTCTGGTCAACCACGCTGGCCAGGTATAGGTATGAGGGTCACTTCTTGCCATGTGGGAGCCAAAACGTTGTTGGTCCATTGATATAGTGTTTGTCCGGTGATGATTTCTTCGAATGGCTGAAGGCGTAATTGAGTTATCTAACGGTCCAAGATTATTAACTAACTGATCTCCATTCCGGAGGGAAGTAGAGTTCAAAATTCCTTTTCGCAATATCCAACCGAATTATAATTTTCCAATAGCGAAATGAAGTCTCGGTGCCGGGTGCCGTAGAATGGAATTTAAAGGAGTGTCGTCGAATGGGTAACTCGTAATTGTTGAGGTTCCATAGTTCTGTTCTGCCGGGACCGCGTAATTGAACTATTCGGTATTCGGTATAATATTAAAAAGTTATTATTTTTGGGATCGTTTGCCGATAAGGAGATGAATCTCGAGTTATCGATGAAAACGCGAATCTATATAAAAGGAAGTGTTTATTATAGGCAACGGTAACTTTCCGTTGTCTATTTAAAAGTCAAAGTAAGAATGAACAATAATATGTTGTTTCGAGTATTTAACGAGGAACCAACCCGTTCTCTTTTCAATCTAATTTAATACTGGTTTTCGTAAAGCAGTTGTTAACTGTCTTCACAAAAATCCTTTAATTCGCAATTTTAGCGTTAGCCTATCGTCGAACGCCAAGCGAGTCGCTCATGCTGCGTCGGCGTTCTTGGGGTCGTTCGTACGATCGGGCATTGGACTTCGTTTCCTGTCTTGAACGAATTCCAATGTTTCTTTGCTTTGGAATATTCCCGAATATACGAAATACGAAGTGGAATATTCCGTGGCACAACATCCCTCCCCCCTTAAAAGGAAAAATTTTTTCTCTAAAAAATTTTTTCTTCGATTGGTTTCCCGTATTTCCTCTTACAATTTGATACAATTTTACAGTTTGATGTTATATAACAATACAATAACATTTTTCATTTTTTCATTAGTTAACGATCAAGTTTTTTTCTTTTGCTTCTTATCGTCTTTCGTGCCGAGCGAGTCGTTCTCGGTTGGGGGGACGAGTGCATACTCTGGCCAGCTCGGATCGCAGTTGCTCCTCTGGCTGTTGTCGTCCGAGCGGCTCGAGGTTGATGTTTGAAACCCAGGGCGCCTGGGTTTCAATCTCCATTAATGTTAAATTAAACGATGGGAGATAGTTTTCCCGGATGATCTGTGATGTCCGCCCGATGGTTTTGATGCTGAAATCTTGGGCGGTTACTATACATACGCCTACCAAAGCCAGTATACCTGAATTGTATAATATTTCGTGTTGAGTAGGAGTAGTTTTTCCGCAACTTATTCCTACAGGTTCAGGGGTTGGCGCGACGTATAGCCATCGCCCTCGCTGTTGCATTGGGATGATAAGGGGATGGTTTAGTTTGATGACCCCTTTCCCGCATTTCTTGCCGTTATTAGTATTCATTTTCGCGTAGATGAGGACTTCGCAAGGAGCATCGTTCGTAATCGGAATTGTTGGAAACGTGGGTGGGCAGATGTATGATTTGCCCAGTGTCTTGCAAATTTTTATGTCGTCGGATGTCATCCTTAAGTATTTGCGGTTCTCGAGATCTATTACTACGTGGCTCTCTGTCGCGTTTATGTAGTAGTGTTTGCCGTTGTCAGTACACATGGGTATAGGGTATACTTTTTGTATACTATACCGTTGCTGCCCGATCAGCGGTATATCCAGCACGAGCACTACCGCGTTGTCTTCGCTGTAGACCCTGGTATCTGCCATTCGCATAAGTGTTGGCACTTGGTCGTGCGTTATTGCGACTGGGAAACTACTGCCTGATGGTAGGTGTGGTAGTGCTTTGACGAGGTGCGTTACGAGTGTGCATGGCGGCAGGGACGTTGCTCTGGGCTTGCCGCTAGTTATGTCGTCCACTAGCCACACTAACTCCTGCACGTCGCTGAGTAATGCTTCGACCGCGATACTTATCGCGTTTAGCCTCTCGTCTAAGTGTTGGCGTCTCTGTACGTAGTATACGTCGCTGTTGAGCGTGCGGTTTATTTGCTGCATTTGGGCCTGTAGAGTCCGTTCGTTAGCCTGTACGTGATGTGCGCTTTCATTAAATAGGCTATGAGTGGTTTTTATGACCTGTATTTGGTTCTTCAGCCCTTCCTTCAGGGTCTGGTGAGATGCCTTAAGGTGCGTTATCTCTTCATGGAGCTCCCGCGCGTCGGCGGCGTGTCCATGTTTCCCGTGATGGCCTTGATTATGCTTTTAAGGCCGTCGACCATTATATGCTTAATCGAAAAATGTTTTTTGTTTGTCTCAATTATATAGCGTTACTACCTACTCTGCTTGGTTTATTGAAGTTTCCACCTTGCGCCCTGAGGGGTTCTTCAATCTGAGCTTTAATTTATCTGTTAATTAGCTATAGGTAATTTTTTATAATTTCATATATTCCTGATCTATTAGTGCTCGATAAAGAGCTTCAGGCGGTTCGCGAGCACCGCCGGAGTTTTTCGTCCCTTTCGGATGACGTAATTGACGGGGATCTCTTCTCTACTATTTCGTGAGGTCCCGTCCACTTCGGGGTCAGCTTTGCTCACCGCCCCCTGCGCACCGTCTCGTCACGGAGGAGTACGCGTTCGCCAACGCGGTACTCCTGCACCTGTGCGCCGTGGTCATACGTATTCTTTGACCGTCTTTTCGCGACTTCCAGGTTGTTGCGTGCTACTGTCCATGCAGCGCGTAATCGCTCGCGTAACTCGTGGACGTAATCATCGCAGGCATAGGTGCTGCGGGGCTTCTGTTTCACGGCGGTCGGCAATTCAGCCTCGCGTCCGTACACCAATACATGGGGAGACAGACCAGTCCCCGTATGTGGAGTGGTGTTGTATGTGAACATCGCATACGGCAGCCACTCGTCCCAATTTCCTTGATCCTCGTCTATGAAATTTTTTAGGTACTCAGCGAGGGTGCGATGCGATCTTTCTAATGCGCCAATGATTCCGGATGGTTGGCTGTCGTTTATATTTTCTCGATTCGCAGCAACCGACACATTTTCTTGAAGGTCGAGCTGAGGAAGTTCGTACCCTGATCTGATGATATTGATTCCGGCGTTCCGTGCCGGCAGATCAATCCTTCAACGAGCGCCTTTGCTACTGTCGAGGCCTCTTGGTTCGGCAGTGATATCGCTGCACTGTATTTTGTAAGCGAGTCCTGGAACGTGAGTATGTATCTTTTCCCGGAAGCGCTTTTCGGTAGCGGTCCGACGATGTCGACCGCGACTTTTTCAAATGACCTTGATGGGGTGTCCGTTACCACCATCGGCACTCGTTCCTCTTTCCTGATTTTATTATTTTGGCAGGATTCACAGGACGATATATACTTTTCTAAATCTCTTCTCAGGCCGGGCCAGTCGTATTTGGTCCGAATCCGATGTAACGTACGCCGTATACCCTGGAGCCCTCCTATGGGGGTGTTGTGGTATTCTCTAATTATTTTCTGGCGGTCATCGGCAGAAGGAGTGGCAACGCCACTGCGGCAGTCGCTATACTCTTTTATAACGCTGTCTTCGTCCGCGCTGCTGGAAGTTCATGGGCTACGGGCCCCGCCGTGCCTCGCTTACTCAGCGGGCCTTTGCGATACTCTGTCCGCAAAGGCCCGCTCTGTTTCATTCTTCGCTCGGTGTGCCCACCGTTAGCTCCGCCGTTGGGTCGCTCTCTGTCTCGAGCGGCCTTGCAACGTTTGCTTTTCGCGGCCTTCCGCGCTTCGCGGGTCCGCCATGCTGTGCTGGGCCCGCTCCGTCCTTGTCAGCGGTGCTCGCAGTCTTACCAGGAGCTTGCGTTGCTTGCTTGCATGGTCTGCCCCTTCCCCGACCGCACGGCTTTTCGGCGGGGCTGTGGAGTTCAGTAGAGCGATCTACATGCACGCTGCGGATCTCTCTATCTTCTTCTGGCGCATTGGCCAGCGCGGCCTCTCTCTGCCGCGTTGCTGGGCTGGCCCGGTGTATTCTTGGCTCTCCGCTTTGTGCCGCTATCCGTACCCGGGCGCTTGCTGTCCTCTTTCGACTCACGGACTTCGTTCTTCGCTCTCGTTTGGGCCCTCGTAGTAAGGAATATTCGACTTAGCGCATCTGCATTCGTGTTGCGCTTTCCTGCCTTGTACTCTACGTTAAACTCATGTTCCGCCAATTTAATTTTCCAACGCATCGATCTCGAACCTGGGTCCTTTACTCCGAACAGCCAGGTGAGCGGTTGGTGGTCCGTCACTACTGTGAAACAGGTACCATAGATATATGGCCGGAATTGAGCTAGGGCCCATATTATCGCGAGTAGCTCTTACTCCGTGTGTTACTATGTCGTCGAGGTACACATAGCATTTGACGCCCTGTAGTCCGCTAGCATTTTGTCTGTCGGCATCTACACTTCTCTTTCTCCTGGGCGAGTTTAGCCTCTCGCTTCGACGATTTATAGTGGTTGCCTTGGGTATCTTCGACTCTCCGCTTTGTGCAGCTGTTCGTATACCCAATTGCGCTATCTTTCTCTTTTTTATGGGACTTTCTTTCCTGTCCTACTTGAGCTCGTGTGGTCGCGTATATGCGACTCAGAGCGTCTGCATCTATATTTCTTTTTTCGGCTTTCTGCATTTTACCGGACCCATGCCCTGATTTTACGATCTTCCCACGCAAGGGTTGCGATCCTAGGTCCTTCGATCCGACCTTAAAGGGTGCGCGATACTGCACCTCGTACGTGCGCTGTCGCTTGTTCCCTCGTAGTTGGAATATACCGTTGTATTCGCACACTATTCCTGCGCGAGCTGCTTGCTTTTCACTGCTGGGGGGGGCACCAAGTCAGGCTTCCGTTGGCGCTGCGCAAACCGTTTGGCCTTCTTCCCTGTGCTCTCTGAGCTTACGCGCAGTGTCTTGACCTGTCGGCTACGTACGGCCTTCGCTATCTCCGACGGCTCGAGTGTCGCCGTCGGCTGTTGCACTTCCCCGTCGTGTTTAGAAACATTTGAACTCACTCAGAAACTTTGAATCTCGCTATTTTGCCTCGGCTGATTCCGCTCCTTATAGGTAGTCCGACAAATTTATTTTCCTTGGCGGCATCCATGTTAGACCCGTTTCCGGAAGGAAGATTTATCTTTGTAAGCAGGCCTATGTATTTGCATGTGGCAGCAGTTCTACTGCGTGGTGACGAATATATCCTTTTCGTGCCGTCCCGTAGCGGCATGCAGTGACCATACAACTTGAGCATCTCGCCATGCAGGATATCCGCTTTATGCTGCTTGATAAAGTCCATGCCTAGTAGTCCGTTGACCTTCAACGGCACATTGTTCGGAACGATGTAGAACCAATGCTCTACATTTAAAACCGGTGTCTCAAGTACAATTTTAGCTATCCCGAGGGGGGGTGAATTTTTCGCCCGCTACCCCCTGCAGTTCTACAGTGCAGTCGCTCACCATGGTCTCTGGTTTGAGACAGCCTTCCTTGATTATGCTGCACTGCGCTCCGGTGTCCGCTTTGAGGGTGAGTACCCCGGTCGTGGCCAACGGTGCATCGATATCGAAGTCGCTGGCGGTGGCAATCGACGCCGGCAGCGTTACTTGTAGAAGCTGCAGCGTTGTTTTCTTCTGCTTGCACGCAGATCTCTGCTGGACAGTTAGCGTATTCAGTCTCAGTGCGCCCAGCGTGTTCACGCTTGCAGGGGCTGGATCTGGCCCCGCAGTTACCGTATTTTTTGCATCTTTGTAGCCTGCGTTTCTTGGCTGTCGGAGCGGCTGCGTTGGCTCGCTTTTATTCTGCGACAGTCTCTTCCGGCAGTCCTTCCACATGTGGCCTTTCTTCTGGCAGTAATTGCAGATTATTTCCACATTGTGGATTTACTTGTTTTCACTGGGTACTGGTAGGCTTACTCGTCCCGTATTCCAGGTGCAGTCTCGAGCCATGTCTCCAGTTTTTCCGCAGGTGAAACAATTTTCTCCCTGCCGGGGTGATGCGCCTTGGGACCTTCTGGGGTGGCTTAATACTCCACCTACCCCTCCTTTTGGCTGTACCATGTTGGTTATCTCTATGGCCCCTGCCACAGAGTCATGCAGCGATTGGTAATTTCTAGCACGCACTAGCACTTGCACCTGGCCGTGCAGGCCGTTTTCGAAGTTGGCCTGTGCGCTTCGTCGTGTGACGCTCTCGAGGGTGATCTTTTGATCCTCTGTTTGCAATGGTTCGCAGAGTATTTCGGCGATGTCTACCGTGATCCTCTCCGTCCTTGCCACGTAGGCGGCGATGTCCTCGTTCTGTCCCTGCCGGAGGGAGCTGAACTCCATTTGCAGCGCGGCCAGGGACTTCCGTTGTCCGTACAACGCTTCCAACTCGCTCCTGAGTTGCGCCATGGTACTGATGGTTTTGTGCTGCAGTTGCCTTGCTGGACTTTAAGAAGAGCGGCAATGCCTTCGAATCCTTGCCGTCAAACGTTTTTACCATTTTTATACCGAGACTGAGGCTGAGCATATTTGAGGGCCTCTGCGTCTCCTCGAACCGCGTGCGTTTCGGGGGCAGTGCGGGGGGCGGAATGTCCTCCATCCCTGCTCCTCCTAACCGTCACTGGAGCTCGGCAATTTGCTCTCGTAAGGAGTGGATGAGTTCGTACTCGTCCGCACCAACCTCGTTTAGCGTATCTGCCAAATTCCGTCTTGCCGACGGTGTTTCAGCCTCTCTGAGTTCGCGATCGAGTTCGCGTTGGCCTCGATCGTGCTCGCGCTGCAGCCTTTCGTACTGGCGTTGCGCTCTTTCCATTTCGCGTTGGCTTCGGTCGACCGCCTCCAACCGATCGCGTACTCTTGCTAGTACCGACCGGGCTATCGTACCGATAGCTGGAGAGAAACCTACTCGATGTATAGTTCACATATTCTCTATTTCCTGGTCAACCATGTTTTCGGTGACGCGCTCGGGCGTTCGTTCGCCAATTGCCATATTAAAAACGTCGTCGCTAACGTCGCTGTCGAAATCCCCGAACGACGCACCCCTACGTGGGTTTACGCCAAACTGGGCCGTTAGTCGGTCTGCAAGGGCCTCTTGTCTGGTCGAGGGGATTCGCCTCGACGGTGAGAGCTCGAATAGCGCCCTGCGCGCTTCGTAAACGATGTCCCCTACGGCCGCGGCTAATCCGGCTGTGGGGTGTACCCCTGCGCCAGGCAACGTCGTCTCTAGCGAGTTGCCTCTATGTCTTGATCGGGCTCCTCTAGACTCTGACATGTTTGCTAATTTCGCGGCGAACTCTACTTTAAAATATTCCCACAAAATCTGAAGAGAAATATATATCTAGTGGAATATTTTTCCAAATATCGGTTCTACTCTGGCTTTGGCAATTTTTTTTTTTTTTTATCACGGCAATATGTAATAGTAATGTAACCGCCACTTACAGAAAGATGATCTGGTAGACGGTCTTTTCCATGGCGTTGTTCTCGGGTGCAGTTCCTCCGGTGCTGTAGACCTGTTGTCTCGTAGCTTCCCTCGAAGGCTGGTCCAGTTATCCTCCCTGGTACCATTGACTCGTCTCTTGGTGGTTCCTGGGCTCGTCTCCTGTGCGTCGGCAATGGCTGCGCGACGGCTTCGTAACAAGTTACCGCTTCGGGTACTCGCTTGCACACTTTGTGCGTTTTTCCACGACTTGACGTAACACCGTCAATCGGGATTTTCAGCGGTTGACCGTTGTCACACCGTACCGACGTTCACTTTGCGTCTTCGCGTTAGGTTAGTCGGGTTTTCACGAACTACACTGGTGTCCTTGCACGCGTCGTAGTTGTCACTTCAGAGTCACTCTTAACTTTGTCCAAAACACTTTTGTCCAAATAAATCACGTATCACTTAACTTCAGCAGATCCCACCGCTGCCACCAAATGTTATGCCGGTACCGCGTAATTGGATTATTCGGTACTCGGTATAATATTAAAAAGTTATTATTTTTGGGATCGTTTGCCGATAAGGAGATGAATCTCGAGTTATCGATGAAAACGCGAATCTATATAAAAGGAAGTGTATATTATAGGCAACGGTAACTTTCCGTTGTCTATTTAAAAGTCAAAGGAAGAATGTACAATAATATGTTGTTTCAAGTATTTAACGAGGAACCAACCCGTTCTCTTTTCAATCTAATTTAATACTGGTTTTCGTAAAGCAGTTGTTAACTGTCTTCACGAAAATCCCTTAATTCGCAATTTTAGCGTTAGCCTATCGTCGAACGCCAAGCGAGTCGCTCATGCTGCGTCGGCGTTCTTGGGGTCGTTCCTACGATCGGGCATTGGACTTCGTTTCCTGTCTTGAACGAATTCCAATGTTTCTTTGCTTTGGAATATTCCCGAATATACCAAATACGAAGTGGAATATTCCGCGGCACAACAGTTCCTTATCACTTCTTCCATACGAATTTGGTAACATGTTGTACTTGACGATGGTTGGCTCCAGATGATTTGGTATAAGGATTCTTCGTTCGTGTGTTATAGGAACGAGTGCTTCCTTTTACTCTGAAGACACGTAGATGCCTGGTTGAAATATCCAGTCCAGTACGGTGTCCCTTGGAATGAATGATTTGTAGATTCTTATTTGTGTGAAACATAATATGCATTAGTAATATGCGATATCATAGTATGATTAAACATTATTATTAATAGAAGTTTTTTCTGTCTCTTTTTTTATATATTTATTTATCTTCATGTGTATAATACATTTATTTATATATAAATCCTCGTTTTTTTTCTAAGCAAAATGCAACACTTTTTTTCCAAAAGTACGGACGTACTCTTAAGTCAGAAAATACATAGATGAAACAATTCTATGATTTTATTAATAAAATTATATAAGTATAGGTATGTTTATATAGATTTGGTTCTAGGTAGATTTATTTACGTGAGTATTTGTTGGATAATCAGCTGGCGCACGGCGATCGATATTCGTCCTGCGCCTACCTGTTGCTGTGCCTGAGCACACGACTCTCGGTTGAGCCGAGGATGGCCGAAGCAGGGCTTCGCGGAGTCGAGGCTGTGCCTCGTTGGCACGCCGCGTCGAGCGAGAGGATGTCTCTCTCGCTTGACTTCGGTTTCGCTCACCGGCTATCTCGCTCAACTGACTTCAGCGCTCAACGTTAATTTCATATTCCGCAGCCATATTGAAAATTCAGACACCTTTTTTGCGACGACATCGAGGAACGGCGCACCATCATCTTCGACTTTTCTCGTTGGCTTTTCGCTCAGGACATTCTCATCACTCTCAACAGGACTCAAAACTCAGGTAAGAGTACACCGTTACAATTTAACATAATTCAATGACGGTGAGGAGTGAACTACACATCGGTACATCCTCATAAAGGTCTCACACTGTGGCGTGCTCTGCAGCGCGGGCTGCACCACGTTTTCACTCAATTATTAGCATGCTCTATTAATATAATTGGGTGTGTTTTACCAATTCACTGCACTTTCCCCCAATTAAACTTGCTGGGAGAGTGTTGTGAATTCAGTCAAATCATTTGTGCATCCTCAAGCTCACATTTCAGTGCTCTGCAGCGTAGACTGCATCATAGCCTGTCAGTAGAATTTCACTCAGTTGTCAAATTTGTATATACTAGTACTCGCTTTCTGCAAATTCTATGTCACCATCACATTGAGTATTTGCTGACAGGCAGTAAATTAGTCTACGTACTCATACATCTCACTGCGTTGTACGCTCCGCAGCACTGACTGCGGTGCGTACACCGCTCTCAGTGCTCACAGCACACAATTAATATAATTGTGTGCTGATTCTCAGCTCATGCACTCAAATGCAGCTCCATTAATCAAATTCAGTTTATTATTCTCAAAATTTTGGTGTATTTATTTTCATTATTTTATAGTTTTCTAAATTTAGTATATTTTGGGTTTCTTTTCATATTTAAAATTAACGGGTTGACAGTGTATTATTGAAGCTGTGTGTGGAAGTTAAAATAAACCACTTTCTCTGTTTTCCATCTATGTGTCTGGTTTTATTTCACCCTGTCGTGAGTGAAGACTCATTTTTTTTCAATATATTTCAGATCTGTCAAATAACACCACAGGCGGATTCTCAAACAGCGGCATTGCAGCACATGTCACGCCACGTTTTCTCTCAACATAATTTGCCGGTATAATTAATATAATTATGCAGGTGTACTATATTCACTGTACTTTTCCCCAGGACATCTGCTGGAAGAGTACAGCGACTATACACTGCTCAGTTTGTGCATCCTCATTATGTGTTGTATTGTACTACGCAGTGCTGCCTGCGTAGCTAGTCTCATGCGTGTAGAGCACTCATACAATTTCAATTGCAAGTGCTCTTATTTGTTCACTGCAACTTCTCTTCATTAAGCCGCTGAGAGCTTGCTGTGAATTGTTATACCACCTTACGCACTCATTTATCTCATAGCGTGGCATGCTCCGCAGCACTGGCTGTGGTGCGTACACTACTCTCAGCAGATGCAGCACAATTAATATAATTGTGTGCTGCAACAGCTCAAATTAAATTCAGCCACATTAATTAAATTCAGTTCTTAATTCTCAGAATTTTGGTGCATTTATTTCTATTATTTTGTATTGTTTCTAAATTTGGTCTCTCTTGTATTTATTTTCACCTTTATAATTTTTCTAATAATCACAATTTAATTGTATTTGTGCGAAAGGTACAATAAACCACTTTCTCCAAATTCCATCGACAAGTCTGGTTTATTCTCACCCTGTCATCGAGTGAAGCTTCATTAGTTTCAATATATTTCAGATCTGTCAAACAACACCATCAGACGGAATCTCAAACAGTATTTGTTGTTAGAAAAAGTTCTCCTTGCTTCATTTCTTTCTTTATCAATTTTTTCATATTTACCATTAGTGTAGCGAAAGTGAAACCAGTGTCCCATTGTGACTCTTCTGAATAGATGCCCAGATTGTTGATAAAAGAGTAGATATAGTCGGTACGGGCTTGCGGCAGATAGATAGATTAACTGAACATTGAACAATCTATTTTTGAATCCGGAGGTTGTTGCATATTTGTATATTACTATTCCTGCAATAATTACATGGGAATCATTTATACGGAGTTAGAAGTATTGGTATTGTTTTAGGATGTTGTCAATCGTAAGATATCAGGAATATATGTAAGACAACAAATCAATCACCAGTTGACGGTGTAGTAATTATCACTTTTCTAAAGAAAAAATATTCATTAAATTCTGAAATAATCTCTCGATAACCAGAGATTTCATACTATGTTGTTGTAGGTGTATTAAAATTCCTGAGGTCCATCAATAGTTAGTTTGAGACTGTACTTCGCAATTTGTTAATTTATGGTTGAGAGAAGAAAAATTCATTAAACAACCAGAATTCGATTTCAACCAAAATATTTATGGAAGATTCTAACTATTTATCGTTGTTATCAGTGTAGTTTTTATTTTTCTCCTTATTGTCTTTATTTTACTCGGGGTCATGCACGATGCATTGTATCTCTGAGCTGCATTCATTGCATGTTTCCTTATTTTTACCATATTTGTAGCAAGAATTCGCGTAGAGACAAGGGAAAACCGTCACGTTTACAGGTTGACGGTGACAGGTTTGGCATGACTGGGAATCGGTATACTCTTTCTGAGATGGTGCCAGCGATAACGAGAACGTGTCAGGTGACTCCGCCTAAGCGGTGGGAGGTCGGGGATTGTGACGATGTGAGGTGGTTAATTTTTCATCTGACTCATCTTCATCCGCTGCGTTGAGATGCTGGAGCGGAAGGCTCTCTTGGTTTGTGGGCGATAGAGGGGGAGCGGGAGACCTGCGAAGTAATGTTGTGACTGAATCAGTAAGACTGTTGGAGAGAGGAAAACATGGAAACCTGTTCAGGAATCGACAATCTGGATTTAACAAGACGTAGGTGCATGGCGTTTAGACTCGTTCCCCAACGCTTTATTTTAATTCCGCAGTAAAAACAAGTGACTGTATCCTTTTTCCAGAATAAGAGAACCCGGCGTCTACTAATGCTACTGGTTTTATCGGTACATATCAGGCCAAGAAATGTAGCTTTCTATGTGGTCTGTATAGTTTTCGTGGGAACCAGGACTGTAGACCATCGTCGGGGAACATGTCCATTCTAGACAGTCGAGGGTGGCTTGGAGCCTTTCCAATAGTCTGGCTACGGATCTCTGGTCGCAGGTAGGGGGGCTTTCGACCAGTTCTGTCTGCGGGGCGGGAGTTAGCGTGGAAAAAGGATAGCTACAAGGTGGCTGAACGAGTGGTCGTTTTCCTATGCTCATGATTATGTAACGGTAATTACGGCCCCATAAAGCATGCTTTTCTCAAGGGTCGTCATGAGCTTCCCAATTGCCTAATGACACTCCACAATGGAAATACATGATTTCAGTCTGACTAGCCGTAAAAAAGAATCCGGCTGCGGCTAATACTGTGATATTTATTTCACAATTGCCAGGCCAGAAAGTGAAGCTGTCTAGTTGTTTGTATAATCTTCGAAGGCGGGATGCATGGGAGCCAAATCACTCTTCTTTGGAGGCATATCCTCGTGACAGTCAGGGGTTGCATTTACTGTTACTTCTGATCTACATTCATGACGTTGTTTTTCACAACGAAGGGGTATTTCTCGTGGATCTGCCTCGGTGGGTATGTTCCCACAGGGTATGCCACGGAGAAAACAGCATTTGTCTTGCCACTTACGGTGATCATGCATCGATATCTCACCAACTTGCCCTTCTTTAATAATAACTCCAGTCAAAACAACTGACCTCGTCGTCGTGCCCGGTGTAATAAGATCCTGCAGCCGCAAGTTGCAGCGGGTTCATAAAATTTACTGGCCGGCTACGGTAACTGTCAAGACGTACTCTTACAATTTTATAATTTTTTCTTGCAAGATGCATGTATAAACAGTAGTCTATTTATTTAGTTGTGTTAACCGACGTGTACATATATATGCGTATATTGACTGGTGTGTATTAATGTTCTAATGATGGTTATTATTTCAATCTATTTATACTTATCCGTATTTTTTTCTAAAGTTTAAAACTGATCTGGGTGCACTAAAATATTCTCTTTTCAAAAGGTTTTATTTAGTACCTTACCGTTCAGTGAGATTCTTGGTGTTTCATTTACATTGACGTATTGGTGACTGTGATTGCCTGGTTTGAAACCTTTAAGAAAAAAATTTATTTACTAAATCTTGGATACAATGATTATTGTTATTATTATTTATTAAATGTCCCTTGCCGACGGCGATAATTGTCAAACGGATCTGTTTATGGCAGTGCTAGATGCGCCCCTCTGTTGTAACGGTATTTTCTCGTTAGCATTAAATTTTATTCTTCTGAGGGGAAGAATTCGGGCTCGACCACTAAGATAATTAATTGTAGACTTCTATTGGAGGTATAAGTAAGGTTTATGCAATAATTAGCATAGAATCCTGTGTTGTGAGGCTTTTTGGCGCCTTTAACCGTACAATTTATCAGTGGTGTTTAATCGCTCTGATGGTTCCACGCTCTTCTTTATCCGTAGTGGTCGGGTTCCGACTTCTGCGCTCAGCGGTGGATATTCCAACTAGGCAGTATCGAGCTCGGCCGTCTTGATCTTTTTCCCGCCTGGCTGCTGACGCGCGGTCTGCTGGGCTTTATGCGTTGTTGCTGGCGCGTCGGTCAGCCGGTATGGACGCCGGGTCTGTGTCCGTGTCCGCGTCGTTTTGTTTAATAATCAAGGTAGTTTGTTTTTCGTGCGGTTTCGCTTTCGAGTCCTGTGTTAGTTCTACTCGGGCCGCTCCCGTGATATTCCCGGTGTGTTTTGTAATGATGACAGTGGTTCTGGTTCGCGGAGAGTGTACTTTGTGTGTTGAATGATGACGGTTGCCGTTGTACACTTTTTCTGTGATTCTTAATTATCAACAATTAAGTATCGGATTTCTCCAGAAATCTTCAGCGTCAGACCAGGAGGTTGCTGTTATTCTTCGCACTTGGTGAGTTGCTCCTTTAATTTGTCTTTCCCTTCTTCCTTTCTATCTGTTGAGTGGTGTCACTCTCGTGCGACGCGCTTGAGCAAAACTCTTAAAATTGTTTCTACCCTAATTATTTTCCTAATTGTCTTAAAATTCTAAATCTATTTTCTATTGGTCGGGCTGACTAATACCGTCCTAATTCTATCTATTAAATAATTTTCCTAGCTTCCTTGCAAATTTTGACTCCAAAGCCCTCCTGCTTCTTGATGCGGTGACTGATTTACCAAGAGTCTCAAGTTTACCGTATCAAGTCTTTATGTTATAGTTTTTCTAACTGTTGTTTGTCATTCCATTTCCTTTCTCAATGTTGTTACGCCTTCACTTTTCTCCACGTTTCTAAATTGAGGACTTCTAGGTACCGTCAACAACTCTTTTCCATATAACGATGCGCAGCGTTCCCAATATTTCTTATAACTTATCTGGATTTATTTCTAATTATGCTACCTAAACCGTCTTATCCTATTTTCTTAATTCTCCTACAATAATCCTTAATTACTTATTCTAACGTCACCCACTTTCTTTTCTTATTCTGTTTTCTTTAGAATATTTCCTATTTTCCTCGCACGGTTTAATCTGTCCGCTCTTAATCTTTATATGATTCCTTGCACTCACTTGTATTGTTCTTTCTATTTTGCAATATTTGAATCAATTCATAGGGCCAACTCACACCCTTTTTCGTTAAACTCCTAAGATTTAATATCAAATTCTTGAATTTTGTTAGAAATTTTTTACTATTGTGCACCAGCGAAACTGACTTTGTTGGCGGTTCTTACAGAATGAGAGCTCCTCTCTGTTTGAAGCTCGCTTATATACTCTTTCTCTCCTTTCCCACTCTCTTATTTTAACTCTTCTTCTTATTATATCTTCTGTAATTTCTTTTGTTTCAGCGAGCCCCGCCACCGTGCCCCTACATCCCCTCACTGCCGGAGCGAGGCCAGCCGGTCGCTGACCCGCTGTTTTTCGGCAGCGAAGGAATGTGACAGGATCCAGCCTGTTTCGCCGGATCGCCTGTGCTTCTCTGCCAATTTATTATTTCTTACTTTCTACTTCTTGTCTTGCTTCATTCTTTTCTATTTTGTATTTACTTTAAATAAATGATTTAATTTGTCTGTATTCTTGTTTTATTCTTCTATCTTTTACAGGTCGTGACTATGTCACACTGTATTCATCATAAACAGTGCTGATGCACATATGCTTATTTGCAAAATGAATGTTATATTACTACCAGGTCTATAAATATGAAACCGGAATTTTTGTATAGAAAATACACGTTTATTGTATGAAAATGATAAAAAATATTTTATTCGAAGTATTGCCCATCGCTAGCTATACATTTTTCCCACCTGTCTGACAATTTGTGGATGCCACGCCAAATAAAACTGTTGCTCTTTTGAGGCAAACCAGTCATCGAGCCATTTTCGTACATTTTCGTAAGAAGTAAAGCGCTGCTCAGCAAGTGCGTGTCCTATCGATGCAAATAAGTAGTAATCGGACGGAGCCAAGTCTGGTGAGTAAGCCGCATGCGAAAGTATTTCCCAACTAAACGCCTCAATCGTTTCCTTGACCAGTTTTACTGTATGTGATGGTGCATTATCATGAAGCAAAATCACTTTGTGTTGCCTTTTTTGATATTCTGGTCGTTTTTCACGCAAAGCATGATTCAAATCGATCATTTGTTGTCGGTAGCGTTCAGTATTAACGGTTTCGCCAGGTTTTAGCAGCTCATAATAGATCACACCCTTCTGATCCCACCAAACACAGAGCATTGTCTTCCGTCTATAGCGATTTGGCCTTGCAGTCGATGTCGATGGTTCGCCTGGAGTTACCCATGATCTTTTACGCTTAGGATTCTCAAAATATATCCACTTTTCATCGCCAGTCACAATTCGATGGAGAAATGACTTTCTTTTCTACTTGGCGAGCAGCATTTCGTAAGTGGTTTTTCGGTTTTCCTGCTGTCTTTCATTCAGTTCATGTGGAACCCATTTTCCCATCTTCTGGATCTTTCCCATGGCTTTCAAACGTATGGAGACGGCTTCTTGTGTCACATTTAATTGATCCGTGAGTTGTTGTTGCGTTTGAGCGTCATCCTCATCCAACAATGCTTGCAATTCGCTGTCTTCAAACTTTTTCGGTGGTCTTCCACGTTCTTCGTTTCTCACGTAAAAATCGCCACTTTTGAATTTTTTAAACCACTCAAAGCACTGTGATTTACCAAGAGCATGCTCACCGTAAGCTTCGACAAGCATTCGATGCGATTCTGCAGCAGTTTTCTTCAATTGGTAACAGAAAATCAATGCTGTCCGCAAATCGTAGTTTCCAGGCACAAAATTTGACATGTTCAACGCTATTACAAACTATGCTGTTGTATGAAACTTGTATTGTTGTGAGTTGAAAATCTTTGTCAGAGATGTCAACAAGGAAATGGCGCCAATGACGCGGTTTGACGGTAACTACATTGACAGATAGGGCCATCTATGGGCAAATTCCGGTTTCATATTTATAGACCTGGTACGCAAATGTTGGGAAGTTATTTATGCATTTAAGATAGATATAGAATATTGTTAGCGATTATTATGGCTTTTATATTTACTCCTGTAGTATATATATTTATTGTTACCTTTATTTTCTGATATTCATTCGTATTTATTAATTTTATTATGGAACACATATATTTATTATTACAAGATACCCAAAAAGAAAATGCGGCATGAGGGCCAAACATATAAACATCTTATATTTTTATGCAATATATGTTTCTAGTAATTTTTTTTTCGATAATCTTAGAATGCAATTTTCGATTTCTTCAATCGATTTAAATGTACAGAAATGTCTCTATTTGGAAGTTTAATACGTACGTTACTGTTCGTTAACACTAGATGTACCAGACCAGTCATTTTGACTGGTCGTGCAATTTGAATTCAAAATTCCTACTACATATAACATTTGCTTTCCGAAATGATGTTATGACTTTTGTAGCTATAAGTAGAGAATACATTTTATGAACTTAATGTAACTTTATATATATTAGTAACAAATATATTTTTTGTTATTGACATTTATACCAGTACAGTCAAAATGACTGGTGCATTTTTCTATGAAGAAATGTATGATTTCGGGAGAATGATGAGACCGTTGCAGTATTTGTAGCGCCCATGCGTCTTTTGTCCGTACATTGTCGGCATTGAGCCGATTATAGCGATTACGGTACCTTTACGATATTTTTGCGAGCACTTACTTTGTAAATGCACGAGGCACGAACAGTCCTGTTTCGAGCTTCGTTCAACACACGAAATAAAATCTTAATCCAAGCGATCTCCAAGAGTAATCTTTCATCTTTACCCGCACAGTGACACAGGTAAGAAACATTTATGTGGATATGGAAATATTCAAAAATATATTCTTCAGTAAGTAGCCTACATACGAAGAAAGTGTCTTAGTTTCAACATATTTTTACAGCGATCGTCAGCCCCTGAAAATGTCAAAACGAATAAAAGTTTCTACATATTTAGAAAATGCAACCAGCATACCTCTGGAGTGTTCAGATGTGGAAAGTGAATTATATGATAGCAACGGTGAATTGTTAGATAGACAAATTGATCAATAAGGCAGTGGTGATAACATTGCTATTATCGAGAGTAGTGATAAGGAAATTCCTGATGAAGATAATATAGATCAGTCAAGTGACAGTGATTGCGAAAATATTCCAAACAAACGTACGAGACGATGCATGCTATTCCCTTCCAGTTCTGAAGACGAAGGTGGAAGTAACGTACCAAATCAGCAAACTGAAATTGCTTCAGATGGAACTATTTGGACGAGAATTGAAGAAGGAAGTGTTGCTGGTAGATTACCAGTTCATAGTGCTTTCAAAGATGTACACGGGCCAACAGCACACGCTAAAAGAAACATTATAAACGGGAATCTAACTAGTGCGTTCCTATTACTGATTGACAACCATATTTTGGAACATATACGAATTTGTACAGAGTTAGAAGCCTCTCGAGTTTTGGGTAAAAACTGGACAATTACGCAAGAAAAATTGAAGGCATTTCTCGCAATATTGTACGCACGTGGGGCGTACGAAGGAAATGCTTTGAGGCTTCAATATTTGTGGAACAACAAGTGGGGACCATCATTTTTCTCCAGCACTATGAGTAGACGTGATTTTACTGAGATTCTGCGATACATTCGTTTCGACAAAAGAAATCAGAGGAGTGAACGTTTGCAAACAGACAAGTTCGCTTTAGTCTCAGCAGTTTGGGATAAATTTATTGAAAACAGTCAAAATTGCTTCAAACCGGGAGCTTATATTACCGTGGATGAGCAACTTTTTCCATCGAAGGCCAGATGCAGATTTACTCAGTATATGCCAAACAAACCCCATAAATTTGGCATAAAATTTTGGTTGGCGTCTGATGTAGAGACGAAATATGTGGTAAATGGCTTTCCGTATTTAGGAAAAGACGAGACTCGAAATGCATCAACCCCCCTAAGCGAATTTGTCGTAATGAAACTTCTTGAACCGTATACCATGAAGGGCAGAACTGTAACAACTGATAATTTTTTTACAAGTATTCCTTTGGCGTTAAAATTAAGATCTAAAAATACTTCGTTGCTTGGAACAATACGCGCAAACAAGAAGGAACTGCCGAAAACTTGCAAACTGAAAAAAGACAGCATGGCACGTTTCTCAACGTTGTTGTACCAATCCAATGGATGCACACTTACTGTTTATAAGAGCAAGCCGAATAAAAAAGTACTTATACTAAGTACAAAACATAAACACATCAAAATTGATAAAGCTGCTAAGAAATTACCTGAAACTGTATCGTTTTATAATAAAACTAAATTTGGCGTCGATGTCACTGATCAAATGGCACGAAAATATACGGTGAAATCAGGTTCCAGAAGGTGGCCACTTCAAGTGTTTTTCAATATTTTAGATTTTGCCGGAATAAATAGCTGGATATTGTACAAAAACACAACAGGAGAAAATATCTCACGGAAAGACTTTCTGTTTCGATTAGCAGAAGAACTTGCTTCAGAATATCAGACTTCAAGGCAAAAACCACACGAAGCTGATATACCAGCTGCAAATTGCACGGTTTCTGTACGCAAATGGTGTCAAATAGGATATTGCAATAACAATAAGACTACAAATATTTGCAATAAATGCAAAAAAAGTCTATGCGGAAAGTGTACACACAGCAAAATCTACATATGTAGAAATTGTGAGCGACAAACTGTAAACAATTAAGTGTTTTGTTATTTGACAATGTCTATAAATCCATTTATCTATTACAATTAATATTGTTCAACTTTTTTTGTCATTTTTTAAGAGTGAATAAAGACTGGAAACCACAATAAGCATTTTTTCTTATACACCAGTCATTTTGACTGGTTTGGTAGAAATAGGTATATTTAAATAGCTGGTAAATCTAGTGTTAATATAGCCTTTATTTCGCGCGGACCGGTGTAGTGTTCGACGAGTTTTCGTGGTTTTGGCCCTTTAAGCAAAAAATACTGGTTCTTGCACTTTAAATGCGACGGGGTTCATTTTTTTGTCTTGATATCTTTTGGAATATTCTTAGTTTTCAGCAAATTTTGACTTCCCAAACCCTGAATTTCATGGATTTGCGTGACTAATTGCGTTATATATTCATTGTACGTGGCGAATTTCTCCATCTTGGCAGGGGGCATACTAGAACGGGTACGAGCTATCATGCAAAAAACCATTTCGTACGGAATATGCTTAGTACCTTCGCGTACATTCGTGTTGTAATTCTAAATAGCCATTTTAACCCATTCATCCCAATTATTTCGTTTAGTAGTGAATTGTTTGAGATATTCACCAAGAGCATGAAGCGATCTTTCCAATGATCCGTTGGATTGAGGATGAAATGCAGTAGTTCTAATTTTACGTACTTTGCATAATTTTGCAATTTGTTTTAAGAAATGACTCAAAAAATTACTACCTTGGTCAATGAGTACTGCCTTGGGTGATCCGAAATAACAAATTAAACGCTTGACGAATGCTTCCGGTATAGTTACTGCTTTCGCATTAGGTAAAAGAATTGCTACTGAATATTTTGTTAATTGATCTTGAATTGTAAGTATGTACTCATTTTCTTACTTAGTTTTTGGCGTAGGACCTAGTATATCCATTGCAATGTTATCAAAAGGAATTGCTGCAGCATCTGTTATAATCATAGGCTGTTTAGTTTTTACACGGACTAGTTTTTTAAATAGACATTGTAAACCACGCTGAATATACAATTAGACGTCAGCTTTTAAATTTTTCCAATAATACGCATGATTAATTCGATTATATGTTTTGCTGACACCTCTGTGTCCGTCTATGGTTGACGAATGCATTTCTTCAATAATCTCATTTGGTTTTTCTACCGGGGTATGTCTAACTAATTCGTGACATATAATGATTTTAACGTCGAATTGCGCGAATATTAATCGAATTTGAGTTATAATATTTTCCAATGTCACGTTTAGTATAAAAATTGATTTTGCAATACTGACAGTTTCCAAAGACAACTTGACAATTAAATAACAAGTACTTTTCAAAGGTTCAACGATGTTTCCCAAAATTGATGTAGGGCCTTCTACAGAATTATCTGTGATAGGTAAAGCTATATTCAATCTGTGAGCGCTTTTCGTAATGGATTGAGCTTACTTTAATTCTAGATTCTTTAAGTTTGGAAAATTGTCATTATCTCGTAGTATAATAGCTCCAGTGTCTATTGGCTCACAGTTGATGGAAACGGAATCAACTAGATTATCTATTCGAGTATAAAATAAATCTCGTGATTGTTTAACATTGGGAGCAATAACTCTACTCTTCGTAGATTTATGCAGGACGGTGGAAGGCAATATAAGTGAGTTACCAGGCTCTACATCGGACATGTCGTCGCATGGAGATTCTGTCTCACTTGCTTCGAGGGGTTCAAGTGAGCGTTTTCCCTGCACTGCCCTGTCTGGTTGTTCTTGAGGGTTATGGTCTTCGCGTTCACTTTCATCGGAAGATTCGTCGTTCTTGAGAGATGTATCGCTGTGGGATCGGCCTGGCAATGGAACATGTCCTTGGCTCCACTGCCAATCTGCAGAGATGTCGGCTGGCAGAAAAAAGTTCTCAACGCTGTGTGTCGCTTGCTTACACTCATTTTCGACTTTTTTATTCTTACACGTTTCCAAAAGCACTTGAGCTTTCATTTTTATGGTGGGTTCCTCTCGTCGTACTTTGTTCATTGCAGGTGTCTGGAAAATTTTGTTTTTGTGAGCAATGGTCGGTGATTTGTATGGAGAGGCTGAGTCCTCCAGCTGTTCGAAAGGGTCAGCCGACTTGCGTACCCAGTCACATTCCTCCATATCATTATGGTAAACGAAACTTTCAGGAACGTCGTTGTTTAAATTTTCCTCTGCTTCTAATAACCGAGATATATCGACATCTGATAGTACCGGGTCTGGGAAAAAGTCCGTGGCGTTTTTCCCGATAGATTGCATCATGTGTGTGTGATGGGACTGGAAAGGAATCGTCCACCATGAGCTACTTCCAGTTGGTCAGACGATTGATTCTCAACTCTACTGTGGACAACTAGAGAGATTACGCCAAGCGATTAAAAGAAAACGGCCCGAATTGATTCATAGGAAAGGTGTTGTCTTCCATCATGACAACGCCCGACCACACACTTCTTTGATAACCCGTCAAAAATTGTGAGAGCTTGGTTAGGAAGTTTTGATTCATCCACCGTATAGTCCAGACATAGCACCCTCTGACTATCACTTATTCCGATCTCTGCAGAACTCTCTCAATGGAATTAAGCTACTTTCAAAAGAAGCCTGTGAAAACCACTTGATTCAGTTTTTCAACCAGAAATCACAGAAGTTCTTGCCGATGACATCATGGCTCTACCCGAAAAATTGCGAAACATCGTCGATAATAATGGAGCATATTTGGTTTAAATAAATTCATTTTCACACTATAAGAAAACCAGTTGAATTTTACTAAAAAAAAAAACACCACGAACTTTTTCCCAGACCCAATATATTGAACTTTTTCACGGTGACTTGTTAAAGGATTTATGCGCACCATGTAATAATCGTCTGTAGTAGTTGGTGCCCCTATGGGGTTTCTCAACAGTGCGTCGGCGCTAACGTTAGTTTTTCCCGCCGTGTATACTACATTGTATGCGTACTCGGCGAGTTTTAGTCTCCAGCCCAAGATCTTAGGGTTACCTTCTGCAGCCCGCCGGAACCACAACAGCGGTTTATAATAGGTTACTACAGTGAAATAGTACCCATATAGATATGACCGAAAATGGAGTATAGAGTACACTATAGCCAATGCTTCCTGTTCGTAAGTGTCGTACCGTTCTTCGACTAGACTCAAAGCCCGTGAAGCGTAAGTGCATGGATGATCGTCGTTATTTTCTCCTTGGGAAAGAATACTACCTATTGCATATTTCGGTGCATCTGTTATTGAAATAAAAAGTTTGGAAAAATCAGGATATCGCAAAACTGGAACTGTACAAAGTTTATTTTTTTTTTAATTTCAAATGACTTGTTGTTCAGGGCTCCTCTCAAATATATTTTCGTTACATAATAAAGCCGCGAGGGGTTTTTATATCTTGGCATATCCCTCTATGAATCGCTTATAATAACCTATTAATCCCAGAAAGTGTCGAATATTTTTAACATTTTTAAGTATCGGATACTTATGTACAGCTTCTAATTTCTTAGGATTGGATCGAAGTCCATTATTCCCGGTTAAGTGTTCTGAATACGCGACTTCTCTTTTTTTAAATTCGCATCTGTCTGGTTGTAATTTAAAATTTGCCGCCTCTAATCGTTTAATTAATTCGCGATATATATTCTCGTGTTCTTTGAGATTGTGCTCGTAGATAACAATATCGTCCAAATAAACGATTAATTCTTTTCCGAAGAGCTAACTCAGCGTCAGATCCATTGCTCTTTGAAACGTCGGAGCGGTGTTCCGTAGGCCGAACGGCCTTCTAACGAATTCGAAATGGTAACGCGGAGTAGTAATCCTCTGAAGAGAAGTCTATCGGATGAAATCCCGATGCTAAATCGAATACAGTGAATCGAAGTATTGTGTACCCCGTAATTGATCTAATATATCGTTGATAATGGATATGGGGTACGCGTCAGCGATCGTTTTTTCATTTAGCAATCGATAATCGAACACTACTCTCAATTTTTTATTACCCTGAGAGTCAGCTATTTTGGGAACGACCCAGAGAGGGTATGGTGAAGTAGAAGGTATTTTTACTCCTTTACATGCTTACATACTTGAGCATGTCTATTTGCTTACCTATTTCTTCTTTAGTACACTCTGACCATCTGTAGCCTCGAGTATTTATAGGAAGCTCAACAGTAGTAGGAATGCGATGTTGCAATATAGTGGTACACGTTAATGTATCTCCCGGAATTTGATATAAATGTGCGCTTTCCTAAAAGCGTCTCGATACTTATTTTTTCTTCTTCGTTCAATTCGATGCGTCTTAATAATTCTTTAATTTGATGATAGCGGTCAATCATTACCGATTCTGATATTACGTAACATGCTTTTTCGCGAATAAAAGGTTGAATTTCGCGAGTGATGTCTGCTATACTGAGTTTTTGTGTTAACGGGAAATTCATGATTTTATACGATTTTGGACTATTCTTCTCGCTTCTTTAACGTATTTCTTTGTTTAATATTTTCTATGTTATTTCTCTCTTTTAACGATTCAAGTGTATAAGTTGTTAGTAAATTCTTCAGGTCTTCATTCAGGTCACACAGTTTACTTTCGTCTCTCTCAAATTCGAATAGACAACGTTTTCTCTAGGTACAATAATCTCTACAGGTTTAATATAACTGTTCTCCTTGCTCGAATATGACGTACAGAGTTTCAAAAAATGTCACGAACCAGACTACAAACTTCCAAGTTGATCTTCCATTTTTACTTTACAAATTTCTTTACTTTATTTTCCATTTTTCACACGGTTTTTATAAGATTCTTCAATCATTTCTGAACATTTTTCTACTTCTTCCTTTATTATTTTTTTCAAAAAATCAGCCATAGTCTCTAAAGAAGTTTCTATATATCCCCGGGAATTGCCTCTGATAAGAGCGCATTCTTTCCCGTCAGAATGAATTTTCGTTCAATTTTCTCACTTGAATTTATCTTTATTTGTTTCATAACTCAGTCCGTCCGAAGACTTATTTTCATTAACTCTAATACTGGTACCTGGACTCGTACCGAGTACAAATTGCTGTTAGTCATGTAAATATAAGGTTTACCATCATCGTGCGTGATAAACCCGTTTTCTATGTTTATACCTTTACCTGCATCCCGGAGAGGTAAGTAACCTTATCGTAAATTAAAATTTTTCATTCTTACGAAACACAATTTGGTGGACTCTGCAGGGATAATAATAGGGTTGCAGGGTTGCAAATGATGTTTTTATGTTTTGCATTTTAAATTATCTTTTTTCATAATCAATTTTTACGCGATTGCCGTCAAGATATTCTGAACCCAATATTCCAAGTTCCTGTATAGGAAAGTTATTATCTACAATGTGAAAAGTAGCAAATTGCCCAAATGCCTGTATAGTAACATGGCCCAACGTGAAGATTAAATTAGTAGTAATACCATTAAGTTGCAAAATTTCTCCGCGATTTATCGGAGGTTGTTGAGTTATAAATTGTTTCTATAAAATATTTGGACCGGCTCCGATATCAAACATAACGGAGACAGAGATATTAATTTTGTCGCTGTCATTGTTACTGCGGGGACGCTACTTTCTCTTTGTAATTTACCTTGGAAATTCGTACTACTCGCGGTTGAGGATTAATGCTGCGATTGAAATAATCGGATGGATGAAGGATCGGATGCATGTTCAGCGGAGTCTCCCTGGGCGCACCTGTACTCGAAAGACCACTTCGGTTTCCCGTACTTCTATATGTGGCTTCGTTCTCCCTTCGAGCGGGACACTGACGGATGAAATAAACGGATTGTTTGCAGGAAAAACATGGTCCTGCTAAATCGATGGAATATTTGAATTGTTTGGAATTTCTTCAATCCGTAGGAGACTACTCGATATACTATTATTATCTTCAAGATTATCTGATAAAAGTTCTTCAGTATCTGACTTATCACTTCCTTGCTTGTTATTTATTTCTGCTTTTGTAATAATTAAATGACTTGACGTTAATTCCAAAGATTGTATATAACTGTCTTCATCTACTTTAATTAATTCTAGATTTGCTCGATAAAAAATTCTACTTCTCTCTGCATCTACAATAGTTAACCCCATTGAATTCATCGTGTTGGGAGTCTTGGGATGTGAACTGTCAGTACTTTCGTCGAAAAATTCTTCAACCGTCTCAAGTGGAGATTTATGAGGGTCATAAATTCGAGACTTTATTTTCCCGTCTTTAGGATAATCATGTACTCGTATAACATCATCATCAATTTTTACCTTCGATCGAGTTGAACGCATGTCCACCTATTTAATATCATTTGTTGGATCTAATCGTACCTCGTTGTTCCAAAGGTCCTTGAGCTTCTTTACTTATTTTTATTTTTATTTCGTAAAAATGAATATACTAGCGTATTACAAACGCTTCAATTCTGCGGGAACAATTAAACACTATTTAAAGATTTACAACAAAATCAAAACACAGTAAATTCTTTGGTAGGGACAGGAAACAAGGAAACCATTATTATTATAACACACACACACAATGAAAAGGGAACGCCAGATTATTTTCTAGAAAGGGAGAGTGAAAACATTTTTCTTATTCAGTAGTATACTTCGTGAACTTTGGGTTTTTTTTCTCTAGGATAATAGTTTGGTGGTAATTTAATAATTCGGCTTAGTGATATTAAGGCTCGCAAGATGTCACAAAAAGATGATAGCGTATCCCCCGTCTCAAATGAGCTTCGTAATCAGCAACAAGTTTGTCTCATAATTTTTTTCACTTAATTGCTTGAATTTCTTCAAGATGATTTATTTGAAATATATTCGATACTTCAGTGTCAACAACTTGTGTGACTGCTGTTTGCACATTTTTTGCACGCAGTTGCACTGAATGAATATGGGATCTTGACGTTATGGAGGGTCGCGCCGTCTACAATTATACTGTCTCAATGGGTTTTATACTCTGCTGTTTTTTCTTCCTTGAGGAGGATAGTTTCATTATTTTTTTCTATTACAATACTAGAAATTCCTTATCTTTGGGCGTGATATGTCTTGCCCGCAATTATTGGTGCTTGGTAATATGCTTCTAAAAGTTTATGTTTTCTTAATTTCCGTGCTAGATACTTCTTTCCTGGTCTATGGTTTTTCGGCATGAATGATTTAGGTCGATAGCGGTAGAGTAGTGTGAGAATAAGTGAGTGACATGAGTAGTTATATCTGTCTCGTTTGTGTGATGTGTTTCGTGAGCGGACCTTGTCAGCCTTGACCTCACTTACGCAAGGAGCTTAAACATAGGATTCCACTCACTAGTGTTAGGATGGGAAGGCTGGATTCGAGGAGTGACTAGAGGTTATTAGAATTATTAGTACTTTCAAAGTTTATTTTCGCTATAATTTTGCTAAAGAGAGGAAAGAGGAAATGAAAAAGAAATGTGTAAATAATTTTTTTTTCAAAACTTCTAGTATATTCAGATGACAACTTGTATACAACAGTTATGCAGAACAAGTAGTATATAAAAAGATTAAAACAATAAAACTAACAGTTGCTGACCAAAACGATAATATGATTATTCTTTAGCCTTAATATTGGGACCCATTATTTTCTCGTAGTTCTTCGCTAGTGTCTCTTTGTGCTGGCTCTTATTCTTCGCTGTACATATTCTAAACTCGTTTTCCTTACGAAAATTTCTTGCGTGACTTGAATAATCAGTTTTTGCACCCTAACCTTGAGCTCCACAAGACGGGTATGAATGTCCACCAAATTTTTCAGAGTCTCCATATAAAATTGACAGTTTGGGAATTACAGATGGAGAAAGAAAGAAAGAAAAAAATATTTCTTCGTTCAATTGTTAACCTAACCTTTTTCTTTTATTTGGGTTTCAACAATTTCTTGTCAATTAAATTATCTGCGGAAGAATTAAAATACTGTTATCATTCATTTGATTGAGATATCAGTTGACGCACGGCTATTATGATCGCTGTGCGGCAGCTCGTTGCTACTGGTACTGCGCTCGGCTGCCGTGCCTACACCCAATGCAGTAACGCATAGACACTCTACTCAAGCGAGACACTAACATCTATCTCTCGCTTGACGGCGGCGCCGCGAATGACGCTGTCGTACAGCTCAGCCATCTTGATATTTTACGCTACTCTCGTGAAACCCGCGAAGAACGCTACACCAGCCTCTTATCAGCTCGGACAATTTTTCACTCCTTTCATCGGTCTACTCAACTCAAACGTGCTCAACAGGACTCTAAGTAATCGGTAAGCTATCACCTTGATAATTTACATAAATTCAATCTTGGTGAAGTGGAAAAAACTCATTTTGTGCATCCTCAAACGTCTCACCTCGTTTTCTCTCACACATTTCGTGGCACGCAATTAATATAATACGTGCGGCTCAATAATTTTCTTTAAAATAATTTCTCATTTATTTATATATTTTTTTTTGTAGTTGAGTGAAGAAAGTGGACACAAAGACCATTTTCTCTATCTGCATCTTTCGTCTGGTTATTTCATCCCTATCATGAGTGAAATCTCATTCTCTTCCAATATCTTTCAGACTACAACACATCAGGCAAGGAATATGCAACACATTTTAACAGGAAAAAAACTCCTAAGATCAGAATTTAATAAATTTAATCGATTTACAGAAACACGGTAAAAGGGAAAAGTTAGATTTTATGAATTAATTCGATTTATAAAACTGAGTACAAAAGAATGATAGATTTTCATTGAATTGTTACTACTCAATAAAAAGTAAAAAATCTATTTTTATGAATCAAATCAACTCTCGAAAATGCAGTAAAAAGGGAAAAGTTAGATTGTATGAATAAAATCGATTTATAAAAACTCAGTAGAAAGGAAGATCAACTTTCATGAAATAGTTTGAATCACTAAAATTCAATAAAAAGTGAAAAATCAATGTTCACGAATTAAATCAACTCACGAAAATGCGGTAAAAAGGGAAAAGTTAATTTTTATCGAGTTCAAATTTTTACAAAATTAATGTGAACAAAACTAACGCTCCGTAAAATCCCGGACGAGCCCCCAGAATTTGTTACGTCAAAATAATAGATGCACGTTTCGGCGTATATTTTCCGTGCTATGGTCAAGGAGAATAAATCCTCCCTTTACAACACCCGACGAGAAAATACCGAAGACGCAAGCCAGTCTTTGAGTTTAACCTCGCAGAAAATTACTCGGGATAGGGCTGCTGTGCATTTTGTTCTTTGTTGGAGACTATCACTTCACGAATAACGGAGCGGGCTTGAATGACAGTTTCGCGTAGAGAAAGTTTTTACTGACATATTTCATTTCATAAAAGAAAATTGTACTTACGGTTATTTATTCCGTGGTTATTGATGTTGAATTGTTAGAAAATAAGAACTAGGCACTAGTTGGGTCGCATGCCAACAGAGCGCGCAGAGTCGACAGCGCGTCTTTATAGGCTACGAGTTAGCCTCTCTATGTTTTTCGACTCTTTAATGAGCCTTCACACCTGTACTTTGTCTCTCCGATTTTCCGAGGTAACGCCGCAATTACGGCACACTTGTGCAATATATTAAATACACTGTTAAAACTTATCCGGTTCATATTATTTGATAACCCTGCAATTCTGCTCTGCTTTAATAAAACGCAACATGAATGTTGGTTGGATGAAGACAGGTGAATTCGGAAAAAGTCAAAATTGTGCGTGTACGTTAGGCTATATTAATAATTGTTTATTGAAATAAAAACTGCACAAATTTATTAGTCGTGCGTTGCACGTTCGATATTCCCAATTTCGCACGCGTGAATAAGTACTGTCGCTCTTCGTACTCTGTACTCTCCGAAAGACTGGCTAACTGTGAAACTAAAAAAAGACTGGTCTATTCCCCGTGAAAACTGTATAACACCCCGTGGAACTAAAACTTAAAAGACTAATAGCTGGTGAACTGCAACTACTTAAAACAAAAAGACTGCTTGACTCCCCGTTAAACTATGTCTCCGGCCGATTTTCACTACATTTCATAGGGCTCCTGAGCATCGAGATTCCTCTCGTCAAGCACGTTAAAAAGAAAAGAAGGGATAAAAAGCTATCCCAATTATAAGAACTTCCCTGTGGTTTTTCTTAACCATACACGCATCCGTTCTCCTTGCCCTGCAGAATAACTTTCAGGGATGGAGAGCAGTAGTTCTAGTTCTAGTGCATCGGTATGCTGCGCTCTGATTCGTCTGCGCAATTTGATACACAGAGGACCGCGCGATTAGGTGGGGGTATACTGCGCACGAATCATTTTTGCCCTCGAAGTGAGGTGATTTTTACCACCCCGCTTCTTGGCCTCCTTTCGGCAGAGTTTCTTAGTATAGGTAATATCCTTATGATCGCTTCTATGCGGATGTGTACATGGGTGAGTCTACAGATTTTGACATTTGTCCGGACATTAATTAAATGATTCGCAACGAGCTAATGCTAATAACTCTATGATGTTATAGGCTCTGTAGTTAACTTGCGTTATCAGATGCAAGCTCATTTTTGCATTAATTTCCCATTTGTACGAATATTTTCGTCGAATGATGACTTATTCTAACCGTTAACTAGCTGGCTATTCGTTCAACTAGTAATCAATCGACTTATCGTTACGCTTTTTGCTTAAATAACCTGTTTGTAAAACAATCATTCTCATGTCATGGAAACGAGAGAGAGGGAGAGAGAGAGAGAGAGAGAGAGAGAGAGAGAGAGAGAGAGAGAGAGTATGTTGCTTGAGAGCGACTCGCCCGACTCGGTTAATCGTATATTTCGTCAGTATGCAAGTCAGGTAGATCGCTATTCAACCCTCGCGCAATGGCGTTTATCGTTGCACGAAGAGTCGGCTAGCCTCGCTTTTCTGCAGAATAAACTTTACTGAAAATCGTTACAGCCTCATCTCTTTCTCATTTCGTCTACTTTTCGATATTTTACTGTAAATTAATCTTGACATTTCATTTATCCTTTCTATATTGCGAGGTCCATGCTGTTATAAACGATGAGAGGAGAAGCATAGTTTTAGCTGTAGAAATAGAACACGGTAGGAAAAGAAACAAGGAGACCGCGAAACATGAGAGACACAAGTTGACGGCCGTTAGATCCCCAGCATGAAGAAGTGACGGAGACAGTAGACTCGAAAAACACCGGAGTGTCCGAGTGAGTACAGGCGTACCGAGGTTTGCGGGCACTAGGCGATCGCACTCAGACATGAAAAAGTAGGTACGTCACACCTCTGGAATTTCCTCGCTGACACAAACAGCAGGTCAGCGACCGGCTGGCCTTGCTGGGAGGCGAGGGGAAGACGGGTGAGCGCGGCAGCGGCAGATCGCAGAAGCCAGGAAATGCGTTATATTTCGAAATAAAAGTAAAATGATGACGTAGGGTTCAGCGGAGCGAGGGGAAGGCTATAAGAGGGCCTGCGCGGAGTGGGAGAGCTCTCTTGATTTTTCGGCACGACTACAGAAGGATAAGAAATAAAAAAACAGTCTGAAAGTATAAAATTGAGAACTAATTCTTTTGCGATTCACTTTGTGATAAAACACGTGAATAAGTGAGTGCAAGTGCGTAAGTCAGGAAGAACAGCGGAAAAACAATACTCTCGGTGAGAAATTACTAGGAAATTAATAAGAACTGGTGATATAGAGAGGAGGAAATCCCAATCACAAAGTTTTAATTAGTCTATAAATTAAATAAGATAGATGCGTCAAATATAAGAATCAAATTAAGCGGATAGTATTAAGAGAACCGAATTAAGCGAGTAGAAATTAAGATAAGGAAAGCAAATCGTGTGGTTTTTAAACCAGCCCTATAGTCGGGAATCATACATGCAAGTGAGCGAAAGAAGGAAAGAGAGAAAGTGGAACGAGAGTGAGAGAATAAAGAATTGTCAACAGAGTTAATACACTCTGTCCACGGAGAGTCTGACGCGTGTGGCTGTGTGTGTGCAGGTAACGAGACAATACCTAGGTGTTGGTGCGTAACCGTAGCTCGAGCCCAAGAATCCCAAGAATTTATGTTCAAATAAGAAGAAACTATAATAAAATAATCGCAGGAATTCCTGAATTTCGATACAGAGTGGAATATAAAATTAGGAAATGTAGAGGATAGATATAGGTAGAATTAAATGCATAGGATTAATAAATATGAATAAGCAAATCTGGTATAGGAGAATATAAATGATAGAGTGTGTGCGAGTGAAATAAGAGTGGAAGAAAAAGAATTGTAAGTAGAGTTAATACACTCCATCGAAAGAGTGAATGCGAAGCAAAATAGCTAGTGGTGTGGTATGTCTGTGGATCGAGCGTACAGTAATACCGCTGTAGGAATAAAATAATAAACCTTCAAGGATACCAAGAATTAGTGCATAGAAAATAAAATTATAATTGTAGAAATTGTCGCTAGAATTACGAGATTAAAAAGATCATTACACATAATTCAAGTGAACGTAATTAAAAAGTGACGTTTTTTTTTTATGAAACTGTTTTCTCCGAATAAAGCCTCACTGTCAACCACTACGAAGTCTCAATTAATTAGTTATGTGATCGAGCCCAGATTCCCACGATAAATAAAAATACATGTTAACGATAAAAATTACCGTTACAATATATGTATAACCTATTCCATATATATATATATATATATATGTTGATATTTTTGCTAAAGATTCCATCATTTTACGAGAGACTTATCAATGTAATTTCCGAAGAAAAGGAGATTAATTCTTATATACCGATCTTTCTTCTATTATCCGGTTATAATTGGAAATACCATTAATTCAATATGAATTGTAATCATTTTCAAGTGACAGCCGTGGATGGTTTCCATATGGAAGTATAATTATTCTTTTTGCAGCCGATAATTTACATAAGGTATTCGTGTGAACATTTTAGTGGTGATAAATCTTTCGTTTAAATCAATAGTTTCTCTACTTTTGTCAATTGTTCATAATGTCATAATCATTGCAAAGAGGGAGAGAGAGAGACAGAAGATTTCAGGAAAAAGCGAAAAGGGTGCGGCCGCTTGGTTACGCGATAGCATTCATGCCAACTGCTCCCTTTTGACCAATGTCGCCTAGACTGCGATTAGCCGAACCCCTGGTCGAGGATTGAGGGTAAGGCCGCGCTGAATCACAGATCCATAAAGGGCAGTCGATAACCGGATCTACGCAATAGATCCTATGCTTCGAACGTTTGCCGTTTGATCGGTGGCGCTGCAAAAATCTATCTTTAAAAGATTAATTTTCCTGGGAGACGGTCGGTACAGCTGTATATTCATCTTGTTCTTTGTATGTAAAAATGCCAGCAACTCCGATGCAACGGGGTTGCCTATTTCACTCTCTTTGTCGTTAAAATTACTCTCTTTTTCTCTTAAAGAATTTTAAATAAAAGAAAAATGTTAAAAGTTATTTTTATTGGAGGAAAACTAAAGCAGAACCTTAACGGAAATGAAATCAGATTAAAAATGCGACGTTACATCAGGACGTAACGCTACTTGGCACTGTAGTTCTATGATGACTCGTCGCCGGTGGTCTCGCCGCTACTATTATAGCATTGAAACTCATGTGACGTGGGATGCCGATGTTACGGTATGATGAGCCGGAATCCTTTTCCTTCCTCTTCGTTGAGTACGGTGGTGGCGCCAGAGTCATAGTGATGCTCGTCCTGAGTTGGCGATAACGCCATCCTCCGTTCTGGTCCCGGAGAGGCGGGTGACTGGCGGTGCGTGTGGAGACAGAGGGGTCGAGCAGCGATGATAGGTAATCTTGACACTTGCCTATCTGTCCACGGTCTTTGTAATATCCTCCTGATTCATACCATGTGAATTAAGAATGAATACTGGAGACACGTGGCACCTCCTGATGGGTGAGGTCCTCACTGTAGGACCTTTCTTCTGAGTTAGTGTAGTTGTTGTACGTGAGGTTCACCCAGGCGACATCGGTGTGTGTGTGTCTGACCGAACTATCTCCATCCAGATGTGGCCCATGGCGTTCCGGAGTCCAATGATAACTTCCGGAGCCCATTCCATTCGCTGGTGGGGCTGAATGCCAGCGATGCCTCAAGTTATCATCTACCAAGAATGTTGATACAGATAGGGGGGTCGTTGTAAACTTGCTATATCCATAATGGCCCAGTCTCCTGAGTACACCGTTACGTGTCGGTGATTGTGGAGATCTTCAAGTATGGTGACCCGACAATATCCATGGTGAGAGCTCCACCGGAGTGTGGAGGCTCCGGCATAGATCTCCTCCGCTTGTATCCTCCATGGTTGCTGTAGCTCGATGTAACGTCTTACTCCCTCCAGTAATTCGTCCCTCTGCCCTTTGTTCCAGACTTACCCAACACCGGTGGGGGTTGTCCACCCTCCATAATTTAACCATGTAATTCTTGGTGAAATCTCCTGCTGAGCCAGTGATTATGCGAACTATGGTGTTGATTGTTGTACTGTGGAGATTCGTTTGGTGAGTCGGCTTTAAAGCGCATTTTTCCCTTATCCAGCATTTTTAGATGGTTATTGGATTAAGCCAGCACGATGTCCTGTCGAGGCAATGGTCGCTGAGAAGTAATGGGAATTGGTGAGACACTCGTGCTTAGTCGTGATATTTCCAAGCGTTGAATTACTGCGTTGCCTGAGTCAGCGTTTTCGGTTGGAGGTACTTTGACCAGGCATGGCGACGATTTTGATAAGTTCTGCTTGTTGGAAAAGTGCGTCCATAGTCGTCTGTGCATTTTAAGGAGGTATATAGTGGAAGCAAGCAGTGTTGTGCGACTGAGATAAATCATAGTACCGACAATCATGCTTCCCAGGATGGTAAAGGTAATGGTGGTCAGGTATTGTTCGGCCTCTTTTTCGCGGTGATGCTATCCAATTGCGCGGATTCAGGCCTCGATATCGTATAATGATTCCCCCCTCTTCAAACGGCTTCCATCATTGAATCGCCGGAGAAGGGTTTCCTAAGCAAGTGGGGCGTCCCTTATGGGTTTTAGATTAAAGCTTGATGTTGGGTAAATACTGGAGCGATGTCGGCTAGGTTGAGTGTTAGACCGAGATTATAGATGTATTAATCCTAGTTTATGTAAGTTCTAATTCCGGTTAGCGTTGTCCTGTCCGTGCATCCTACGCAACCTGAGCAAAGACGTAAAATGCCAGTTCAGGTGAGATTGAGCCTGAGCATGGGTAAGGCTGGACAGGTAATTATTATAGTCGTTGGGGCGGGTAGTGAGTGTGATCAGCCTTCCTAGGTACTCATGCGAGTCTACGTCGGTGAGTGGTGTTTGTATATACGCATTTCAGTCCCTCATATTGGCCGGTATGGTATGGATCAGCATTTGTATTTCGTAGGCTCTGGAGATGACCATATTTTCAACCGGTACACTGGTGAAGCAGATCCGTCGGGGTTTAATCAGTCGACAGGATTATAGATACTTCTCGGAAAGAAGGAACTATTTGCTTTGATCATTGGCGAGAGCGATGGTTGCGAAAGTGCTAAGTAGGCAGCTCCCGTCCAGTTATGGATTTCCTGTGTAACGGGCCAGGGATGTATTCAATGAAGTTGATAAATGGTACGATCAAGAAGTGGTACGTGCACGATGATCATCAATATGCTGCCGTGGTAGATCGATTCCGTGTGTACAATTCTTGTGAAGGTCTTTGGATGTAGGTCCTCTAAGGGAAGGGGAAATTGATATGCTGAGGCCAGAGGTTGAGCTTCTTGCGTGATGGTCGATAGTTGGCCTGAGTGTAAGGTTGTACGGTTAAAGATTCTTTCGCGGGCGGAACTAATCAATCGGACATAATGTTCATGCCTTGATGTAATGATTGACCTTGTCTATGACTCAGTTGGCGTAGATGGTTAGCGTGTAGTTGTCTGGTACAATGCGGTTCCAGTATTTAGATAATTTATTGCCTCGTGTAATACATGTATGTACTGGTAGATGTGATTGATGCATCTCAGGGTGGTTAGATGCTCGGTATGTAGTTCTTGTAATTTTGACTGAGTGAGTGAGCAACTGTCGATATATCAGTTGAGGTCATCCACATCATCTTGAGTGAGGGTGCCGAATCGCGATTTGCTTATAGTACCTACGAATTCAAGTGGTACATATCGTCGTTTAATGGTGCGAGCTGGTGCCGAGTTTTGCTTTGTACTGATGTCGTGAGCGATTGAGGCATAGTGTAATTCATGTCGTAGTACTCGCGCTTGTTGTATTTGGGCGTGGTGGATTGGTGTGACCTGGTAAGCTGCGCTTGCAGGATGCTCGATGCCAGCCGCCGACGGTAGTATCATCATGGACCTTATAAGTGTCAACATCTTGATGCGTAGCCTTGAAGTGGAGCTGTAGATCCTTGAATTCTTATTCGTAAACTAACTTAACTTTATCTATATGTTCAAGTATTCGGTGACTATTCTTAGTTTCTAACATGACATTTTTCTTACCGATTATCCGAATCATCTGGTATGGACCGTGATATTGGCGAACTGATCTTGTCGAGTGTTTTTATCATAGTATTGTTTTGAGCATTGTTTTGACTGTATGAGATTGTTTCCTGCCATTCCTCGTATTTCAGTTAATCGTTAAATTGATTCTGAGAGGTATGTATTATAGAAAGAAAGGTTGTCTTCGGTAGGGAATTGACTTACAAGGAAAGATAGTTTGGTGTCCCCCTCCGATTTTAATGAAACTCACGTATGTTGTAGAGCATCGAAAACTAAAAGACACGTCTTTTTTTATCGGCGGAAAAACATTTCTAAGAGGTGAAATCGCCCTGCAAAGTTAGGCATGTTGAGGTGTGATTAAGCAGTTTCACACAGAAGGCGTCAACCGATTTTAATGAAACAAAAACCAAAATACTCCTCATTAAAGACAATAAAAATTCCACGTGAACTTGATGAAAAAAATTCATTTGCAGGGGTGAAACTGCATAATCACCCCTAACTTTGAAGGGCGATTTCACCCCTTAGAAATGTTTTTCCGCTGATAAAAAAAAATCTGAGGGGGACACCAAACTATCCTTCCTTGTTAGTAAACGGGCTAATTTCCAGTACATTATTTAATAAGGTGTACAATTAGTTGACTCATCGACGCTAATGTTATAGGTGAATTCAGCAGAGGGTAGTAGGCGGTCCCAATCATCGTATGTTCTGTAACGTAAATTTGCTCCTCAACGTACCACGTTACCTATAGCTGACCCAAGCTATTTTTCCTTCCTTTTATTTTCTCTTACGAGTTGGGCGCCAGGCGCTTACGCGCCGGAAGGAAAAATAACGAGATGTTAGGCCAGACTCAGCCCAGGCTAGCTACAGCTGTTCGAGGCAGAGTGGGTGGTTCGGACTGTCAAGCCAAGAATTATCCTCGAATAAAAGGAAAATACAATCCAGTGATCCAGATAAAATGAGTCATTAACGTCGATGAATAAAATAAATCACCAAAATAGGGTCAATAAATACCCCTGACCGGAACAATAAACAAAGTCAAATTAATAAAACAACACCAATAAATAATTTACACAACGATAGCAGGTACGGGACTTACAGAGGCCACTCGGGCAACTTCTTTATTTCTTAACAAACAATTACGAATTTTCCATAAACATTGATAATGAATTCAAACAGAATGTCCCGTAAACGTAACTCTTTAACAATTCATAAACTTAATCATTCTATCCGCATATTTCATCCCGGCACTCGTCTCGGCTCTCACTCTCTCCCATACCCGACCTATATTTAGACGGTTGCGATAAACGACCAAAACACGGCCTAGCAAAGTAAACCTGAAAGGTCGCCTCGCAATTCAGCTCGCGGTACGGCCTACACCGAACTAATCCCCCATACATCCAACAACTATAACTACGGGACGTCGGAAGGTCACGTACGCGAAGCCTTTACTGATTCGAACCTCCCAACTATCACATTGCAGGCCGCGAAATCGAGAAAGTATCGTGGGCCAAAATAACAAAATAGATCCCTCAACTATTCCAAATAACGGATTACAAATGTCCCAGCGAGATACGTCTCGAGCCGTACCAATCCCTCGCGACCAAGTTCCAAATACGGGACGACGACCGAGCCCGCACTGCATAAGCTCACAAAATAAAATAAAACAATGTCCGACATAAGAAAAATAAATAAAGTGATCCAAGTCCATATAAAATCAATTGCCCGGTAAAATCCGCGACGTGGTCTATCCCGTTCAAATCCCTCACACATTCAAACCAACACGGGATAACGGCCTAACGCACGCACGGCTTTACAGTACACGACTACAGAACAGTAACAACGAACGAACTATTTATCATGGCCAGATACGCCTCGAACCGTACGAATCCCTCACGATCAAGTACCAACACGGGATGACGGCCGAGCACGCACTGCATGTATTCGCAGAAATAAAATAATGTCCAATATAACAAGAAAGATAAATAAAATAAAATAAGACGAATAAAATATTATAAATCTATAAGTGTCAATTATGCCTGAAAGTCCGCGACACGGCCTATGCCATTCAAATCCCTCACACACAATCTGACCACGGGATGATGTACCAACACGCGCGCGTTCTTACAGCAAAACGACTACAGAACAGTAACAAAAAAAAAAAGGACAACGAACGAAGTGACTTCTTCCCGGCTCTAACCGCCAAACGATCACGATATTACACTCTACTCGACGCAGCCTGTCCCGATACGAATAGTACTCTGTGCGTGGTATATCAGAATCGCAGGTACGACTAAGTTTGAATCGAACTTTCCAAAGAATTAAAAAAACAATAATAATCAAATAATGGCGAAAGACCGTAGAAGGGAAGAGAGCTCACCGGGACGATGACGATGCGATGTTCCTTGCTAATCCTTCTTAACCCAAAACCGTCTCGGAATTCTCTCCTCTGGATACCATCCTCGATTTACTCCTCGTTGTTTCAAAAGATATGCCCCGGTACCCACGATAGGTGGTGATAGATTTCGACGAAATCAATGGTGGAGCGGGACGATATGATACCCGCTGCTACGTCCTGTTCGCTCGACGGTAACCGGGAAAAAGCCCTGAGGTCCTGCCGGCACGCGTGCCCGTCAACTATGATCCCCACCTATCGGTCTGAACTCGGTCAACTGGGGGAATCGGTGTCACCGGAGCGCCTCGACTGGACAACGCATAAAATTAACAACCGATCCTTGGGATGTATAACTCTGCCCGGTCGGTGAACCCCAAACGACTGATGGATCGTTGCTAGTAGGTGCTGATCGGCCACAGATAGCGTCATATCGTTAATCGATCCACATCCAGCGGGACAATGATATTTCCCAATGGATCAAGATGGAAAGAGCCGGTCGGTGTAATAAGTCGCATCCAGAAGCCAGCCATCAGCATACGCGGGGCTCCCCTCCGTCCGGTCGTACAAATTAATAAAAGAAAATAAAAAAACGGAAATCATTAAATAGAGTACGGCGATTATTCCTTACAGCCCTGCGAGATCGTGTTGGCAGCCGTCGTGCGAGAAGGACGCAGCGCTGGAGGATTTTGCCACGTTACAGTTCCTACATAATGTTTTATGTATTCTAGTAGTGCGATGTGGCTTCTTTCCAAAGCTCCATTGATTTCCTGAGCTTAAGTCGTAAGTGGTGGAGGTTGCGAGTTTTGTCGCGAGGGTGGTGCCCTTTGACTGTCATCACCGACTGCGGGCGGTTTCATCACCGCCGCTGGCGCCGCCGGCCCCTACCGCTAGATGTTGCCCTACATATTTTCTAAATACGTGATTAATGAATTTCCCGCTCGAAATGCCGAGTTGTGAACTCGTCATAATTATTACTGTGATTTATTTCTCAGTATTTCTGATTTATTACTCAGTCTTTTCGTGTGCAAGTGAACTATTATAACATGAGCATTTTATGCCGTTCAATGTGCAGTGCACACTCTTTTATACAAGACCATGGTGCAGTGTAATGAATCGGTTAACCTCAGACCTCGCCAAAGACCTTCGAAAGACTCTTTCGTAGTTTACACACTGCGACAACACTTACAAAATGTTAGAGATGTCTTCGGAAACTCTACTTAATTTTCTTCGGACTCTTTTTCAGTTTGTACACTGCAAGAATACTTGGAGCGATCTTTCTTTCCAGACTTTTACATCTTGCACATTGTGACAACAAATTAACTAATCTTCGAAGACTGCTTTGCAGTGTGTACACTATGAATACACTCATCGATCGTTCAAACTCTTTCACAGCGATATTGATAAGGATCTCCGAAGTCTACACTTAGCTCATGATGAAGAGCATCGAAAAGGACTTCGAGAGTTCTTTGAAGTCTCATTGTATCTTTGTTTCTATACACTGATAATTTGTTCACACAAGATGCTTATGATGTAAAAAAAGTTCAATTATTGAAAAAAATGAAATATACTATACAGATTTTTATATTTTATATTTCAAATAATGTTTTTAAACATTTAAGTTTTATTATCGACAAGCTGAATCTTGCTCAAAGCCAGTTGCATGAAGAGAGTGTCTCTGGCTTAGCCAGAGACCACTCGTTAATTGAAAATCATCACTATATCATTAAAATTAATACACTGTAGATTCACAGAATATTTCGAACCTTCAGGTATTACGACCAACATGCCTACTTTTATTCCAAGCAGCCTTTACCAAAAGAGAATGTATCTGGTTAGCCCAGACACCGCTCGTCGATCAAAAATCATGCTTGTTTTTGAAGCTTGTTTTTAAATATATATAATAATTTATCGTTGCTTAAAATAATTTTCTTAGACATATATCTTGTAAATTTTCAAGCCCCATAAAATCTGAACCTTTTTCTCGATTCCAAATAAAAGCAATACCAACAATTATCGCACCTTCTTTATTTGCACATAACTTTTATGCCAGATTGATTCAGACATGCAAATAATTAGAGGAATGACACCTCGTTTCTAAAAAAGGAGCGACTAACTACCACCCACCGAAAAGGCTGAAAATCATTTGGATGACCCTGTTGGATAATCAGCTGGCGCACGGCGCTCGATATTCGCCGTGCGTCGACCTGTTGCTGTGCTCTAGCACGCTGCGTTCGGTTGGGCCGGAGATAGCCGAGGCAGGGCTTCGCGGAGCCGAGGCTGTGCCTCGTAGGCACGCCGCGTTGAGCGAGAGGATGTCTCTCTCGCTTGACTTCGGCTTCGCTCACCGGCTATCTCTCTAAATTGAGTTCAGCGCCCAGCGACGCTTTCATATCTCGCAGCCATATTGGAAATTTTGACACTTTTCGGAACAACCACGGGAACAGCACACGCATCAAAGGACTCTCGGACCGTTTCTCTGTCGCAATTCACCGGACTCGCTCACCAGGACTCAGAACTCAAGGTAAGCGTACACTGATATAATGCAGAGCAATTCACTGTCAGTGAGGAGGAAAATAGCGGTACATCAACATTTTTGTCTCACTTTGTGGCGTGCGCTGCAGCACGTGCTGCACCACGTTCTCCTCACTCTATTTTGCCGGCTTAATTAATATAATTACGCATGTGCTTTATATTCACTGTAGTTTCCCCCAGTAAATCTGCTGGGAAAATACAGTGACTATTCTCTGCTCATTTGTGCATCCTCAGTCTATGTTGTATTGTGGTACGCAGTGCTGACTGCGTAGCTGGTCTCACATCCATTCACAGCACTCAAGCAATTTATTTGCAAGTGCTCTCACCTATTCGCTGCAACTTCTCTCAGATAAATCTGCTGGGAGCTTGCAGTGAATAATTGACACATTTTAAGCACTCATTTATCTCATAGCGTGGCGTGTTCCGCAGCACTGGCTGCAGCACGCACACCGCTCTCAGTGCATCCAGCACACAAATTAATATAATTGTGTGCTGCTCAAGTCGCACAGCAAAAATCAAAGTCAATTTATTTATTTCTACAGTTTAATTCGCAGTTTTTAGTGCCTTTATTTTATATTGATTTTGTATTTTTCCAAATTTAACTTATTTTGACATTTAGCATTTTTTCCAAATTATAACCAAAATTGTATTTTGTATGAGAGCTGACGAAAGGTGGAATAAACCGCTTTCTCAAGATAACAACAATGGGTCTGGTTATTTATCACCCTGTATCGAGTAAGGCTTCATTACTTTCAATATCTCCACAGATCTGTCAAGCTACATCGGACGGATTCTCAACCCTTATTTTACGAAATGCTGTAGTTTTCATGATTATTTAAAATAATTTCGCATTCTTGTTTCAATCAACATGCGAATGATTTTTACTGGCATGCTAAAAATCCACGATTAAAAAAATTAATATTCTACTTTCTTTATGTTTCTAAGCTTTAACACATATTTACCGGTATTGCAGGTTCTTTTATGAATGTTTCTTTTATAAATATTTATATTTCTTCGTTTTATACAACACATAAACAACTTGTTAAATAAGTTGTGTACCAAACTTGACCCCAATATCTAAGAAAATACGAAGATTAGTCTTAACAAAGAAAACAGATAATTTTCAAAAATTTTAAAGGCTATATAGTGTTTACACTCCTTCATGGATTCAGACAGATTGCAAATTTTTTTCTTCTTAACCATGTTTCTCAACGTTTTAAATGATTCGCGTTGCGTTAAATGAATGGAGTTTTGATGATGTATTCTCATATGAGAATCACGAAAAACATATTTTTGCACAATGAAAACTCCTAATCTGCAAAAATTAAAAATGCCATAACATTTACAATTTTCAACCGGTTCGAGCCAACTTTCGATCAAATTTATTCTAAACTATTATGTACCGACCATTGTTTAATGCTATTTCTTCTATGTGAGGATTTTCAACACAGTATTTTTATATTTACGCGAGCTACAACGTGAATATCCATTTTCCATAAAAATGAAAATTTAATACATGACACCATCCCCGATTTGCACCAAATTTAATCCTAAACTATGCTTTATGACAGTCCATATGTGAATCACATTTAAGCCGGATTCCGGATATTTTACAAATTGCTTAAGGCTTAACGCGAGCACGCGGTCCACTTGCTCTAAACAACTTTTGTCGACATTTAAGATCATTCTGATCTCTTTTCTGATCATTCAAAATCTCCATTTTTTTTCACCACAAAAACCCTTTCTTTGTGAGGAAGTAACCTGCAAATGGCATTTGTAGTGGTTTATGAGAAAATAACGTGAAAATGGTATTTGCAGTGCTTTATGAGGAAACAACGTGCAAATGGCAATTGTAGTGCTTACCATATCATTCCATTCTAGAAGTCAAGCTTACGCCTACAGGAACCCAACTTCAGCAAGAAATTGTCTATGGCTCTTCCACAGATCGCTGGATGAACGAAAATCAATATTCCGGGCTGGAATGCACAAATCATGCTTTCCCACAAGACCAATATTTCCTTTGGTGCTTGGTAAACCAGACATTCTCTTTGGACCTGTAGCGCCAAGCACGTTGACACGAACTAAAACCTTTTCCGTTCCGACAAAACGCAACCATCGTTTCTTCCTGTTACATAACATTGCATTATGAAAAGCTGCAAATTAAAACTTGCAAATTGCTTCCCCGAGATTCCGCACGATGCTCAAAGTCCTCTCTACGAGGAACTACGTTTCTTAATTTTGGCTTCCCCGTAGAGGAAGCTTTGAGCATCGTGCGGAATCTAGAGGAAGCAATTTGCAAGTTTTAATTTGCAGCTTACTTTCAACATTTTCAAACAAATCTGAATTTTTAAATATCTGAACCGTTTGACCGATTCTGTCCAAAAATTATACAAACTTTACTTTTATAATACTTTTTTTTTTAATCAGCGTAACATCTTAAAATTTTCAAAAATTAGGGCGATATGACGATTTTTCCAATATTCATAAAATCTTAACCGTTTGGCCGATGTTTCTCGAATTCAATACGAACTGTCCTTTTATGATACTCTATTTCTATAGAAAAAATACACCGGAAATGTTACAATTTACGGAAATTAGAATGTTCATAGACCTTTTATGAAAATTTCAAATTGCCGCTACATTTGTCATTTTTGAGTAATCAACAAAAAATTGTAGTAATTACAGATGTTGTATACATTAACATCTGTAAAACGTGAGCGCTGTAGCTCAAACTGTTCTCGAGTAATAGCCGTTTCCATTTTACAGTACCAGAAAATGATTACATAAATAAAAATACATACACACATACTGAGACGACGAGTTCGTCTCATCTACCAAACACAGGAACATCAAGGTACCGGTACACACGACCCACACACACAGAAGCATCAGTACTACACGCAGTACCAAAATAGACCAAGAACAACAAGCCCAAGTACGCCCGATACATACAACCAGAGGATACCTGTAATACATGCTACCAACACTGCGAAGAACAAAGTACCGAGAAAACCAACTACCGTTACTCAAGCTACTATAGTATTAAAATATGTATGAAAAAGAATCAACAAAAAACACGTTAAATACAACAATCAAAGATATGCAATTAACGATAAATGGGCTGCAGGACGACTATCGAATATAGTTATATCCTTGTATACAAGCAGAACTTGGAAGAAGAGCGAGGAAGCCAGTATAAAAGAGCACGAAATGTGAAAATCGAGGAGCATTTTGTTCACAGATTCTCACCAACGTCCAGGACCACCTAGCCAACCAAAGGGGGAACATACAAATAGCACCACTCCAAGGACCAGGCCTGATACTTTTGACGAACACCTTCAAAGTCAAACTACTAAGCCACCAGACATTCCAGCAGTCCAGCATCCGAGTTACCGAGATCTTACAAATAAAAGAGACCCATGTGGTATGGATATAAATATACCAAACCCAGGGGACTAAAAAACACCCTGAAATTTAGCTAGAGACGCTCCTGTCGTCGTTTCGATGCACCGATGCACGAAAGATGCATCTCGCTGACGCCACCACCGAAGCAGCAGCGGGGCCGGCGAGTAGATAGCATAGCTAGGAGAGCTCGAGCGTGAGCTTCGTCACCACCACAGGTCCACTAAACCTATAGATATAGGATAGACTAAAACCAAAGGCTAAGAATAACTACAGACCTCACTAACATAGGTATATTATCGATGGCAAGCCCGGTAGGAGAACACTCTGTTTTGCCTAGCGCAGAACCTAAACTACCGTACCATTAGAGAAAATATTTTATTAATTTAATATAAAATCTCCTTTTATCGCGGACACGATTATATAGGCATACTTGAGCCCGGGTCGAGCTTTTTGTACAGTCCATAATGCCGAGAATTATTAAAAAAGGCGTCCATTTAAATAATATTAATAATATTATCTGTATCATTTATTACATTTTGTCAAATTAACCCTACTTTTACCCAATACTGAAGCCTAAATTAATTTCCTCCCTGCTCGAGTCCGAACTAAAACCCTTTCGGGGGAATGCTAACGTAAAATACCATTACAATACATCCAGACATTGTTACCAAATATGATTTTGTGACATTTTGAACGCGTTGACATTAAAATGTGGGAAAAAAATGTTTCATCGTCCTAAAGCTTCCTTTATGAGGAAGCAAAAAGATATTTAACAACAAAATCATATAATAATGAAGAAAGTCAAATTCATATTGAATTTCAATGAAACCCAATACAGAGATCTGATTTCAGATAATTTTTTGAAACACCCAGTTATAAGTAGTATGTGTACACCTTTGTTCCATCCCACTCCTTCCCCCACCACCTCACTTTTCCAACGCCGCGCTACCCACTCTGCTTAAACAGTGCCGGTAACGTGGAGATGGTAAAGTGAGGTGGTGTGGGTACTCTGGTGAACAAGGAAGAGTAGAGATCAGAACAGGATGGAGCAAAGGTGTACACATACTTGGAAATATGAATAAAATTATGTACTCACCACCGCAGCTGTTGTAGGCATCTACCCTCCTGCCAAAGCGATTTTAAACTCCTGTCTCCCGAATGTACTCTCTCACACACGCACACACTCACATACACAGTACACACACGCAGCGTCGTGTCTTTAATTTATTACTATGTTCTCGTCAAAACCCTCGTCCACGGCATCGATATCGTAGCCGATATCTATCTCATCACCGAGGGCTTCTATAATAACCGCCGCCACGTCCGCGCATTCCCCGTTCGATAATCGAACCCGCGGAACGTTATCGCCGGCAAGAGGTCGCATCATGACAGCGATCAAGCCAACTCTACCGCACGCTTCTTCGACGAGATGCTCAATACCTGCAACATCCACGGGTTCGAGTCCGTATATTGAAAACTCCATGACAAGAGCCGGCAGCATACTTGCTAGAGGTTCCGGATAAAATAGGTGAGACGAGTCAATGTAAATGGTTTCGCCGAAATCGATTAATAACACCTCGCAGGACCCATTAAAAGTCCGGGTCAATCACTTCGCCGCGGACAACGCTATTGAAACGAGGCACAATACAGGACATTCCGATATACAGTTCAACATTACTGTTACAGACAAACATTACTCGGCACCAAAACGCGTCACTTAAAATTTCCTTGCCGTATCGCGGATACATATTGCTTTTTATTGTTTGCAAGTAGGATGCCAAAGACAGACTAAATGCTCGAGATGCTGCTAGAGAGTATCACGGGCATAAATATAACAGCCCCCTAAGAATCATAACTAGGTATCCATCACTTTGAATGCAACGAAAGCGGTTTTCGAGCATGCATAGCCCTGCGCTGTGCTCCTCGCAAAGCGCTTGCTCTGCAGTAAAAGATATAGAATATGATCCCTCACAGAGAGAGAGAGAAAAAAACTTCAATTATAATTCTCTAATTATTATGCTATAAAAATAAGAGACACAGTAAGATCAGGTATTTTTTAAATTAATCAATATTTTATGTAAAGCACTTTTCACATTTACCGTCGTATGCAACAGCCCTGCAAATACGGTAATCCACGCTCGGAGATTCCTGCACCGTTAATTTTATTTTTATCGCTATACGGAATTAATTTGTATTATCACTCGTAATATTGCTTTTAAATTATTTTTCGCTGTGGGTGTTCTCATCACAGTGTACTTCTGAAAGAGAGAAAGAACGTGTTAAAAGAATATATATAAAAGTGAGCAGCTTTGAAAATTCTCTAGTTAATTGTCTGATTTACTGTGGTTACTACTACTACTACTACTCTAACATCACAATCATGGTCAGAGTGGTAAAGCGCTCATTGATGAGAAAATTGATAGAGTTTATATTGAAGCGTAGACCGTCGTTGCGTTCGCGGTGGGGAGAAAAAATTTACAGATGACCCTATGGGAACTTCCGACATAGGCGGTTGTTCATAAAACTCGCGGTATGCTGTGCGCGTGTCGGCAGCGCGATTTAGTTGACGCGTATAATATTGGATTGTTTGATAATCAAATAATGATTGATTCGGTGGTGCGTGTTATTCGCCGACGCGGTTGGCTAAATGAGCCTGCTTTGCAGCCCATACTCAGTGAAGGACGTAAGTAATATATTGCGTTAATTACTTTAATTTTATTTCCTGTATTTCATAAGATTTTTATATAGTTCGACGGTATGAAGACGAAGAAATGGGATCCGACACCTATGATTTCGATGAGGAGGGTAGAACCGATTCAGATGATCAAAGCAGGGACAACGATGGTGACAGCTCCGCAGGGAATCATTGGATAAATTTTACCCAGCCATTCTGCGGCTATAAACCAACAAACGGTCTTTTCATGGCCGGCTCCGCGAGAGAACCAGATGAACCCGTTGCAGGTCCATCGCGACAATACAGTTCAAACGATGAAACCGACAGCAATACAGACAACGAGGAAGAAGAAGAAGAAGAAGAAGAAGAGAAGGAGCAGGACGAGGACGATGACGAGGAGGAGGAGGACCCGGTAGATTCAGGTAAGCTTTTAATAATACAATTACGCTGACAAAAATAAAAAAGTTACGCGCATAATAATAGTAAAATGAGAAAACAGGGTACGAATGAAACTCAAACGTTTTTCGCTTTGCACGATTCACTGTGCCGAGATCGCCGACAATCGAGTTGGTTTACGAAATGCGTCGGCGGTTCCCGGGTGCAGTCGACGGATTCGAGGACTAGAAGCAAATATAAGTTTGTAATTCTTACGTTACACGAATTATATACATAGTATATAGCTAGCGACAAACAAAAATTTTAATGAAATGAAATAAAAATTCTAATAAATGGTTTAATTATGCTTGCAGGTGGACAGACTGGCGATGGAAGGACTGCTGCACGGGGAGGTGATATTTTGCCTCCTGGTGAACGTTTCGGTATCGACAATGAGCAGAGACGATATTTTCCACGCAGGGTCGAGAGACAGATTTTTATTTTCGTCAGCCACCGGACGGTATCGATCATCTGATATGGTTCGAGGGCGGTGTATGAGATGTTCTCACACGCCTTACGGAATCGTGCGAAGGACTTGATTATGTGGGTATGACTCTGAGCGTACAGTCTTTCGCGCAAGGACCTGTATGGTTATCATTTCGACTAGCTCGTGACATCGTTCCTGACGATATATGGCGACTAATTAATAGTGTAGCTCAGAGCGCGCGCAAATTTCGAATAGACGCTGGTACATGTAGAATGACGACATGTATAGTACGAGGCGTCGAAGGAGCCGATGTGGGCATTAGGGTTACACACGAGTCTATAGCAAAAAAGTCAATTTTACGCATAAGTAATCGCGATAATTTGTGTCTACAACGATCTCTTGTCACAGCCCGAGCGCATGCCGAACGCGGTCAAATACGTACGGGCGAGCTACACAGCCGATGGTGTCAAATGCGGAACGGGCTTCGAGATGCGCAATATACAGCAGCGATAGAGCTCACGCGTAATGCAGGGGTAACGACACTTATTGCAACGGCAATAGAGACTCTCAGCCTGAGTATTGCACAGATTGTAATCGTTCATTCTTTGGTGCTTTTTGCCGCGCTCATCACAAGGGTGAGGGCTCCGCGGGTATCACGTCTCGTAAATATAGACGGTACATCGTCTGTAACGCATTGAAAATCTGTAGAGGCTGCTCGCGTATGATTAAAACCACACATAAAAAGATGCATGTATGTGGTATATCGTTTTGTATTACATGCAAGCAAACGCGACCGACTACGCATGCGTGTTTTATAGCACCTCTTAAAAAACCAGAGGCGCAAAAGGAGAAGAAAAAAGACAAGTCTTCCACGAGATTTTTATTTAATGATTTTGAGACGCAACAACACGAGCAATTGCATGATGATAAATCTACACGAATTCACGAGACGAATTTATGTGTTACACAATGCGTATGTATGACATGTTTGAATATCACAGACATAGTGACCGATTGTGCTGACTGTGGTAAACGTGAATTCGTGTTTATTGATGATCCTATTGGGAAGCTCGTGAAATTGGCATTATCGCAAAAATTTGAAAAGACCATCTGCATTGCCCATAATGCTAGAGGTTTCGACGCACAATTTACTCTACGGTATTTAATCGAAGTGCAAAAAACACAGTTGCCCTCTCTCATTATGAATGGTACGAAGATTGTCTCGATGAAAATTGGTGATGTCGTTTTTCTCGATAGTCTAAACTATTTACCCATGGCTCTTAGCGCTTTACATAAGGCCTTTGGTTTCGCTGATGAGGTGGCAAAAGGTACATTTCCCCATTTATTCAACACACCGGAATATCAGAATTACTCAGGTCCTCTGCCGGGTATGCATTTTTACTCACCCGATACCATGTTCTCAGCGGATCGCGAGCGATTTTTAAAATGGTATGAGGAAGAATCGAGTCGCGTAGATTATAAATTTGATTTTGCGACGCAATTTGTGCAATATTGTCGTACAGATGTTATGGTTTTGAGACGAGCGTGTTTAGCTTTTCGAGAGTTACTTATACGTTGCGGGAGCGTGTGCCCCTTTACAGAAGTATGCACGATAGCATCAGCATGTACGAGACTATTTCAAAAGAATTTTCTACAGAAAGATCGCATTGCGATGTTACCACCAGGGGGGTATCGCTGGGGCGATAAGCAGTCGCGCAAGGCCGTCTTATGGCTCGAGCGTAAGCGCAACTGCGTTATCGCTCATGCTGGACGCACGAGAGAGTATCGCCTTCCGACCGGCCTACCGGCTGTCGACGGACACTTCGTGGATGCGGGGGTCCATCACGTTCTTCAATTTCACGGCTGCTTTTGGCATGGTTGCCCGCGATGTTATCGCGTGAATAGAGATGCTCGAACTAAATTCGGCGATACAATGGATGACCGATACGAGCGTACCGTTCTTATTTCCGGGCGAATCAGATCGAAAAGGTACACTCTAACCGAAATATGGGAATGCGATTTTGACAGATTACGCGAGAATAACGAAGAAATGTCGTTATACGTGAAAAATCACGCCATGGTCAAGCAGGCGCCTCTCGAACCACGCGATGCATTCTTTGGCGGTCGAACGGAAAATTTTGTAAGCTTGTACGACGTCGCGAATAGGGAGCAGATACGCTATGTGGATGTTTGCTCGCTGTATCTATGGGTGTGTAAGAATGGAAAATATCCCGTTGGACATCCGAAATTGTACGTAGGTGACGAGTGTCGAGAACTTGTAGGAATTGAAAACGATCTAAGTGTCATCGAGGGTCTCGTGAAGTGTACCGTGGTGGCACCGCGCGATTTGTATATCCCCGTACAGCCTGTTCGCATGCATGGGAAACTACTGTTCCCCCTGTGTAGAACGGGCTGTACAGATATAAACACATGCGAGGGTTGTACACACGATGACACGACTGAGCGAGCGTTTGACGGCACATGGGTCGTGGACGAACTGAGAAAAGCTGTGTCGCTCGGATATAAGGTGACTTGTATCTATGAAATTTGTCAATACGTTGTTACGCAGTATGACTCGACAACACGACCAGGCGGTCATTTTGCCGTGTACTACTGTGTTCAAAAAGTAAGGTGAATTTTGTTTTAAAATAAAAAATTTTTATTTATTCTTCCAAATCGATTTCGTCCCCCTCAAAATAATCCCCCCTAGCTACAATACACTTATGCCAACGTTTTTTCTAATCTTTGAAGCATGCTAAAAAGTCGTCCTCAGGTATAGCCTTCAATACGCGTAGCGATTCACGTTTGATCTCTTCAATCGACTCAAAACGATTTCCCCGGAGTGGTCTCTTGAGCTTTGGGAACAGTCAGAAGTCACACGGTGCTAAATCAGGCAAATACGGTGGTTGTGGAGCGACATGAGTGAAGTTTTTGGCGAAAAACTCACGAAGAACCAGTGCTGTGTGCGACGGTGCATTATCGTGGTGCAAAATCCAAGTGTTGTCTTTCCATAATTCTGGCCTCTTCTTGCGAATAGCTTCACGCAAACGACGCATAACACTTAAATAATATTCCTTGTTGACAGTTTGGCTAGTGGGAAGGATTTCGTAATGCACCACACCACGATAATCGAAGAAAACTGTCAACATGACCTGGATTTTTGAGCGACTTTGGCATGGATTTTTCGGTCTCGGTTCACCTTTGGCACGATATTCGCTCGATTGATCGGTTGTTTCCGGATCATAGGCATAAATCCAAGTCTCATCGCCCGTAATAATTTGTTTGTAGACGTCCTGATAGTCAGAAATCATTGATTCACATGCTTGAACGCGACGCTCTTTTTCGAAAAAATTGAGAAATGTTGGCACCAAACGCGATTTGACTCTTCTGACGCACAAATGATCCTTCAAAATTGCTTGCACTGATCCAATTGATATTGCGGGCATGTCGGCAAGGTCTCGAATTGTTAATCGACGATTTTCGAGCACCAAAACCTTGATTTTCTTGATGTGTTGCTCATCAATTGACGTCGATGGTCGTCCAGAGCGTTCCAAATCATCAACACGTTCTCTGCCTTCTTTGAAGTCTTTGTACCACTTGTCAACATTTTTCTGTGATATAGTCTCGTCACCGAAGGCCTTTTGTAACATTCGATACGTTTCAGCGGCGAAATTTTCATTCCGCAAGCAAAATTTAGTAGCACTTCTTTGCTCAACAAAATTCGACATCGTAAAAATCGCCAAATTCACTTTTCTTTGTTCACAAAACCAAGCATAAACTAAAAACTAATGATGATATTGACATGTAATTTGTCACAGATGTCACTAACAGTTCTACCAACTTGAAAAAAAATTCATTTGTCCGATTCGGTTAACGCGGGAAGTTTAAATTAAAAATTCACCTTACTTTTTGAACACAGTAGTACATCGATAAATTCCTAAAAATAAAACAGGAGGCGAGTGGACCGCCAACAGAGTGTAACGATGACGAGGAAGCAATAGAGCGTTTTATAGCATTGTACAAGGAGTCTGAGGGTGTATATCTCGAGCAAAGTGCTTTGCAGCCAAATCCGGGTTTACGTTCACTCGCAAAATTGGCTCTTAATTCATTCTGGGGAAAGTTTGGTCAACGAAAGAATCTCACGAAAACCGTTATCGTTTTCACGCGCGCGGAGCTAATGAATTTACTAACGAGTCCGGAGATTGAGGTGACGGGAATGCTACCGGTTAATCACAAGATTATGTACGTAAACTATGTGAGCAACCGCGATGCTATCCAACCATCCCCGACATCAAATGCCGTGATTGCAGCATACACGATGGCACAGGCACGCCTAAAATTATACGGTTATCTTGAGGGGCTCGGGCGACGAATATTGTACTGCGATACGGGCTCCTGTAGTTACGTGAGTCGCCCCGGTGTTAACGAGTATGAGCCGCCAATCGGTCAAGTTCTAGGAGATCTTACGGATGAATTAAGCGAATACGAGCCTGGTAGTTATATAACTTCGTTCGTTTCGGGAGGACCAAAATTTTACGCATACCTTGTTCGTAAACCCGACGGTACGATTATTGAAAAAATGTAAAGCAAAGGGTATCACGCTAAACTTTGCGAATAGTCGTCACGTAAATTATAACGCATTACGATCTTTCGTGACAGGAGCAAGGAGCGTACCTATTATTTTAAAATTCGACGCTATTCGACGAACGGAATTTCATCATGTAGTAACGCGTAAAGAAACGAAATCATGCGAACCTGTTAACATGAAGCGAAAGCGGCACGGGATGTACTCTACTGTACCGTACGGCTATTGTGAAATACGCTAATTAATATAACGCAAAAAAAGTATATAGTTTTACGGTTGAATTCGCGATATTTTAAAATAATCTTTTTGTCTAATTTCATGTATCATATTTACTGTGTACAATACATTTATAAAAAAAAAAAATATATTGATTTATTATGTATAAAACCGTTATCGGCTCGTTCTTTTTGAGCTGCTATTTGTAGCAGTAGCTGCTATCTCTTTGCCGTTCCCTTTTGTTTTGACTTTCTCATCGTTGTTTCCTTTTGTCCCGTCTTTCTTATCGAGTGTTTCCTTTTGTTCTGACTTTCTCGTGCTACCTCCGTGGATATAATATTGCTGTTTAGAATTTGATGATTCGTAAAATTTGCACATAGAGATGTATGCATAGTGAAATAAATAGATTGCTTTATTTGTGAGAAATATAAAAACTACCGTTATATAATTTACATACGGTGTAAACACCAGCTTATACCGCGGGTCCGCGCCTCATCAGCTAGTGCAGGCGCGCCGCGCCTTATCCACTCGTTAAGGCCGCGAAAATAGCTGATGCCACGGGGTCGCCGCTACCGCCGCGGTATAAGCTTATTTAAGAGTCAGCTGATTGATTTTGATAGACACTCATCGATATCGATACATGTTGGAAACATCGTTGGACAGCCGTGATAAGCGGTCCTACGGGTTGTGGTAAAACATATTTTGTCAAAAACTTCTTTTAATACATGCGCGAAATGACGGGTGTCCCGTCCGAGCGTATACATTTTTAATACTCAGAGTGGCAGTCCGGGTATTCAGAGTACAGTGATAAAATCGAATTTCGCGAGGGTTTACCGCAAGCAGCAGACTACTCGAATGATACATGACCTAAACTTGTGGTCATTGACGATCTAATGCGCGAGGCATCCTAAATACAGCGTCGGTGACTTGGTACGTATCAGTACAGCTAAAGCAGCATTCGTGAAAGGATATGAGCGTGGTTGGAGTAACGAATTATTCAAGATTCAACGAATATCAGTGAATCGAGAACTATTCGTGTATATTTTACACGATCTGAATAACGAGACTATCGACGGCATTTTCTACGAGGCAGAATTATCACGAGGACGAGTGCCTCCGTCATCTGAGAAGACGAAAGAGAAGAAGAGGACAAAGAGGAAGAACGCTCGGAATCACCGTCCCTGATAAATATGAGCTCCAAGGATAGCTCTTTCTTTGTCGTACTACCGAGCAACAGTAGTATGCAGTATTTTCCAAATAATACGGCGACAAAATTTATTACAAGAATACCGCGTCAGATACGTTTGCACGGAGAATGGTCTGTTTCTCTTGTGATAATTGCTTATCCGATGACTCTTTTACATGTTCCTACTGTAGGAAATCTCGTAACTTTTGAGGATGGTGATTATGATGTATCGGGTTTAAATCTTTTAACACGGAGACGCGCTGATAGAGACCAAGTTCCACCTGGTGCATGGTATATCGCTCTATAGACGCTGTTTTGGAGTGTATAAATAAGTTACCTCATGTGGCCGGTCATTTGCGCTTTAAATCGCTTCCGACCGGGCAGGTCGAAATAGCACGCGTATGTATTCAGTACGTATACTGACTATTTAATGTGTGTCAGTACGTATACTGACTATTTAATCCAATCAATTCCAAAAGTGAATATTTAAACCAACCAATTCCGAAAGTGAATATTTAATCCAATCAATTGCAAAACGGAATATTTAAACCAATCAATTGCAAAACGGAATATTTAAACCAATAAATTCTGAAAGTGAATATTTAATCCAATCAATTCCAAAAGTGAATATTTAAACCAATCAATTCCAAAAGTGAATACTGTTTGATACCTTCCTAATAACACGACCCTCGTAATAGCACAGGCTCGTACTGACTATTTAATCCAATCAATTCCGAAAGGGAATATTTAAACCAATCAATTCCGAAAGCGAATATTTAATCCAATCAATTCCAAAAGTGAATATTTAAACCAATTAATTCCAAAAGTGAATATTTAAACCAATCAATTCCGAAAGTAAATATTTAATCCAATCAATTTCAAAAAGGAATATTTAAACCAATCAATTCCGAAAGTGAATATTTAATCGAATCAATTCCGAAAGTGAATATTTAATCCAATCAATTCCAATAGGGAATATTTAATCCAATCAATTCCAAAAGTGAATATTTAAACCAATTAATTCCAAAAGTGAATATTTAAACCAATCAATTCCGAAAGTAAATATTTAATCCAATCAATTTCAAAAAGGAATATTTAAACCAATCAATTCCGAAAGTGAATATTTAATCGAATCAATTCCGAAAGTGAATATTTAATCCAATCAATTCCAATAGGGAATATTTAAACCAATCAATTCCGAAAGTGAATATTTAATCCAATCAATTCCAAAAGTGAATGTTTAATCCAATTAATTCCAAAAGTGAATATTTAATCCAATGAATTCCAAAAGTGAATATTTAAACCAATCAATTCCGAAAGTGAATATTTAATCCAATCAATTCCAAAAGTGAATATTTGAACCAATCAATTCCAATAGGGAATATTTAAACCAATCAATTCCGAAAGTGAATATTTAATCCAATCAATTCCAAAAGTGAATGTTTAATCCAATTAATTCCAAAAGTGAATATTTAATCCAATGAATTCCAAAAGTGAATATTTAAACCAATCAATTCCGAAAGTGAATATTTAATCCAATCAATTCCAAAAGTGAATATTTAAACCAATCAATTCCAAAAGTGAATATTTAAACCAATCAATTCCAAAAGTAAATATTTAATCCAATCAATTCCAAAAGTAAATACTGTTTGATACCTTCGTAATAACACGACCCTCGTGATAGCACGGGCTCGTACTGACTATTTAATCCAATCAATTCCAAAAGTGAATATTTAAACCAATCAATTCCGAAAGCGAATATTTAATCCAATCAATTGCAAAACGGAATATTTAAACCAATAAATTCCGAAAGTGAATATTTAATCCAATCAATTCCAAAAGTGAATATTTAAACCAATCAATTCCAAAAGTGAATATTTAAACCAATTAATTCCGAAAGTATATATTTAATCCAATCAATTTCAAAAAGGAATATTTAAACCAATCAATTCCGAAAGTGAATATTTAATCTAATCAATTCCAATAGGGAATATTTAAACCAATCAATTCCGAAAGTGAATATTGAATCCAATCAATTCCAAAAGGGAATATTTAAACCAATCAATTCCGAAAGTGGTTCGGTGGTTTCTGGTTGAAAAACTGAATTAAGTACGATAGTTTTCACAGGCTTCTTTTCAAAGCAGCTTAATTCCATTGAGAGAGTTCGGCAGAGATCGGAATAAGTCATAGTCAGAGGGTGCTATGTCTGGACTATACATCTATGGTGGATGCATCAAAACTTCCCAACCAAGCTCTCGAATTTTTGACGGGTCATCAAAGTGTGTGGTCGGGCGTTGTTATGATAGAAGACAACACCTTTCCTATTAATCAATTCGGGCCGTTTTCTACGAATTGCTTGGCGTAATCTCTCTAGTTGTCCACAGTACAGTTGAGGATCAATCATCTGACCAACTGGAAGTAGCTCATGGTCGACGATTCCCTTCCAGTCCCACCACACACACAGCATCGCCTTTTTCGCGGTCAATCCATGCTTCGCGAACGCTTGTGACAGCTCACCATCCCTTGTACACGATCTTTGACGCTTCTAATTGTCGTCCGTGATCTATTTTTCATCACCGGTTATGACACGTTTCAGAAATAGCTCGATTTCATCGCGTTTCAGCAGCGCATCGCCGATGTTAATTCGGTCTATCATGTTTTTCGCGCTCAACTCATGAGAAACCCATACATCGAGCTTCTTTTTGTAGCCAGCTTTGTGTAAATGGTACAAAACAGTTTTGTGGTCAATGCCTAGCTCTATACCAATATCGACACTGCTGATATGCTTATTGTTGGATAATCAGCTGGCGCACGGCGATCGATATTCCGCATGCGTGGACCTGTTACTGCTGGATAGCGTGCTGCGCTCGGCTATGCCGGTGATGGCCGAGTCGGTGCCGAGGCTGTGCCTCGCAGGCATATCGCGCGAAGCAAGAGGCTATCTCTCTCGCTTGACTTCGGCATCGCTCACCGGTTATCTCACTCATTTGACTTCAGCGCTCAACGACGCTTTTGTATCACGCAGCCGTATTGCTAATTTCGACACTGTCTGAAAAACCCACGGGAACAGCGCACACATCTCTGCATCTCATGGACTTTCTTCGCCACTTTTCACCGGATCTACTCAGCTTTTCGTGCTCAACAGGACTCAAAATCAGATACGAGTACATCGTTATAATTTCTAACAAATTCAATGACGATGAGGAGTGATAATCTCATCGGTGCATCCACATAATTGTCTCACTTTGTGGCGTGCGCTGCAGTACATGCTGTACCACGTTTTCCTCATTATATTTTGCCTGCTTGTTTAATATAGTTGCGCGTGTGCTTACTATTCACTGTACTTTCCGCCAGTAAACCTGCTGGGAAAATACTGTGAATATTTTCTAATCAGTTGTGCATCCTCATTATCTTACTTGTCGTGCTCTGCAGCGCTGACTGTGTTACGCTGTCTCATATCACGTTCTAGCAAGCAGTACAACTGCAAGTGCTCTCACTTCTTCACTGTATTTTCTCATATAGCTTTATAGAGAATTTATTGGGAATAAGTCAGATCTTTAACACTCTCACATTTCTCACTCCGTGGCATGCTCCGCAGCGCTGGCTGCGTCATGGTCACTCTTAAACGCACATAGCACACAATTAATATAATTGTGTGCTGGTCCTCATGTAATGAATTAATGGTCACTGTAAATTTATTTTGGATGCGTTTTATATGCAATTGATGTCATCTATCGGGAAAAATGTCATGAACTTTTTCCTAGATCCAATATATGTGAAGGATCAATAGCTAATTGCAATAAAATAAAATCTAAAATAAATGTGGGTGGGGAGCTCCACAGAGCGCAAAGTGGAAAGCTCCAATAAAATAAAATAAGTTTTAAGAAAGTCGAATTATCGTTGCCGGCAATAATTACGGGACACAGAACGAAGAACGGCACACAAGGGAGCGCCGAAAAAAGAGAGTGCGCAACTGAAAGAGAACGCCGCAGCGCGTCAAAGAGAAAGGGCAGCGATGAGCGGGACAGTGAGACCCGCGCGTGCCAGAAAACGCTCAACTGATCCGCATGCCCTGCCACGAAACCACGCGGATGGGGTAGGGGTACGGCAGATATACTCGCACAAAGCAGCGATGCGAGAAGAGCATCTTAGAAGGAGACGGCAACGACACCGTCACACCGCACGACAGCGTAGGTCCATAGGCCAGCCGGATGGTCAAGGTAAGGACAAGGCGAAGCATCGCACCAAGCACGGTTTTATGAGGAAAGAAACAACGGCTGAAGTGCAGAGCAACAGAGAGGCAAGCTTAGCAGTACAAGATACCCCTGCTAGACATAGACTCTCTATTTGGTTGACGCACACATCTCTATTTGGTAATTCGATTTCCGCAAATTACACCGAAATATGCGAAAATATAACATTTCCATATTTCAAAACAATATTAATATTCGTGCCAGAGTATAATATTTCATTAGTTACCGATGCGATGTCATATGAAGCCTCGGAACGAGGAAGAAGGTACGCGCAGACAATTTAGCCCCAAAGCTGTATAGGAACAGTAGAGCACAGCCAAGCGTCAACACTTATATGACTGGCGGACGTCATGTCCTACAGCGAAGGAACGACAATAAGAACACGTGTATACGAAAAAATAATGCATTGTTGTTAAAAAAAAATTGAGTATATTGTAACGTGGCAGAATATTCGAGCTACGTCCTCCTCGCTCGACGGCTACCAGCACGATCGCTCAGGGTTGTAGGGGGTGATTTTCAGGTCTTATTTATTCTTATTATTATTATTATTATTTTTTGTATATAATGCGATTGATACGGCCGAGGGATGGAGAGGGAGTAAGAGGAAGAGGAGAGCAACGCAACAACGGGAAAGTTCGGACCGATATTCTATGTCTTTCGGGGTCAGGATATGCCATTTTTCCGACGATGCACCAAATAATACGCGGCTTTCTATCCTTAGTTGCCGGCGAGTCACAGGAATCTATATATCTCCGAGAGTCATCTGCTGGGCTACGCAACGCGGATATTGTCTGTCGCTAAGTAATCCATCATCCAGCTGAGGCGCTAGTCGCGGTCATCGTGCGACACAGGTTCTCCCAATTAACCGAGTCTAGCGGGTTACGTGGGGATCATAGTTCACGGGCACGCGTGCCGCCAGGACCCGGGGCTCTTCCCGGTGACCGTTGAGCGAGGCAGAAGTAGCGTTACTTATATCTGTGTCCCGCTCTATTCTGAGGCATCACACGTACAGGCCTATTACTGTCCACCATCGTACCGGAAGGAGGAAATCGAGGAATAAATATTTCCACATCCTCTCGAAAATTCCCGGAGCACGAGAACATCGCTTCGTCATCGTCCCGGTGAGCTCTTCTCCCTTCTGCGGTCTTTCGCTAATATTTTATAATCTGATTATTGAAATTGTGGACTATTATTATCTTCGAGCTTGGTCGCACCTGCGACTCTAGCACACTGCATGCAGAGTATAGATTTGTATTGGGAATCGCGGCGTTTAATAAACGTAATCTCGAGATCGTTTAACCGGTAGAAGCCGGGGAAAAGTCATTGGGTAATTAATTGGTTTTTTTGCTAATAGTTAAATCGTGCACGAGTTAGGCCGTTATCCCGAAGTGTGTTGGTTTGTGTGGGATTAGAACGGGATAAACCGCGTCACGGATTTTAACCAGATTATAGATTTTGGATTTACGTGATTTTGTTTGAGTTTCCTTTCGTTTCGATTTAGAAGGTCGTGCGCGCGTTAGTACGTCGTCCCGTTGTGAATTTGATGTAAGAGGGACTTGCACGTTATAGACCGCGTCGCGTATCGTTCACATTAATCGGCGTTACTCTGTCTGATTTATTTACTTGTTTATTGATTTATTTATTATTTATTATTTTTGGACTGTGTGTTACCGTTATCGTAGAATCGCGGAGAGCGTAATCGGCCGTCGTCCCGTATTTTAGACGTGGATTCGAGGGACTTGTACGGTCCGAGGTGTATCTCGCGTAGTTGGATTGCGTTTTATTATATTTTATTCAACAAACTAATTATTGATTGATATTATTATTCTGATGTTAATTATTTTATTATTATTATTTTATTATTAGTCGGCATTTATTCGTTATTTTATATTTTATGAACCGCGGAAGATCCCTAGGTTTCTGTCTTTTACATGATATATAAATCTCAGGATTGAAATATCGAGTCGTCGGTAGCTTCGCGTACGTGACCTCCCGACGTCCCGTTGTTATGGTTTTTTGGATATATGTGGGATTAGTTCGGGAACTATCCCGAACTACGGCCTACCGTAGCGCGGACTACCGTAGCGCGGACTGTGAACAGTGACTACCGAGCGTCGAAAATTTATCGAGGAATATTGTTCGAAATTCGAAGCGAGCGAGACAGGCTATACAACCTCTACAGGGTATGAGAGTGAGAGAGAGAGAGAGAACGGGATAACTGCTACCGCCGAATTAAAGATTAAAATTAAGATATCTAACTAGATTTGGAAAATTGTTAAAAAGGAGAGACTAATTTTACGGGACATTTGATTTGAATTCTAAATTGATGTTTATTGGAAATTAATATCTGTTCGCCAGAAATAGAGAAGTTTGTAAGTCCCGTACCTACTGTTGTTGTTTAAATTATTTACTGTTATTATTTTATTTATTCATTTATTATTTATTTAGCTGACTTCATTTATTGTTCTCGTTTGGTGTATTTGTTGACAATATTTTATTATTTGATTTTGTTCATTAATTTTAATGACTTATTTTTATTAATTGATTTTATTCGTATCATATTTTTGACTAATTAGTGACTTGACAGTCCAAACCACCCACTCTGCCTCGAACAGCTGTAGCTGGCCTGGGTTGAGGCTGGTCATCCAACTCGGTATTTTTTTCTTCCGGCGCGAAAGCGCCTGGCGCCCATCTCAAAAGAGAAAATAAAAAGGAAGGAAGAAATAACTTGGACCAGTCATAGGTAACGTGGTGCATTGAGGCACAAATTTACGTTACAATATGTATATCAATCCTATGAAAGTTCACACGAGAAACCAACGAAAGAAAAAATTGTTTAGGTAAAATTTAGCCTTTTTAAGGGGGGAGGGACGTTATGGCGCGAAATATTTGAGTATATTTATTTCGACATTATTCTTCGTTCGGGCGCGAGACCGCTCTTCCGAAGTAGAAAGAATGTGCTGATGTACGAAGCGAACCACGAGCAATGACCGCGCTCGCTTGCAGCAACTTGCAACTCATCAGTTTCGCCAAAGGTAGTTAGTAAATACTTTACCGAAATTAGACTAAATTTGCACATTAACCTGAACGGTTGATCCCGGGTCAGAAATATAAAAGTGTAAAGGTAGATTCAGTCAAGACAGGTTATCCGTGCAACCGGGTGGCAGTACTGCCCGGACACATTTGTTCGGGCAGAGGGCGACGTTCACGCCCTAGAGAAGAGTCCCGATACCTCGTGCTCTTTCCTCATCTCCGTCAACGCTCAGTATAATGTTAAATCTAAGTGCTCATTCGTTCGGATCCAGTTTCGCTACTCAGCGACGCACCGACAATTGAAGCTAAGTAATAGTTGTGCGCGAATTGATACTAATCATCGGTGCATCGCATTTTCTCTACTCGGGGCGCATGGTGTGCTTCGCGCACATCAGCCATCATACAAGACACTTTAACAATTATTGTATTCGTATTAAATACATCGAAGTTTACACGCGGTAAAAACACGCCATTAGTTTCCACCTGTCAAGTGTCCACGTCTCATCCATTATTTAAATTTACAATCCACTGAATACCAGCAACGGCAATTCTCACATACTGTTATTGATATTTTTTTATGTATTCATATATTTAGATGTTACTGTTGTTATTTTTTTATGTATTTCAAAAATATAAATTCCTATGTGGGATGCCATGAGCTGTGTGTCACCGCTGGCGTGCAGCAAGTAAAGTCTGGCGCTGCGAAGCCGCAACTCGACTTCCCGGGCTGGCTCGGCAGTCAATGGAGCGTGGGTCTGTTGCATGTACGTGAATGTGACATTTCGTTCTGTGAAAGTGTGCATAATCAGAAAAAATTTCGTTCGACATTTTTTACCTCAAATATCAGCAATACGACCACCGATTCTCATGCGACTTGTTGCGTTTGAATAAGAAAAAACTATATGTATTGAACCGGAAATATTCGTTATCCTTCACGTATTTCCATTAAACATTTGAGTTAAAGTTTAAAAAACGTCGGGCCACCTCGGCATAAGTAAAAGTAGTAACAGCACCGTCGATCGACAGAACGATGTGACGTAAAACGGCGTGATGTATAGTGAAGAGTTTCAATTCGTTTTAACTTGGCGACGAGACGCTAATGCGTCTTGATATATGATATAGACAAAAATGTTTAATAGACAAGCCGTGCACATAGCGTTGAACAATCGTGCAAAAATGGGTGAGTTCCGTGCGAGCAGCTAAAGGGTACTCACACAAGAAATTATGTTGCCCGTAGAACGTTCACTGACAAGCAATACACTTACTGAAATAGCACGTTAACAGCACACGACCGTCGCGCAATTTGTCGGCACTGCGTATTAGTTACAGCACTGGCTCATTTGGGTTCCCAACGCGGTTAAGGGTCCTAGCAACTTAACACGGGGAACCGGCTTCCGACGCTCGATCGCGCACGGATCACTGCGGTTGTTTGCAACGATAGGATATGGAGCACATGCGTATCTAACTGATCGTAGCATTAACGCTTTCCACGAGGGTGACTTTCGAAGTATTATGATGTGAAATACTCCAATTAATACTTGCAAATATGCTTATTTATTCCTCTAAAGGCGGATACTTTGTTCTGGGCGTGAAAAACGTAGCAAACCGTGAAATAAATTTTGTCTTCAAAGTCAAAGAAAATAACAATTTGCTTCCCCCAATTATATTGAAATTTTGTAACGAAATTTTGGCAGCGCTCGGTGTTTTACCCGGCAAAACATTAGGAACACTGCAATGCCATGAGCGCGTCATCCGTCGCTATCAATATCTTTATTTCAACGCTATCAATAACTTCATTTCAACAAGTAATTTTTTTATTTAAAAATTACTTAATACAAATCCTACAAAAGTGCTTTCTACATATAGTAGGCACGCTCCTAATATTAAATTTCCATGTTTTACCTTGCGATAACGCTTACGCGCTTCCACTATTTAAGATTCTGGGTCAAATACTAGTTTAAAATACACGGGCGCATGTAAGGCATTCGAATAAGATAAAGAGCTCAGTCCCAACTGGTTAAAAAATAAGAAAAGTCGACTGTATTATGAAAACCCTGTTTACGATGAAATAATTAATATTCGCGAAGGTCCAACTTATCCGATACCTCGATAGCTTAATCACAGATAAAAATTCGGAAATTTTGGATTCATCAGTTGTTTTTTGTGAAAAGTCGACCGAAAACTTCAAGTATATAATACTTGATATATCCTGGCGGTCTTCTGAGTTTACCGGGTTGACTTTTATTTCTCTTTTTACTTGGGGTCGGGACGCCTATCATGGTGATTATAGATGAAAATATTAACATGAACCCAATAATTCGATACAAGGAGAAATCATTGTTTTTCGGATAACTTCGCGATAACGCGCATGCGAGTCTATTTTTATGCTATGTCCAATTCACACCTCTCCCACGAAACGCGGCATCGGCTAACTCGGTTCTATCTTTTTTTTAATCATTGAATCAATCCTTTCCCACAGATTCAGAATTATTTGTACATATCCTCTCGATCGGCACCAACACCATCCGCGTCCTCCAGACTCGAGAAATTAAGAAAATGAGCAGGTCGATGAATCTCGTGATAGAATTCCTTCGGATTTGCAAGTTGCAGATCGTACTTCATAGTTGGATCGTGTCTCACGCCTGCAAAGAAAATCATTAATTAGTATTTTAAAACTTCGAGAAACAAGAGAAATATACATCACCAGCGCTAAGCAATTTAATGATCTTTAAATATTACAGAAGATTGTTCGTCTCTTAATCACTTGAGAATCGATATATAATCGTGAGTGACACCCCAGCGGCTAATGTGATGTGCTATACTACCTCCATAAAAAAGTTTCAGGTCCGGCCACTGTGTGGCGCTGTCAGTCACCCGATTGGAATTTTTTTTGTTAGGTTACCACATCTGCCATTGACACTTCCCTCCAAATTCAGTGTCATAGCTTGACATGTGTAAAAGTTACGCTGTACTGAGTACATCTACCTTTGTGCATGTTTTCGATTTTTTACAAGTTTGAAAATAGCATCAACTGTGCATCAACGAACTTGCATTAAATTTTGTGTGAAAAACGAATTTAACGGTCCGCAGACCTTGGAAATGTTGGAGAAGTGTTTCGGTAATGATACTCTTTCGAGATCAAACGTTTTTCGGTGGCACGAATGCTTCAGAAGTGGCCCTGAGTCGGTTGAGGATGACGAATGCTGTGGCAGGCCGTCGACGTCGAAAACCGATGAAAACATCGATAAAATCAAAGAAATGTTGGCCGAAAACCGCAAACTGACCATCGCTTATGGATGCGCGCAAGACATTTTGGTTAGCAATTTGGGCCTCAGACGTGTCGCTGCAAAATTGGTTCCGAAAGACCTCAATCTCATGCAAAAAAAGACCGCGTCGAAATCGCGAAAGACATGATTTCCAAGACCGAATCCGACTCAACATTTATCAAACGGATCATCACTGGAGACGAGACGTGGATTTATGAGTACGACACGCAATCCAGACATCAAGCGAGTGAACGGCGTGCACCGAATGAGCCGAGATCGAAAAAACCACGTCGTTTTCAGTCAAAAAAGAAAGCGATGCTCACGGTTTTCATGGATTACAACGGTGTTGTGCATCATGAATTCTTGCCAGAAAAACAGACAGTCAACAAAGAGTATTATATAGGTGTTATGAGACGTTTGCGTGAAGCAATTTGCCAAAAAAGACCGGATTGGTGGGAAAACGGTTGCACAATGCGATCCTTGTCCGTGAGTTTTTGACCAAAAACAACACGAATACTATGCAGCAGTCTTCGAATTCACCTGATCTGGCTCCCTGCGACTTTTTCCTGTTCAACCGACTTAAAAAACCGCTTCGCGGTACGCGTTACGGCACCCGAGAGGATGTGATGAAAAAATCGAAGACGGCTCTGATGGACATACCGAAAATTGAGTACCAGCGGTGTTTCGAGGATTGTATCAAGCGCTGGCGTAAGTGCGTTGCAGTCGATGGGGAGTATATTGAAGGGGACCATATCGATTTTGATGAATAAATTTGTATTTTCGATTTCATGAATAAAGTTCTAAAACTTTTTGATCAAGTTGGTATATCACTATACGTGCGAGAGAGATAGCAGAATTCTCCCAACGCCAATTTCTCCGCCACTGTTGAGCTTTCAGATAAAAGACGAGAACGGTGAAATGCTTTTCATAATTGAATAGTTCTTCTCTTTTATTTTAAAGCTCAAGCGTGATGGAGAAATTAGCATTACTCTTTTTATTACCGACGGATATCACATCACATTTACCCCTTGAGTGTCACTGGCGCAATTATCGACAAATATATGCGCCAATTTCGATATATGGACACTCGAGGGGTTAGGGTGATGTGCTATACCGACTGAGTCGTCATGAGTGAAACAGCGCTATTCGCCATCACGGTGAAGCGAGAGGAACCGATAGAAACATGTAACATATCACGTTAACGTGATGTTTTCCAAGTAGTATAATATTACGTTAAGGTATAGGACACACAATAGAGCTGCCCCTTCAAGTATTAAAAAAGCTGCAAGCTGAAACTTGCAAATTGTTTCCTTGACATTTCACATGTAATATTGGGTTTGGGAAAAAGTTCGTGGCGTTTTTCCCGATAGATGGCATCAATTTCAAATAAGTCAGGAAACACAGATCGCAGCGACACCACTAAACGCTCGTTGGAAAGGTGACACTTCGAGCGTTACTTTGAGTGTATAAACTGTAACATAATTACAAATTCTAGCCTACACTATTATTTCGAACGATTATAAGAACCAATATTACGTCCGAATATTCCGAGGTTTGCGGGCACTAGGCCACCGAACCCGGAATTTAACAAAAACTAGCTACGTCACAGCTCCGGAATTCTCTCGCTGCCATAAACAGCAGGTCAGCGACCAGCAGGCCTCGCTTGGCGGCGAGGGCAAGACGGTTAGCGCGATAACGGCAACTCGCAAAATTATTAAAACTCGGTAGATTTAAAAATCAAAGCCGATAATAAAGGAGAGGGGAATGAGACCGAGAGGAAGGCTATAAAAGAGCCTGCGCGAAAAGGAAAGCTCTCTTGGCTCTTACTCTCTTAGTCGTTTGACCCTAGGTATTCCGAATCGAAGATACTATTATAGTGCATTCTGTCTACAGTTTGGAGATCTAAAATAATATACAATTACCTTTTATTCAAATACGTGGTTCCATAAGTGAGGAAATCGGGTCAGTAAGAGTGAGAAACGAAGACTGGAGAAAGAAGATGGACTGGCGAGGTATTTAAATAATCTGAAAAACAATCAGTGGAATGTCGATGAAAGTGATAGTAATCTAGAATTAGATAGGTTTAAAGTGAATAGCACTAAGTGGATAGAATTAAGTGTAGAGAATTAATTAAATAGAATTAGGTAGGTAGTGTTTAAGAAATTAGAATTAAAGTGAACAGCATTTAAACCAGTAGATAGGCAAGCGAGTCGATTTGACGAGGATAATAGGGAAGTGAAGCAAGTGATAGATAAAGAGATCCATAGGACGATCGAGACATCGGGCGTAAGAGCGAGTGCGACGCGTTTAACTGTGTGTGCGCGTCGAGCGTACAGGCTCACTACCAACGCACGGAACAATAACAAACTACCGAGCTGAATGTACCGAGAACCTATGTCAACGTAATACCCGAAAAGAATTGTGGAAATAATCGTAGTAATTAACGAATTTCAATGAATTGTACTGGTCATCGGTACCAGGAAACCGAACGCTGACATTCTGATTTTAATTGTTTTATTAATAAAACCCTATTTTCATCTATCTAGAAGTCTAAAATTAATTATTCCTGTGATCGAGCTCGAATCTCCCCTGGGAAAATAAATGTAATGCTAACGATAAGAAATTACCGTTACAAAACATCGAAATAGGTGCAGTGGTTGGAAAGTTGTTTGCGTTTGAAAATGGAGAAAAGTAATGAAAAATTGCGCTATATTTTGCAATATTATTACGACAAAGGAAAGAACGCTGCGCAGGCTTGTGAAAAAATTTGTGCTGTATACGGTGAAGGTACTTCATCATAATCTGCTGCGAGGACATGGTTCGCTCGCTTTCGTTCTGGTAATTTTTATGTGAAAGATGAGTCACGCTCTGGTCGTCCAATCACTGAAAAAGCTGATGAAATTCTTGAAAAAGTCCAGCAAGATGAGCATATCAGTAGTGTCGATATTGGTATGGAGCTAGGCATTGACCACAAAACTGTTTTGAACCATTTACACAAAGCTGGCTACAAAAAGAAGTTCGATGTATGGGTTTCTCATGAGTTGAGCGCAAAAAACATGATAGACCGAATTAACATCTGCGATGCGCTGCTGAAACGCAATGAAATCAAGCCATTTCTGAAACGTGTCATAACCGGTGATGAAAAATGGATTACGTACGACAATCGGAAGCGTCAAAGATCGTGGACAAGGGATGGTGAGTTGTCACAAGCGTTCGCGAAGCCAGGATTGACGGCGAAAAAGGTGATGCTGTGTGTGTGTGTGGTGGGACTGGAAGGGAATCGTCCACCATGAGGTACTTCCAGTTGGTCAGACGATTGATTCTCAACTCTACTGTGGACAACTAGTGAGGTTACGCCAAGCAATCGAAAGAAAACAGCCCGAATGGATTAATAGGAAAAGTGTTGTCTTCCATCATGACAATGTCCGACCACACACTTCTTTGATGACCCGTCAAAAATTGCGAGAGCTTGGTTGGGAAGTTTTGATGCATCCACCGTATAGTCCAAGCATAGCACCCTCTGACTATCACTTATTCCGATCTCTGCAGAACTCTCTCAATGGAATTAAGCTGCTTTCAAAAGAAAGCTGTGAAAACCACTTGATTCAGTTTTTCAACGAGAAACCACAGAAGTTCTTCACCGATGGCATCATGGCTCTACCCGAAAAATGGCGAAACATTGTCGATAATAATGGAGCATATTTAGTTTAAATGAATTCATTTTCACACTATAAGAAAACCAGTTGAATTTTACAAAGAAAACGCCACGAACTTTTCCCCAGACCCAATATATATTTCACAGACAATATATCTGTTTGGCCGTCGTTAGCGCCCGAATTTGAGACTTGGAGTGCGTATAAAGGATATAAGGGTAAGACGCGAGGTAGAACGCATTAGTACTCCAGTCGCTGAATGCATTTCGTTCCAGCCCAGGTAAGAGGGAGAGCGCATGAGTACCCAAGTTATAGATTCCCGCATGAGCGCAAAGGATAAAGATAGTTGTGTCCATGAGCAACACATGTCCACCGTGACTATACCGCCTGTTGCAACTGGCGTACCCAACTAAGCCGCAGCACCACAGTTTCTCGACTTCAAATCAGAGATAGAGAATACTGATCTATAGGCGTCTTAATTTCCTTATCCTGACTACTTCAACGACTTCTGAATATTGGTTCTTCGCTGGTATCGTTTTCACCTCAAAAGAAACGAATATTTAATCGAGGAGTGCAAAATAGAAACACATTCTATTGTTTGCGTCGCCTTATGAGCTTATATTACTTTTTTATCCCGACATGCGTTTACTATTTCGGTTACAGTGCCCTAACTTATTCATAGGACGCATGATCCTGAAAATATATTTTTTTTAAGTTCCTGGAAACATATTTATAGTGTATACTATAATCGATTACATGATTCCTTCTTTCAGCGATTCTGACAAGACGAAAAGTGAGAACTTACCCATGAAGTTGTAGTTCCAGGATCCTTGACTTGGGACCATGAAGAAACCAAGGAAGCGATCGGACAAAAGCATCTGAACCTTCTCGTAGTGACTCGGCAAGTATCCTTTAGGATTATTGCCTTTATCGGTGTTCTGTTTGCCCCACTCGAATCCACTGCAATGAATTTAAAAAAATGTTATACAGGTCACATTAAAATTTGAAAAAGAAATTTCAAAGTAATCGAATGTTAAGTTTCTCTTGCTGACCTCGGTGTGAGTTTGTAAGCAGTTAGAGAGCACGAACCGGGAGTAAAGCTGCAAGTTATAACTATTGTTTTCTCTCCATCCCAGACACTGTTTTCCGACATGACTCTCGAGTGTGTAGAAATATCCTGCGAAGAGATCATAGCACATTTTTGAATTTGTTGCCTGTCTAGTCACAGTTCAAAGCAGAAAAGTTCAATACTCAAATAAAATAAAAAAATTTCAAAATAACCAAATTAAAATTTGTTTAAAATAATCTTCGGTTGGAATATCTGCTTGATTTGTGTGCAATGAAATCATTATTTTGTTTCATGGAAGAAGCAATTCTTAGATAACTAACCTAGAAAAATCTTATCATTGCTTGTTTTGAATATTCGCAGTTACTCAAACTAAAACGCATTTTCAATACGTTTTTATTGGAATATCGTCCATTCCTGGCTGCGAGATCATACTAAATAGATTATTTTGTCTACCTGAGGTGAAAGTTGAGGCAATTCATTAGGCTGTGTGTGAATCCAGCCAAGGGGCTCCATTTCCTTTAAGTATTGGTGATTTGGCAGAGAGGAAGGAAGATGTACAGTTTGATGAGTTCCCCACTGAGGAGCCATGACGATACATCGGATTTCTTTCACTTGAGGGTTATCTGGCGGACTGATTCCGTAGAGATATCCCGCAATCTTTGTGGAATTGAATGAAAATTCCGATTTATTCAGTTCTTTTGGGAAAAAAGTTTTGTGAGTTGGGCAATATTGACATTAATTTTTTAAAGTGCAAGTATTTTTTAAAATTACAATCAGCGTCAAGAACCTTTGTTGAATATTGTAAAAAATGGAAATTTAATTCAACGTGCGTAAAAGTACTATGAAGATCAGGAACAGTTGCGTCAAGTTTTAGTCACATAGCGGCTAAGTCGTAGTAAATCTGCGTCTTGTAGTTCGGAATATAATTTTCAAAGTGATTAAAATACTTAAAGTAATCGGGAATCACAAACAATGAGGAATACATGAAACCGTATACCTTCCTCAGTGTATGTGAGATTTTACAGAATCTATGCGGTTTTTTTTATCAATTTTGAAATGGGCAAACAACATTTTTTTTTAATTTCTTATGTCTGATAAAGCCTTATTTGTGTATTTTTGTTTGCGAGTTCCAGTTGGGCAATCGAATGGATCACCTAATTTCGTTCGACAAAGTGTCCCAGATCATGTGGAATATAAACGTATATAAAAAGAAAGTGTTGCGCTGCATTTAAAATATAACGTTTTGATAGATGAGCTATCAAACTGAATTTTGCAGACCAATTAAGGGGGTGATTTACCAATCCGAATTTCTTATCAATGGGCTCCTTTTTCGTGGTTTTCGTAAAAGTACATTGGTTTACTATTTTTGTGATATTTTTATTTCAGACGAACTAAACATTTAAGAAATACAGAGCATGATATAAGGTTTCTTACCTGCGCTCGAAGATCCGATATCGTTACGAACTTCTTGAGTATATTCTTCGGCAGAATGTACGTATAACCCGTCTCCTTGATATCATCAGACGAAACGTAAATATGATTGGTCCTCAAATGAAGATTGGTCGCCGAGATAGCTCTCACTCGCCATTCAGTCTTCGAGCTGAAGGTCTGAGTCTCATAATTCGACGTAGTAGCTGTTATTATTTCGTCTCCGTGTTTATTCACCGTCCTAGTCGTCGTAGCCGTGAGCTGCGACTGTTCCTTGGTCTGTTTTTCGATCTCAGCGATCTGTTGACGTTGAGCGGAGGGTGCGCTTATCTCCATTCCTAAAATAATGTCTCTAATCTCGGATTGCGTAAGTGAAGCGACGTTTACGTTGTTCTTCTTTCCATAATCAGCGAGAATCAAGTCTTTGAGCTGCACTTCAACCTTTATCCACTCGTCGTCGGTTAGAGTCGGCCAAATGTGATGCGGTTCGGTAATGGTTGTTTTGTCGGGCTTAAGAACTACTTTTGTACGTTCTGTATTGACGTGAAGAGCTCGCAATATGAGAATCAATCGGGAGAACGCTGTATAAGACGATATAGTCTTAAGCCAGTCATCATAGAGGTTGAAGAGTACCATCTGAGGTTCAGTGGCCTTGAGAATCAAATCCCCGAACTTTTCGACCTTCAAACAAGCTTGGAAAGGAAGCTGGAGCTCCGAACCCTTGATCACAATGTTCGGAAAATCCAACAAATGAACTTCGAGGGGATCCAACATTCCTTTCCTCGTTACGATGATTTGTTTCGGTTGTTCTTCGACTGGCAAGGATCTTATCAAAGCCGCTACTTCTTCAGCGGTTTTCCACTTAGCCAACTGCCCGAGACGCTTTTGTCCCGCCCACACCGACGTGTGAATAATTTTGAGAAAAAGCTGTCCCGTGCGAGGGTTGAAAATGAAGATCGCGCCGTTTATTGGTTTCGTTGTCAAGTTTCCTTCGAAGGTTTTGTGAATCGTCACTCTGTAGACGTTCGTGTCGTCTACGAACCAGATTATCTGGTTGGAGAACAGTTCTCCGTAGTTTTGTGACGATAAATACGGTTCTGTTGGCTCGGAAGAGTACAATTGAAGAGCCTTTCGTATTCTTTCACGCAGGACATAGAGTGCGGGATTGGCTTTCATGATTTTTGCCATGGCTTGCTGAATCAGTGGCTTGCAGCCAGGGAACCAGTTGCCGTAAGCGCTGTGCAGGTTGTAGGCGAGATCTATCGCGATTAAAAGCCCCGTTGGCGACGGGTAGATCGACATATTGTCGGTCGTGTAATCGAGGAACTTTGCTCTCGCGTAGCGCTCGATATCGTGGGAATCGTAGTCACCCCATCGGAGTTGTACGTCGATCCAGTATTTCTGAGTCGTAGTATTGTCCATAAGATCCTTAGAGTCGGCTAATAAAGACGGTCGCGAGACATTCCACTTGTAAGCGGAGAAGAGAAGTATATCAGCACAAGAGGAGTTCATTTTGTAAGACTTTCGGGGATGTATTGTCTCCTTCTGAACCGTTTCAATCTCTAGAGCATCCAATTCTTGATCAAAGACCTGGCAGAGATCCATCACGATGGATTCGTGTACTTTTTGCCACAAATGAGCACGGAATATTTGAATAAGTGAGATTTTGAGAGTTGGGATCTTGCCATGCATGAAAATGCCCGTTAGATCAAGTTGGACCTGGAAACCGACATACACGTTGGCTCTGTTGATCGTCGGCGACCACCAAAGTGTGAATCGTCGATTAGGGATCTGATTCAAACCAGATCTTTGCGCGTTTGTGAGTTTTTTGTACTTCATCGATTCCTCGAAACCTGAAGCTTTCTCCCAGAAGAGACCCTCCCACGTTGGGAAATATGTACCTTTGAATAGTGTGTGCTCTAGAATTCCCTCGACACCCCCCAACGCTTGAATCATGTCGGTACGATAGTTGTTGAGATTCCAGAGCTTTCCATCGTGGCGTTGATGTGTCCACCAGAAGGGATTTTGCTTGAGAACCTGTGTGAATTTCACAATTAAGATAGTATGAGCACGTACTTGATTATTGGATACGTTATTGAATTTGTTATATAGTACATATGGTATAATATACCAAATGTGATTGTGTGAGTGACATGTGATAGATAGGTATTTATTTGTGACAGGACTTTCTACAAAATTACTAAGTACTAAGCCTCTCATCATCAATATATAAATTATATACTTTTTTGTTCAGAAAACTAACAAACTAGATAAAGCACTTTCGCCATTTGGTTTGATACTAAAATGAATATATTCAATAGCTAGTAGAGTTTCACACCAAAACTCCTCACAGGGATGACCAGTCCGTGGATTCATTAATCCCAAAGTACGAAGGAGCTATCCTTACAGCTAGCGAAGATAAAATAGAATAACTTTATTTTACTGCGCACGGTAAGAAACTACAAAGTCAGGGAATACAAAGATCTCACGGAATTTATCTCTATGAAGCTGGAACAAGGTCCACGCGATCAAAATGTGTCAGATTGATTCATTCGTCAATAGTTTATAACGTAAGTAGGTACTTTGCAGTTAAACTTATGAATTAACTTTTTTGAATCTAAAACTTAAGTTGAAACTTCTTGCAAGTTTAGATGGCGCATCTAGTCTTATGTGCTAAGGGGGCTCTTGTTTTTAGATAATCCTCACATCTCAACTTATTCAATTGCTTGATCTCATTGTACGTTTGATGATACGAGGACACCATGGCATCTGAACAAAAGTGTGAGCGCGTGAGTTTCAATAACTGTGGGTATACAGCTGTTTATGGGATTCGGTATCATGGGTTGGAGTATATGTTGCAAACTGAACTTTTCTAGAGTAGTCTTAAAGTGAGACAACCAGATATAATCGTCGATATTGCCGTCCGAAGCATCGAGAGCCACGATACGATGGAAACTAATTCGGTGGAATCTGTACGATGGCATTACTAGATTTTTTACCCAAGGGTTCGTTTTACTCTCAGAGTCTCTAGTGTGCTATGCTTGTTTACAACCAAATCATGTATCTGATGGTGTTGGAGATAAATGAACGCACTTTCTTTGCCCTACCATCACTTTGAATCATCAGCACTTGCGTTTTCGACGCGTTAACCTCTAGTTTGTTGTGGTCGCAATATATGCTTAGGGCACTCGACTTGCTCTGGAGGTCTGTTGGATTGTCTGAAATTATCGTTATACCGTCGGCAAATAATATAATAATAGCACGATATTATCTTTTAACCCCTGTGTTCCACAAAAAAATTCTCAAACTCAGCGAGAAGTAAGGAAAACAGGATTAGGCTGGCTGAGTCACCTTGTAGGGACACCCTGTGACGAATCAATTTCGCACGCCCTATTGGAATGATTTAAATGTAATCGAAATCGCGTTTTTTAATTACTATCTTACTATTTGAGAACTCGCTTCTAAGCTCAGTCATTTTCGCCAGAGAATCGAGTGTTACAGAGTAGAAGGCACGACGGAAATCGATGAACACGATGAAAAATGTTCCCTTGCGTTTGTTCAGCGCTAGCGCAATTTTCGAACGAAGTGTGAAAATAATGTCTCTGCATGAGTATTGAGCTCTGAAACTGGCTTGGGCCTCTGGGAGAATATCAGAGTACTCGGCCCAGCTATTTAGTCTCTTACCAATTACCATAGAGAAGATTTTTAATTGAGTTTTAACCAGCGCAATAACCTTGGCAATTAAGAAGATTATTATTCCTGTCCATTTTTATAGAACAATAATTGATGTACCCCCAATTTTCCGAAATATTTGCTGTGGCTAAAACGTTGTTGAAAATTCTCACGACTAATTGAAGCCATATGTCGGGAAGGGTTTCGTAATAGCCGTACGGAATGCAATCTGGCCCCGGCACCTTATTCGGTTGCTACTAAACTACCAGGTGTACAAGTATGAAATGCGGATTTTTTTTTCTAGAAAAAACGTGTTAAATTCGGAAGAATGATAAAAAGTGCTTTATTCAAAGTATGCTCCATCGCTTGTTATACATTTTTCCAATCTTTCGCGCAATTTGTGAATACCACGCCAGTAAAAATCTTCCCCTTTTGCTGCGAACCATTCATCGAGCCATTTTTGCACATCTTCGTATGAACCAAAGCGCTGCTCGGCAAGTGCGTGACCCATCGCTGCAACAAGTGGTAATCGGAAGGAACCAAGTCTGGTGAGTAAGCCGCATGGAGTAAAACTTTCCAACTGAGTGCTTCCAACGTGTCGCGAGCCGGATTTGCCGTGATGGAGAATTGTCATGAAGAAAAAAAACTTTGTGTTGCCTCTTTCGGTATTCTGGCCTTTTTTTTCAAGCAGCGAAAGATTCAAATCGGCCAATTGTTGTTGGTAACGTTTAGTATTAATCGTTTCCCCAGGTTTTAACAGCTCATAATAGACCACGCCCCTCTGGTCCCACCAAACCCAGAGGATCGTCTTTCTGCCAAAGCGATTCGTCTTGCGGTCGATGTGGATGGTGCGCCTGGGTCTACCCATGATTTTTTACGCTTGGGATTCTCAAAATAAATCCGCTTTTCATTCTCGGTAACTATACGATGCAAAAACGACTTCCTTTTGTACCGAGCGAGCAAAATGTCATGTGTTTTTGCGCTCTTCCATTTGCCTATCGTTCAACTCATGTGGTACTTATCTACCGGTCTTCTGAATCTTTCCCATCTCTCGTAGCCGATTGGAAACAGCTTGTTGACTAATGCCCAATTGCTCGGCGAGTTGTTTCGGTGTTTGCGAATTATCTTCGTTCAGCCATGCTTGCAATTCCACATCTTCGTATTTTTTTTGCGGCTTTCCACGTTCCTTGTCTGCAACATCGAAGTTACCACTTTTGAAACGCCGAAACCATCGTTTACACGTATCTTGCAATAAAGCATATTCACCATAAGCTTCTTGAAGTAATCGGGATGATTTAGCAGCAATTTTCTTCAAATGGAAACAAAAAATTAATGCTGTCCAGGGATACTCTTTGTTCGGTATAAATTTCGACAAATTGAACACAACAACACAGCACTATGCACACACTTTTCCAATTTATCACTCGTGCGCGTCTAACACTTGTTGATGACACAACAAAATGACGCAGTGCCAAATCTTTATAGCACAAACTGCAATCGTGCGCCTTCTGTTGTCTGAAATCCGCAGTTCATACTTGTACACTTGGTAATTCTTCCAGATTTATAGTTTTGTCTAGCGTCAGGTATTTTGCTATCACTTGAAATGGAATCACGGCTTCGCGCAGCGGAAGTATTTTTCTGTAAAAATCTTCCCAGACTTCGCTCGGTATAGGGCAGATCTTGGCACTCTTTTGTCTGTATCTATTGATTGTTTCCCAGAAATCTCATGCACTATTCACGTCCGACACCGCTTTCCGAATTACTTCGAAATAATTCATTTTACTAGCCGCAATTAGTTTGACATACTTTTTTCCTCGCAAAATCTTCCAACGCTATTCAAATTAGATTTGAATAGCGTTGCATTTTTATTAGTATTGTATTTTATCTTATCACGTTCGGCCTCAATTAACTGATGTTTAAATATATTGTTGAAAATTTATTCGTCATATATACTGTAACATGATTACAACCATTAGCCTGCAGTATTATGTTTCGCTGGGATATTACATTCGAAAGCACGATCGAGTTCAGGCACTGCTGATCGAACTAAAGTAGAGTGAAAAAAGTAAACAACCGACGTCGCGCCCAAGGAACTCCTTCGCTGCCGAAAACAGCAGGTCAGCGACCAGCTGGCCTCGCTTGGCGGCGAGGGGAAGACGGGTGACGCGACAACGGCAACTCGAAAAATTATAAAACCGTATTACATTTTAAAATTGAAGTCGATAATGATATAGAGGGGAATGAGGCAGAGGGGCAGGGTATAAAAGAGACTGCGCAAGAGGAAAGGCTCTCTTGGTTCTTGGCTCTTTGCTAAAAAGTCTGCAGCTCTTGGTCTGTGGTTATTACGTGCATCCTACAATTTGGTTTTACGTGGTTCAGATTTTACGTGTCGAAATTTCCATTTTTACATCGACGTTGTCGAAGTAGCTAAGAAAAGCAAGTCAGTGTATTATCGAAAGAATTATATTTCTGAAAGATATTAAGCTCAGTGGAAAACGAACACCGACGAATGAGAAGAAATAGGCGAGTGGTCTAATTAATAAGAAAAACAACTAGTGTGATCCCAGAAACAATTTATAGGAATACTGGATCGAATAGTATTTAAGTGAATAGCATTTAAGCGTGTAGTATTTAAGCAAGTAGAATTTAAGCGTGTATTGTGTAAGCGAGTAGTTTTAAAGCGGATAGGAAGGAAGCACAACAACCAGTAAATAGAGAGGATTATCAGCATAACAGAGATATCTCCTTTAAGAGTAAATTCACGTGCGTGGTTTGAGTGTGTATATTGGGTAACAGACATGCTACCGATAAATAATACGAATAACAGGCTACGTATAAACCGAACACCTATATTCTCCTGAATGTCTTGTTAAATAAACCCTACTTTTGCCTACCCAGAAGTCTAAATTAATTATCCCCGTGTTTGAGCCCGAATTTTTCCCCTCGGAAGACAAAAGTTAATGTTAACGATAAAAATTACCGTTACATTTGGCGCCGGAACAGGGACTCGAACTCAGATAAGAAAGACTGCGGAGGTAAGGTAGGGTGCGTACAAGGCATAGAAATTTGGTATGAGGCTGAAAGCATGGCTACAGCGGAGAATAGAATATTTCGCTCGAGATCGAGGAAATGCGTATGATGGAGAGCATGGACGAGCATCGTTGGCAGGAGGGGGGTACTGAAGGAGGTCAAACATATCTCTGGGAATCCACGACAGCTGAACACCTGTTGGATGACCGGCGCACAGTGGGGCCGATTCCCGAAAAGCTGGTCAAAAATCGAAAAATGAAGTTTCATTTTATAGGATTTAGAGTACATAGGTGGAAAGAGTAATGTTTAAAGAATATAATGGAACATTTTATAAGGGCTAGTGAAGTATACCTGGCAAGTATAAGCCAGTACAAAAGAGACCTTCGCGCAAGTAATAGCTCGATCGTTCGAGCTCATATTCAAGCGTCATATTAAAAAATTCGTAGAAAATCGTAAAATTGGTGTTTCTTAATTTTGCAAAATGGAGGTTTCAGGTTGAAGAAAGTAGTTTATTATCATATGCGTCGAATATTATAACAGATACATATAAATTAATAGCTAAACAATGTCTAAAGTAGAAAAAAATGAAAAATTATGTGCAATTATTTTAGAAAAACAGGGAAAAAGTTAAAAGTTCCGCAGTGTTCCGCAACGAAACAGGTTTTAAATTAAAGTTTGTACTGTTATGTAACAAAATTAGTAAAAATCAGCTGCAGCTAGCTGACTTTGTTTTCAGTGCACATTTGAATATAAAAAATTACAAATTCACATTAACCACTTGTTGCACGTTTTTTTCAAATTAATATAATTTTGTGAAACTTGTTACTCGGGGGTTTTTGGGGTCGCTGAGTACGAATCCGGTGTCAAAAAAACTCAATTCAAAATGGCGGACGCAATTTTCGAAATCGATTGGATTCGCTTAAAACTTGTTACTCGGGGGTTTTGGGGGTCGCTAAATACGAATCCGGTGTCAAAAAACCAAAATTCAAAATGGCGGATCCAATATGGCGGGCGCAATTTTAGAAATTGGTCGGATTCGCTTGAAACTTGTTACTCGCGGGTTTTTGGGGTCGCTGAATACGAATCCGGTGTCAAAAAACCAAAATTCAAAATGGCGGATCCAATATGGCGGGCGCAATTTTAGAAATTGGTCGGATTCGCTTGAAACTTGTTACTCGCGGGTTTTTGGGGTCGCTGAATACGAATCCGGTGTCAAAAAACAAAATTCACAATGGCGAATCCAATATGGCGGACGCAATTTTCGAAATTGGTCGGATTCGCTTGAAACTTGTTACTCGAAGGTTTTTGGGATCGCTGAATACGAATCCGGTGTCAAAAAAACAGAATTCAAATAAACATGTTAGTATTTAAAAAATCGTGTTCCTTATTACACTTTCTTATATATTTGAGTTATACATTTTTCAATATTTTTATAAATAATTAAAACGTAATTACTTATCTGAAATATGTACAAAATATTTCTTTTAAACAAGAAAATCATTACTCTGTAATCCAAACACATTTATTTAAAAACTGTAAATCAAATTATTACAATTGTTTGAGAAATCCGTCCGATGGTGTTGTTTGACAGATCTTGAACCTGTGAATATATTGGAAAAATATGAGACTTCACTCACAACAGGGTGGAAATAAAACCAGACTAGTAGATGGAATTTGGAGAAAGTGGTTTATTGCACCTTCCGCTTAACTACAAGTAAATCATATAATTTTGAATAAAACACTGAAGTGAAAATATATAAATGAAAGACCAAATTTAGAAAAAGTACAAAATAATATAAATAAATGCACCAAAATTCCAAGAATAATAAAAATGAATTTGATTAATTGAACTGCATTTGAGTGCATGAGCTGAGAACCAGCACACAATTATATTAATTGTGTGCTGTGAGTACTGAGAGTGGTGTACGCACCGCAGCCAGTGCTGCGGAGCATGCAACGCAGTGAGATGTATGAGTGCGTAAGGTGTGATTATAATTCACAGCAAACTCTCTGCAGCTTAATGCAGAGAGGTTGCAGTGAACAAATGAGAGCACTTGCAATAAAATTGCTTGAGTACTCTATACGTATGAGACCAGCTACGCAGGCAGCACTGCGTAGCACTACACAACACATAGTGAGGATGCACAAATGATTAGACTGAATTCACAACACTTTCCCAGCAAGTTTAATTGGGGGAAAGTGCAGTGAATTGGTAAAACACACACAATTATATTTATCGAGCATGCTAATAATTGAGTGAAAACGTGGTGCAGCCCGCGCTGCAGAGCACGCCACAGTGTGAGACCTTTATGAGGATGTACCGATGTGTAGTTCACTCCTCACCGTCATTGAATTACGTTAAATTGTAACGGTGTACTCTTACCTGAGTTTTGAGTCCTGGTGAGCATGATGAGCGCGTCCTGAGCGAAAAGCCAACGAGAAAAGTCGAAGATGATGGTGCGCCGTTCCTCGATGTCGTCGCAAAAGTCACTGAATTTTTCAATATGGCTGCGGAATATGAATTTAACGTTGAGCGCTGAAGTCAGTTGAGCGAGATAGCCGGTGAGCGAAACCGAAGTCAAGCGAGAGAGACATCCTCTCGCTCGACGCGGCGTGCCAACGAGGCACATCCTCGGCTTCGCGAAGCCCTGCCTCGGCTATCTTCGGCTCAACCGAACGACGTGTGCTTGAGCACAGCAACAGGTCGACGCACGGCGAATATCGATCGCCGTGCGCCAGCTGATTATCCAACAACAATAATCTTAAAAAATGTTTACTTAAACTAAAATAATTATAAATTAACTGTTTGAACATGTTAATTTTATTTCACAAAATCTATGTTGTTTCAGAAAATGATTTTAAGAAATATGTGCTTCAAAGAAAAAATTACTTGCATGTAACTGAAGTACATTCACTTCAATAAAAAAAGGAAATGTAACTTGTAAATAGTATAAAATAAGTCTTTCAAAAGTGATTTTAATCAATACAATTATGAATGTAAAAGTAGATGTTTTATTACTTTTTATCAAATATATAATTTACTTACGGATTTATAAAAAGTTAATAAATTTTTATAATCGCTATTTTGCATCTGCCATTTTGAATTTTGTCTTTTTCACATAGGATTCATGTTCAGCGACCTCAAAAACCCCCGAGTGACAAGTTTCAAGCAAATCCGGTTGATTTCGAAAATTGCATGCGCCATATTGGATCCACCATTTTGAATTTTGTTTGTTTCCCACCGGACTCGTATTCAGCGACCTCGAAAACTTACAGAAACCAAGTTTCATACAAGTTCGATAAACATTCCGTATTATAACTGAGTATTTTCGGTTTACTATCGCCATTTTGAACCCGCCATTTTGTTTTTTTACAATTTTGACTTCAGATTCGTAATCAGCGACCCCAAAAACCCTTATATACTATATCTCAAACAGAATGAACTACGTTTTCGACTTTTGACCAGCTTTTCGGGAATCGGCCCCACTGTGCGGCGGTAGAGAGATCGGAGGAAATACACTGATTTTCCGAGATTACGCCAATTGAAGAAAGCGAAGACGTATTAGATGAGTTCGCAAATAATCAAATAAACGGTGAATACGGCAGTACACCGAGAACCCAAATAGGACTACGACAGTCCTACCGAATCCTGTGAAGGTAAATCAGATTGTGCAGCTTCTCCAGAGGATGGAGGAGAAAATTGATAAGAAGCACGACGAGGTGATCCGTACTCAGCAGGAGATGAGAGACGATTGTATGAGTAGGATCGAGATGTTGAGAGAATCGACTAAGGATGCACTTGAAGGAGAGATTGTGGCGGTAGAGAGCCGGACAGACCGGAAGATTAAAGAAGCACAAGAAAGGGTGCAAGAGGATCAGAATGTAACGAATAATTACATTCAACAACAGGTTGCTGGTCAGAGGGTGACCATAGAGAAACTTGAAAAAAGAACACAAGAAATGATTCCCGCAATTCGCGCGGCACGAGAAATTACTGAGGAGCACACAAAAAGGATCGAAAAATTGGAAGAAAATACACAAAGGACTGGTACATCTACGAATTTTGGTCAAACTATCGGAGAAGGGCTCAATGTAACACGATTATATACAACGGCACAGAAACCTCCTACATGCAGGGTGCGCCATCTCAATCTGGTCGATGGAAGTATTGAATAACTTAGAGAATTTTCAACAGATTTCACAAAGTCGTATTTTTTTATTAAATTTGATTCATTACAATTTATTTTGATTAGTTTCCAAAAACCACATCGATCAAATGTCCGCCTTTATTACTGAGACAAAAATGAGCTCTTTTTTCGGCATTTTCCATTGTATTTGCCAGCGTCTCGGGCGATATCGCTGCGATTTCGGCTCGAATGTTGTTTTTTAGCTCCTCTATGGTCTTCGGCTTGTTGGCATAGACTTTACTTTTCAAAAATCCCCACAAGAAGAAGTCCGGTGCAGTCAAATCCGGCGATCTTGGTGGCCAGTCAATATCACCTTTCTTTGATATCACACGTCCTGGGAACTTCCGACGCAAATAGTCCATTGTTGAGCGCGCAGTGTGACATGTCGCACCATCTTGTTGGAACCAAAATTCCTTAAGACCTTTTTCACGCATTTGTGGTAAAACAAAGTGTGCCAACATCCACCGATATCGATCCCCATTGACAGTTTCACAAGCTCTGAAGAAAAATGGTCCAATGGTGGTTTTTGAGCAAACACCGGCTCAAACTGTCACTTTCTCATCGTGCAATGGAGTTTCGTGAATAATATGAGGATTATCGGTGCCCCACATGCGACAGTTTTGTTTGTTGACAGCGCCAGAGAGGGTGAAATGAGCCTCGTCGGTCATCAGAATTCGCTCCCAAAAATCCGGCTCAACTTCCTTCATTCGACTAACGTTATTAGCGTAAGCCAAGCGTCGCGGCTTGTCAGTTTCCAATAATCTTTGAGTCAACTGCACTTTGTACGGAAACATGTGAAGATCTTGCTTTAAAATCCTTCTCAAAGTGGTTTCACTGCTGTTTAATTGCTGAGACCGGCGGCGGTATGAGACATTTGGATTTTCTGCAACACTCTGTCGAACAGCTTCGATATTTTCATTTGAACGACCTGGACGCGGTCGAGCTTGATGTTGGAGATTCGCTACAGACCCGTGCTCCATGAAATTTGAAGCTAAATGACGGATAGTGTCGCCTTTGGGCGCAGAACGTCCGCGATATTTTTTACGATACGCACGCTGAGTTGACACAACTGAACGATTATTTTCAATGTAAAGCGAAACTATTTCGGCGCGTTCTTTCGGCGTATAGCGATACATGGTTGAAATTGTACTGAAATAACCTATACGAAACGTGTTGTACGACGCTGGTCGGTTAAAATCTGTCAGAGTTATTCAATACTTCCATCGACCAGATTGAGATGGCGCACCCTGTATAACGGTGATAGAAAGGAGAGGCCCATGAGGTTTTTAAAGGAATTCCGAGAATTCTGCATTGCGGGAGAAATCGAGGATACAGAGATTTGACACACCATCGGATCCGCGTTGAAATGTGTAGCTAACGATTGGTGGTTGGTGGTGGAAGAAGCTGTGCATGACTTGCAAACATTTGAGCAAAAACTCCGTTCGCGATACTGGGCCCGTGATATGCAAGATAAAGTGAAGAAGAACTTGGAATTCGAATCTTTTTATACAGAAAGTCAGACCTTGACGCGAGCTGAGTATGCGACTCGTGTGATAGGGAATGCACGGGATCTGAGTGAAAGATTAAGTGATGAAGATATAATCCGTCGACTCGCGAAACATTTTGATGAAGAAGTGCGTAGTGCAGTTTGAGTCCGACAAATAAATAATATAGATGAGTTCTTAAAGCTGCTCGAGAGCACGGACGTAGCTGGTCCAGTTAATTACAAGAGGAGGGTGGACCGAGACAGTGGCTTCGCGGCACGAGAGCAACAAAGATATGCTAGTAGGGGAACTGTGCGTGACCAGGCAGCCCGGCCATACCCGAGATATGAAAATCGGGAAATTTCTGCAAACAATGGCAGAAATAGAATTCCCTCATCACCAAGACGTCAGAGTGGTAGAGCAGAAAGACCACCATGGCAGAACAACGGGCCATGGCCTCCAACAAATCCACCGTGGGGAGATAGATCAGGGCAACCACGGCCACTGTGGCAGGAAAACGGATCTGGACAATTTCCGTTGCCAGAAAATAATCGACCGCTTGAGGCAGAATTGCCGAAGCAGGGGCAACAACCAAATAACCAAGTGAATAATATAAATCGTGCTCTACAAGGTTTATTTGTGGCACACACGATCCCGACGGAGCAGACACCGGTATGCTCTCGAGCTGTGAACACGAATTCGGGAAACACTTACAAGGAAGGATAGTTTGGTGTCCCCCTTAGATTTTTATGAAACTCACGTATGTTGTAGAGCATCGAAAACTAAAAGACACGTATTTTTTTTTATCAGCGGAAAAACAGTTTTAAGGGGTGATATCGCCCTTCAAAGTTAGGCATGTCAAGGGGTGATTATGCAGTTTCACCCAGAAGGCGTCAACCGATTTTAATGAAACAAAAACCAAAATACTCGTCATTAAAGACAATGAAAATTCACCGTGAAGTTGAAGAAAAAAATTTATTTGCAGGGGTGAAACTGCATAATCACCCCTATCTTTGAAGGGCGATTTCACTCCTTAGAAATGTTTTTCCGCCGATAAAAAAAATACGTGTCTTTTAGTTTTCGATGCTCTACAACATACAGTAGCGGACAAAAGTTTAAGACTGAGAGGAAAAAAAAAGTAATCGTTGATTTTTTTATGAAAAGAATTGACTCAGTGGATTTTTTTTTGTATTAGCTAATTAATCATTAATTCATATATTTATTACATAAATTCAATTTTGCGCGTAACAACATTAGATACAATAAACAAAGAAAACATAAATTTGTTTGATATCTTCGGGGACAAAAGTTTAAGACTTTACGTAAAAAAATATTTTTTGGTAGAAAATATACAGATATTTTCCTCCCTTCAATACTTTGTCCACAGTCCATTATTTTTTATCACATCAGCACATCTTTGAGGCATTGAATCAATTAATTTTTTGCAGTCGTCCACAGTTGTTTCATTCCACGTTTTTTCAACCAAAGAGTACAAATCGTCAAAATTTTTTGGTTTTTTTCTTTGAACCCTTCTTTTTATGGTACACCATAAGTTTCCAATTGGATTTAAATCCGGCGACTGCGACGGCCACGGTAATAAAGTGATTTTTTCATCTTGAAAAAAACTTATCACTACCCGAGCCGTATGCTTTGGGTCATTATCTTGTTGATAAATAAAATTATCACCCATATTTTCGTAGGCATACGGTAACATAGTATTTTTCAATATATCCAAGTATTGAAAACGGTCCATGATTCCATTAATTCGGCGTATTGGTCCAGGACCATTGCGAGAAAAACATGCCCACACCATTAGGTTTCCACCTCCATGCTTAACTGTCGGTAAAACACATCGAGGATTTAAATCTTCGCCAATTCGACGTCTTACATACAGTATCCCGTCAGAACAAATTCGGTTGAATTTGGGTTCGTCCGAAAATAGCACATTTTGCCAATCCTCACTTGTCCAATGCCGATGAGCCTTAGTAAATTGCAGTCGTAATTTTTTATTCTTTTTACTGAGCATCGGCTTCTTCCGTGGCTCTCGTGCTTTCAAATTGAATTCGTCTAATCGTCTTCGGACAGTTCTTACACTAATTTGTGCATTATTATTACTGGATATTTCAGCTCTGATATCGACTGCTGAACGAAAACGATCTCTCTCGCTTAATCGATGAATCCGACGATCCAGCGTTGGCGTGGTTTTCCGCGGTCTACCGTTTTTTGGTCGATCAAAATAGTCCCCAGTCTTCACAAACTTGTACCACGCTTGCTTACAAGAAGTTTCTGATCGATTCATTTGAGTTGCAATTGAAGAAAATGTCTCAATTTGCTTCCGTAGAGACACGATTAGTTTTCGTTCAGTTGATGACAAATTACGGGCTTTACCCAATTCTCTTTTCGTACGTAATTAAACTTAAGACACTGGATGATACACCACAAACTATTTACAGTATTAATATATCAAATTATTGCGTGGATAGACTACGGGTATCTTGTTCGACAGATCGTCTTAAACTAATGTCCGCTGTTTACAGATGGTTGGAAGGAAAAAAAAATTGTATAATCTATATTGTTTACATTTGACGACCGAGACTTCTACATTATGAAGGTCAAACGTACACATGTATTGTAAAAAAACAACAAGCCGAAAGAAACGTTAGTACTTGTATGACAGATCTATGAACCAAATTGTAATTCATCGTCTTAAACTTTTGTCCGCTACTGTACGTGAGTTTCATCAAAATCGGAGGGGGACACCAAACTATTCTTCCTTGTTAGTCGTTGCGCCCGACGAAACCCAAAACATCGATAATAAGAAAGCTGAGCGAAGCGCAACGGTAAAACATGGAGGAAGGAAAATTTTTACACTAAATTTACGAATCGTCATGCGCATGAAACGGCACCTTTGCTAAGCCTCCTGAGGAAGGGTATCCATTGAAAATGGGATGAGGATATGGATAAAACTTTTGAGAAAGTAAAAACATTATTTTGCGAGGAAATAGTACCACGATTCCCTGATACTCGGAAACCATACGCCCTCACTACAGATGCGAGTGGGTACGCGCTGGGGGCAATCTTGTCACAAAAAGATACAGCGAGTGAAGCTAAAGTAGTCACGTTTGCGAGCAGGACACTTAAGGGGGCCGAGATTGGCTACATGACAACCGAGAAGGAGTTGTTAGCGATCGTGTGGGCACTCCAGAAATGTAGAACGTATCAAAAAGGAGCCCGGATTCATATTAAAGCCGATCATAAAGCTATAATCTTCTTAAAAACATGTCAATTCACGGCAGAGAGGCTTATGAGATTAGTGATGTTAAAAGGAATTTTACAAAAAAAATAAAAAAACGGAATTTGGCGAGTTGTAATACCAAAAAGTATGATCCACGAAATAATAAAGGCTTACCATGTGATGTATGGACATCTCGGCTCGAGAAAGTGTTCGAGAATGTTAGAGGACTTTACATATCCACATCTCGCGAAAATTACTGGCCACCTGCGATATATGTCAGAGGAACAAAATAGCGATACAAACAAGCTATGCAGCAATATAAAAGATAATACCGGAGAAACCGGGAGATTCAGTGTCGATAGATTTATATGGAACATTGCCTGCATCGGTACTTGGAGTAAAGCACATCCTCGTAACATTAGATGCTTTCAGCAAATGTCGTCTTATATCCTATGAAAAAAAGCAAATGCATCTACTGTAATAAAAAGAATATTTGACGATTACATTCCAAAGTATGGGAAACCACGAAGAATACAATTCGACCACGGTACACAATTCACCGCGAAGAATTGGCTACAAAAACTCAAGGACAAGGGTATCATGACAGTATTTTCATCAATACGCAATTCCCAAGGTAATATCGTCGAACGAGTTAATCGTGAGCTCGGAATGTTCTTCCGAGTTTTCCGAACAGAAAATCATGCAGGCTGGTTTAAATGGGTGGGAATAATTCAGGACTGCATAAATGAGAGTCATCACGAAACAACCGAATTCACACCGATCGAGCTGCAGTGCAAAAGTAAGCCTTCAAGGGAATGGAACAAGCAGATGGGTCTAAGGAAAGACAAAGAAGATAGAATATGAAATGAAAATCGAGATCGCTAGAGGGAGGATAAAAAAAAGGGCAGCGTCAAGCGGAGAAGTTTGACTCCACACATAGATTAACCAATTTTGAGGAAGGCGGACTAGTTTTAATTAAAGCACTAAATACGAGGGACCATATAGGATTAAGAAATGCATAGGTTTGGCGACTTCTTTGGTTATAGATTTAGATAATAAGAAAGAGCGCAGTAGATTCCATGCTAGTATGTTTAAGAGGTATAGGACAGAGACAGAAAAAACAGAGAAGAAAGAAGAGGACACGGCCGGCACAGCACACGAAAAAAGGAGCGAGACAGCGAAAGGGCAATACCCGAAACAACAGGGCCAACGCTCGGCTGTTACAAGTGCCACACTGACACACAAATCGGCGGTCATCGAACTAGGTATAGAGCCAGACCAACAGGAGCTTCTGACGTCACAACGAAACGGCTATTCCGAGAAGAATGCGCCAAATCCCAAGGAATTGTGGTTGGTCAGGGAAAGAGGCGCCGCAAATGAAAAACTTGATAGGCCGAAGATATGGGAGAATTCGGAGAGAGTGGCAGCGTTGGTAAGGAGTGACGTAGATCCGGTATGGAATAATCAGAGACGATTGGCCGAGAGAGATAGCCGGGGACGGAACATGAGAAAGGGCCATGGGAAACAGTAATTGGCGCACACACCAAGGCCGTTCCAGGGATACTTCAAAATATAGGGCTTCGCCGAAGGCAGATGACAGCGGAATTCTGATTTGTTGAAAGTAGAAGAGCAGTGAATATAGATATAATGAAGCTTCGAAACTACTATAAAAGGAATGGAAGGGGCCATCAAATCCACAAAAATCAGTGGATCACAACAGAAATTATACAATACAAAGTACACTTTGGCATATATTGAAATTCTTTTTCTTTCGGAATTTTTTTTTCTTCATGTTACGTCCCGGGTTTGAAAGAAGGGACACAACGAAAGAATAATTTATATTTATCTCCATTTTAGGTCAGGATGTGCTGGCCAGGGATTGGAGTTGGTCTGGTGAGGGGCGGGTTTAAATAAATAAATGTTGAAACACAGAATTAACCAAATTTTGTACTATATATTAAAACACTCAATAAATATTGTAAATGAGTACATTATATTTAAATATCCGAATTATTAAACAACGAAAAATGGTAAAACTCGCGAGAGATTAGAGCACGTAGTACTACAAATAAAATAATTAAATACGGGAACACGTTTTGGAATAGTCGACTATAAATTTTGCTGTTACGAGGGTCGACCGTCGTGGTCGGCCCCGAGAGATGAACTAGCGAAATAGCGCAGTGCTGAAGGCACCACGCAAGAACAATGCAAAATGATTAGCGGGGCGCAGCGCGTCTCGCCGATGTTCCGCGTCCCGCCGCTCAGCGTGGGACCGCTGACCTAAGCAAAAGGTGTATACCCAGCAGTGTTAAGCACTACTGGGTCGCGCTAGAAATATATGTAAATATACGCATGAAATAAAAATTTTCAATTTTACTGCATCAAAAGAATCGGGGATCCAGGACGTCGCACTTCAAAATTCTAAAACATGAATCGGTTTATCGAGTACGCCGTGGAGTACCTGATCCCAGGGGAACCATATACATCAGAGATAATCGGGGTAGAAAATCCTAGCCGGTTTTACATATGGACAAAACAAGACGAGGGACGAAGAGTCATTTCTCAAGCTGGTGGCAACCACGCCACGGGATCACCCTCAATTACATCCAATGCAAGATAACTCAAAAACGAATTAACCGATCTTAATGAAATTTTGTACACATTTTCTCAAAAATTTTCCCCAGGAATTGAACTGCAATAATCTTCAAAATGTTGATGACAAAGTGCTTTTTTAATTGCAAATAATGGAAAATTGTGGTGAAAAATTCGAACTCAATTTTCAAACGCGTACCATTTCGTCAATTTTTGATATTTTTAAACCGGATTAAGTTCAATTCCAGCGTTTTTCTATTAACTTTTGTAATAAGGAAGGTTTTAATTTCAGATGATTAGAACAGACAGTAACTGCACGCCGTGCGACAACGTACTTTACGACATATTCAATTGAACGAGCTGTACATCGCCATTTTGTAGAATTAAAAAATGTCTTAAATAGTAAGAACATGAAATAAAACTGTCAAAATTTCAAAAATGTAGCGCAACCCCTTCTTTACGAAAAAAAATCCCGAAAATCGCCTATTTTTAGGCCTTCTGAATAGCATAGCATTAAACATCAAGGGGGGCATAATGTTTACTTACCTAGCAACGACGATTATTTTATGTTGAGATCTGATATTTTTAGAGCATTAATACGGGTCTTCAGTCACTTGTCTTCATTAGTTAATTAGTGAGTCGAATGTGGGTTAAAACAAGTGGTCTTCATGCAGTCGCTGTCACAAAACCCGGAACAGTCCCGTGTCAAACAAACACGAGACCCGCTTGTCAGCACTACGATAGGTACTTTTTTCATAACGCATTATTAATGAATAAATATCATTCTCATTTGTAAAATTTAAACAACTAATAGTTTAACTCACACAACCAGTTATTCTAACCACTCCCTTCAGAAATTAAAGTAGTGAGAACGGTGCTGCAGAGGTGTGCACGCTCGCTTCCTTTTCATCCACCTACCTCACCAAACTACCTTAAACCCGCCTATAACCTCCACCCAATACGCCCAAGCGTCAATCACACATCATTGAGTTACTCAGTATATAAAAAAATGCTGCTTATTATCAAAAACACACCTTCTATCACGAGATTAGTCAGTCTCCACTTCCTGTTCAGCGCGTTCTGACCTGAACTCTGGAAACAACTTCCATGTGAACGTACAGCTCACACATATTTAAATCATTCAGCCTCCTCTGGACGTAACAATCCAGATTCCATATACTTTCTTCACTTGTTTTTTCACCGTACGACTTTCGCATGTGATCCAAATTGTATTTTTAAAGACCGTATGATTTTTCTCTATCGACGACCCCATGCCACCATACCGAGATCCGCAGTAATATTCCATATCGTTTCAGTCAGTAACATACCTACAGCGTTTGATTCTTCCTGGTCGGTCTGCTCGAAGGGGAGGGGGATTGTTTAGCCTCTAACTGCATTTGGAATTCTTCGAATTTGTTCGCGGTTCCTTCAATGGTCCGAAACGGTGTATACGTATCAGTCGTTATCTCCTTTCGAAGCACAGCATCAACATCTATCCAGAGTTTCACACGCAGGTGATCTGGCACTCCAATGTTCAAGACCGAATAATCTTGGTTCCATTCTATACCGATTGAGTTGACCCAGGTCATGTCAATAACATTATTGCTCTTTCTTACAAAGTCAATACTTTTTGAAACTTTCGTCCAGCTGATTATCAAGACCATTTCGAGCATTAATGTCGTCTCCCATAATTATCAGACAGTCATGTCGTTTCATAATATCCAGTATACAGTTGGACAGACGTTGAGTTCCCTTTTATTAGAATTTTTCTGGAAGATATACCGTGATGACTATTCATAACACTGAATCGTGCATTTCGCCACTATCCAACCATCACTCACGTCCAAAACTACAAAATTATTGACTTGCTTGACCTGCCATGCACAAATTAGCTAGCACTTCTCGCAGTGTAATCCTTTCTCGTAGGGCTAGTTATACAGTCTGTAGTAGCTAGTTATACAGTCTGCAGTAAGAAGAGTCCGTATGAAGTCTGTTGGGGAGAAGATTTAATGGCAGGAATTTGCATGAACCGGAAAAAAATGAAACAATGCGAAACACTTGTTGAATTATTCGCCCGGAGAAACCCACGGTTTCGACTGCTGCATGATCTCCGGTGTGTTTTGATGGATCCATGTTTCGTCCAAGGTTGTGAAACGGTGCAAAAACCTGTCCAGATTGCAGTTGAACAACGCCAACACTCCTTCGAAGTTATCACACAATTGCGTTTGTGGTCAAGTGTGAGGAAACGCGGCACCCATCTATAGGAAGGTCAATCAATAAATAGTCGGCCTTGCGCCATCTGTTGGTCGAGGAAAGAAATCAATAGGGACGTTAAGTAGTGGCATCCTTCACACGACTGTTGTCAAAGTTTCAGCTCGCTGCGATGTTTAGTTTGCGTTTGACAGCCATCGAAAGACAAACAACTTTTGTGTTTTTACAAAAAATGGAAAAAATTGAGTATCGTGCAGTGATTCGATTTTTGTTTTTGAAAAAGAAAACGAACAATGAAATCAAAGCGGAGCTAGACGAAGTTTATATGGACCTTGCACCTTCGTTATCAACCATTAAATATTGGACAGCTGAATTTAAACGCGGTCGTACGAGCATTGTTGACGACGAACGTCCAGGTCGTCCACATGAGGTCGTCATACCAGAAACAATTGAAAAAGTCCACGATATGGTGTTAAATGATCGGAGACTAAAAGTGCGTGAGATTGCTGAGGCCACAGGCACATCATATGGCTCAGTGATTTCAATCCTGAGTGATCAGTTGGGTATGAAAAAGTTATCCGCAAGATGGGTGCCGCGTTTGCTCACTGTCGACAATAAAAGACAACGTGTAGCTGATTCAAAGGCGTGTCTGGCGAGCTATAAGCGTGATCCTGTTGAGTTTTTGCGTCGTTACGTAACCGTGGACGAAACATGGATCCATCACTATACACCAGAGACAATGGACTTCACCGACCGAACGTGCTCGGAAGAAGGCGAAGACGGTGCCATCGGCCGGTAAGGTCATGGCCACAGTTTTTTGGGATGCACGCGGCATAATCTACATCGATTACCTTCCGCCGAAAAAATTATTAATGGCGAATATTATGCAGTCGTACTGACCCGATTCAACGACGAATTGAAGAAAAAACGTCCACATTTGGCGAGGAAAAAAGTGCTCTTCCATCAAGACAATGCACGCGTTCACACGTGCCCAGTTGCCATGGCCAAAATTCATAAATTTAAATACGAATTGCTTTCGCATCCACCGTATTATCCAGATTTGGCCCTCTCCGACTACTTTCTGCTTCCAAACCTGAAAAAATGGTTTGGCGAAAAGACATTTGGTTCCAGAGATGACCTCATCGCCGAAACAGAGACTTATTTTGAGGATCTTCCGAAATCGTATTATTCGAAGGGCATCAAAAAATTATAAAATCGTTGGAATAAGTGTATCGAGCTAAAAGGAGATTATGTTGAGAAATAAAAAGATTTTTGTCCAAAAAAACGCGATTTTCTTTACCAAGCCGACTATTGATTGATCGACCCTCGTAGCTTTCTCATACCCAAATGATATTTCAAAATCGAAACTACCGAGCTATGTGATATGACTATGGCTTCTACAATCTCGTGTACTTTCAACCTCCGATTGACCCACACCATATCGGGGATTTTTTCAATTGTTTTGGGTGTAGTCACCTCAATTGGGCGTCCAGAACGTTTGGCATCACTCGTTCTTGGGCTACCATAACGAAATTCAGTAAATTACTTCTTTACCGTTGAAATTGATGGTGCAGAGTCTCCATAGTATTTATCGAGCTTATCCTTGGTTCGAGTGATATTATTTTTCCGCAAAAAATTATGCTTGATGACCACACGGAATTCACTTTTTTCCATTTTCGCAAAAATTCACGCGATTGTCTGCTTTTAATGGTTGTCAAACACAAATTAAAGGACGCAACTTGCTCAAAATTTCACAGCAGTCTATCGACAGATGGTAGTTGTCGGGAGCAGTGTTGCCTTTCAAGTTACAACGCGGGAAATTAAAAAACTCACTGAGTTATTGATCCACCCTCGTATTATCCAGATTGTCTGTTATTCTCACACCGATCGCATTTGCTTGTGAGACGCACTACGAGGCAAGAAGTTAGCACAATGGCCGATCGCGTAAAGAAGGTCCGTAAAACGAAGTGACCAAACTGTTTATGTCTATGATAGATGAACTGCCGTACAAATGCACGTGGCTCAATCGGGCTTAGCGCACTTGACTCGCGTACCGCTTTAGGAAACCATAGAAGAGAATATCCGAACCGTCGGATATTACGGTAAAGAAGGATTAACTTGAGTGTCGGGAAGCAAGCTCTATGAAGACTGACGTAGAAGTGGAAGCGTTGCCGTATACCATGAAGCGCTCTGTATGAAAACCGACCTAGAAGTGCTCTGCTTGAAGACCGAAGACGAACTGTTCATGTATATTCCCAAAGGAATGCCGCACAAGTACACTCGAATAATCCGGTCGTAAATCGGACGATTCGCGAAGTACTTTCGAAGATTGCCGAGAACGTAACCGAATTACATTGCGCAACAAAAATAGTCCGCGAACTCAGACCGTGAAGCGTAGCGAACTCGGAAGAAGCATGAGCGAAAGGGTGGAGGCTGGAAGTGACTGCATGTCTAGAAGGGTCCGTCGAGAAAATGACTGTTGATTTCTTTCGGCCGCTCAAAAAATTAGCAAATTTTCTGAACACAGTCGAATGCTTTGCGTAGACCTGGGAGGGCTATATTTTCTCGAGACTCCATGTTTCACAACTATCTAAGACCACGCAATTACCAAGACTCTCTTCTATCTCCTCTGTAGACAGCTCAAAAAGATTACGTAAACCATAGGCGTTTCTGAACATAATGGCTTGACTATCAGAGAGATCAAGTACCTGTGAAGAAGAGTTCCTGTTAGTAGTAAGGTAACGATACATACTTGGTGATCTATTACTATTAGCGATGGAGGAACAAGCGTTAATTTCAGGCAGTTTTAAACTCACTCAGAGGGGAGGAAGTGAAGATGCTATATAATCGAGACATGAAGTCCAAGTGGTGAATTGTTGGTCAGGTTTACGCCATCGTAATACTGGTTGTTATTTGTAGCGTCGTTGGTATCAGCTGACCTGAGTTATCAGGATCCCTTGTGGAAAACATTGAACCTAGTAGCGTTCCCTGTGACTACGTCATCTGTCTTCTCGTCAGTCATAACCTGTTGAGGCTCTGCTTTGATCAGTTCCTTATCGTCGTCCAAGGAGTATTATATTGGGTCTGAGACAAAGTTCGTGGCGTTTTTTCCGATAGATGGCATAAATTGCAAATAAGTCAGGAAACACAGATCGCAGCGACACCACTAAACGCTCGTTGGAAAGGTGATACTTCGAGCGTTACTTTGAGTGTATAAACATCGAAACTGGTGCCGTGGTTGGAGAGTTGTTTGCGTTTACAAATGCAGAAAAGTAATGAAAAATTGCGCTATATTTTGCCATATTATTACGACAAAGGGAAGAACGCTGCGCAAGCTTATGAAAAAATTTGTGCTGTATACGGTGAAGGTACTTTATCAAAATCTGCTGCACGGTAATAGTTCGCTCGCTTTCGTTCTGGTAATTTTGATGTGAAAGATAAGTCACGCTCTGGTCGTCCAATCACTGAAAAAGCTGATGAAATTCTTGAAAAAGTCCAGCAAAATAAGCATATCAGCAGTGTCGATATTGGTATGTAGCTAGGCATTGACCACAAAACTGTTTTGTACCATTTACACAAAACTGGTTACAAAAAGAAGCTCGATGTAAGGGTTCCTCATGAGCTGAGCACGAAAAACATGATAGACCGAATTAACATCAGCGATGCGCTGCTGAAACGCAATGAAATCGAGCCATTTCTGAAACATTCCTGATCATGTACGACAAAAGATCGTAGAATCGTCCACCATGAGCTACTTCCAGTTGGTCTGACGATTGATTCTCAACTTTACTGTGGACAACTAGAGAGATTACGCCAAGCAATTAAAAGAAAAAGGACCGAATTGATTAATAGGAAAGGTGTTGTCTTCCATCATGACAACGCCCGACCACACATTTCTTTGATGGCCCGTCAAAAATTGCGAGAGCTTGGTTGGGAAGTTTTGATGCATCCACCGTATAGTCCAGACATAGCACCCTCTGACTATCACTTATTCCGATCTCTGCAGAACTCTCTCAATGGAATTAAGGTGCTTTCAAAAGAAGGCTGTGAAAACCACTTGATTCAGTGTTTCAACCAGAAACCACAGAAGTTCTTAACCAATGGCATATTTGGTTTAAATAAATTCATTTTTACCCTATAAGAAAACCAGGTGAATTTTACTAAAAAAAAAAGCCACGAACTTTTTCCCAGACCCAATATATTATTGATTCGCAGCTTTCGATACTGAATTCGTATAGCCATATTTTCTTAAGTTCATCATGCGTGATCGAAGTAATTTTCTGCTGAATTTCCCGTTCACGCAACATTTCAGCATGAGGAATGTTTTGCTACTTGTGTTGAAGCTGCAAAACCAACAGCTGCTGCTGTTTCTTATTCATGACACTTTTTTATCATTAGTCGGCGTTACTTTGACGACTACAACTTTGGATTTCGGATAGGTCAATTATTGCAATCTCAATACCAAGCTGTCTGTTAAGAAATTCTTCGGCTTGAGTGAAACAGAGTTGGGGATCCACCTGAAGACCATGAATTATTACAGTACAAACCTTTGGTTTTTTCTCTAGACGATGAACACTGTTCTGCAGAACAATTGCCTTGATATGTCCCCAGACCGGATTGGCTTTGATGCTCTCATCGCGAATTTCGTGTACGATACCAGTTTATACATCAACTCTTGCGGGAACTTCTGAAATGTCGGGTGTAGTACTATCCCCGGGAGACGAATTTCAATTGTTCTCGCCATTTTTTGGTTCCTTGTTTGATTGACTTTTGTTGCGTAAGTCCATCATCTGCTATATTATGCTCTTACTGATTAATATCAGTTGCTTGCTTCTTCAACATAAATTTTCCTGTCCTACTGTTGGCATGCCTAGGTTTGCTAAAGTGAAGTAACCTAACCTCAAATCCAAGAAACCAAGTTATTCTCTTTAGTGGCTGCTTTAGTGGCTTGGAAATGGATCTTGGTGTAAACTAGACTTCCACTGTTCGAAATATACCAGAATTGGGATTGAAACAAGTTTTTTACAAAATATTGTGATGAAATCACACGGAGCGTAAATATAAATAGCGTGCAAATTTGAAATTTGCATATAGCTTCCTCGTGATACTTGGCCACTCCCAAATTCTCTTCTATGGGTAATAGTTATTTCTATTGTGGCTTCCTCATAGAAGAACTGATATTACTATTTTCAATAGTGTAGAAAATTTAGTAGAATTGCAAATTTGATAAAATATAAACCCCTCGATTGAGTCTTACCAAATTCAAGTTCAAGTATCCTTATCCCCTAGTTAATTTGTATGCCAAATTTTGGTTTGATCGATGAAATTTTACGAAAGTTAGACCGATTTGTTCCCCGAAAAATTACGAAAATTCATAATCCGTAAAATCTGACCGCCTTGATCGATTCATGCCAAACTGACTACCGAACAATCTTGTTTCCTGGCCTTTTATTGTGGAAAGTTTTAGCTTGATAGCTTGTAGTTTACGAAAGTTAGAGAAGTCACACCCTTTTTCCAACAATTCAAGCAATCATAAAATGAAAACACCCGTCAGCGATTTGGGCGAAAATTGCAGCAAATCGGAGGGTCGGCGATGCGACTCGTGACTAAAGTTTCAGGAAGATCCAGTAACTCGTTCTCGATATTTAGCCGTTGCAATTTTACAAACTCATCTCTCTCTCTCTCTCTCTCTCTCTCTCTCTCTCACTCACTCACCCACTCACTCTAAATATCATTTATTGACGTTTTGCAACATTTTTTTTTCACGAAAACACAACTACCTGTATGAAGAAGCACAAGATTAAAATATTGTACATATGCTCGTAAAGGAGGATGTATAACATTTTAAGTAAGGTTACCGGCTACTTACACTAAAACATTAAATCCGAAATTAACAGAATTAGCTTGGTTTTTCTGGAAAAGGCGATACGATCGCCTTTTTCTGAACGTTTAACATGTTCTGGATATTAAGAATTACAATATTATTACAAAAAAGTGGGTTTACCGAATATTTCGATACGAATTCTGTAATTAATGACAGCAATTAGCCAGTGAGCATAGGCGTCACTGTGTCAATACGGCAACACCGTAAATTCGGGACGCCTGATTTATAAACTGCAAAGTCGTTAGGGTAGACACGTAGCCCACAAGTTTGCAAGTTAAATACCGATTTCGAAATTATAGCAATAAACTTACTATGCTTAAATATATATTAAGAGTTACGTTTACGAGTAAAACTTTTCTCCCGGTCGAACGTGAGTAAAAATTCATCCTGTCTTAATACTTTACAGTTCATAAAAAATGGAATAAAGTATCAGGAGTACAAATTGAAAATGCGGGATTTTTTTCTATTTTTGAACGTTTATTCTGAAAAAATGGTAACAAATGAATTATTCAAAGTATTGTCCATCGCTAGCCACAACTTTTTCCCATCTTTCTGGCAATTTACGGATACCGTCGCGAAAAAATTCGGCCGGCTTGGCTGCTATCCAGTCATCGACCCATTTTTGGGCTTCTTCGTAAGAATGGAAGCGCTGGTCAGCTAGGCCATGTGTTATCGATCGGAAAAGGTGGTAATCGGAAGGAGCAATATCTGGGCTATACGGCGGGTGGGGTAAGACTTCCCATTTCAGCGTTTGTAGGTATGTTTTGACCGGCGCTGCAACATGTGGCCGAGCGTTGTCATGTTGCAAAATTACTTTGTCGTGTCTTTGCTCGTATTGTGGCCGTTTTTCTTTGAGTGCGCGGCTCAAACGCATCAATTGAGTTCGGTATAGTGCTCCTGTGATGGTTTCGTTCGATTTCAATAGCTCATAATACACCACACCCAGCTGGTCCCACCAAATACAGAGCATGAGCTTGGCGCCGTGAATATTTGGTTTGGCCGTCGATGATGATGCATGGCCGGGGTAACCATATGATTTTTTGCGCTTCGGGTTATCGTAATGGATCCACTTTTCATCACCAGTGACAATGCGATGCAAAAAACCCTTCCGTTTTTGCCGTTCGAGCAGCAGTTCGCATGCAAAAAAACGGCGCTCGACGTCTCTCGGCTTCAGCTCATACGGCACCCAATGTCCTTGCTTTTGGATCATTCCGAGGGCTTTTATACGATGGGAAATGGCTTGTTGTGTCACTCCCAATGAATCTGCGAGCTCTTGTTGAGTTTGACACGAGTCTTCATTGAGTATTGCCTCCAATTCAGCATTCTCAAACTTTTTCACTTGGCCCGGCCGCTCTTTGTCCTCAACGTCAAAATCACCACTTCTAAACCGCACAAACCATCTCTCGCACGTTGAAACCGATGGAACATGACTCGGATAAGCCTCGGAGACCAATCGATGTGCTTCAGCAGCACTTTTCTTCAAATTAAAGAAGTAAATTAAAACTTCCCGCAAATGCTGTTTTGTTGGCACGAAACTCGACATATTGAGAGCTCAAAAAAACTATGAATTTGACACTGCGACAAATTGACACATACTGAAAATTAAAGCTATAAGACGTAGCTTTGACATGAACATAGTCACAGTACTGCCTGATGCGTATAGCGTTAGTAACGCCATCTGTTATCAAACCCGCATTTTCAATTTGTACCCCTGATAATTCCATGTCCATACAGATAGTTCTTATTTTGCGAAAGTGCGATTTTCATCTCTCAATCCCTACATTTACAATTTTAAAAAGTCTGTAAATTATCAGCCGGATCGAATAACGTTTGCCCCCTTACGAAGCGATTGAAAATAAAAAATTTTTTAAAGAAAAAAACAAACATTTGGCCTTTTTTAAACGTAGTAGTTGAAAGAAATCGCATAAGACACAAATTCACAGAAGTTACATCTATATTTCTGACGAATTGAACGCGGCCACACTGAGTTCAGCGAAAAAATTTGTATCGAGTTTTAGCTCTAGATTTTGCTATTCGTATAGCGTCTTATAGAGCTATTAGTATATCGTCAGTTCGATTCTTTCTCTGTAGTTTCGTATATATGAGACCCGTTGGGGACGGGGACGTATTATGGCTGCCGATATATTGTCTACATAACAGTTTAAAAGGTGCGTCTTACGCTGGGGATATGGTTATCAGGGCGCCCATATGCGTTAGTGTGTATCGCACACCCGTAACAGTGCTCGAGCGCCTAATGCAGTTCTAAGCATTGTCCACTGACGCGCGTACGTATGAGCTTGTATGCCCAAGTGGTAGAATCTACAATATGGAAATTATTAATTCGTTATAAATTACGGGATTGTTTTGATATTACCGATTTCAGTACTGCACTATACTGGGGTAATGGATACCAGCGCACGTCTCTGAGTCCGGTACGTGCTACCAACTCAAAGTCTCGATCGCGACTCAACCCTGTGATGTCTATTTCTATAGGCAGGTCAAAAAGGTCAAACGACTCAAAAATTATTCTTATTCGACTAAAACCGAACAAGGAATTGGATCTCGTGAAGATATTATGAAAACCCATTCGATTTTGCATAATCAATTATCTGTATTAATATTTTCCAAAACTGCTGCAATACGCATGGGTTGCGTCGTAATTATCAGATGAGAGCGACGCTTTCTTGAATGTTAATGAGGTTTGTTTCCCTGTAGAGCAACTGAACATCCCGTTAGTATCACTTTGCCACCCCCCTCGGTTTATTTTTGAGTTCGGATATATTTATTGTTTTCTGTGGTTTTCTATTAACGGCTTAGTTATATTCACTCTATTGTTGGTTTTCTTTTGGTACTTGTTAACTTGAATACAGCAGCATTACCATTTTACAATTTATGTGCCGCTGTTCATTTCTTTGTTGACCCGAATCCCTTCCTTAACCCCTTGCCTTACGATTTAATTTCCAACTGTGCGGGCCAAAAGCGACACCAAGGTCGGTCGCGCGCAGGGACATACACAGCCTGGCTCAGCGTTCGAAACTGTACAAATCGCAAACTTCCTATGATTTGTATATACACGTGCGCGGTACAATTAACTTTGCAAGATGTTTGATAAATAATTACGATTAGTTGATTATTGAACGAAAAAAAGATTTATTGTTGCAAATTGGGAAGCATGCTAACGTTTGATCTTGTCGATCAACTCCTATTATCCCTTTGTTGTATTCGACGATACACTTTAGTTTCCAAGTAGGATTGTGATGATTTTTGCTTTGCTCAGTCAGTGCTACTGTTGTGTGTTTTGTAGATAGAATAAAAACGTCTCGTTTATCTTTCCATTTTATTGCCAGTAATCCATTGCAACTTCTCATTTCATATTCCCCTTTTTTAAATTTTGTCCTCTTCCATTGTATATATTTCTTGAAATTGTTGATTAAAATAATTTATCACGGGTTTTATTTTGTTTAATTTATCACTTCTATTGGCCACATTATTATTTGCAAAATGCAAAAATCTACTTATTTGTAAGATGTTTGGTCCGATACCCTTGCGACGCCTCTGAGGCGTCATATTCATGTTTGGTCCGAAAACCTTGCGACGCCTCTGAGACGTCATTGTAAGCTAAAGGGTTAATTGTAGGAATCGGTCACAAATTTTCGCACGCAACACGGGTCCCGAAAAACCTCGAGAATAGGATAAAATAATTTTTTTTCGTGTTCTTTTTTTTACACAGTGCTCACCTCTATCCTAACTTCCACCCTGTTATATTTCAGTATTGCCCATCCACGACCTTACTGTCCCCTACCCTTCCCTCCATTGAGCTGGATAATTAAATTCGCTATTATTACGACTTGTTGATTTAGCCATTTTGTTTTACGTTTTTTTCTTGTTTTTTTTTCATTTGCACGATTAACCATCCCCAATTAATACGTCGTTTTTTTGTTCCCTACTGGAAAAGAAATTATAAAGTTTACGTGGTCGAATTCTAGTTTAATAACCACAAAAACCAACTACCGTATTCCCCCTGCCCTGTTTACCACACTCGATGCTGTCACAGTATTGCGATTTTGTGAATTTATTCTTATTTTCGCTCTGTTTTATCTGCTTGCTTGGTTTTTCTTTGGAATATTTGCTATTTACACTGCTATTTGATTTTCACCCACACTGACATAGGTTTAAGATTTACTCCCTTTCTCCATTATACCCACTCATCTATCAAAACCCGTCACGCCCCCCCCCTCCCCGATGTATTTTGGAGTCTGCAATTTTTTGCTATATTTTGGAAACGTTTTGGATTTATGTATTGGCATTTGTTTTTTTTATACGGTTGAGTTTAAAACCATCGTCAACTTCCCTGTTCCCTCGTATATCATGTGACTACCCTCCGCCGCTTTTCGTGACAATTTTTAAAATTGCACCCTTGGAGTATGACAAGTTTAGTAATTTTGAGTTTGATATCCTGTTTAGCTTATGTGATTTCACCCCTTCTGGATATTTCGTGATTTTACCCCTTATTTATGATATTTTCTATAGTTTTGATTTGAATTCATCGTTTTTGAGAATGGACAGCTGTAGTTATCTTCTTGTCTGACTTTTGAAGATTTACTTCTCGCTTTTTGTGTCTTGTTGTTAAATATTTGGGATAATTTAGCCCCCATTAATATTGTGAAAAATTTATAACCCCTTACAAATTTTAATGAAATCCCAACCCTTATACCATCTCGCAAGATCTTCGTGATCCTATTTACTTGTTCGATTTTTGAGATAAACTGTTGATCTATTTACATTTTGGTAAGTGTTGACCCCTTTTATCCTTCAATAAATGGATATTTTGTAGGAACTTCTTGACCCCTTCAACACATTAAAGAATTCTTAACCCCTGCGACATTTAAATAATTATTATCACTCCCTCGAGACTATTTCTGAAAATTCGTAAAACCGCTTCGCAACCCATGACATTCGATTGACATTGTAACGTCTCAGTCCTTCTGAGATCTTGCGAATTTGCTAACCTCGTTTTTCTTTCTGCTTGTTCATTTCCTTGCTTTGCGTTTATATTTCCCCGCTGGCATAAAATAACAGCACTTTTCACTACATTTGTTTCTGATCTAACCACCATTGATTTGCTCTCTTCTAGATTGATTTTATTTTTTTTATTATTGCTTTTTAGTCTTATTTGAAATTTTTTTCATTTACCATGGCATTCCTCAACTTTGACGTACGAACCATGTCAGCTCTCCCGACCTCAATTCCCGCAGTCTGTTCCCGAGTCCCTGCGCCCACCCCCGTACACTTATGAGTTCAGGGAGAAATAATGCGTATCCGCGATGAAATTCGGGCCCTTCCCCAAGTGCGCCATATATTTCTGCTATTGGATAACGCGGGATTGAGCACCGCGGGTACAATGGAGGACGTTACAAACCGATATTGGCGCTACGACGTTCGCCGCAAGTTCTTGGACGTATCCACGAGATGGGATCCGGCCGTCGATGAGCGCGGCCAAGATGAACCCCCTGTCACATTCGATGTGTGCCTGAGAAAATGTGGTTAAGAGAACCCCAGTTTCGAGTCTACTCCAAGTAGTATAGTAGAGATGCCCCCCCCCCCCTCCATAGCAGAACCCCGTTCCCCTATTTCGAGCGTGCCTCGAAAGCCCTGCCAAGTTTGGAAAAAGAAACCCCTTGGGAATTTGGACAAGATTATGTCAAAAATGACCGGCAAAAATCCTGAAGATATAGATAGTGAGAATTTCCCGACTTCATGAAGCCAAGCAGCTCAAAGTGGCTGCATTAAAAAGAAGTTTAAGTCCCTGGACTAATAAGCAGCCCTCCCTTGCCAATACGCCCTTTTTAATCACTCTCCCTATGACTCCGAGTCCCCCGGTACCTTCGGAAGACAAGTCTATTTAAACCAAACCCTTTTATCAGCCCTCAGTTCCCTCTCGAACAAGAAGTCCCGAGGGTGCCAAAAATAGCAGTTCGAGGCCTACTAAGTTCGTCACAAATGGTAAGCGATTCCCAGAGTCTGGTTATAAAACACATGCTGTTCCCCCACCCACACCCGAAACCCCCAACCACTCAAGGCTAAAACTCCAACCCCCCGTTCCCCCGTCAAAGCTGGCAATACTTCACGCCTAGCAGCACCCTCAACACCCCCTCCCCGACCTCCCACGACCCCTTATTCCTTCGAAGACTCCGACAAGTTCGACCGTTTACAACCGGGTTCCGAAGTTCCAACACCCATCCTCTGCCTCCCAAATTCCCCCCTAATGGCGTGGACAGTGCCCTGCCCCTCTCCCTACCCAGAAGTCCCAGCTTTGCGGAAGTTTTTAAACCCGTACGTCCTCCGACCACGGACCCCGGTGAGAACCCTTCCGTTACCCCTGCCGCCATGCACCGGTGCCCCTGCTCCCCCGAACATGGCCCAGTGTTCACCCGCGAGATCCCTTCAGGTTCTCTTCAAGGCATTCCCAAAGTTCCCTGAGCTCTTATAGTTCTAACAGTCAGTGTATGGATTTGTCCGAACACATCTACTAGAGTGTTTCTCAGTACACGCTTCTGCCAGTAGGAGGATACACCCAATTTACATTATGTAGTGTCGCGGTGAATTAATGGAGTTATTTCGTTTTATGACATTATAGATTATAGGATATTATAGTATTAATTGTTTAAACTCTTGGATAGTCATTGAACTACACGTGCAATATTATTTAACGTACCAGATCGAGTCATTATTTGCTACTCCACCCCAGTTCCCTCCCCCAACCCGAATTTCAACCTTTACCCAGTATGGATGTTGTTCAAGTGGTCTGTAGCGTAATTCGCCTAATAACGAGCGGTCCATACAACGAAGCACCGCTACCACGCGTGACTCACACCATGTAGGCCGGCACGTCGGAGGCAAAGTCCCGTTATTCAGTTAGAAAAGCACGACTAGGGAAGCGCTATCTGAGAATTAAAGACCAACGACGAATTTTAAAAAGAACGGAGGGGATGCCGGTATAAAACCACCGGAAATTTGGCATTCGGGGAACACTTTTGTTTGCAGATCCCGTCGATGCAGAAGCCCAGCTACCAGGAAGGAAGACCAAATGAGCCATCAATTGCCTGCAAGCCGCACTGGTATACACGGGACCCAGTTGTAACGTCAGACCCCACACTAGACGTCTAGCAGCTGAGCCAGTCAACCACGCAGTCCAAACAACAACAAAGCGGACTCACACCGGTAGCTGTGGATAGACGATCCAACTAGCTATCGCCACTATGGAATTAAAATGATATAGCAACTTGATTATTTAAAATTACCAACGAGATATCCCCGATAATAGCATGGGAATAGAGAGAAAGAAGTAGCAGGGATCATTCACGATAGCCGGAAGAATACTCGAAACGATAGGAAATGATAATAAATACGGCCCTGACATGTACAACATATGCTAATGCACTCCGAGTGCATCACACTGACGCCGGGTTGCAGCGGCGGCCCAGGTGAGCGAGCGAGAAGGACATCACGGGGGTCTCAAGCGGGAGCTCCACTTCCACCACAGGGACTCGTGACGCAGGAAGGAAGACTATCGATCCGCGGTAGAATATCCGAGCATAGGGATAGGCTTACGGTAGCGTACCCGTAACTTACCGACATCGGATATGAGCGGATAGGAAGATATGGTAGAATAAGTTACCAGGTAAACGCAAGGGGTCAGACAAATTATCTGCAAACACCGACGAATTCACTTAAAAGCTAATCCCATAACATCGCACATTTAAAGTTATTTACTGCGTACACGATTATATAGGCATACAAGAGCCCGGAAATATCGATTTGTAAGGTGCGTGGTAGCCAAAAATGCCAGAAAAGAGTATCAAAGTAGTAACGACGTAATTCTACATTTATCTTTATCTTGTATCACGATAATTACCAATCTGTTTTTCTGAAATAAACCCTACTTTGACCTATTACTGAAACATATATTAATTTCTCCCTGCTCGAGTCCGAAATAAAACTCTTTCTAGCTAATACTAACGTTAAATACCGTTACAGGTCAAAAGACCAAATTTCGTTCCACCCGGGAGGAGTTGTAACAAAAAATTATTACCAGTCTCGCCGAGGCCTCGGCTCTACCCCGCCACTCACCACAGGATTAAGCGATACGTTATTTTGAGGCAATATACTGGGTCTGGAAAAAAGTTCGTGGTATTTTTTTTAGTAAAATTCAACTGGTTTTCTTATAGTGTGAAAATGAATTTATTTAACCCAAATATGCTCCATTATTATCGACAATGTTTCGCCATTTTTTAGGTGGAGCCATGATGCCATTGATGAAGAACTTCTGTGGTTTCTGGTTGAAAAACTATATCAAGTGGTTTTCACAGGCTTCTTTTGAAAGCAGCTTAATTCCATTGAGAGAGTTCTGCAGAGATCGGAATAAGTGATAGTCAGAGGGATAGTATGTCTGGAGTATACGGTGGATGCAGCAAAACCTCCCAACCAAGCTCTCGCAATTTTTGACGGATCATCAAAGAAGCGTGTGGTCGGGCGTTGTCATGATGGAACACAACACCTTTCCTATTAATCAATTCGGGCCGTTTTCTTTCAATTGCTTGGCGTAATCTCTCTAGTTGTCCACAATAGAGTTGAGAACCAATCGTCTGACCAACTGGAAGTAGCTCATGGTGGACGATTCCCTTCCAGTCCCACAACACACACATTATCTTTTTCGCCGTTAATCCTGGCTTCGCGAACGCTTGTGTCCGCTCACCATCCCTTGTCCACGATCTTTGACGCTTCCGATTGTCGTACGTGATCCATTTTTCATCACCGGTTATGACACGTTTCAGAAATGGCTCGATTTTATTGCGTTTCAGCAGTGCATCGCAGATGTTAATTCGGTCTATCATGTTTCTCGCGCTCAACTCATGAGGAACCCATACTCGAGCTTCTTTTTGTAGCCAGCTTTGTGTAAATGGTTCAGAACAGTTTGGTGGTCAATGCCTAGCTCCATACCAATATCGACACTGCTGATATGCTTATCTTGCTGGACTTTTTCAAGAATTTCATCAGCTTTTTCAGTGATTGAACGACCAGGGGGTGACTCATCTTTCAAAGCAAAATTACCAGAACGAAAGCGAGCGAACCGTATCCGCGCAGCAGATTTTGGTAAAGTACCTTCACAGCACAAATTTTTTCACAAGCCTGCGCAGCGTTCTTCTCTTTGTCGTAATAATATTGCAAAATATAGCGCAATTTTTCATTACTTTTCTCCATTTTCAAACGCAAATAACTTTCCAACCACTGCACCAATTTCGATGTTTGTACACTCAAAGTAACGCTCGAAGTGTCACCTTTCCAACGAGCGTTTATTGGTGTCGCTGCGATCTGTGTTTCCTGACTTATTTGCAATTGATACCATCTAGCGGGAAAAACGCCACGAACTTTTTCCCAGACCCAATATTATTATTTTAAGTATTAAGGATCCCCCCTCCCTTCCCATTATCGCGCGAGGCTCGAGGACGAAAAAGCACCATCCTCCTATGAACGCGACGAAGCAACAAGAACCCCAGGGGTGCGATGCTGTGCCACTGCAGAAGGCGAGAGGAACGTGGGCGAGGGGAAATCTGCCTTTCGATACAGCCAAAGCCGCCGAATATATTGTCGTCGCCTACCGCCATATTGCCGAAGCCACCCACCGTTATTCCACCAGTTATCACCCCACCCCGCCCGTCTATTTAGAAACCGAGGTAATATGTAAGTAGCCGTAGAGGTCGAGAATTCACGTATTGGAGATACCCCATTGTGCCACCCCGCTAGCGAGTCGGCCACTGCGAGGTCGCGCGATCCGCTTGTTATTGTCGTGCATATTGTTTTGAGTGTAGAACATCTCCTCGCGTCTCGCTAGAAGACTGTCACGGTGCTACACCGAAAAGTATCTGCCCCCAAGTTTACTTTACGTTGTTTTTCCGCTTTGTTCGGCGCTACCGCTCAAAACTTGTTGTCTTAATTATTATATTTTTCGCCGCCCCCCTTGTTCCATTATATTTTTAGTACCGATTTTTATATTTCAGACCCCACTATCCTGAGATCTTATTATTATTTTGTTACATTCGTACCATCCCCCTTTTCAATTGTTAGTATTACTTAGCCATCCCCTTTATTTTTGAGTTCGGATATATTTATTGTTTCATTTTGGATTTGTATTAACGGCTTAGTTATATTCACTCTATTTTTGGTTTTCTGTCGGTATTTGTTAACTGCAATACAGCAGCATTATTATTTTAATTTATGTGCCGCTGTTAATTTCTTTGTTGACCCGAATCTCCTTCCAGATTATAGGAATCAGTCACAAAGTCGTTCTAATTTATATTACTTTTGTTTGTATGACGAATGTCATCCAGTAAAATGTATTGTTCCGAGCACGTCCGACGATTAAAGTAGCCAAGACACAGAATGTTATAATAATTAGCTGTATTGGAGGTAGGAGGGCTATTTGAAAAGTTTCCGGCCTTTTTAAGAAAAACACATATTTCGAAGCAAAACAAAATTCATTTCTCGAAGTAGTCTCCTTGCAACTCGATACAATTGGTCCAACGTTTGTTCTATCCTTTCAAACCGTCAGAAAAAAAATTGATTGTCTAAACCTGAAAAATACTGGTTTACAGCATTTTCCACCTCAGTATCTAACTTATATTTTTTTTCCCCGAGAAATTTTTTCAAATTAGGTAACAGGAAAAAGTCGGTGGGAGCTAGCTCTGGCGAATAGGGTGGGTGCGGAAGCAATTCAAACTTCAATTCGTTCAATTTTGACATTGCGACCATGCACGTGTGAACCCGGATTTCTGGTTAAACAGGATTTTTTTCTAGGCCAAATGCGGATGTTTTTTCTTAATTGTGGCCTTCAATTTATCCAGCAATGCAGCGTAGTACCGTCCGTTGATTGTTTCACCCTTTGTAAGGAAATTGATAAGAATTATTCCACGGCTATCCCAAAAAAACTGTCGCCATCACTTTTCTTTACAGAGAGAACGACCGTTGCCTTCTTCGGAGTTGGTTCCCCTACCGCAATCCACTGCATTGACTGTTGTTTGGTCTCAGGTGTATAATGGTGTACAAAAATTCCGCTGGATTTTTTTGATACAGGCTAATTCGCGCGACATGTTTGTCCGTATGCGCTTTTGGTCGATCGTCAACAAACGCGGCACCCAGCGCGTGGATAATTTTCACATATTCAAATATTGATGTAAAATCTTGTGCACCTGTTTAGATGATATCCGACAAGCCTCAGCAATATCCTTAACAGTTAATCGACGATCTTCCATCACGGTTTGATGCACTAAATCGACCATTTCGTCAGTTGTAGCAGTTTTCGGGCGCCCGGAACATTCCTCGTCTAAAATGCTCGTACGACCACCTTTGTACTCGGCCACCCAATGTTTGACCGTTGTAAATGAAGGGGAGATTTCACCGTATACAGAGTCTAACTCATCTTTTATTTCCTGAGTCTTTTTCCCTTTCAAATGAAGGAATTTTATCACTGCGCGATACTCAATATTCTCCATTGTTGACAATGTCAGCTGACAATTTTGGAAGAGTGCCATAGACAAAGTAATGATCAGAATGACTTGAACTTTTTACGGTTTACATATGTCAAGGCTATCTATCGGACGGCGAAAGAAATTTTTATTCTAGTTACTTATGTCGATGAGGCTAGAAACTTTTCAAATGGTAATTTTGATTTCTGAATATTATATAAACAGCGACAAGAATAAAGACAAACTAGGGTTGTTTTCAAATGCAAAAGTACGTAATTTCCCATAATTTCTTATAAAACCAATATCAGATATTTGTCAGAATAAACAACAAAAAGATTGCAAAACAAGTTGCACGAGCGACCTCACCTCAGCGATCGTGTGGTTGTGAGACTGGGCGCTAACCACTGCGTTACCGACGACTCGTACGTGTAGTAGCAATGCCATAATATAAATCTGACACATCAAACTTGTCTCGATTTTCTCGACAAGAGCCAAAAGATGCAACTTGCTGCTTACAAACTACATTGTTCTAATGGGCTACTACAACTGTGTGCAATTTTTAAAAAATCGGTAACCTGAACGTCTGACTATCTTAATTCATATCTTAAAACTTAAATTTGATTCATATCTCTTTGATTTTTCGGTTTATAGTTTACTGAGATAAAAGTTGCATATTCTGAATCCCAGACTGCATGGACTGGCGGAAAACGATGCGCCGCAGAGGTTCTGATATTTGATGCGTTAACAGGTCAGAACCGAACGTATATTGTAACTGTCTCTCTCTTACTCGCACTTGAAGTTGAGTGCCAGCGCAGTAACGAAGTGGAAACTCCTAACTATGTAAACGAGTAAAATGTGGGAGCGGTAAAAATGTGAAGGCCCCGACTGTACAACAATCTAGATTTTATTATTGTAACGTAGCTTAATATCGTAACCCGCTTAATATCGTTTTTAAAAATATATTTAACCCGCTACAGGGTTCGAAATCACAAGCGATCCCAACAATCTTCTTGTAATGTGAGTATTTCTCATATACCGATTATTCGTAAATATCTTTGTAAACACATCAACTGCGTAAATCGATTGTACCAGAGATTTATAATTTATATCCAATTAATATTTGTGTACGGAGTCTGCTTTGTGGTAAACGGTAGTGGCGGCGGCTATATGATATTTTTATAATATAGATAGATAATAAAATATGTACAAACCTGATACTGCTTGAACTCAGTCCTAATGCGCCAACCTTTGTCGTAAGCCAGAGTGTGCCGATCCTTTTGGAAAAGCGTATTTATCCTCGGAATTCCACGATCCCAACTGTCCTCAAGATCCTCCAGCGTCAGCCGTCGATTCTGAGCATTAGCTTCTTGCCTCTTGAGCGCATACTCAGCCCAAACTCTCTGCGAGTCGATAAATTCCGATTCCCAGGGCTGAATGTATCGATAGAGATTAGGAATCAGTTGATCTTCATCGTGGCTCATTCCCGAACGAAAGTGAGTGATTCCCACGTCTGTTTGCTTGGACCATCGAAGATCCGATTGTGGAATTAGAACGTGTCCCATGGAAAGCATTCCCAACCCTCCTAACTCTTTCGGCGTGTAGAACACAACCGGAGGGAATCTCGAAGGCATTTTCGAGTTCAGACCAATCTTTATACGCGTCTGTATCTTATTCTCGCATTTTACAAGCAGGTCGAGTAACTCCTGCGTATTAACGACCGCCTCGCGGAAATAAGTCATCAAACCAATCAAAGCTGTGTTCCATTTGTTGACAATCTTCGTAAAAGTTGTCGAACCTGACGCCATGAGAATCTGTCGCACTCTGTTATGGAATCTCTGCAGACTCTCATCATCAACCCTTAAAAAGCACTGTGCCGTTCTCTCCTTCGTCACCTCATTCTGCAAATTCCACACTCCATCTCTGTGGGTGAATTCCTCGTGAGTCGTGCGACATTTTGGTAAGATTCTGCACTCAAAGCCGCTCATGTTAAACAAGAGATTTGGATTGTCTTTGCTGTAGACGCTTACGAAACTGTTTTCCCATTGAATCGTTGTCGCCGAGCGGGGTAGTCGATTTTTGATGTCCCAGAAAACAGCACGACCGAGATTGACGTCATGTTTCATGAGCCGCATACGAGCGTCACGCGGCCAACACTTTTTGTTGTTGTAACCGACGATATTCTCGTTGTTTGGGTCCGGATGCTCGGTGAGATAGCGCTGGATTAAATCGCGAGCCTCTTCGGCACTGAAACGTAGAAAAAGGTGGATTCTATCGACATAACGACAGTAGAGGCGGATAGGATGAGCCGTTTCGGACGCTATATCCTGGAAGGATAGGAAATCATTAGGCATTTGCGGGGGTCCGGCCATTTCACTGGCTCTTTGAAGCCCGAGGACCAGAAGATCAAGCACGAGACCATAATATTGCGCTATAAACGACGCAAACTGAAGACCACGAATGATGCCATAACTATTAGTATGATTCATGTCTTTGTAATTTATAACGACGTTGTTCTTTGCTGTCATATAATCGGCAATGTTGTGATCGACAATCAGACGAAGAAGTCGATTTAGAATGGTAAGGTCGATCTTCTCATAGAGTTTTTCGAATTTAGACTCTAAAAGAACGTCGCATTCGCCTTCGCTAACGTCCCACACTTCCTGGAGGTTGTTGACGCCCTGACACCACTTATAGACGAGAAGAGGCGGAGGTTCTGTGTCCGAAGGCTTCACCCATGCCGGGAAAAGCTTTCGCTTGTCCGCTTCGTACCACAGATACTGATCTAAATAAGCGTCTGTGATTTTCTCCAGGGGCTCGACGTCGTAGACTGGTATTAGGTGACTGTAGAGGTCCATGAATTCGATCCCTACTTCTTTAAAGGCCCTTTGGGTAAGCAAGTGACGTTTTATCCTTGAAAGCGCCTCGTGTGGATTGTCATAGGCCTGTTCTATGAGACCCAGTTCCTCTCTCTGGCTCTGATTTAGACGGGACTTTACGCTGTAAGCTTCCTTAAGCCTCTCCAACGCCAGAATCAGTAGCTTCGTGTCGTGTTTGTAAGATAGCGGCGGAAAAGGGATTGGAGCAAATCTTCGAGACTCTAGCCAGTGAACCGTCGTCGTATAAATCGCAACGGCCTCCTCGGGGGAAATATAAGGTCCGTCTTTGAGATAATTGTGCTGCCGCTCCTGTTCTGCCTTAAGATACAATCGCGTAAGCCGTCCGAGATTTTTCTTGCAGACAGTTTTGTCCACAGTCGCGCCGCGACGAATTCTCTCGCGATTGTAGTGTGCAGTGTTGGTCCACCAGTCTGATTTCATCTTCACGTAACGAAGGATCATGTTTTCGATCGGTATCGGAAGTCCTGGGACTTTCCAGGGAATATTCGCCTTCCAGCATCGCCAAGCTTCGCTTAGATGCTGCAAAATTGTTCGGGCTTTGTTCTGTTTTATTCCTTCGGGCATCATGTCGACTATGTCGTGCATAACCGACGCCCTGAGCTCCAGATCGAAGTGAGACTCGACGCGCTGCTTCGTCACGGTTTTCGCAACGCCTTTTGAGTGTCTGCCTTCGAATTGTCGGGATAAAAGATTGCCCAACCACCGCTCGAGCAAGGGAGTTATTCCTCGCATAAAAAACAACCAAACCCGCCAACCCGGCGCCCAGAAACCGCACCCTGGACCTTTGCCTACCGGACCCGTATTGAACCGATAGTAAATCAAGTGTTTTAAGTCTTTACACATTCTTATCTGCCTCATGAGCTTGTACTTATAACGATACATGCCTGTTAGTTGTCCGACGTGAGCGAAAATGTACTGAAGACCGTCTGCAAGCTGAAAAGCGTCTACGTTGTTCAAACGATACTGAACGTGAGAATCTATTATCAGCTTTGTAAGACGAAGGATCTCACGGCAAAGATGAAACGCGTTACCAAAACGAGACTTCTTACGCTCTTTTGTTGTTAGAGTTTTTACGGGTTTTAAATTGAAGTTGTAGTCAAGATGAAGATAATTCAAGTTTTTGCGGTGAATCAAGAGATTCAGCATATTGTAGCCTTGCCGACAGACCTGTAGACCAGCTTCGACCCAGTCGATCGTTGTTGTTTGGAAGAATTTTGTCGATTTGAACGAACGGAAGAGATAACGCTTCTTCTGTGGTTTTGGTTTTCGATGTTTGAGGGCGTTTAGCACATAATATTTTAGGAGCTTTTGGTAACTCACGCGAACCTTGACCGGCTGACTCGGAGGACAATGCTCGCGGTACCAGGATTTTACCAGGGGGATATCTAGGGCTCGTCGCGTGCGGCCTGACCGTGTGTTATAAGGACGCGGCGCCCAGAGAAGAGCTATTCCATTTGCTGTGTTGTCAGTGTATAACGGAATCTCCTGGAGAAATGGCTGCACATCTTCTGGAAGGACGAAGTCCTCGTCTTCTTCGACCAGAGGCTCTATTGTCTAAGCAAAAACAAAATACGGTATCTTTCAGATTGAATTCGGATCGAGAAATAAATTATAATCTGTAGATTAAACTTTTCGAAAAAAGATGTAATGTCGAAGTGATTAGTGCAACGTATCCTAATTACAAAGAATCTGTTAGTTATAAATCGCCTGTGCATCGCAATGAGACAGTTCATAGAATACTAATAGTCTTTAATGATCTTTTACTAATTGTATACATCGTTTAATACGAGGGTCGATCAATAAATAGTCGGCTTGGTAAAAAAAATCGCGTTTTTTGAACAAAAATCTTTTTATTTCTCAACATAATCTCCTTTTAGCTCGATAGACTTATTCCGACGATTTTCCAATTTTTTGATGCCCTCCGAATAATACGATTTCGGAAGGTCCTCAAAATAGGTCTCTGTTTCGGCGATGAGGTCATCTCTGGAACCAAATCTCTTTCCGCCAAACCATTTTTTCAGGTTTGGCAACAAAAAGTAGTCGGAGAGGGCCAAATCTGGAGAATACGGTGGATGCAAAAGCAATTCGTATTTAAATTCATGAATTTTGGCCATGGCAACTGGGCACGTGTGAACGCGTGCATTGTCTTGATGGAGGAGCACTTTTTTCCTCGCCAAATGTAAACGTTTTTTCTTCAATTCGTCGTTGAATCGGGTCAGTACGGCTGCATAATATTCGCCATAAATAATTTTTTTCGGCGGAAGGTAATCGATGTAGATTCTGCCGCGTGCATCCCAAAAAACTGTGGCCATGACCTTACCGGCCGATGGCACCGTCTTCGCCTTCTTCGGAGCACGTTCGGTCGGTGAAGTCCATTGTTTCGATTGTTCCTTTGTCTCTGGTGTATAGTGATGGATCCATGTTCCGTCCACGGTTACGTAACGACGCAAAAACTCAACAGGATCACGCTTATAGATCGCCAGACACGCCTTTGAATCAGCTACACGTTGTCTTTTATGGTCGACAGTGAGCAAAGGCGGCACTCATCTTGCGGATAACTTTTTCATACCCAACTGATCACTCAGGATTGAAATCACTGAGCCATATGATATGCCTGTGGCCTCAGCAATCTCACGCACTTTTAGTCTCCGATCATTTAACACCATATCGTGGACTTTTTCAATTGTTTCTGGTATGACGACCTCATTTGGACGACATGGACGTTCATCGTCAACAATGCCCGTACGACCGCGTTTAAATTCAGCTGTCCAATATTTAATGGTTGATAACGAAGGTGCAAAGTCCATATAAACTTCGTCTCGCTCCGCTTGGATTTCATTGTTCGTTTTCTTTTTCAAAAACAAAAATCGAATCACTGCACGATACTCAATTTTTTCCATTTTTGTAAAAACACAAAAGTTGTTTGTCTTTCGATGGCTGTCAAACGCAAACTGAACATCGCAGCGAGCTGAAACTTTGACAACAGTCATGTGAAGAATGGCACAACTAAACGTCGCTATTGATTTCTTTCCTCGACCAACGGATGGCGCAAGGCCGACTATTTATTGATTGACCCGCGTATTACAATAATTTAATGATAATATTGTTTATTTTTTAATTCATCGCGAATGGGATAATCTATATATTCTTGCTTTCTCATAGAGGAAGCATTGTTTTGGTGGGAAAAAAAATGTTCACAAAAACTTTTTAACTTTCACAAATGATGAGATATCGATAGAGGACAAAGATGTTCGGTATTGAGTTTGGCAAGAATCGTTTGAGGCGTTCAGTTTTGATAGAATTTGAGATATTTTTATTTTCCAAAAAAAAATCTATCTTTGCTCTAATTATCCTAAATTTTCACGTGCTGAAACGAATCTTGGCATACAAATTGATTAGGAGACAAGGATACTTAGTCTTGAATTGGTAAACATTCTATCGACGGGTTTTAATTTCATGAAATTCGCACTTTTACTTAATTTTGGATACTTTCCTATCGAGTCGAAACGCTAACTTGAAATTTTGAAAATGTTTGTGACTGAATGGTTATAGCCTTAGCCGAGATCCATGAAACGCACAAAACAAAGCTTGGTCTGTGAGGAAGCCATAATTGAGAAAACTATTATTCATACATGAGAATCTGTGGGTAGTCGAGAATCCCGAGGAAACAATGTGCGAATTTCAAATTTGCAAGCTTGCTTAAAAATATAATATTATCATAAAGTTCACTAAGCACTGAAGTAAGATTAGATTTACTCACTTTTAGTGAATTTCTGTGTGATATTGGATTGATCAGAGGGTCGAAATAGAATGCTGGGAGGTCAGGATCCTCCGTTTTAATATAAACGACATTCGGAGCGTGGTACCTATGAAAGAAAAAAAGAGCAATAAATGGCAGTCACGTTAAAATGCGCAATAGTTAGAACCTTATCAGCTATACAAACGTGTGTTTTGTATTATTATTACTAAACTAATTGTGGCTAATTACATTTACTTCCGGAAAGTTTAATTCACTTACCACGAAAGATGAACAAAGTGCGGCATATTGTTATACAAATACGGAAAAGCGATTCTGTACTCCGTTCTTATTGGTTGACGAATTATAATTTTGTTTATATCGTTGAATTCGTTCCAGTCTTCGTCAGCCGCATTTGAGTCCTTGACAAGAGGTTCGAACTTTGGACCGCCAGGTATGGCCATGTTCAGTGCTTTCGCCGTAAAGAACGACTTCGGATCGAAGAGATAGAAGAAATTCTGATCGACGAGATCCGTGAGAAGCTGATTAGCGAGACGATACAGTGTCGCCATTTGCGGTAGTGACAAATTCCACCGCCGGTACGTCGATCCGTTTACGTACCTTATGATAACAAATAGTAAAATATTGGATTGAAAAATCATTGAATTTATTTCGTAAAATTTGTGTTGGAAGCTTGTCGTTTTTTTTTTTTTTACAAACTTTCAGATTAGCGCTTGATCCAACCAGAATACGCCGTCAGCCTTGTATGGAACAAGCCGGCGGACGCACTCCGGCTGTCAACCCACATGTACAGTTGATTTCAGGACCCCTACGCTTTTCATCATAAAGATAAAAGTTCGGGATAAACGCGGAAATTTCTTACAGACACTTGGTGAAATTTTTTGAATGACAATTTACATTCTATTTCCGAAACTGAATAGTCTACAAATGTCGAAACAAAACTTTCATAAAAGAAAAAAAAAATTATCTACTGGAATAATTAAATTATAATAAAGTTTCTACTTTTTCGTGAACTAATTCGTACCAGACTTTTTTACAGCTCCTAAATTTCTCTCATAATAGAAAATAAAATTTAAAGATGACGAATATATTTCATATATTTTTCTATTTCTCGTTCTCAGATTAGAATAAAATAAACACATAATACTCACTTCGTCCCAACGAGTGGTTTATGCTCGTAAAACCATTCAGCGATCGATTGGTCCTCCTCGGAGTCGAGTTCAATCTGTATAGCCTCGAGGGGCTCAACGTCGAGAACGTTATCCGCGTAATCGAGCGGGGGTTCCTCGTCGTCGAACGGTGGAAATCTCATTCTTTTGAAATGACGACGATCGCGTTTCTCGCGTCGCATCATAATCCACATAGTTCCCCACTGAGCGATGTACACCGGTTCGACAACCCAGGGAATTTCGTTTACGAAAGTTATCGCACCGGTTATGTGATATAGAACTTTGACGTCGCGAATCTGCTCCCACGGCATCGGCATATTCTCCAACAGCTTCATCACTGCATGTGGCATATATTTCAACGAACTGGAACACAGACAAAGCTAATTAAATTTTAATCGCCAAGAATATAGTCGCTATTTAGTGCGTTACTTGGTATTTTAGATTCTGGAATAGCACACGTACCCTAAATAAACTCGTTTATCGTGCCTATACTTTCGGCTACTCATGTCGCCGTGATCGCGAATTATTTTTCTTATGTGTTCAGGCGGCATATCCTCCTTCTGAGCGTCCACGAAACCGAACTTCCTCTTCTCCGCGAAGCGCTTGTTCTGCAATTGTTGCCACTGTTGCGCTGAAATGATAGAAGAGAAAAAAAAATTAGCTCTGCTTGGATAAGGTTGTGGAAAAGACCGATCTTGGAACGTCTACATCGACAATAATTCCATTTTATAACTCTATAAAAATCGGGAGACTGGTTTTAGGGAAACGGAACTAGAAATCAGAGATTGAAGTGCGAAACTGAATGTAGCTTATTACGTGTCATCGAGCGCACGTGACCAACTCAGAATCGAAGGTAGCGCCTCTCGTGGAAAAAAATACACGTCGTAGCTAAGTGCCGCTTGCGGCAAGAATGTCATTCAATGCATCCAGCGAAAAGTAAAGATTGTCGGTATGACAGGATATACAGGGTGCGCCATCTCAATCTGGTCGATGGAAGTATTGAATAACTCTGACAGATTTTAACCGACCAGCGTCGTACAACACGTTTCGTATAGGTTATTTCAGTACAATTTCAACCATGTATCGCTATACGCCGAAAGAACGCGCCGAAATAGTTTCGCTTTACATTGAAAATAATCGTTCAGTTGTGTCAACTCAGCGTGCGTATCGTAAAAAATATCGCGGACGTTCTGCGCCCAAAGGCGACACTATCCGTCATTTAGCTTCAAATTTCATGGAGCACGGGTCTGTAGCGAATCTCCAACATCAAGCTCGACCGCGTCCAGGTCGTTCAAATGAAAATATCGAAGCTGTTCGACAGAGTGTTGCAGAAAATCCAAATGTCTCATACCGCCGCCGGTCTCAGCAATTAAACAGCAGTGAAACCACTTTGAGAAGGATTTTAAAGCAAGATCTTCACATGTTTCCGTACAAAGTGCAGTTGACTCAAAGATTATTGGAAACTGACAAGCCGCGACGCTTGGCTTACGCTAATAACGTTAGTCGAATGAAGGAAGTTGAGCCGGATTTTTGGGAGCGAATTCTGATGACCGACGAGGCTCATTTCACCCTCTCTGGCGCTGTCAACAAACAAAACTGTCGCATGTGGGGCACCGATAATCCTCATATTATTCACGAAACTCCATTGCACGATGAGAAAGTGACAGTTTGGGCCGGTGTTTGCTCAAAAACCACCATTGGACCATTTTTCTTCAGAGCTGGTGAAACTGTCAATGGGGATCGATATCGGTGGATGTTGGCACACTTTGTTTTACCACAAATGCGTGAAAAAGGTCTTAAGGAATTTTGGTTCCAACAAGATGGTGCGACATGTTACACTGCGCGCTCAACAATGGACTATTTGCGTCGGAAGTTCCCAGGACGTGTGATATCAAAGAAAGGTGATATTGACTGGCCACCAAGATCGCCGGATTTGACTGCACCGGACTTCTTCTTGTGGGGATTTTTGAAAAGTAAAGTCTATGCCAACAAGCCGAAGACCATAGAGGAGCTAAAAAACAACATTCGAGCCGAAATCGCAGCGATATCGCCCGAGACGCTGGCAAATACAATGGAAAATGCCGAAAAAAGAGCTCATTTTTGTCTCAGTAATAAAGGCGGACATTTGATCGATGTGGTTTTTGGAAACTAATCAAAATAAATTGTAATGAATCAAATTTAATAAAAAAATACGACTTTGTGAAATCTGTTGAAAATTCTCTAAGTTATTCAATACTTCCATCGACCAGATTGAGATGGCGCACCCTGTAAGTATTACAGTAACGATGCATGTTACGTGAGGGGCCTCAGTCGTCCTGACTGACCCTCAAATTCCAACGTACCGTTGGCGCTGCACCGTGTCGTATTCCATCCATCCATGTGTCCAGGTTATGTAAATATATAAGTTTCATTGCACATAACTGTAACAGGAATAATTTTAAAAAGGTGAAACAAAATTTATCATTGAGAGTAAGGGGTCTAGATTATTTTTCCTGAAAGTCTTATTTTTTAAAATTGTTGCGTCCTGACGTAACCATGCTTCAGTATCTTTCTTTATTTTAAAGAAAATCATAAACCTGAACTGTGGTCGCGTTCTATAGTTACCAGAGATTATACAGGTATAATGACGGCGGGAGGGGTGAGACCTGCAGCCACACCGAGGCAGGGCAGTGGGAACACACGGTGCGTGCAAAGAGGAGACGGCCAGTTTCACCACTGTACCTAATAACCTCGGCGCACGCGGATGGACTGTGCCCACCCAGATTGCAACTTCGGTTGCTTGCCCTGGGTGAACGTCTTATCTGTACGGGAGTTAGCGACCCCGCCGTGGTGTAGGCTCGGGTGCTCACCAAGCGAGACGTTAAGTCTTCGGACTAATTGGTAGATGGGGAGGTTGTTGCAGCCGCACGGCTTTGCCGTGTACAACCTTTAAATGGGTTGGACTCTGTCGGGCACAAGGTTTTTAAAAATGCCAACTCGTCAATAGGGAGTTTATGGATAGTGCTCCCCCTCAGACCAAGAGGTAACACTAAGGGTAAAACCAAGTGGGGATTGGTAGCCCGCCCCGATGCAAATCGGGGGAGCGCGTTGGCCGAGCGTATCTCGGCCCCACGCTCGCGGGAGCCGTGTCGTAGGCCGAGAGGCGGGAACGGCACGTTAATAACAAGGTGATCTCAGTGTACCTAATAACCTCGGCGCACGCGGATGGACTGTGCCCACCCAGATTGCAACTTCGGTTGCTTGCCCTGGGTGAACGTCTTATGTGTACGGGAGTTAGCAACCCCGCCATGGTGTAGGCTCGGGTGCTTACCAAGCGAGACGTTAAGTCTTCGGACTAATTGGGAGATGGGGAGGTTGTTGCAGCCTCACGGCTTTGCCGTGTACAACCTTTAAATGGGTTGGACTCTGTCGGGCATACGGTTTTTAAAAACGCCAACGCGTCAATAGGGAGTTTATGGATAGTGCTCCCCCTCAGACCAAGAGGTAACACTCGGGTAAAACCGAGCGGAGATTGGTAGCCCGCCCCGATGCAAGTCGGGGGGGGGGCGCGTTGGCCGAGCGTATCTCGGCCCCACGCTCGCGGGAGCCGTGTCGTAGGCCGAGAGGCGGGAACGGCACGTTAATAACAAGGTGATCCCAGTGTACCTAATAACGTGGGCTGTAATTGGCAGATACAGGGGCCACCGCTCTAAGGAAGTGGCCAGCCGGTGCAGCTGAGCCACTGAGGCCGAACTACCTGGATGTTTTCCGGGTGACCTGCTGGGACCGAGTAAAAGAAATGGTGACTCCGCCTCCCCATGGCCCCCGCTGGAAACAGACTGTGAATGTGGAGGGGTTCCGACCCTTCCTCATCACCGGTGCTGGCTAAGTGAGTCACCGCCCTCTAGGGGGCAGGTCCAACTTGTCCAATGATCCAAAAACGGTGAGGGCAGGGTTTTACCAAGCCGACCGTGCAACAACATCTGGTCATGGCGGTTCTCTTGGCCGCGGTAGAGTCTGGATGGTGGGTCTATTTTACAAAATTATCCGTCGACCATCAGACGTGAGTTAACAGTGCTGGTAGGGGGAGACCCGAGGTACAGTTTTCTCGAAAGAAAGTTGACGTAAAATCGCTCCTTGTACCTAATAACGAAAAACTAAGAGTTGGTAGGGCACTGCCCCCACTCTAACGGTCAATGTGGATGAGCCTGAATCTCGTATCAAGAGTTTCCCTCTATGGCCTGTGGATGTTATTGGCGGCGCGTGTCACGGAAGTCTTTAATCGGTTCGTACCCATTTGCTCTATTGGCGACTGTCGGGTTCTCACTCCCTTCTCCCTGTCGTGTACCGTATCTTGGTCACGAAAGCAGACCAACTACCCTAGCAACGTCTTCGTTGCTATGGAAGTTCTTATACCAGGTGTATGCATAAGTTTTTTCCGGTTTAACTAAGAGATGGCGCCAGCGAAAAGTACGCAGCGTATTAATTTGACACATACAGTAGCGGACAAAAGTTTAAGACGATGAATTACAATTTGGTTCATAGATCTGTCATACAAGTACTAACGTTTCTTTCGGCTTGTTGTTTTTTTACAATACATGTGTACGTTTGACCTTCATAATGTAGAAGTCTCGGTCGTCAAATGTAAACATTATAGATTATACAATTTTTTTTTTCTTCCAACCATCTGTAAACAGCGGACATTAGTTTAAGACGATCTGTCGAACAAGATACCCGTAGTCGATCCACGCAATAATTTGATATATTAATACTGTAAATAGTTTGTGGTGTATCATCCAGTGTCTTAAGTTTAATTACGTACGAAAAGAGTATGGGTAAAGCCCGTAATTTGTCATCAACTGAACGAAAACTAATCGTGTCTCTACGGAAGCAAAATGAGACATTTTCTTTAATTGCAACTCAAATGAATCGATCAGAAACTTCTTGTAAGCAAGCGTGGTACAAGTTTGTGAAGACTGGGGACTATTTTGATCGACCAAAAAACGGTAGACCGCGGAAAACCACGCCAACGCTGGATCGTCGGATTCATCGATTAAGCGAGAGAGATCGTTTTCGTTCAGCAGTCGATATCAGAGCTGAAATATCCAGTAATAATAATGCACAAATTAGTGTAAGAACTGTCCGAAGACGATTAGACGAATTCAATTTGAAAGCACGAAAGCCACGGAAGAAGCCGATGCTCAGTAAAAAGAATAAAAAATTACGACTGCAATTTGCTAAGGCCCATCGGCATTGGACAAGTGAGGATTGGCAAAATGTGCTATTTTCGGACGAATCCAAATTCAACCGAATTTGTTCTGACGGAATACTGTATGTAAGACGTCAAATTGGCGAAGATTTAAATCCTCGATGTGTTTTACCGACAGTTAAGCATGGAGGTGGAAACGTAATAGTGTGGGCATGTTTTTCTCGCAATGGTCCTGGACCAATACGCCGAATTAATGGAATCATGGACCATTTTCAATACTTGGATATGTTGAAAAATACTATGTTACCGTATGCCTACGAAAATATGGGTGATAATTTTATTTATCAACAAAATAATGACCCAAAGCATACGGCTCGGGTAGTGAAAAGTTTTTTTCAAGATGAAAAAATCACTTTATTACCGTGGCCGTCGCATCGCCGGATTTAAATCCAATTGAAAACTTATGGTGTACCATAAAAAGAAGGGTTCAAAGAAATAAACCAAAAAATTTTGACGATTTGTACTCTTTGGTTGAAAAAACGTGGAATGAAACAACTGTGGACGACTGCAAAAAATTAATTGATTCAATGCCTCAAAGATGTGCTGATGTGATAAAAAATAATGGACTGTGGACAAAGTATTGAAGGGAGGAAAATATCTGTATATTTTCTACCAAAAAATATTTTTTTACGTATAGTCTTAAACTTTTGTCCCCGAAGATATCAAACAAATTTATGTTTTCTTTGTTTATTGTATCTAATGTTCTTACGCGCAAAATTGAATTTATGTAATAAATATATGAATTAATAATTAATTAGCTAATACAAAAAAAAATCCACTGAGTCAATTCTTTTCATAAAAAAATCAACGATTAGTTTTTTTTCCTCTCCGTCTTAAACTTTTGTCCGCTACTGTACGTCATTTTGTTCGTCTGACATTAACCTACAAACACACACAAGTTCAGTCCGCCAAAAACTAGCGTCTTTGTTTTATCGTTCAGTGATCATGTCGAGTTTTGTGCCTGAAAAAGAACATTTGCGGCACGCATTGCTTTTCTTATTTAATCAAAAGAAAAAAGCTGCTGAAAGTCAACGTTTGCTGGTAGAAACATATGGTGAACACGCTCCATCGATTAGAACATGTGAGACATGGTTTCGACAATTTAAAAGTGGTGATTTCAATCACCACTTTTAGAAAGACAGTGAGCGCTCTGGTAGACCACAAAAATGCGAAGACGAGCAATTGCAGGAGTTATTGGATGATGACCCAACTCAAACTCAACGGCAATTAGCAGAAGCATTACATGTGTCACAAGAAACAATCAGCAGACGTTTACGAGTAATGGGGAAGATCAATAAACTCGGTAAATGGGTCCCACACGATTTGAATGAACGTCAAATAGAAAATCGCAAAGTCACTTGTGAAGTGCTGCTTCAACGCCACGAAAGGAAATCATTTTTGCATCGAATTGTGACGGGTGACGAAAAATGGATTTATTTTGAAAACCCGAAGCGGAAAAAATCGTGGCTTTCACCTGGCGAAGCCGGTCCTTCAACACCAAGGCCAAATCGCTTCGGCAAGAAGACCATGCTCTGTGTCTGGTGGGACCAGAGCGGTATTGTGTATTATGAACTCTTGAAGCCCGGCGAAACCGTTAATACACAACGCTATCGCCAACAAATTATTAATTTAAACCACGCATTAATCGAAAGACGACCGGAATGGGCGAGAAGACATGGCAAAGTGATTCTGTTACACGACAATGCGCCGTCTCACACAGCAAAAGCAGTGAAAGACACCTTGAAATCGCTTGGATGGGACATCCTTCCGCACACGCCGTATTCGCCAGACCTGGCGCCATCTGACTATCACCTCTTCGCATCAATGGGGCACGCGCTCCCAGAGCAGCACTTCAGCAATTTCGAGGAAGTTGGAGAATGGCTCGACGAATGGTTTGCCGCAAAAGACAAGCAGTTTTTCTGGCATGGTATTCATAAGTTACCTGAAAGATGGGCGAAATGTGTAGAAGCCGATGGCCAATATTTTGAATAAAACAAAAATTAATTGCCCTTGAAAATTACGTGTTTTTTTTACCAAAAAACCGGAAAAAACTTATGCATACACCTGGTATGCTACGACGAATGTTGCAACGAACGAAAGATTGATATTCAATATTACAAGACATCTTTCTTATTAATTGTATTGATGGAAAGATGGAATATTTTTTTTACTGCAGAACACCAAAAGCCTAAAAGACAGCTCTTTAAAATTTCTAAATAGACAAATAACAATTGAAACACAGTTGTAGCAGAGATTTGGACTCTTTACGAAGTAAATATTCAGGTGACGTAAAATATTTTATATATACCTAATAGATAAATCGATAATTTAAAAGGAATAAAACATCTAAACGCAAGTTTGATATAACAATTAAGCAATAGTATCATACAGATAGCCAGCGTTACAACAGGAAGAAAGATGTCGCATATTAATCATTAGAGCGATGGCAAAGACGGTTCGAAGCTACGGTAGTAGTTGCTGGTTGGGGAACTTACCCCTCAACGCTTCAGGTCGCACCCGAGCCGATGCCGTCTTTCCCCTCTCTCTCTCTGCGTTAACACCATAAGACGAGGAGTGTTCCTTTGAAACAATATATACTTATAAAACACATACTTCGCGGTCCACTGCAAAACTAAGCAGCCATTTAATATACAACTCACGAACAATTTTAACCTAAAATTATGGTAAGAATTCAGAAAAGAAAAGTTTACCTAAAAGGATACAAGAAATAACCACAATTATGAAAATTAAACATTAATGAAAATCAAAAAGCCATTACTTTGTTTAATTAAACAGTTAGCATCGTGAAAGGATATAAAAACAATTAACATTTAGTTACTGCGGTAGATATATAAGCCCCTTCACGCTGTATACTATTAAGAATTAAAATAAGTTTAACATTATCGAAGAACTGCATTCTGTAGTAGTCATAAAAGGGACAGCAGAAGCGACTCGGATCTAGTTCGCACTGTGACCCAAACCCCTCGACACCTCGCTTCCCGACCAAGGCGTTTTTCGCTCGCTCTCTCTCTCTCACTCTCGGCACGTGCCACCGAGGCAAGGGGTAATCCCTCGAAAGAATATATGGATACAGATAGTAATATATACATATCGAATGCATTTCATTAAAAATTACTAAAAAGAGTTATTGTTCATGAAACGGCTTTAACAATCGAGTAAAAACTTGTCACACCGATATCTCAATTTGTTACCAATGATATCTGTTTAGTTTTCACGCCTACCAAGCACACACTCAACTCATGCACACGCTACACTCACAATCATCTGACGCCTCGCGTCATATGGTATAGCTCGCAGGTATGCTATATCGATTTATCGACCGCGCACTCATGCATATTGTCCATCTGCTCACATCCTCGATCGAAGCTCACTCAAGCGGCCAACGCTGTTAGCGTGGCCCCATCGGCAAGACCACTCACAAGGCTCGCCTTCCATCGCTGACAGCGAATCACAAGCAAGCTGTGACGCACGTCCGTCTTCTTGATACTCTGCCTCGTGGTCGACGGATGTGGCCATTGTTCTCACTCGAGTCGCTCGCAGTACACGTTCCCGCGTAAACTCACAGAGATATTCATTCGTTCCAATCACTTTTGTGCGCATTCTCTATTATAGTGTAATACATTCTTGATCAAATCACCCGTGTGTAAATTCAGTGTCAGTGCGAATCACAGCAACTCAACAGGACTAGTGCAGCACTCACATAACCGTCAGCGGCGTGGTTCGCTCGTTGGCAGCAGAGACGCCATTCTGCCTCGCACCGATCATCGGCGCCCGGACACTTACCAGCCTGCCGTGTGGCTTTACTCGAGCTCTACAACCAGACTGTTTCACCAGGATCAACCACACGGAATCAACAAGTCAACTCAGAGGCCTGAGAACCTACTCACCAACAGTACATCAACATGCAGGCCAGACAAATCACAGTATATATTTGTTATAATCACCAGGTATTTTTTATGCAATCACTGTTATATAATTTAAATAAACATTGAATTTATTATTGTTCATTACTGAGTGCTTTTAATTATTTATACTTGTCACCAGGATCCTTAATCTTACTATTCGCATCTGTCACTTGACATGCTACGTGTGAATGTATCGACTTGCTACCTGTCGACAGATTAAAAATAATTTCAAACTCAAACTCAGTCTCACACTCATTATCATAACATTTTTTGGTCCTTCGAGCCAGATATAATGTACTCATACTCATTATCATACATTTTTTGGTGCTTCGAGCCGGATATAATTTACTCACATTCAGTATCATACAATATCCGATATAAAGACTTGAGGAAAACTACCGACAAATGTTGAGTCAATAAGGCCTTATTTACACATTAACTCATAATCGTTTAAATAAATTCCAAATATAAGCCTTAATTAAAATAATAAGTCGTAGTCTATAACGGAAAAAGAAAAAGAAAGAAAGGTAATACTAAAGAGAAGCATATTAACTGTACCGGCGTCCGAGTCGTTTTTATTCCTCGCTACCTATCTCGACGCGTGTCCTCGAAGCAAGGAATAATTCTTCTACTACCTCGCGACACGTGGTACCGCAGCTCGGAATAGAAATTGAACGAGACCAGGTTCGGATGAGAATTACAGCATGAATCATCAGAGGCTCGATGGATCAACTTCAAATTCTGAGCCTTTTTTGAAGTAGCTTTACTTTACCTGGGATGTGTCACCTCACCCTAAGTAACTCGGAACGAGAATCGAACGAGGGCATGTCTAGAAGAAAAATTAGTCATCGCGATGAGCCCCAAAGTCCGAGCTCTATTGTAATTCTAAGAATCCTCCGCAAAGAAAATTAGACCATCCACGACTTACCAGGTCTATAAATATGAAACCGGAATTTGCCCATAGATGGCTCTAGCTGTCAATGTAGTTACCGTCAAACCGCGTCATTGGCGCCATTTCCTTGTTGACATCTCTGACAAAGATTTTCAACTCACAACAATACAAGTTTCATATAACAGCATAGTTTGTAATAGCGTTGAACATGTCGAATTTTGTGCCTGGAAACTACGATTTGCGGACAGCATTGATTTTCTGTTACCAATTGAAGAAAACTGCTGCAGAATCGCATCGAATGCTTGTCGAAGCTTACGGTGAGCATGCTCTTGGTAAATCACAGTGGTTTGAGTGGTTTAAAAAATTCAAAAGTGGCGATTTTGACGCGAGAAACGAAGAACGTGGAAGACCACCGAAAAAAGTTGAAGACAGCGATTTGCAAGCATTGTTGGATGAGGATGACGCTCAAACGCAACAACAACTCGCGGATCAATTAAATGTGACACAAGAAGCCGTCTCTATACGTTTGAAAGCCATGGGAAAGATCCAGAAGATGGGAAAATGGGTTCCACATGAACTGAATGAAAGACAGCAGGAAAACCAAAAAACCACTTGCGAAATGCTGCTCGCCAGGTACAAAAGAAAGTCATTTCTCCATCGAATTGTGACTGGCGATGAAAAGTGGATATATTTTGAGAACCCTAAGCGTAAAAGATCATGGGTAACTCCAGGCGAACCATCGACATCGACTGCAAGGCCAAATCGCTATGGACGGAAGACAATGCTCTGTATTTGGTGGGATCAGAAGGGTGTGATCTATTATGAGCTGCTAAAACCTGGCGAAACCGTTAATACTGAACGCTACCGACAATAAATGATCGATTTGAATCAAGCTTTGCGTGAAAAACGACCAGAATATCAAAAAAGGCAACACAAAATGATTTTGCTTCATGATAATGCACCATCACACACAGCAAAACTGGTCAAGGAAACGATTGAGGCGTTTAGTTGGGAAATACTTTCGCATGCGGCTTACTCACCAGACTTGGCTCTGTCCGATTACTACTTATTTGCATCGATGGGACACGCACTTGCTGAGCAGCGCTTTATTTCTTACGAAAATGTACGAAAATGGCTCGATGACTGGTTTGCCTCAAAAGAGCAACAGTTTTATTTGGCGTGGCATCCACAAATTGTCAGACAGGTGGGAAAAATGTATAACTAGCGATGGGCAATACTTCGAATAAAATATTTTTTTATCATTTTCATACAATAAACGTGTATTTTCTATACAAAATATCCGGTTTCATATTTATAGACCTAGTATATAAGGACAGGAAATGCCCGAAAAGGGGCAGATAGATGGCAGATATAGGATAGCAGTAGAGCATAGTAGAGAGTAACGGGCTCCTAGGTTGGAGCCTGGTGGAGAACAGTTTACACTGCATACAGCCGCAGTGTCGAGCGTTCGACCAATCGCGATCAAAACTGGCGAGCTAAAAAGCTCCCACCGCGGAGAAACTCCACCCGGTGAAGTCAGCTGAAATTCAGAGTGAGTACTCAGAAGAAAAACGGTTGAACAGTCGAAATTCAGTTCGAATTTACGTTTTCTCGGTTTTAATGTCTATCATTCGAAATTTATCTGAAGTTTAAAGAGGAAAATTTAATAGAAATTAAATTCAATTGTTTTCTGCCGTTTTTGTACTAGCCCACACTGCTTGAGAATTCCGTCCGATGGTGTTTGACAGACCTGTAAATATATTGAAACTAATGAAGCTTCACTCAAGACAAGGTGAAAATAAACCAGACGCATAGATGGTATTCAGAGAAAGTGGTTTATTACACCTTCCGCATGTCAGTATGCAAAATACAGTTTATGTGTTATTTAGAAAATTTCAAAGTAAACAATAAACTGTATTTTGCATACTGACATGCGGAAGGTGTAATAAACCACTTTCTCTGAATACCATCTATGCGTCTGGTTTATTTTCACCCTGTCTTGAGTGAAGCTTCATTAGTTTCAATATATTCACAGGTCTGTCAAACACCATCGGACGGAATTCTCAAACATTTGGTCTTTCGAGCCGGATCTTCGACTCAAGCATACAGGGTAGAACCAGGGTTCAACTACCTTCCGCTCGCATTTCTTGACTCATCTCGACGTGGGATTCTGCAGATATTCCTCGTAGTCTCACCTCATCAGCTCATCCTGGTACTCGTCAGCCAAGCAGTTTGGTAAAGTAGCGCTTTGCGAAGTATCTTCGTTCTCTTGTATCATTCCTGTGTTACACTATCATCCTTGCGCACCATGTCTGAGCGCAATCTACCAAACAACGGAACCTTAACGATAAGTGTTCATTGCAAGTGTCAGATTGAACGGCACCGGGCGCCATTACCAAACGAACGAGTACCACCAGCTAACCTCGTCGGAGGACGATCCGACAGCTCAACGAGCTCTAGCACTCACAGCGGAACCCGCCAGCCTAGCTCTGCAGTATAACCGCTACACGTTGATCGACTCGTCGCAGTACTACATCTGCATCTTGGGGTATCGTACAGCTCTGCGGAGTTTTATTTTGCTTCTTTCTGTATGTTAGCATTAACAGTGCTCAAACGTGTATCGGCTATTTGTAAAGATGTAGAGTTTGCACATATTAATTAGTGCACTCTCTCGTAGTATCATAGCAGACAGAGGCAAGTGAGCTCAGGTCGGTGACGGAGTCGAGTGAGCTTCTGGTAAGAAGCTGCTGGTGTCACAGCCTACGCAATCAACTCCTCGCTCACCAGTGAATCGTCCACCAAACCTAATGACTTCCGCTTATTGGCCTGATCGACAGTGTATTTCGCGCCTGTCGTATTCTTGGATCGTCTCCTCGTGTAACATGATCGTTACGCCACTCTAACGCAATCAACCAGCTCTACGCGGTCATCGTCAACGAATCTTGCCCTGGCAAAGGTTGGCATTCACAAATCAACTGTGCACTATGCGACAGCAAGCTCCGACACCGTTCAACCACACAATACACAGTTGTCAACACACTAGGGTGTTGACGCAATCGTTCTCTCATCGATTCATCTCACAAACACATGCTCAACCTTATTACCAACTGCACTCACACATTTAGACATCGGCATTGACTCACCAGGCACGACTTCACGTCGATCCTGGATCGGAATTGACATTTATTACGGAAGAACTCTTCCATAAACTCAACACCACACACAAGCACTCATCAATTTCGATCACAGGGATCGGTGGAAGGCACTCGACGCAGATACATGGCTCGGTTCAACTCACACTGTGTTTACATACTCCAGGGAGAAAGTCACGGTACTGGCTCACATTCTCAACACGGTTACTACTCACTTGCCATCTTTTGAGTCACCAGCTCGTACATGGCCTCACATAGTGAAGCTGAAGCTGGCGGACCCTGACTTTCTCACACCACGACCAATCGATATCATAGTTGGAACAGATATTTATGGACTGGTTATCAAACCTAATATTCTCAAGGGCACATCATCTGCGCCTGTTGCACAATTATCGATATTCGGGTGGCTCATCATTGGACCAACTAACTCATGTCAATTTGACGCACTCACTGTTCATCATGTTGCCGTGCAACATGATGATCAGAAATTACAGAACGTGCTAACGAAATTTCGGATTCACGAAGAGCCATCAAAGGTCACAGTTGGTCAACTCACACCAGAGGTGCAGGCATGCGAGGATCAGTTTCGCAACACACATCAGTGTGTTACTACAGGCCGATACATCATTCGGCTTTCTCTCACATTTTTGCCTGTAAACCTGGAAACTCAGACTCAAAAGCACATCGGTGTCTGCAGCACATTATACGCAAAATCTCAAAGGATGCTGAATACTGTCAGCTCTACTCCTTTGTTTGTAGATCAATTAATTAATTAATCATTTTTGTATGCGGTCATATGTTTCTTCAGAGTGATAAATCTTAAGCGACAATGTTGTACACCAAGTTTTATGATGGAAATTTTCGGTAGTTCGCAACCCGGTTAGTGTCAGCGCCACCTATATCCCTGTGTTATCGATCTCAGAAAGATCTCTAACAATTGAATCCTTAATTATTTTTTGTCAACTCTGCTTGCCTCACTCATTCATTAAGAATTAATGAGGCAACCAGACCTGACGATTTTTAACTTCTAAAGAAATCGTGAAAAAATATTGCCACAGCCCGGGTTCGAACCGGGAACTCCAGAATTCTAGCCTGGTACGTTACCAATTACGCCACCGCGGCCCTAGCAACATCAATTCACGATCTCTATTGTTAATGTCAAATAGGTACACCTATGTTTGTAGATCAATTAATTAATTAATCATTTTTGTATGCGGTCATATGTTTCTTCAGAGTGATAAATCTTAAGCGACAATGTTGTAGACCAAGTTTTATGATGGAAATTTTCGGTAGTTCGCAACCCGGTTAGTGTCAGCGCCACCTAGATCCCTGTGTTATCGATCTCAGGAAGATTTCTAACAATTGAATCCTTAATTATTTTTTGTCAACTCTGCTTGCCTCACTCATTCATTAAGAATTAATGAGACAACCAGACCTAACGATTTTTAACTTCTAAAGAAATCGTGAAAAAATATTGCCACAGCCCGGGTTCGAACCGGGAACTCCAGAATTCTAGCCTGGTACGTTACCAATTACGCCACCGCGGCCCTAGCAACATCAATTCACGATCTCTATTTTTAATGTCAAATAGGTACACCTTTGTTTGTAGATCAATTAATTAATTAATCATTAACTTGGTCTACAACATTGTCGCTTAAGATTTATCACTCTGAAGAAACATATGACCGCATACAAAAATGATTAATTAATTAATTGATCTACAAACAAAGGTGTACCTATTTGACATTAAAAATAGAGATCGTGAATTGATGTTGCTAGGGCCACGGTGGCGTAATTGGTAACGTACCAGGCTAGAATTCTGGAGTTCCCGGTTCGAACCCGGGCTGTGGCAATATTTTTTCACGATTTCTTTAGAAGTTAAAAATCGTCAGGTCTGGTTGCCTCATTAATTCTTAATGAATGAGTGAGGCAAGCAGAGTTGACAAAAAAAAATTAAGGATTCAATTGTTAGAGATCTTTCTGAGATCGATAACACAGGGATCTAGGTGGCGCTGACACTAGCCGGGTTGCGAACTACCGAAAATTTCCATCATAAAACTTTGTCTACAACATTGTAGCTTAAGATTTATCACTCTGAAGAAACATATGACCGCATACAAAAATGATTAATTAATTAATTGATCTACAAACAAAGGTGTACCTATTTGACATTAACAATAGAGATCGTGAATTGATGTTGCTAGGGCCGCGGTGGCGTAATTGGTAACGTACCAGGCTAGAATTCTGGAGTTCCCGGTTCGAACCCGGGCTGTGGCAATATTTTTTCACGATTTCTTTAGAAGTTAAAAATCGTCAGGTCTGGTTGCTTCATTAATTCTTAATGAATGAGTGAGGCAAGCAGAGTTGACAAAAAATAATTAAGGATTCAATTGTTAGAAATCTTTCTGAGATCGATAACACAGGGATCTAGGTGGCGCTGACACTAACCGGGTTGCGAACTACCGAAAATTTCCATCATAAAACTTGGTCTACAACATTGTCGCTCAAGATTTATCACTCTGTCAGCTCTACTCACAATTCATGGTCGAATACGAACAACTTGGTCACATGGTGAAGGCTTCGAAATCATCTACAAGTGAAATTCAATACTATCTGCCTCACCACGGTGTGCTGAGACCAGACAGTATTTCCACCAAATTAAGGGTGGTATTCAATGGTTCTAGCTCAACATCATCTGGAAAGTCTCTGAATGACATCATGCACACCGGACCTAATTTGTTGCTCAATATTTCGGACGTGCTCATTTGGATCCGGCCACATAGATACATCTTTGCCTCTGACATTACAAAAATGTATCGTCAGATCCGCGTTCATCATGAGGATTGGAATCTTCAAAGAATTTTATGGAAAGATGATTAACTCAACCCTGTGCCGTATAAATTAACAACCGTGACACATGGTACAACAGCATCAACAGGCGGATTCAACTCATCAACTCATTAAAATAGCTCAACAACTCAAGGACTTGTGAATGGCGGGCGGTTTTCCACTCGCCAAGTGACACTCGTCGGACCTCAAGGTACTTGCTAATATCTCATCATCACCGTCAAGCTCAGCTATCTCAACGGACGACTGCGAGACAAAATTCTTGGCTTGACTTGGCTTCCTCATGAAGACAAGTTCACATTCTCATCACGGTTCAACTCAACTCAGGAAATTTTCAGAAAACACCTCGTTCTTTCCGAGGTGGCTTAACCCTTTGATCCACTTGGTTTCGTCTCATCAGTTGTGATAAGAGCCAGGAGACTCTTGTAAGAGCCTTGGCGTCACAAGCTCAACTGGGATGGTCTACTGCCATCCCAGGTCTCAACACGAAGAATTACAATCAGAGAAAATCTCACTTATCCGGCCGGAAACTCAATTCCTCGGTGGTTCAACACATGGAGCAACTCAACAGTGGAATTGCATGGTTTCTCTGATGCATCTCAACTGGCCATGGCCGCAGTGATTTATATCACTGTCATCTCAACTTCCACAGGAAAGGTGGCTTCACTTGTCTGCTCAAAACCACGCGTGGCACCACTCAAGAAGCTTACTATACCACGGCTTGAACCGACAGCTGCACTGTTACTAGCAAAATTGGTTGCATACGTTCAAGCCACGCTCAAGATCAAGGTCTCATCTACTCACCTGTGGACGGACTCATCGGTAACTCTCACCTGGATCAAAGCGCATCCTGCTCGGTGGAAAGACTACGTCCGAAACCGAGTATCTCAGATACAAGGACTCACGCCCAATGCTCAGTGGCGTCACGTCTCAGGCACAAGCAATCCTGCAGATTGTGCATCGCGGGGTACCGCAACAGCTCAATTGGCCTCTGATCAATTGTGGTGGTCGGATCCACCGTGGATGGTGAAACCTATTGAATTTTGGCCAAAAACCTCAACTGATTCTGAGGATTTGCACAATATGGAAGCCCCGCCATGGTTAGCTCTTCTCGCGGCAACTGTGACGCCAGAGTACCATTGGGAGCTCATTTATCGCTGTTCCTCACTCACAAAATTGTGTCGTCTTACCTCATTTTGTGTCAGAGTAGTGGCCAGAATGAGGAAGAGGTTACAATCGGCAGGAACCGCTCCTCTCACAGCAGAAGAGATAGCTGCAGCAAATGGTTTGGACACGAGCAACACAAGCCGTATTCCTCAAACACAAGTTACAAGTACTGCAGTCAGGCTCTTCTCTTCCTTCCTCTCACCCCTTCAGTCGACTAACAGCTTTCATCGACCAGGAGGGTGCACTCAGAGTAGGAGGTCGCCTTGCTCAATCAGCACTCACCTATGAAGGAAGACATTCTGCCATTCTACCTCGTCACTTTCGATTCTCAACTCTCATTATTGATCAAGCTCACGTGCGGACTCTTCACGGAGGCACTCAGCTCACATTAGCCCAAATAAGGCTAACTCCTGTAAAAGCTCCTGTAAAATCTCACATTTTACATTGCGTTGTGTGTGCTCGGCAGAGAGGAATTCGGGCTCAACAATTGATGGGTCAGCTTCCTCTGGCACGAGTCACACTACTCATCTCGCGGCATTCCTCACACTCTATATTCTGACTGTGGCACGAACTTTGTTGGTGCTCATAAATCCATACGTCAGCTGTTCAGGAAGGCCTCTCAAGAACATCAAATCATCGCTTCTTTTCTCGCAAATCAACAAATGGCGTGGAGGTTCAATCCACCTGCGACTCCACACATGGGTGGCAAATGGGAAGCAGCTGTAAAATCTGTTAAATTTCATCTGCGGCGAACGGTGGGTGATACAGCACTCACATTCGAAGAACTCGTAACGCTGCTGGCCCAAATCGAGGCTATACTCAACTCAAGACCTCTGGAACCACTCAGCGATGATCCTGATGACTCATTAGCTCTTACGCCTGGACACTTTCTCATTGGTGAAGCGCTTACAACGGTCCCAGAGCCTACGCTAGAGGACTTATCACTCTCACGGCTCTCAAGGTGGCAATTGTTGCAGCAAAAAGTACAACAATTTTGGCGACAATGGTCGACTCATTATCTACAACGGCAGCAGTCTATATCAAAGTGGCATCACCCTAATAATAACATAAAAGTTAGCTCTTTGGTTCTGCTCACGGATGAGCGCTTTCCACCGTGCAAGTGGCCACTTGTACGAGTCACGGCGTTGCATCCAGGCAAAGATGGGCTCACCAGGGTGGTGACACTTCGAACTGCTGCCACTACGCTCACCAGGCCGATCTCAAAACTAGCTGTCCTGCCTGTCTCATCCAACTCAGATCAGTAATTAATCATCAACCCCGTTGCTGATGGCGGGCGGAAATGTTGGATAATCAGCTGGCGCACGGCGATCCATATTCGCCGTGCGTCGACCTGTTGCTGTGCTCGAGCACACAGCGTTCGGTTGGGCGGAGATAGCCGAGGCAGGGCTTCGCGGAGCCGAGGTTGTGCCTCGTAGGCATGCCGCATCGAGCGAGAGGATGTCTCTCTCTCGCTTGACTTCGGCTTCGCTCACCGGCTATCTCTCTCAATTGACTTCAGCGCCCAACGACGCTTTCATATCCCACAGCTACATTGGATATTTCGACACTTACGTGAACTTACTTCAATTCCAATTGCAAGTGTTCTCATTTGTTCACTGTAACCTCTGTTCATTAAGATGCTGAGAGCTTGCTGTGAATTGTTATAACGCCTTACGCACTCATTCTCTCTAGCGTGGCGTGCTACGCAGCACTGACTGCTGCACGCACGCCGCTCTCTGTCTCAAACTCAAAGTGTAAATTCAATTTGTTGTCTCATTATAATTTGTTATTCTTTCTAAATTTAACCTATTTTTGCATTTATTCTTAATTTTTATATTTCTCCAAATTATATTATTTTGTATACCAAGTGGCGGAAGGTATAATAAACCACTTTCTCTGAATACCATCTATGCGTCTGGTTTATTTTCACCGTCTTGAGTGAAGCTTCATTAGTTTCAATATATTCACAGATCTGTCAAACAACATCCTCTGGACTTCTCAAACACACACTGTTTATTTCGTTTTACTGTTTTATCGAATCATAAGTATCACATTAAAAGCATTGCGTCGGAAAGTAACGATCGCTCACGCACGGTAATAGCGAACGTGAACGTACTTATTCGGTTACTTTTATAAATTTTAACAGCTTCACGAATCATCGCGTTTTGCATTTTTATTCTAACAAACGGTTACCATCTTTTCCCTTCAACGCATCGGTTACCGGCGAAACAACTTCACCAGAAAACCAACTGTCCGTATAAATGCAATTCTTCTAATTTATATTGTCTGATGTCTCAGAAAATTTTTCCCCAAATGAAAGTAACCCGCCATTTTTATTCCCGTCAAAACCCCTTCCTCCGTGGGTTAATTTATTGATCTAGTGTATCGAGTCGAGTGACGGTTAACGCGAACAATCAACGAGCATTCTCAGCTCGAGTAATTTTCCGAAAGGTTAGACTCAAAAGGGTGTTTGCGTCTTCGGTGTTTCTTGTCAGGTGTGGTAAAGGGAGAATTCATTCTCCTTGACCAGAGTACGGAAAACTTACGCCGAAACGGCTCATACGTCTTAAATTTGTCGGTTTTGTAAAATCACCGCGCGGGCTTAACGTAACAAAAAATTGGCTCGTCCGGGATCCTAAAAGAGTGTTCATTTTGTTCAAATTGACCAGTCATCTTTGTCGCGAATAAATTCAATTGGTGAAAATTGATTTTTGAAAAGAGTGTCAAGTTAATTAGTAATTAAAATCGAAAAGAAGGTAATTTTATAAAGAAAATTGTTCGTGATGTTCGAATTAATTAATCGGTTCTTTCGTGGATCAATTAAATTGTGAAAATTGATTTCATAAGAAAGTGTCACTCCTGTTTGAGGTAAGTAATTCGGTTGTCTCGTGAATCAATTTATGTTTCGAAATTTAGATATTTTGAACAAAGTGTCACTTTGGTTCGTGTTAATCGACCCGCCTTTGTAATTCGATGTAATACATTAAACCTAACTTTTCCTTTTTTACCACGTTTTCAAGAAGTGATTTAATTCGTGAAAATTGATTTTTTACTTTTAATAAGTTTTAGTGATTCAACTTATTTTATGAAAATTGATCACTCCCTTCTTCTCAGTTTTTGTAAATTGATTTAATTCATAAAATCTAGCCTTTCCCTTTTTACCGTGTTTTCAAGAAATGACTTAATGCGTGAAAATTGATTTTTTACTTTTTATTGAGTTTTAGTGATTCAACTTATTTCATGAAAATTAATCACTCCTTTCTTCTCAGTTATTGTAAACTGATTTAATTCATAAAACCTAACTTTTCCCTTTTTACCGCGTTTTAATATATGAATTTAATTCATGAAAATCAATTTTTTTCATTTTTTTGAGTTAAAATGAATCAACTCAATTCGTGAAAATTTACTATTTTTTTTTCAGCCGCGTGTGTTGTAAATCGTTTAAAAGCATAAAATCTAACTTTGCCCTTTTTACCGCGTTTTCAATTAGTGATTTAATTCAGGAAAATCGATTTTTTTATTTTTATTGAATTTTAGTGAATCAACCCAATTCGTCAAAATTTACTATTTCCTTTCAACCACGTTGTAATAAAACATTATAATTCATAAAATCTAACTTTCTTTTCTTTTTACCGAGTGTGAATTTAATGTCTAAAAAATTATTTCTTCCTTATTATTATTATTATTATTATTATTATTATTATTATTGGGTTTTAATAAATCGATTTTATTCATAAAAATTAATTTAATTAAAAGTGACACTTTTATATATACAGGGTGATTCAGAAAAAGTAACCCCCCCGCAGTATGCCGATATATGAGGTCATTTTAGATACAATTACTTAGCGGTTTTCCAAAAATCTCAAAAGTTTATTAATGAGATGCAATTAAAGTCCAATAATAAATGACCAATCGGGAGCACATACGCTTCCCGCGCCGGAAGTCGGCAAATGTTCGATGGAAACCGAGACCTCGGTCTGCGGCAACGTCGGACGGGATAGTAGTAGAATGACGCATGTCATTTGTTCATTCGCATGGGTTTTTTTATGCGCGATCGAAGAAAATAATTGAAAGGTGATGTGCTCGTGATGTCTTTCAAAGTGAAAAAATGGGAATAAAATGTTAATAATACTTTAACCAGATGTAATTATTTATTATGTCTTAACCTTTAAACGTTCCAAATAGTGTTTGTAATTGTGTTTTGTTCTCTTTAAATAAATAATTGGACATTGAAATGTGTGGCACTCTATAACTGTTATCTCTATAATAATAATTAAAATGCAATGAACCTCCTAGGCCATAGTTCATTTAATATAGTATTTAATTATGATAAAAATTATGATGTGTTCATGACACAAATTATAGCGTATAAAAAGTTAGAACTAGCGAATGCCTTTCGCCACTAGAAATGAGATATGTAGTAGGTATGCGTGACAAATGTCATATTTAGCACCTGACGATACAACTTGAAGCTTCAAATTATTAACGACAGCTTAATATTCTTCTCTAATCTTGTATACAGGAAATATAAAATTGTTTAACTAACAATAAGACAAGAAGTCACCGATAGAGAGTACCTACCGTTTGAGTCAAACTTCGTCATACAGTAGCAAAAATATCAATCATACCCATCCATTAACGACGTATTATACTCCTGGCAACCATTGAGTCCAAATTCAAAACACTTTTATTCTCCGTTATAGTTTTCTCACTATACTTATTCAGTAAAGAAGTGCAAAAATACAGAACGTTCTTTTTTTTTATATGAAAACATGTAATAAACATAATAAAAATAATAAAATAACATGAGCTTACATGCATAATAGTTGAACGTGATTCTATATTCACAAAACAGTTCAGCTTTCTTCAACCACTGCTCATAGATACCTACACGAATGGTAAAAAAAGGGAGAAGTGGAAGGCGAAACTGTACCCAACAATGTTAAAACACGCTTCAGTAAGTTCAAACGGAGTCCAAATAGATGTAACCATACATATATGTATTAATATGTACTGGACTTAATTTTTTTCTCTCTTCAAACAACCAGTTCATCTTTTTAATCTGCTTCTGCACTCATCTCTAAATAAGATAAATAGAAAAAAAAAAGAAAAAAAACGATACTTTTGCATCTATTAGTACCAGGTGGACAAGTCATGGTTACTCATGGTTACTAAAGAAAATACTAGAGACAGCTGGAAATTTTGGATTGGTAGAACAGGAATACCTCTGAATACTTCAGAAGCAGATAAGCATCACAAGAGATCAACAAGTCATCGAGAGCATCTTTCTTGAATTCATCTCTAAGAATCCTGGATTATCTATATTTTCATTCAATTGCTAAAGTTTACATGCACATGAAGCACATGTTAAAAATGTCAAATGTTTTACTTCTATCAGAAACTCGTATAAAAAACGAAGAACCAATCGAGATTCCGAATTTCAATTTTGTTGTCAGTTACAAAAGACCTGACGTTCCTGCGGCGGAGGCAGCTATTTATCACAACACACAAGATACATCACACATTGTCACTTTATATATGGACATACACATCAAATTTACCAAAGGAATTGGTGTTAACGTTTCAGATGTTGGTGAAATTTGCGTCGCTCGTTGCGTTTGCAAAAATGGACAATACATTTTAATGGTGGCCGTTTATATTTCACCTGGAAAATCTATGAGGCAAATACAACAATTTATATTTGAAATTTTGATGATTTATACAAAAGAAGGTTCTGAAATAGTCGAAAAAAGATTTGGGGAAATATTTGACGATATACCCATGATATTAAGTGGAGACTCCAATATTAACTTTGCAGATGATGAAAATCTACCGTTCATTGAATTTTTGAATGAAGCATTAGGTTTGACTATGTCCAATAATCAAAAACTCAGCACTACCAAATATAAAACAACGATCGATGCGGTTTTTAAAAGATATTTACATAAATTCCAATCGAATATTTTTGTTTCTTACTTCAGTTACCACAAACCTATTGTATCCTTTTTGGAATATAATGAAATGATTAATAGTACAAATAATTTAAGTATTGTTGAAGTAAATGATGATCATGCCGCAAACAATGAAAATGATGTTGAAAAGAAAGTTAATTGAAATTCATTTAAGATGTCAATTATGTTCTATCTACATTTTGTACTTTTTTTTTTCTTCTAAATTGTTTATTGCTTGAGGTAAGTACAGTCTTAGAAATAACGGTGCAATTAGCATACAGAGAAGAAAACCGGCCAATATCATCGCAGAAGCCGTGCGAATAAATATCATCACGCTCCTATGTATGGGAGTCTTAGCGATAGGTAGGATATGTTACAATATATTTGTAATAGTAGAAGGGCTAAGTGGTTAAACCTAGGATTATATATATGAATATTACAATATTGCTGCACTGGTCAGGTGTCGGATATAAATGCATGGGGAAAATACAATGTGTGATAATAAAACCCCTACGAAAATATTTGTGACCATAATTATGATTTAACTTAACTACATAAACTTAACAACTACATAAACGATACTATGTTACATATATACGATGGGTGGAGGGCAGCTGCCCTTTCATAGCCTTATTAATATTATAACAATGTTAGTGCTGTGCCGAGTATTTTATGGTTGTCTATTTTGCTTTGTTCGAGTCAGTGTTCTTCTATGCCTATAACGTGCGTTAAGCGCACTCATATGGGTGTCGTCTATGGTCAGCCACCAATATTTATTAAAGTTTAGGCGTTTAAAATTGTAGAAATCCTGTGTAGGGATGTTAGTGTTAAATTTAAACCGTGGGTTCTGGTTAATTGGTAGGTTGAGATCTAGGGCTATACGCTTGTTAGCACAGTTGCGCCTACAATGATAGAGGAGGGGGATATTATTTGAATCTTGTATGAATCCTTTTTTGTCGCATAGTATAAATGCTTGGGGTGTGACGTAACCAGACATCAGCTCTTTGGTTATTTTTGGTATGTCTATGCGTGAGAGTGATTGAATGATAGGGTTAGCGCTATGTGGTAATTTGTGGAAATAGTCCCTAGTTAGTTTTATGATGAATGAGTCAATGCGTGTGGTGTTAGCTATATAAGAATATATGGTTTTGTTACTGATGTAACGTTGATAGTCGGTAGTAGATGACCGGGACTGTTTGAGACAAGTGCGAAAACATTTTCTTTCGAACATACGCAATTTCTCCATAATCCTGTGGTTGGTATTCCACCAGATTGGTGCTGCGTATGTGAGTATGGGTCTTACCAATAGCATGTACAGTATGATTTTTGTTCTATTAGATAAATGTTTATTGTAAAATATCTTGTTATTGGCTAAGAACGCGGATCTCACTTTATTGAGTTGGAGTTCAATATGTTGGTTGCCGCGGAGAAGGTGGTTTAATTGTATGCCAAGATATTTGACTGTGTTGTTGTGTATTATCGGTGTTAGAGTGTTGGTCCCTGGTTTGGTGGTTTCGATGATAAAATTTTTGTATGTTGTTCTATTTATTGTTGATAAGTAGGAGTAGGTTTTCCGGAAGAGTATGGTTTCGCATTTAGTAGGGTTTAGTCGGAGATTCCAGGACATCAGGTTAGCATTAATTTTGTTGGTTGTGTAATTAAGATCTTCTTGGATGTTAGTTATTTGTTTACCGTGCGTATATATAAAAAGGTCATTTGCAAAAGCTATGGCCGAAGTGTTGCTGTTATCACTATTGATGTTGAATAATTTAAGGACATCGCTGATGAAAAGGTTGAATAGGATGGGTGAGTTAACGGTGCCCTGTTGTAGCCCCTCTTGGCATAAAAATAATTCTGATGAAAGCTGTTTAGTGTCCCAGATTACGAAGGTTTTATTAGTAATCATGTCCCAGATTAAATGTATTAGCCATTCTGGGAATTTTTGTTTGTGGAGTTTGTAAAGCAGGCCGTCGAGCCAGACCGAATCGAACGCTTTCTCTAAGTCTAGTAGGGCCGCACCTACGAGTCGGCCGTTATTGACATGCTGGGTAACATCGGATAGGAGTTTGTGGATAGCGTGAGTAGTCGAGTGTTTTTGTTTGAAGCCAAATTGCATGTCTGGGATTATATTGTGTGTACTGCAGTAAGTTGTGATTGAAGTGTTGATGATTGCTTCATAGACTTTGGAAAGACTAGGTGAGAGGCAGATAGGTCGGTAGCTCGATGGGTCTGTAGGGTTTTTATTTTTTTTCGGGATCGGTAAGATTTTTGCTCTTTTCCATTCTGGTGGGAAGTATTTATGATTGATGGCGTTATTATATATGATAGTGAGTGCTGTTATGGCTTTGGTTGGTAGGTGCTGCAGTACTATGGGGGGGATGTTGTCTAGTCCGGAAGAGGTTTTTTTGGGTAAGTTGGTAAGGATTTTGGCGACCTGTTGGTAAGTACAGAACGGTGCGAGGGGGGTATGTATGGAGGTAGGGTTGGACGCTCGGTTGTTAGTGTTGAAAGCGGTGATGGTAGTACTTCGTAGTTGTGCTTGGTTAATGGTCATTTTGATAGGAGCGATAGTGCGTTCAACTAAATCTCGTAATCTCGAGCCAGTGTTAAGGTGCCTGAGTGAATTAATATGTTCGTAGTATGCACCGAAAATATTTAGGATGTCGGATGGATCAGCGAATAAATAGTTGTTGTTTGTAAGTTGGTTCGGGGATAGGGTGCATTTACTGCGCTGTAATATGTTGTGTTCCTGTTGGTGAATCTGTATGTTGTTGAAAGTGATTGGATGTGTCGCTCGGAGGAGCCTGTTGATTTTGGGGAAAAAGGTGGATGGGTCACTAAGGTCAATACACTTAATCTGATTGGTCCAGTATCTTTCAGTTGATTTTTGGAATTCTGCTCTAATAGTGATAGAGACAAGCTTCAGTAATGCTTTTGCCTGGAGAACAATGTTAGATGCTGGTGAATAGCCAAGTTTGTTAATTTTATGTAATAATGTTACCAGATAGCGTTTATCATTTTGTAGGTTCATAATTTTGTGATTAATGCAGTTTAGGATGTGATTTTGTTGTTTAAAGGGAGGGACCACTGCTGTAATAGTATCTTGCATTGCTTTCGTGATGTCAGCTAGATTTTTGTCAACTTCGGGGATAGTTAAGTTTCTGTTATCAATGGGGTTAGTAGGATAGATTAGGTTAAATTTTGTTTGGAATTTTTTCCAATTGGTATTTTTAAAGTTAACACGGTTCTCTTTTAGTTGTCTTCCGAAGGTTGAGGTTGTCGTTAGGAATTATGAATTCGATCGCAATTGCTGTGTGTTTACTGCCATAAGGGATTCTGTGAGTGTTATGGTTGGGTCTATTAGCTGGTATGAGTCTGACGTCGGCCATGTAGATGTCTAGATATGAGTTAGCTGGCTTGAATCAAGGGGTGGGGGGGGAGTCCTTAGTTTGTAGGTGATGTCGTTGTTTAGTCCCCATCGTTTAAAGTGAGTACCGCGTTGGTTATTGATGCGGTCTCCCCAGTCAGTGCGGCGAGCATTAAGGGGTTACATCTACTCAGCGGCCGAAAAAAGGCGTGTTTTTGTGATTTTTTTTTTTGAAAACGGTTGCAGGTTTCGAACTTTTTTTTTTTCACAGTAAGAGGAATATCTTTGAGTATGTTTCATAATTTTTTTATTGGAAAAAATTCCTAAATGTAAATGATATAGTGTATCCGTCCAGACCGCTGTTCAAAAAAGGCCTTCCGCGGTGACGTTGTTAATTTTACGTTGGATGTTGGTAGACGTTTTTCGGTTATATTCTTTTTTTAAGTTTAGTGCCATCTTAATGTATGGGCATCCCATATAGAAGGCCGGATGTCCCGTACTGCCACAGTTAGCGCATTTTAGCTGTGTTTTGTCGTTAGCGTGGGTAATGGTGCATTTGCCCGGCTCGTGTGAAACTGCACATTTAACGCATCGGAAAGCTAGGTTGCAATTACTACTAGCATGTCCAATGCGTTGGCACTTTTTGCATTGATATAATTTTTTTTCCCGTAGCAGTTCCCATTTCACTTTTTGGTAGGACAGAGTTTTTATGTTGCTGAGCGCTTTGGTCAGACTGTCTGGTGATAATTGTATTGTATGGTGGTATCGATCTTGGTTTAGTTTGTCATAGTAAAATTTATTAAGACTAATGATGTTGGTGCTGGGTATTTGTAGCTCTTTAATCTCATTGAGGATGTCCTCGTCGGTGAAGCTGCCTTTGATGCCTTTGATGATGAGCGATTGTGGTTTACTGATTTTGGGTGTAAATGTGTAGAATTCCAGTTGCTTGTTTTTGGCTGATTCTAGGTATCTACTATAGTCTTCAATTTTTCCTAGGTATACCGTGTGGTGTGATTTGTCTGTTTTAGAGATGGTGAAATTGTTTTTCGGTATGTTGAGATCTTTGGCAATGTGGATTAATAGACTGATGTTAGAATTAGTTGTGTATATCGGAGGGGACCGACTGATTTTTATTTTTGGTGTCTGTGATATTGTTGGTGTAATTTCTTCTTCCATATCACTTTCCTCTGATATGAGGTCATAACGATTGCTAGTGGTCGTGGTTGTATTGTCAGTTTTGCTACTAGTTCTTCGTCGGAGTTTGGTCACTCGCTTTGGGATTTCCCAGTCACTGGCAGTAGCCGTCAGTGGGTGTTGTTGGGCCTGGTCAGGGCTTTTGTCGGCTGTACTCTGTGTGTTTTTTCTTTTGCGGGTCACCACCAGATTTGGTATTATTTTGCATGTGGAGGTTTGCACATTCTCTTTGTTCATTTTTTTATATAGATAATCCAGATTGGTTGAGGTGAGATTTGTTCTTGCTGCGTCGCGCGAACGATTAGTAATTGATCTTAGTGGGCGTTGGCTGGTACCTGTCAATAACGTCTTATTCGACGTGTTCGGTATATTGTCCATTGTTTCGCTAGCGGGGTAGCCCGCTGTGCTACTGTTGCTGTCATTAATTTTGGCAGATATAGTTGTAATCGCTTACGATTGAATCTTGGCGTGGTGAACGATCCTGTTGTAGCACGTACGAGAGATCAGGATTTACTGAATATATGTTACACAGCATTATATATGGTTTTCATAGCACAACAGCTTATTGGTGGATGCAAAAATTTTGAGATAGTTTGGGATGTGTTAGCACTGTATAGAGTTAAACTAGTCGGATTCTAACGTTTCACACTGTAGTGTATATATTTGGTTTGAGTGAGGCGATAGAAGTTTGAAGGGTGCACGGCACTGTTTCGGTACGTGCTATCCGGTCAGTGTCGCGACTGCGACTCTCTACATTTTGTATTCGACTGGCTCAGCGCATCATATGTTTTGATTGAAAAAATAAACCATATAAAAATATATGTATTTGTTGCTCGGAGTGCCGATAGATGTGAATACCAGACTCATGTTAATGATTTTAATTTACAAATTATTAAATTTTTATTTTTTGGTACTACATCAATTTAAATATCAGTGGTTTTTTTGGATTCCAAAAAAAATTCACTGTTATTTCAGTTTTAAGTTTTCACTTCTGTCGGCAGTTCTCAATGACTACCTCATATTTATTTTTAACATTTTTGGTAAAAGATTGTTATATTATAGTGTTCTTTCGGTAAACCGATTCCCCTGCATTGCACTTGGCCGTTGGTTGATCGAACGAACTGTATAGCTAAACTCTATGAGTAGTAAGCTTCCCCTGCATTGCGCTTGGCCGCCCCTACTCACAGCGTCAGGGCATCTGCTATTAACGGGTCCCCACGCATAGCGCTGTGGCTACCTGTCTCTTGGGACGTGAAGTCGCAAGACCTGGGCACATCATCCCGGCTTCCTGGACCGTGCGCGCTCTACTCGGAAGGTGTGCCTGCATGGGTGGAACCATGCGAGGACCAGTGGCCAACAAACCCCCGTCACACACTGACACCTCAGCATAAAACGCATATTAAGAAACCAAGTTGTAGACCCCTTAACGGCAACGATAAAGTACCTTAACGTGATAAGTTTATTCATCTCAGTGTCAGGAGGCATACTCATATACCAGACTCGACGTAACACTCTGAACTCTATGCTAATAATACAAGACTCGAAACTCGCCCGATAAACACCCAACGATAAGAAATTCTCGAGAGGCAAATTATATCAGCACGTTACACGTAAAATTTGCATTAGAAAAACCAATACTAAATAGGAAGCTGACATCCGATGATTATACTCGAGCCGCCCGGTAATTCACAAGAATCTACCAAGGGAGGCCACGCATGAGGATGAGTACAAGCGGCTAAATAAAATAGAGAAAAAATGCAAATCGCATAACAAAACCTAGCCTAGCATCCCCAATAATAGAACAATCGTTAGAAATTGAGTGTTAAGCTCCGTACGGGTGACGTCCGTTCACCGTACGAATTTTAGATACTTTTCGATTAAAACAAACTGGAAATACTCCGCATTCATAGAATTAAGAAATCGCGTAAAGCAAACGCGATAATTACTAACCGTGCCAAATGGAGTGTAAAGCTCCGTACAAGTAACACCCGTTTACCGTGCAAATATTAAGAACCCACATAGAATAAACAAACTGGAACTAGACTTAAGAAATCGCGTAAATCAAGTGCGATAACCAGTATATTGTGACAAATTGAGTGTTGAGCATATCAAATAAATAAACCAGATATTACTCCGCGCACATAGACTTAAGTAATCACGTAAAGCAAGCGCGATAACCACTTATTGTGACAAATTGAGTGTTGAACTCCGTACGAGGGACACCCGTTCATCGTACAAATATTAAATTCAGGCCGAATAAATAAATCAGGAATTGTCCCGTGTACGTAGAATTAAGGAATCGCGGAAAGCCAACGCGATAATCACGAGCTATAACAAAATGCGGGATTAAAAATCATAACCCTCTAACCGGTAATCGTTTTTTTCTTTTCCAGATAATTGGTGTGGATTATGTCGCGTGCTTCCCAAGAAACTGTGGCCATAACCTTGTTGGGCGATAAGGTGGCCTTTTTCGGTGCCAATTTGCCATGTTGAGCCACGGAATTTTGCATTACATTTCAGAAACGAAGTTCAATGCTCTATCGCTCGACCGTCACCGAGCCACCGACGAACGCTGAAACAGCATGAGGACTCGCCTGGCAAGCGACGTTAGGCGAACGCAAAATTGCAAACATATGATTTTCGGTAAACGCAGTGAGCAGCCGCATTTACGAAAATCAGTCTAAAAGTAGTTTCGAGATAGATTAGTTGGTTCCTCGTCGAAGACTTGAGAACATCGAAACATTATATTAAATACTTTATTTTATGCTTCGTGTATTGTAATAAATAACGGAAAGTTACCCGTTATTTACAATAAACTGCAAGTACTTGTTTTTTCTGTAAACTCTCATATTTTAATTACATTCACGCGAATTCCAACTCCTTATCAGCAAACAATCCCGATAACAACTTTTAAAAAATATTATCCCGACGACCGTCGAATTCCATTTACACGTTACCGGCATGCCGGGGACAGCAGTATGGCACCCGAAAACGAAGGAAGACGAAATAAGTCATCTGTCTGCCATCGAAAAACGCGGATGGACTTCTCAAATGCTTTCATTGTTATCGATATGGGCAACTTTCACGAGAATACCCAACACCAAAGACAGAAATCAAATGCTTCGGGTGTAGGAAAATTTCGTCATGTGCAGAGAGACTGTCCGAAGATCGAAATGGAACGACCAGCAGCGGCGATTAACTGCATAATGTACTGAACGACGCAAGGGACGACGAGAAACCCCCTACAAGACACTATACACCCCAGGACAACGATAAGACCGAAATAAATGATCGTACGAAGACGGGACCGAAAACGAAACATAACGATAGCGAAATTAGGATTTTTAAGGTTGTAGAGATCATAGCAAATCTCACAAAAATTTGTATGAAAAACCACAATGGACTCGTACGGTTGGAAAGAGCACTCGAGAATAGCGGGAAGAACGTAAGGACAAGTCATTCAGGAACACGAGTCTCGCACGAGTTAAATAATAAAGCGCTGAGGAAAAATAACGTCGAGTTGACGGAGGTACGGAGCGAAATGGAAAATCAAGAGTCACAATTGCGAGAACAATTGACGGTTGCGCAAACCGAGAAGTTTGCTCTCCAGGAAGAATTATTGTTGTACGTCCGTTCCGCGCAAGATATGGGTAAACGAAATGTCGAAAAGATAAAAAGTATCAAAAACGAGCTAAACAAAACCTGCTCGAAAAAGTCTACAAACGTCGACGATCACGCGGACGAAGAGTAAACACCGGGTTCCGACGATACGAAAAACCCGATGGACATGGTCGCCAAGATAGTCGAAGACAAGAATCACAGGATTGGGAATTAGAAGAACGAGACACCAGCGACGAGGACGATTGCAGCACGTGGTCGAGGAGCACATACCGACCGCAGAAGAAGAAGAGCTGTGACAACAGCCAGCAGTCGGTAAAATACCGACCAGGATAGCTCATTCACCGGAGCCCCAACGGAATCATCTACGATCTGCACACCTCATCGACTATTACCTCGAGGACGAGAAAGAGAAAGATGGCCGATGTTAACGGCAGGGGCCCATACGCAGTCAGAGTCGCGCAGCACAGCTTGAAGCGAGCCACACGCGAACGAATACGGCGAGACTGCCCATGAACCCCGGCGAGCGCGCAACAGATAGCCGAAAAGACGCCGGGTCAGCAGTTAGTAACGGCAATCGATTCTGGCGAGAAGTGCCTTACGATTGAGTTCACCACACGCACACTAACGGGCGACGGACATGAAGTAACAAGAGCATGAGGCGCTTCGTGTGTAACGAGAATATTCCCTCAACTGTATTATTATTATTCAATTGAGCTTCATTATTTAAAATATTCTCATAGTCTTTATCTACTACATCAATTGTGTGAGTTTGCGTTCATTATTTCTCGACATGCCCGATCTTTCCACAGGCCATCCACGCCGTACGCTTGAATCACTCACTGCACGCGTGGGGAAGCCCACTCGGTTCGAAGGTAAAGCGTCTGGGAGACATAGAGCGAGCAGACTTTCTCATGCGAGAGCGAAGCACGAGGAAGTGCTTATATCAAACGCATACTCCCTTCTTTTTGTTGTACGAGCAGCTGGTAGTAGGAACACCATACCTACTTATATCTAACCCATATATTTAGTCCAGGAATACGAGCTCATGTTCCTATGAACTACGGCTTTGACATTGTCAAACGTCATTTTTATAGACTTTTTATCGAAAAATCAACATAGGTTCCATACGAATATTGGGTCAGAATTTATAAAATGTCTTCTTCTCGGGGGCCGCTTTACGCTAATCCGCTCTTACGGACAACTGCGACTAGCGAACTTAACATCAGGAGTGGGAACTAAAAGCGGCATCAAGAGACGCGGTAGCATCTTGAAACAAGTACATTTACATCCTAACTTACCGATGACGACGGTGAGACGCGACAAGACTCTTACCGAAGCAACTCGCTCCTGGCTTCTCCCAAAATAATTTTGTTTTTAAAAAAAGTTGTTTAAAAATTATGTTTTTAGAGATGCATATATTCTTTATGTTGCGTCCAGAACGACGTCTGTTGGAATACGTAATTAAAAAATATTGTTGTGTGTGTTGTTGCCATTGTCGTCCTCATCTCTTGTTAGCGGCCATTGCTAGTAGCCGCAAGAGAGACCAAACATGTAACTTACAAGGGGACCTCCAGGTACGTGGAACACCGATTCGGACCAAATTTTTTTTTACAGGTAGGTCGCACCCAGGGACGCAATAGGTGCAAGTAATAGGATGCAATACTCAGCCGTTTTCGAGATATAAAATATAAAAAATTTCCGAGCGTTCATATACTCTCTATATACTCTTTGCGTTGAATCATATTCAACAAGAGCGCGTAGCATAGTCGGCAACGTCTCCGCTTCGTAACCGCTGGATCGCCGGATCGAATCCCGGCGTTAGAGAAAGAAAATGAGAATGAGAATGAGTCATTAGTTGTATACATTTCTCACAGCGTTGGTTATTCTTCGTCTTCACTTTGTGCGGCTCCTCGGTCTCCTACTCATTGCGCGATGGGACTAAAACACATATATAATTTGTATACAGTGAGTAACTTTTATATACGGACACTGTGAGATTTTTATTCCATTACGTCATAACTTTATTTCTAATAAAAGTAACTAACAGGTAATTAAGTATTATAATAACACATATGTTCAGTAAGCAATAGCGTAAATTTTATTTGCATAACTTACAATAGTTGTTAAATGATACGGTTTAAATAAAAAAATGTCCAATTTTTACCTTACTTTAATATTCGGACACTTCTCATGTTTAGGCTAATTTTTTATTTCTAATATGCGTTTTAATATCTCGTTGGGTAGCCATTCTGATGTATTACTTCTTGCAAACGTTGTGGCATATTGTTAATATTTTTTTTTAAATATTCAATACTCAAACTGTTTCATTCTTCTTTTAATCGATTTTTTAACATTTCTTTGGAAGATATTGGTGTTTTTCTGATTCGCCGCTCTAGTTCATCCCATACATTTCCAATGGGGTTGAGATCAGGTGATTGAGGTGGTGGTTGTAAAAGTTTTGGGCAATCGTACAGCAAATATTCCTGTAAAATGCGTGCCTTATGTTTCGGATCATTATCCTGGTGGTTGAACGTGTTTAAAATCCCCATTTTCATCGCACTTTTGTGTAAATTGTTTTTTAATATGTTCATGTACACATATTTGTCCATAATATTTTCAATAAAAACTAGTTCGCCCGGTCCAAATGTGGATATACACCCCCAGACACATTACACTTCCACCTCCGTGCTTTACGGTCGGCCTAAGATTTTTTAATTTAAATTCTTCATTTTTCTTCCGCCATACCATCCTTCGTCTATCTGACCCAAAAATGTTAAATTTACTCTCGTCCGTAAAGATAACGTCATACCACCATGTTTCGTCTTTCAAAATAAATTCTTTAGCATAATCCAATCTCTTCCTTCGATTCTTTTCACTCACATACGGTTTCTTTCTAGCCACTCTTCCATTATAGCCGGCATTTTTTAACGCTCTGCGGATCGTTTGAGGGTGTACGATTTTTCCAGTCTCGTAAAAGAGCTCTGTTGGCAATTTTGAAGCACTGAACGTAGGATTCTTCTTTATTTTGCTTATTAATTTTCTCTCATCACGCACATCTAACTTCTTTGGTTGGCCTTTTTGGGGTATAGAGTCTATACGGTCCTCACGTTTAAACCGATTGACGATATCTGCTACTGTACTCTTACTGATGTTGAGCAGGTCAGCAATTGCTCTATACGATTTGCCTTTAGCATTGTGATAAATCACAAGTTGTCGTATATCAAAACTAGTATTAACTTTGCGTGGCATTATACAAATTCCTTGAGTGATTATCGATGAATAACTGATGAAACATGGCTTAAACTTGTGTCGTCGAACAGTTGACAATGTTTGTAAACAAACATTGTATTCACAATACATTGTAACTCGGCTTGAATATTGAAAAAAAAGGTGCTGTATTGCCAAGTGTCCGAATATTAAAGTAACGCAAAAATCGGATATTTTTTTATTTAAACCATATTATTCAGCAACTGTTGTAAGTTATGTAAATAAAATTTACGCTATTGCTTACTAAGAATTTGTTTCTTTTGTTAGAAATAAAGTTATGATGTAATAGAATAAAAATCTCAGTGTCCGAATATTAAAGTTACTCACTGTATGTGTGCAACTCGCCAAAAAAGACCCAGCGGCAGCGATTTGAGCGAGAATAGTTATGAGTCTGATGTGATTTAGGTGAATCAATTACAACTCCTAGTGATTTTGTTTAACGTTTCGGTCCTAAGCGGACCCTGCTCAGAATAAGCGTTTTATTTCACTCTCTTCAAAATAAGCATTTTATTTCACTCATCAAATCTATGTGATTCATGCAAGTGATAGCAATCTATTGCATCAGTTCTGGAAAATGTGTAGAAAAGGGAAGTAACATGATAAATTTGGCAATGGTTTGCCAGTAACTGTCCAAATTCATTTCATATTAGCTAAATTCCTTTGTAAGCTATACTATAATGTCTTGTTGCTTTTGGATTGGGAGGTAATAATAAGAAATTACATGACTATGGGAGGAACTCACAAGATTTCTTCTTATTACCTCCAATCTGGGAGCAATAAGAGATCAAGTACAACTTACAAAGGAATTTAGCTAATACGAAATGAATTTGGACAGTTGCTGGCAAACAATTGACAAATTTGTCATGTTACTTTCCTGTTCAACGAATTTTCCAGAACTGTTGCAATTGATTGTTATCACTTGCATGAACCAGATAGATTTGATGGGTTTGTTGCACTAGACAGGTTGGAGATGTGCTGGGAAAAAAAAATCGCATATTATAGGTTATTCACGGGGATGAAAGAAAATGCTTATTCTGAAGAGGGTCCTTAGGACCGAAACGTTAAACACAATCACTGACAGTTATAATTGATTCTCCTACTCCTGAACACCTTGGAAGTGGCCAATTTGCAGCCGAAATTCCTCTTTCCTATATTCATCAACAGCCGCCTACTTACATCTATTATTAGAGAAACATTTAGTTAAATATACAAAATTGACGATATCCTAGGATTAGACTGCTTCAAGTTCAACATGAGAAGATTATTCATCATTTAAAATCTCTGAAGTTCCGATCATGGTATATACATTTACCTATGTAACTATTACAAAAAGACAGGAAATTTTTTTTAATAATACTGGGACTAACCTTTCTCCTGTAATTGTGTCTCTGAAAGTTCCTCCGGCTGTTTAGGTGTTTGTGGCAGTGGAGGTCCTGCCATTGCATGGATGTGAGCCTGATGGGCAGCCTGGGCATGAGCTGCAGCCTGTGCATGGGCCTGAGCAGCAGCCAGCTGGGCATGGGCCTGCTGCTGTGCCATCATTGTTGCCCAGGGGTTCGGCCCCAAGAGATAAGGTGGAATCGACATTTTTAGTCAAGATGCTCTAACACCTAAACCAAATGCAACATATATTTGTAAATACGTGCTTATGGTGTTTTCAATTTATTTCACAATTCTTTATAAGATTCAGACCATTAACGTAAATGTTCTTGTCTCAAATTAATTCAACATTACATTTTTGTGGGATGCCACTATTTTTTTAAAAATTTATAACGACTTTGCCATCATGATTGTATCAAAGACAACATTTATAAGATTCGATTTTTTTTTATACTAAATGTAAAAACGAGAAATGAACAAGCTATATTATGATTATACTGTTTCAATGTACCACAATTTGGGGTACAAATTATTTCTGCTCCTCGTCAACTGTAATACTAGTGTTGAAAGACTGGATATGTGTGATGCCCTGTACTCCAAATGGTTGAGGATCATCAGCACAGACTACCAAACTTGAATGTATAATATTACCAAGCACAAAAAAATTGGATATCATTTTATTCAGATGATAAAATGTATCGTGGCTTGTCTTACATGCTGTATAATTGTCATCAGTTACAGATCATAATAACTAAATAATAAAAATATGTACCAAAACATATGATACCCAGCTGTTGAATGTTTTTATAATATACAGAAATGAAGCAGATGTAAGTTTTATTATAATTTAATTATTTTATTTCGTCGTTTGAAAGTTTATTTATTCAGATTTAACTCTCCAAATGGAAGGAGTAGAGTAGTTCACCAGTGAATGAACAAATATTTAAGCAGAACCACTTCTTTATCATGTTTTCATGAAAAGAAATGGTTTCACACAAGCTGCAACGAATTTTTCCAATATCCTGTATGACCAAATATGTGAAATAACTTATAAAAAATCGTTTTTTCATTACAAAGTAAAAAGAAAACATTTCAATAAAAAAATGTGATAACACCAATGAATCAACGGGACAATCTATCTTACACTTTTAATCAGTTCATTTTCTATAGCACGCCAAGCATACCAAATATCAAATAAAATAGACGAATTATACTATACATTTTTATCTGAACCATTGAAAATTCTCATGAGCCCTGAAAAAGTCTTCGTTCATTCGCTGGACTTCACCCTACTTTAACTCTACCTGCACTGTATTCCTGCAGGAATAGACTATAAGAGATCAAGCATTAGCCCCATTTGTGAAAATTCCTAACCTAAGTGGCTTTGTCGCTTGAGCACACATTAAATACCAATATATTTACCTAAAATGAGAATTTCTACAAAACTCCTGGTATAAAAATGACAGGGTGAGAGGTATGGTTAGTTACAAAAAAAATCGATTTTTAGCAAATAATAAAAATTTATATGAAATTGGAGGACCTTCAAATATTTTACAGCTGATTGTAGCTTTTGTGAGGCTTTGAAGACTTGAAGCTAGAACTAAGAGATGGATTTTCGTAATGCATAGCTGGAAAAGTATAATTTCCTGAGCCCTGAAAGCCATTTCATGGCCCTAACCTAGATGCTTATAACACTTCAGAGCTTGCAGCTGCATCAAGAGCAAAGAATATCTTTATGAACGGAAGTTCATAAAGAATTCATTGAAAAGAATACATGGAGAATGAGTAAAATGAATATCTAAAGATTACTTTCAGAATTCGCGTGGAATTATTTATATTTGATTAAGTTTCGTAACACTGTAAAGCTGATTTAGAAAGGTATATTAGCTTAAAAAGTGCTGATTTATATATTCATACACGCAAATAACATTACCATATATATTATTAAAAAACAACGCACATAAACATTGTGATTGTATTAACGGCGAGCAAACTGATATATGCTCTACGTGCTCTTTCCATATTCGATTATCTCCTAAACCATTACACATGTGCGAATGTATACTAGCTGTTTCGTGCATTATACAACGCGTGTAGTGTTTCATTCAACTTTTGCCATTTGTCTTCGATACTCATCAATACTTGATTATAATACAGGACACAGCGGACTATTAATATTTCATAGAATAGTAAGTAGAGTTAAATTAATTGAATTTCTTATGTAAGTGTATATTTTTTCTAAGCGATACCTTATAACCTCAAAATCTATTTAACTGAACACATATGTATACAAAATGTATTATTTATATATGTTATTCATAAAATAAAAATACAATTTTTAATATTTTATAATGTATTTTGTGTTTTTTATTCCCTGCAATTATTTTCTGCAACTATTTTGTAGTCCTTTCTCTGTTCTCAAACTCTACTCCTTTTGCATTCGTAAATCACATACCTGATGATCAGAAAAGAAACTCTGTATGAATACTTTAAGAAGTTCTGAGAAATTCCAATCATGGTGCATCTAACTTCCCTGATCATTCTTATAGTATTCTTCTATGAATTCCTGAGGAACTATAGTTCAGAAAGGAAGAAAGCTTTATGGATACTTAAAGAATTGATTGTGCTATCTGGGCTACACAGATAGCCCTCTCCTGAACCTAATACAACAGCTTATGATTTGGAACCTCAAGCAGCATCGCAAGACCAGAAGATGTCTCCTGCTAGGAAATGCATGCTATGAATGCATACCTGAATCAAATAGGCAAAAGCCATTTTCTGGGTAACAAGTACCCGAACCATTAATTACCCTTATCATAATATGGTTTATTCAAATGTTCAGTTATCTGAATGATCGAATTTTTACCGTAGAAAGAGAAGGTCAAGATTATTGTTTTATTAAACAAAGTTATTGATGTTAACTATTTCCAATTACAAAATAAAATGTCAATTATTTCTGAGTACAAACTTTCTGTTATATTGAACAGTTTAGGATTTTTTTTCCACCAAATACTACTATTCAGTTATCTAAATTTTTTATTATCCAAATGGTGTATGGTCCCAAATAGTTTGGATAATCAAGGCTTTATAGTAATTGTTCTTGTAATACAATTGTATGTGAAATAAAAAAACCATCTGGTACATGTACAGTTTTACTGTGTCAAGTTTGGTATATGTACAAGTTGCTGTGTAGAGTTTGGTGAGTGTACAGTTTTACTTTGTCAAGTTTAGTGTATGTACGGTTTTACTGTATTGTGTTCATGCTGAACAATCTTGCTGTGTCAACTTGGTGCCTGTACAGTTTCCCTGTGTATAATCCTATGTGTCGAATTAGATGCTGTAGAATTGATGACTTCCCCTCCTACTCACACTTATGCTGAACAAAGCCCAAGCTAAGTAGGCCTTGACAGATTAATCATGATAGAGATTACATTGTCCTGAGCAAGCCCTGATTATTCAAGTTAAAACCATAAAAATATCTATTGTGATTTGTCAACCTATTCCCTCTATTTTCTATCCTTTCTTACCGTGTGTGGTGATGAATAAACATACTAATTTGAATCTCAAAATAAATTAATTTTCATTATAGATTAAGCTTTGTTTGCATGAACATTCTATTTTTTTAGATTTTCATGTCAGAGTACTTGAAATGTTCAAAAATGGTGCAATCTTCACCCAAATTACTAATGGGTGTCTTATTTTATGGGTTTTTGAGTTTTTAGAAAAAAGAGTGCGACCACATTAATTTCCATAAATTTATATTTATTGAGTTAAAACTTTTGGCAAGAAAAGACTAGGGGACAAGGTTATTCGATATTGAGTTTGGCAAGATATTTAAATTTTATGAACTTAGTAGTTTGTGAAATTGTTTGAAAAAAAAAAAATTTCCCCTTTAACTTTCATAAATGTTCATCTATCAAACCGAAACTTGGAATCCAAATTGGCTAGGGGATAAGGATTATTGGTTTTGAATTTAATGAGCATTGAGGGAGATGTTTGAACTTTACGAAATTTGTGATTTTTCTAATCTTTTTACTTAATTCTTTTATTATTTTCTATCTTTGACAACATTTTCTGTATGAAGAAACCAAGATCTATAATCATACTTCCTGACAGAGATGAGTTTGTCAAAGTTGAAAAATAATGAGGAAGCAATGTGCAAGGATCTACTTTGCATTGTTTTTCGTTTATTGTATCCAGGTGGGTGTAAGGTAACCGCGTGGAAAATTGTTTGATATTGTTTGTTAATGCTTAATAGAAAGTAATAAAAATTTGACCTCACACTTGATGCACCACTGCTTCGACGTTCACCGCATATCGCTTATTATGGACTGTCCTGCATTGAGCGAAACTCTTTCAAGATGTCAATGCGTTGCGCGTCGTCTTGTTATTTGCACAATGAGGTTATATGGTTTTATCGCTTGTTCGTTGTTCGCTTTAATGCCAGACAGCCTTGCCGGTCTGAAATTTATTTGCGTACTAGCCATGGATATAAAAAGTACTAGATCCGAGGTGTTCCGTACTATACGCGCCCAATAGTCGACTACCGGTTGAGTACAGTAAATAACCGCATAGATTCCTACCTAACCGATGAATATTATCATCACAGCGCATCGTGTATTATTATTATTATCATTATTATCATAATAATGTGAATTATTCGGATATTAATGATTACTATTTTTTATTTTTATGTGATAATGTTGTAGTTATTAAACTTGTAGCAGGATTGCAGGGTCGAATAATAAATGTATGCGGATGAACAATAGCGTGCGAGCGAGCACCCCTGTGTAGTCGCAGACTCTCAGACAGGATAACTGAGTTCGCTTACGCTCGTGATCGGTTTGCGCGCTCTGTCGGCGTGTCATCCCAACTAGGTCCCTTAAGGCTTGCTTTCAACAGATAAAAAATACATTTTTACATTAAGTACAGGTTAGAGTGTACAATATTTATATGACTTAGATATGATTACATTTTTCCATATTTTGTAGAGCACAATGACGGAAAATGCTAATTATTGTTCAGGTTTATGACCCGTCGCTTGGTGGCCTCCCGAGTATAGAACAGCGGAGTTGACCCCATTGGCTGTTTTGAATAATTCTTTATGCAGATAATCGATGCTGATACTACCCTCAGTCCAATGAATGCCATGGTAGTTCTCCGTTTTCCACTCATTTTTCAAACGTACGACAGGTGGTAGTTCGCTCATATGGTAAGGCGGAGTGACCAGCCATCGTCCTAGGTATCGTGATTTTTATATCGCACCAACAACTACTTATTTTAGCAGAAACTTGCCATTTTTATCTTTGAAGTGTTCAATATCGAAAACGAGATCACACCGCTTTATATTGTAGCGAACACGAATCACACTCAACTGCTGTGATATTACGTTGCAGCAAGCTTGAATTCCAGATGATTGAATCGGCTACCCAGGTATTGCATGAGCAACTTGTCAGCATGTGTGGTAGCTACCATATGTTGGAACAGGTCATTGTTTCTTCGAAGGCTTTGACGTATCTTGTCGGTATGGAACACATGAATTCATTGTCCACATCAACGGTAACATAAGAACCCGCGGTTCTCATGTTAGTGATTTTATAGTCCTTGCTGACTACCTATTCGGTCAGTTTTTTTACGGGAAGGAATTCCGTTAATTTGCTCACTCTATTGATGCACAAAAAATCCATCGCGGAGCTCGAGTGTTCTTAGTTGACATGTTTAAAAATTCGAGGCAGATCGTGCGTATATTAACACTTTAATGATCTCGACGTTTTGCAACAATATTTCTACTCATCAACTATTTTATCATTTCGCTGCAAATCATTCGAAAATACGCCTCGAAATCGATGAATACCGAAACCAGTAGCCATACAATGAAGAAATATAAGACAATCATACGTTTAGGCAGCTGACCAAGTATGACATTATCAAGAGTATCCCCGTGTACCCATGCATTCATTGATAGCGTTTTAACCTCGATGAGCGTCAAAGGATATTTAGCTGTAGATTTAGGCAGAGCTCTAGCATAAGCCAGAAGTATAACTGGAGCTATCTTAACGCGACGCACAAGTAGCGATGCCTCTATAATACGGATCGTAGAAACTTTCGAAGAGCTCATTAGACAAAAAGCGTTAATGGTCCTTATGAGTCGCAGACGCATGTCAACATCGTTTAGCGAAAACCCCTCTTGATCAAAGATATCGCAGTGCAAATGGCCGAGAAGATCGACCGTTCCATTCTTACTTAATACGCTCCGTCGGGATATAAGACCATTATTAGCATCGGTCCTATCATCCATTTTACCCTCTGTATCATAATACCATAGAACACTCGTAAGATACGAGGCTTTCGCAGCGGGCCCGTAATTCAAGAGTGTTTCAATGTACGCTCTATATGCATACGCATTGTTAGGAGGTGACACAAGTTTCTGATTCAAAAATACGTCGATCTGGTTGAACATTGAGTGCAGTAAACTATTGACTGGTCCTACTTTAATGGCCTCACCCTTCTCCTTTGTGCCTGGAGTTTCTATCTTAATACGCATACTCAGCATGGTATGTGCAAGATTAATGTACTCATCGCCCTGGCCCGGTATGACAGACTCTATCAGTGCATCATCCGTCAACGATGACATTACCTTATAATACACTGAATATGTTCCCTTAATCGTTGTCTAGGTCGGTAGTAGTGTAAATAGTTCAAGTTCCGACTTAAGCCACTCACACGAGTATGCATGTAGGAAGGCCATTTTTTTCCGAGTTCAGGCTAAGCAAAAATATCCGTCACTGTTCTTGATTTCTTCTTATGTCTCTTTACGGCTGATTTTGTCATTTTTTTCACTGTGTTCTTCTTGCCTCGTTTCTTTTTCATACCACCTTAACGTTTGTACGACTTCACGGTCTTCTTCGCTTTTTTTCACACCAGCACATCGTGATGCGCTCTCAGCAAGAGAATGCATCAGTTTATTAATTTGACTATCTTTATAGCCTGAATCCTTCATCAACGTATGAATTTTTTCTTCAGCCTTACGCTTCAGATTTTCCCCTGACTCGCGCAGGCGCCTTTTGAATGCTACTCTTGGATGCATGCTTGAATCCATGATATCCGTGGCTATGTCAATACCCGAGCGAAGTGCTTCTTCGTCGACAGTCCGCGCACCTTGTTTCAAGAGAGATATTATACATCGAAAGAGACCTCCTAGGAAACTTCCAATACCGTGACCTTGTTGATTCGGTGAGCCTAAATACACATGGCTGATACTACCATAACCGGTTCGAGCACCACCACTTTCCGTTTGCATATCAAAGTATTCGTCACAGTAATCAATTTGAGAGCTGTTCAAGTTAATCTGTACGTTTGAACTGTAACGTCACCATCAGCGCTCCGTACTTGAATGGTATCGGCTCGCCAAACTTATCCCTTATATCGATGGTTATTGTTTGAAAACTAGAGCGTAAGTACTATGTGGCCTCCTTTCCTCAATCCCACTTCTTCCCCCACCATGCAGCTACCTCCGCCAGCCCACTTTTCCACCTCCGCGCTACCCATTCTGCTTAAACAGTGTCAGTAATGTGGAGATGGTGAAGTGAGGTGGTGTGGGTACTCTGGTAAACAAGGAGGAGTAGAGATAAGAGCAGGATGGAGCAAAGGTGTACACATATGTCGTGAACCCAGGATTCGGGTCACGTGATCGCAGCATGACGAGCGACCACGCGAGCAACGAGCGCATGCGTCAGCCCACGCAGCAACAAGCCGAGGAGGCAAGCGAAGACGCCGACCGGAGGCAGTCAGCAACGAGCAGCAGTGGAGGTATCCTTGCCGTTGACGAGACTCAATCGGAAAGTACGGCGTCGGTTGTATTATCTATTGAGCCGCGAGAAATACCGCGGTGTACCAAAGAATTATCGTAGAGTCCAGTGCTGCGTGCCCAGGGGACCGATTTAAGGAAAGCAATTGCTGTGTGCAATCATTTATGTTAATTAGCGCAAACTGAGAATCGTCGCGTGTATTACAAAGTACGCGTTACTTGCGTGTACGCGCTATCATAGACCTCGTGTAGTACAAAATACCGGCAACGTGGTTACCGCAATGTACCTTGAAATATAATGTATCTATGTATCGACGATAATAATTACTTGCATCTAATCATATACTTCAACCTGTTTAATAAATAATATATACTATTGTGCATACGTGACCCTCTATCTCTCTCGTTCGCGGGAAGCAAGCTCTCGGCCAATGCCGCGAGGCGTCTGTTCGAGCCGTCCAGACAAAGACCGCCAGGGTTCGTTACAGGCGCTTACCCAGTAATCCACAAAGGACCGTGGTTACGACACATACTTGGGAAAATGGATAAAATTATGTACTCACCACCACAACTATTGTAGGCATGTACCCTCCTGCCAAAGCGATTTTAAACTCCTGTCTTTCGAATGTACTCTCTCATACACGCACACACACACACATACACACATGCAGCACCGTGTCTTTAATTTATTACTATGTCCTCGTCAAAGCCCTCGTCCACGGCATCGATATCATAGCCGATATCTATCTCATCACCGAGGGCCTCTATAATAACCGCTGCCACGTCCGCGCGTTTCTCGTTCGATAATCGAACCCGCGGAACGTTATCGCCGGCAAGAGGTCGCATCATGACAGCGATCAAGGCATCTCTACTGCACGCTTCTTCGACGAGATGCTCAATACCAGCAACATCCACGCGTTCGAGTCTGTATATTGAACACTCCATGACAAGAGTCGGCAGCATACTTGCTAGTACCCATCAAAGTTTGGGTAAATCACTTCGCCGCGGACAACTCTATTGAAACGAGACATAATACAGGACATTCCGATATAGAGTTCGCCAAAATCAACAATTCTTCCACGACGTTCCACTAAATACACGCTACGCAGGAGCTCTTCCAGCTCGTCGTATGCATCGCACATTTTCTGTGTACGCGGGAACACGCTCATCACACTCTCGACAAACATTACTCGGCACCAAAACGCTTCGCTTAAAATCTCCTTGCCGTATCGCGGATACATATTGCTTTTTATTGTTTGCAAGTAGGATGCCAAAGATAGAGTAAATGCTCGAGATGCTGCTAGAGGGTATCACGGGAATAAATATAACAACCTCCTATGAATCATAACTAGGTATCCATCACTTTGAATGCCACGAAAGCGGGTTTAGAGCATGCATAGCCCTGTGCCGTGCTCCTCGCGAAGCGCTTACTCTGCAGTAAAATATATAGAATATGATCCCTCACAGAGAGAGAGAGAGAGAGAGAGAGAGAGAGAGAGAGAGAGAGAGAGAGAGAGAGAGAGAGAGAGAGAGAGAGAGAGAGAGAGAGAGAGCGAGAGAGAGAGAGAGAGAGAGAGAGAGAGAGAGAGAGATTGATTGATGTTTATTAGTTTTCTCAGCTATTTTATACACAGTGTTACATATTTTTCTTACATCTACATATATATTACTTTACTCTTGACACAACATACTCCTTTAACATTCGTTTAAACTGTTCTACTTTTTCGCAACCTTTCAGTTCAGTTGGCAATGCATTATATATTTTCACTCCTTCATAGTACATACTCATTTGTACACTTCTCGTTCTTCTAAATTGTATTACTATATTTTCCGCTTTCCTTGTTTCCCTACCATCCTTCATTCCTACTATTTGTAGCCGATTTAAAAATTCTTTTGGCAGTAGATTCTTCACGGCTTTAAAGATAAATGTACAAACGTTATAGTACAATCTTTGCCTTATGGACATAAATTGTACCGCGCTCAGCATATCTTCTACCTTCGTATAGTGGTTGCATTGTAATATAACCCTCATTGCTCTGTTCTGCGCGATCTGCAGTTTCTTCAACTCTGTTTCCCCATAGCTACTAACAATGTTGCACAATACTCAAAGTGAGGTGCTATGATTGTATATATCACTTTATATATCACACATTGCGTATACGCAGATACATAATTCCCCATTCTGTTTAGAAAGCTCGTTTTTTTCCCTATTTTTTTAAACATATACTCACAGTGGTCTTTGAATCGTAGCTTGTCATCAATAATGATACCCAAATATTTTATTGACTCTACTTTCTCAAGTTTCGTTCCATCCAAACACTTCAGTACAATATTCCTACTCACGACTTTCCTTACACTGCTGACAATCATATATTTTGTTTTCTCTACATTCATTTTTAATTTATTTCTTTCCATCGACTTTTCTACTATACTCAATAACAGTATTCATCAATATTCATCTTTCTCTCCACTTCCGCGCTGCTTTTTCCAGGTACATATATCACTGTGTCATCAGCAAACATTTTTATTGCACATTCCTCTAAACACAACTTAACTATATCATATATATACAATAAACAGCAACGGCCCTAGTACTGACCCCTGCGGTACCCATATTGAATTTGCTGTGTTCTATTTCTTAAGTACGTTCTGAACCAATCTAATACCCTGTCTCTAATTCCATATTGGTATAATTTGTCTAATAATATATCCCTGTCGATTGTCTCAAACGCTCTTTTTAAATCCATGAATATTACTCCTACCATTTTTCCTTCACTAATGTACACTTTCCATTCATCTACAACAGTTTGAATCGCCGTTTCACACGAATATTGCTTTCTAAATCATGACTGATGCTCCGTTATGATGTCATTGGTTTCTAAATATTTTTCAATTTGATTTTTTACTACTAATTCGAGCACTTTTTTGTATAATGGCAACATATTAATTAGTCTGTAATGACTTGCTTTTATGGCTTTGTTTATTTTTGGGATCGGTATAATTGTAGAAGTTTTCCAGCTGTCCGGGCAACATCCCTCCCGTAGGGATCCATTTATTATTTCCACAAATTCCTCTTTTATTGCACTGAATGCCATTTTTAGTATATCACTTGATATTCCTTCTTCCGTTCCCTTCTTTTTCGAGAGTCCCATCACTATCTTCTCCAGATCCTTTATTTCAATATGATTGAAGTTTTCCATTATACTTTTATTGTTCATCCTTATCCCTGTTATAATTCTTCTTCGGTTTGGACTTCCAGACGTATCCCGTTGTATTGAATTAACTATATTCTTTACAATTTGCACATAGAACACATTAAATTTATCAGTTATACTATCTCGCATCATGTCATTCTATATCTCAAAATCTATATTCTCTACTTCTCTAGTACCCATTGATTCTCCTTTAATTACTTCTTTTAACGTTTTCCACATTTTTGTCGGATTCTTCTTATTATCGTCTATCATCTTTTCATAATATTCTTTCTTCTTTTCTCTTATTAATTTAACTACTGCATTCCTTTCTACTTCAAATTGCTGCCAATGCTCCTCCAAACCAGTAGTAATTGCTACTCCGTATGCCTTATCTCTTCTTCTTGCAGCTACTATTATGTCTTCTGAATACTATTTTTTTTCCTTCCCATACGCTTGGAATCTTCACTATATTTCTGAGCGCAAACCTATCTAGAGCACCCACTATGTTATCAACGAGCATCCTTGCTCTTTGGCTTACTTCTACCTCTTGAACTTGTCTTGTGGTAATGCTTAACATCCGTGTAAATTCCTTCACATCAATTTTACTATAGTTTCTTGTTTTATATTCTCTATACTCATTCCTTTCCTTCCTCTTACCTAATATGATTTTTATCCATTCATGATCCGTTATCTTTGGCTCATGTTCCACCTGCACTTGTGCACACCTATTAGCAAATAATAAATCGATAGTAGTTCGACTGTCTTGCGTTATTCTTGTTGGTTTATTAACGTATTGCTTCATTCCTAGACTCAGCATTCCTGTTATCAACCTCTTTTTGTAGAACGTTTCTACCGTGACATCTATATTAAAATCACCTATTATCAAACAGTCTCCTTTTATTGTTAGTTCCTCAGTTATGTTTTCTATGTGTCTTATAAATTCAGCATCCGACGCACTTGGCGAATGATACACAATTACTATCACTCCTTTATAATGTTCGTCCTTGACCTCTATTCCAGCACACCAGCAGTTTGATTCTATTTTATTTATTGGTATCCTATCATATTTAATATCATCTCTTATGTATAAGATTGCACCACTTGTATTTCTATTCTCCGCATCACATCTGATTGCACTATAGCCCGGCATATACCAGGTGTATGCATAAGTTTTTTCCGGTTTTTTGGTAAAAAAAACACATTATTGTCAAGGGAAATTAATTTTTGTTTTATTCAAAATATTGGCCATCGGCTTCTACACATTTCGCCCATCTTTCAGGTAACTTATTAATACCATGCCAGAAAAACTGCTTGTCTTTTGCGGCAAACCATTCGTCGAGCCATTTTCCAACTTCCTCGAAATTGCTGAAGTGCTGCTCTGGGAGCGCGTGCCCCATTGATGCGAAGAGGTGATAGTCAGATGGCGCCAGGTCTGGCGAATACGGCGGGTGCGGAAGCATGTCCCATCCAAGCGATTTCAAGGTGTCTTTCACTGCTTTTGCTGTGTGAGACGGCGCATTGTCGTGTAACAAAATCACTTTGCCATGTCTTCTGGCCCATTCCGGTCGTCTTTCGATTAATGCGTGGTTTAAATAAATAATTTGTTGGCGATAGCGTTGTGTATTAACGGTTTCGCCGGGCTTCAAGAGTTCATAATACACAATACCGCTCTGGTCCCACCAGACACAGAGCATGGTCTTCTTGCCGAAGCGATTTGGCCTTGGTGTTGAAGGACTGGCTTCGCCAGGTGAAAGCCACGATTTTTTCCGCTTCGGGTTTTCAAAATAAATCCCTTTTTTGTCACCCGTCACAATTCGATGCAAAAATGATTTCCTTTCGTGGCGTTGAAGCAGCACTTCACAAGTGACTTTGCGATTTTCTATTTGACGTTTATTTAAATCGTGTGGGACCCATTTACCGAGTTTATTGATCTTCCCTATTACTCGTAAGCGTCTGCTGATTGTTTCTTGTGGCACATGTAATGCTTCTGCTAATTGCCGTTGAGTTTGAGTTGGGTCATCATCCAATAACTCCTGCAATTGCTCGTCTTCGCATTTTTGTGGTCTACCAGTGCGCTCACTGTCTTTCACATTGAAATCACCACTTTTAAATTGTCGAAACCATGTCTCACATGTTCTAATCGATGGAGCGTGTTCACCATATGTTTCTACCAGCAAACGTTGACTTTCAGCAGCCTTTTCTTTTGATTAAATAAGAAAAGCAATGCGTGCCGCAAATGTTCTTTTTCAGGCACAAAACTCGACATGATCACTGAACGATAAAACAAAGACGCTAGTTTTTGGCGGACTCAACTTGTGTGTGTTTGTAGGTTAATGTCAGACGAACAAAATGACGTATGTGTCAAATTAATACGCTGCGTACTTTTCGCTGGCGCCAACTCTTAGTTAAACCGGAAAAAACTTATGCATACACCTGGTACACTTCTCTGTCACCAATTTCAGCTGTCACTCTGGTCTCTGATAACGCTATGAATGCGGGTTTCATTTCATCCACTATTTGGTATCGTATTTCATCCTTATGTGCTATCAGACTTTGTGCATTTGTATACTTCAGTAATTTCTAATCGTCCCATCCTGCTCTCCTCTTCTCTTCTTGGATTGCTCTTTTGTACGTTGGGCATTCCCGATCTAATGCATCATGTTCCATGTTTATCTCTAAGTTGTATGCTTGGTTTTTAAACATGCAGTTTATGCACTTGTTTTGCGTCGCTGTACATTTACTCGTTTCGTGATTTCCCAGCACATTTATGGCATGTTTCCTCTCTTGTGCAGTTCTTGGCTATATGATAGTAGCCCCAACAATTGTAGCATCGCTTTACATTGACGTGGTTATAAACCGGACATTTTCAAATTTATTCAACTCTGTCTCACCCATATCCACTAGCAGTGTTGCGCAATACTCAAAGTGCGGTGCTATGATTGCCTTATACACGACACATCTGGTGTATGCCGATATATATTGTCCTATTCTGTTCAGAAAACTCGTTTTTTTACCTATTTTTTTCAACATATACTCACAGTGGTCTTTAAATCGTAACTTATCATCTATCATTACACCTAAATATTTAATTACCTCCACTCGCTCTAACTCGGTTCCATCCCTGCATTTCAATACAATATTCCCTCTCAATTCTTTTCTTACACTCCTCACAATCATATATTTGGTTTTTTCCGCATTCATCTTCAGTTTGTTCCTATTCATCCATCTTTCCACTATGTTTAATGCCCCATTCATCTTTTTTTCCACCTCCGCACTACTGTCTCCAGTAACATATACTAGTGTATCATCAGCAAACATTTTTATTTCACAGTCTTCTGGACATATTTCAATTATATCATTTATATATATAATGAACAGCAGAGGCCCTAATACGGATCCTTGTGGTACCCCGTATTTCGTTGTAATAATTTCAGAAAATTCCTCATTAAACCTTACTCTTTGCGTTCTATTGTTTAAGTATGACCTAAACCAATCTAACACTTTACCTCTAATTCCATATTGAGACATTTTTTCTATTAACAATTCTCTATTCACTGTCTCAAATGCTCGTTTTAAGTCCATGAACATTACTCCTACTATTTTTCCTTCGCTTATGTTTAATTTCCATTCGTCTATCACGGTTTGAATCGCCGTTTCACACGAAAATTGTTTTCTAAAACCCGACTGATGCTCTGTTATAACCTCATTTGATTCCAAATACTTTTCGATTTGACTCTTTACTACCAACTCTAGGACCTTCTCGTACAGTGGCAACATATTTATTGGCCGGAAATCCTTCGCGCTATTGGCTTTCTCTATCTTTGGTATCGGTATGATCGTGGACGTTTTCCAACTATTAGGACAGCAGCCCTCCCTTAGGGATTCATTGATTACATCAACAAACTCCTGTTCAATTGCACTGAACGCCAACTGCAATATTTCGCTTGATATTCCTTCTTCTGTACCTTTCGGGAGTCCCTTAACTATTTTATCGAGTTCCTCTATTCCGATATTCTCGAAATTTTCTATGCTTCTTTCGTTTCCCACGCCACCACCCATCAAGATTCTTCTGCTACCTGGCCTTCCAGATGCATCTCTCTCTATTGAACTTACTATGTTATTAATACTTTCAACGTAAAACACATTAAATTTGTCAACCGTCCTTCTGTCCGCCATATCGCCCGATATTTCAAAATTTATATTTCCAATTTCTCTCTCTTTGGCTGGTCCCCCTCTAATAAGTTCTTTCAAGGTTTTCCACATTTTTTTAGGGTCGTTCTTATTGCAGTCTATCATATTCTCGTAATATATTTTTTTCTCTTTCCTTATCAATTTAACTACTGCATTTCTTTCTACTTTGAACTGTTCCCAGTTATCATCCTTTCCCTCATGAATTGCTTCCCTATAAGCATTATCCCTTTTACCTGCCGCCCTTCTTATCTCATCAGAGTACCATTTTTTACCTTCCCATACGTTTGGAATCCTAACTACCTTTTTGGTGCTACTATGTCCAAAGTATCTACTATACTATCGACAAGCATCTTTGCCTTTCGATTTATATCTTCATCTGTCCATTGTCGCACGGAGTTTTTCAACACTGTTGTAAACTCTTTCACGTCAATTTTACTATAGTTCCTAGTATTATACTCTCTCTGGTTCCTCTCTGTATTGCTCGTTCTTAATACTACTTTTACCCACGCATGGTCTGTTATTTTTGGTTCGTGTTCCACATGCACTTGCACACCTGTATTGGCAAATACAAGATCAATAATTGTTCGACTATCCTGCGTTATTCTCGTTGGCTCGTTTACATACTGTTTCATCCTTAAGCTTAACATTCCTAATATTAGTTGTTTTTTATAGAACGAGTTTCCCTTGACATCTATGTTAAAATCTCCTATTATTAAACAATCTCCTTTTATTGTTAACTCTTCAGTTATATCCTCTATGAATCTTATAAATTCCGCATCTGACGCACTCGGTGAATGGTACACCACTATTATAACTCCTTTATATATCTTATCATTGACCTCTATTGCTACACTCCAGCAGTTTGACTCAATTTTATTCTTCCTTACTAATTCATATTTAATACCATCTCTTATGTATACTATTGCCCCTCCTGTGTTTCTATTTTCTGCATCGCACCTAATTGCACTATAGCCCGGCATATATACTTCACTGTCCCCGATTTCAGCAGTCACCCTCGTCTCCGATAACGCTATGATTGCAGGTTTCATTCTGTCAAGCACCTGGTGTCGTATCTCTTCGTTATGTGCTAAGAGACTTTGCGCATTCGTGTACCATATCGTCTCTTCCTTCTGTGATTGCTACTCTATCCAACCCGTTCTCTTCTTTTCCTCTTGCAACGCTCTTTTGTATGTTGGACATTCCCGGTCCAGCGCACTATGTTCTACATTTATCTTCAGATTGTACGTTTGGTTTTTAAACGTACAGTTTACACACTTACTCTTATTTATTGTACACTCTCTTGCGTTGTGTTTTCCTGCACATTTGTAGCAGGTTTCTTCTCTTGTACAATTCTTCGCTATATGATAATAGCCCCAGCACTTGAAGCATCGCTTTACGTTGACGTGATTGAAAACCGGACATTTTCACCATCCCACGCTGAGCTTACCTTTTCTCAGTAGCTCCTCGTGACTTAGTTCATCTACTTCTAGTATTATTGATCCATGGTTGATTTATCTTCTGTTTCGCTCCTGTTCCCTTCCCTTCATTAATCTTTTCACGATCTTCATCTCCCTTCCTTTGGTTTCCTCTATCCCATTCTGCTTTTTAATTGTGTCAACTAGTTTTTCATCGGTCAATTTAAATTCATCTTCTTCCACATTTACTATTTTTATCTTCGGATTCATCTGCGTCGACTCAGTAACTTTAAAACCCTCACCCATTCTATCCTGTACTGCGGCTTTCAGTATTTGACTTTCTTCTCCCGATTCATATCCCAGGATCACAGTTCCATTACTGTCTTTTTCAGTTTTGTTATTCCCACCGCCATACTCTTTATATCCACCTTCTCTTTTATCTCTCTTTTAGTTTTTTCGCTTTTCTGTTGTACTTTTGGTTTGATGATGATCACCTTTTCCTTTTTTTTTCTTTCACTACATTGCTGTAGGTGCTCGAACCTTCTCCCTGTATCATTATTTTCATTTCCTCTATTTGTTGTTTCACACCTTCCATTTCTGCACCAATTATCTCTTGGATCATCTTCTTTATTTCATTCTTGCAAGCAATTTCGTCCTTCATTGCCTTCACTGTTTTTATCAGCCAGTCTATTTTTGCGTCAGCCGTTATCGATGAACTCATACTTCTGGTTCCTCCTATCGCTCCAATCGATCTCTGCTACCACCTGTTGTCGGCGTCACCGTCTTCATAAGTTCATCTTCTGCATTGAATGTTTCAAATGGACCCTTGCATTGTACTAGTTCACGATTCCTATCCATTGTTTTATGCTTATTCACAACCCTGGGTGGTAAAAAAGTTTCGGATAAATTTTGCATCGTACTACCTGGCTTTTGATTGCTTTTTTGCAAGCGGAGCACCGATACTCGTCGTAGTCGCCCGTATTGTCCATGTTTTGCGGTAGTAGCTGATAAGTTACCGCCGCGTACCCCTGTACATACCAACCTATATCATAATCACCGTGATTGCCTGATCACTCCACGTATTACTAATCAAGTGTCACCGTGGCAGCAATAATGGCCGCCCACACGATGGCGCACGAATATGTTGCTAGCACCGTTAATACGATAGCTACCAAGCCATTCGCTAGATCAAAATATTCACCACACCAAACCGATCACATTGATATAGTTTTCACACTATTATACCACTTCATTCCACTATATAATTATCAGTATTACGGAGCGTCTGACAAACACGTCTGCCTCGTCTAAGAGAGAGAGAGAGAGAGAGAGAGAGAGAGAGAGAGAGAGAGAGAGAGAGAGAGAGAGAGAGAGAGAGAGAGAGAGAGAGACAGAGACAGAGACAGAGACAGAGAGAGAGAGAGAGAGAGAGAGAGAGAGAGAGAGAGAGAGAGAGAGAGAGAGAGAGAGAGAGAGAGAGAGAGAGAGAATATATACACTGCTCTCTCTATGACTGACCTCAGTGTATACTTTATAATATTTCGAAATTACACGCGAAATTTACACTACATACAATTATTTACAACTGTGTCTTTATTACAAATAGCTACACATACGGATTATTGCCTTCGCAACGCAATACCCGATCCATGATCAGCGATATGACCACGAAACAGCACAATTATTTCGGACAAAATAATTTTCATAAGCTCCGCATCCTCCGGCGCTAGCAAGGTCGTGATGTGCTTGAGCGCTTCTTCAAAGAATTCCTTGGAACCGATGATCTCATATGCTCCTGTACGAGGCGTTTCACTGACAACTATCTTTTCACAGGCATATGATACCACCTCGTTCATACACCGCTGAATCGTTTCACTTTTGCTCTCTAGAGCCTGCATATGAATATCAATTCTTCTACTTACTTCGACCATATCAAATGTAGGCCGCTGAAGAACAATGTTTGGATAGTATTTTCGGAAGCATTTCCGTTTCGATTCTCCAGATTTCTCTTGATTCTCGTATTATTCCTCATTAGCGCTGCCGATTATTTTACCAAATGACACAGCTTTGTGCTGGTAACACGAGGTTAAAAGTGTGTAAGGCGTTGTGTGCTCTATGTGGGTATTACACATTTTCTCGGCATCAGCCCCATGAACTTCGAAATATCGTTGTACGCGGGAAAAATCACTTTTAAACACTCGCCACTCGTCCGCACTGAGTGTAATTCCGGTAAAAGCATTCGGCAATATTTTTACCACTGGCTTAAGAGTACGCGTAGAGTTCAACTTGAGCCCGGCGACGATTATTTCACCAAATGATTTTTTTTTACACCGTACATAACGGGGTTCGCTATATATGGAGATATCGCGTGAGACGTAGCACCGTTATTTGCCATTTTTATTGCTTTCGTGTAGACTGTAACTTTTTGAATGAATCGTCGGTGGTGTTCATACTTCGTTTTATACAGATTTCCCCCACCATCTAGCTGCATCGCGTCTTCTTTTCATACTGCAAATCATACGACTGAAAATTCCTCACCAATATTCTTTGATATTGGTCGTATTCTCCTCAACAGCCTAGTAACAGCAACAACAAATATATCCCCAAACTCTTGCATACTCTCGCACACCTATGTGCATACGCACACCTCGACATACAGATAAGATGTATCATGAAAACTAAATAATATTCGTCGACGAAATTTGATGATTTTCCTCTTGGCTAAGTGTCTTAAAATTAGATGAAAACAATATGACATTCATCAGCAAAACTCGATAACTTAGTACATCACCATCGCTAGATATTTCCCCAGGTCTTGTTTTTGTAAAGTGATCGTGTGCGGCGATCTTCTTGGTTAGTCGTATTCATTACATCGCTGCAGTATATGCAGAGAGAGAGAGAGAAAGAGACAGAAAGCTTATTAAAGGAATTGTTATGCCGGTACCACGTAATTGGATTATTCGGTATTCGGTATAATATTAAAAAGTTATTATTTTTGGGATCGTTTGCCGATAAGGAGATGGATCTCGAGTTATCGATGAAAACACGAATTTACGTAAAAGGAAGTATTTATTATAGGCAACGGTAACTTTCCGTTGTCTATTTAAAAGTCAAAGTAAGAAAGTACAATTACGCGTTGTTCTGAGAATTTCACGAGGAACCAACCGTTCTCTGTTGAGTCTAAATTAATTCTGTCTTTTCGTAAAGCAGTTGCTAACTGTCTTCACGAAAATCCTTTAGTTTGCAATTTTAGCGTTAGCCTATCGTCGAACGCCAAGCGAATCGCTCATGCTGCGTCGGCGTTCTTGGGGTCGTTCATACGATCGGGCATTGGACTTCGTTTCTTGTCTTGAACGAATTCCAATGTTTCTTTACTATGGAATATTCCCGAATATACTAAATACGGAGTGGAATATTCCGCGGCACAACAGAATATATATAAAAGTGCGCCGCTTTGAAAAACCTATAGTTAATTGTCTGATTTACTGTGGTTACTACTACTACTCTAGCAGCACAATCATGGTCAGAGTGGTAAAGCGCTCATTGATAAGAAAATTGATAGAGTTTACTATATATTGAAGCGTATACCGTCGTTGCGTTCGCGGCGGGGGAGAAGAAATTTACAGATCACCCGATGGGAACTTCCGACATAAGCGGTTGTTCGTAAAATTCGCGGTATGCTGTGCGAGTGTTATTAGCGCGATTTAGTTGACGCGCATAATATTGGATTGTTTGATAATTAAATAATTATTGATTCGGTGGTGCAGGTTATTTGTCGAAGCGGTTGGCTAAATGAGCCTGCTTTGCAGCCCATACTCAGTGAAGGACGTAAGTAATATACTGGGTTAATGACTTTTATTTTATTTCCTTTATTTCATAAGATTTTTATATAGTTCGACGGTATGAAGACGAAGAAATGGGATCCGACACCTATGATTTCGATGAGGAGGGGTGAACCGATTCAGATGATCATAGCAGGGACAACGATGGTGACAGCTCCTCAGGGAATCGTTGCATCAATTTTACACAGCCGTTCTGCGGTTATAAACCAACAAACGGTCTTTTCATGGTCGGCCCTGCGAGAGAACCAGATCGAGCCGTCGCAGGTCCATTGCGACAATACAGTTCAAACGATGATACCAATAGCAATACAGACAACGAGGAAGAAGAAGAAGAAGAAGAGGATGATGACGACAACGAGGAGGAGGAGGAGGAGGAGGAGGAGGAGGACCTGGTAGATTCAGATAAGCTTTTAATAATACAATTACGCTGACAAAAATTGAAAATATACGGGGATAATAATAGTAAAATGAAAAAACAGGGTACGAATCGGACCCAGCCGTTTTTCGCTTTGCACGATTCACTGTGCCGAGACCGCCGACAATCGAGTTAGTTTACGAAATGCGTCGACGAATCCCGGGTGCAGTCAACGGATTCGAGGACTAGAAGCAAATATAAGTTTGTAATTCTTACGTTACACGATTTATATACATAGTATATAGCTAGTGACAAACAAAAAATTTAACTAAATGAAATAAGAATTCTAATAAATGGTTTAATTATGCTTGCAGGTGGACAGACTGGTGATGGAAGGACTGCTATACGGGGAGGTGATATTTTGCCTCCTGGTGAACGTCACCGGACGGTATCGATCATCTGACATGGTTCGAGGGCGGTGTACGAGATGTTCTCACACGTCTTACAGAATCGTGCGAAGGACATGATTATGTGGGTATGACTTTGAGCGTACCGTCTTTCGCGCAAGGACCTGTATGGTTATCATTTCGACCAGCTCGTAACATCGTTCCTGATGACATATGGCGACTATTTAATAGTGTAGCTCAGAGCGCGCGCGAATTTCGAATAGACGCTAGTACGTGTAGAATGACGACATGTATAGTACAAAGCGTCGAAGGAGCCGGTCTGGGCACCAGGCTTACCCACGAGTCTATAGCAAAAAAGTCAATTTTATGCATAAGTAATAGCGATGATTTGTGTCCACAACGATCCCTTGTCACAGCCCGAGCACATGCCGAACGCGGTCAAATACGTACGGACGAGCTACACAGACGATGGTGTCTAATTCAGAACGGACTTCGAGGTGCGCAATATACAGCAGCGATAGAGCTCACGCGTAATGCAGGGGTAACGACACCGTCTAGAGGGTGCGGTTTTCGCGAAATCCAGCTCTTTCAGGAGTACGTGGTTCATGAGGGTATATCGATCGTTGTTTATGAATTTCTCACCTTCGGAAAACGCGTTCCGGCTCTGTACGATGGGCGAAAATCCGTACTCTCTGCAATAGGTAAAATTAATCATACACTCTTTATTCTCTATTACGAGCGTTCTCATCACTATCAACCGATATTAAATCTCGCCAGTGCGCTAGGTAGTCGGGGGTTCTGCACACAATGTAATTCCAAGTATATTCGAGTACTCGAGCATCGATGTAGCTATCAATGTGCCCGATGTAAATCCACTTATTGCAACGGTAATAGAGACTCTTAGCCTGAGTATTGCGCAGACTGTAATCGTTCGTTCTTTGGTGTTTTTTGCCTCGCTCATCACAAGAGTGAGGGCTCCGCGGGTATCACGTCCCGTAAATATAGACGGTACAGCATCTGTAAGACATTGAAAATCTGTAGAGGCTGCTCGCGTATGATTAAAACCACAGATAAAAAGATGCATGTATGTGGTATATCGTTTTGTATCACATGCAAGCAAACCCGACTGACTACGCATGCGTGTTTTATAGCACCTCTTAAAAAACCAGAGGCGCAAAAGGAGAAGAAAAAAGACAAGTCTTCCACGAGGTTTTTATTTTATGATTTTGAGACGCAGCAACACGAACAATTGCACGATGATAAATCGACACGAATTCACGAACCGAATTTATGTGTTACATAATGCGTATGTATCACATGTCTGGATATCACAGATATAGAGACTGATTGTGCTGACTGTGGTAAACGTGAATTCGTGTTTGACGATGATCCTGTTGGGGAGCTTATGAAATTGGCATTATCGCAAAAATTTAAAGAGACTATCTGTATTGCTCATAATGCGAGAGGTTTCGACGCGCAATTTATTCTACGGTATTTAATCGAAGTGCAAAAAACACAGTTGCCCTCTCTGATTATGAATGGTACGAAAATTGTCTCGATGAAGATTGGCAATGTCGTTTTTCTTGATAGTCTAAGCTATTTACCAATGGCTCTTAGCGCTTTACCTAAGGCCTTTGGTTTCGCTGATGAGGTGGCAAAAGGTATATTTCCCCGTTTATTCAACACACCAGAATATCAGAATTACTCAGGTCCCCTGCCGGCTCTGCATTTTTACTCACCGGATACCATGTTCTCGGTGGATCGTGAGCGATTTTTAAAATGGTATGAGGCAGAATCGATTCGCATCGATTATAAATTTGATTTTGCGACGGAATTTGTGGAGTATTGTCATACAGATGTTACGGTTTTGATACGAGCATTTCTAGCATTTCGAGAGTTACTTATACGTTGCGGAAGCGTGTGCCCCTTTACAGAAGCATGCACGATAGCATTAGCATGTATGTTCCACCAGGGGGGTACCGCTGGGGCGATAAGCAGTCGCGCAAGGCCGTCGTATGGCTCGTGTGGTTCGGGCGTGAGCGCAACTGCGTTATCGCTTATGCTGGACGCACGAGAGAGTATCTCCCGCCGACCGGCCTACCGGTTGTCGATGGATACTACGCGGATGCGGGGGTCCATCACGTTCTTCAATTTCACGGCTGCTTCTGGCATGGTTGTCCGCGATGTTATCGCGTGAATAGAGATGCTCGAACTGAATTCGGCGATACAATGGATGAGCGATAAAAATGTACCGTTCTTATTTCCGGGCGAATCAGATCGAAAGGGTACACTTTAACCGAAATATGGGAATGCAATTTTGACAAATTACTCGAGAATAACGAGGAAATGTCGTTATACGTGAAAAATCACGCCATGGTTAAGCAGGCGCCTCTCGAACCACGCGATGCATTCTTTGGCGGTCGAACGGAAAATTTTGTAAGCTTGTACGACGTCGCGAATGGGGAGCAGATACGCTATGTGGATGTGTGCTTGGTGTATCCATGGTTGCGTAGGAATGGAAAATATCTTGTTGGACATCCGAAATTGTACGTAGGTGACGAGTGACGAGAACTCGTAGGACTTGAAAACGATCTAAGTGTCGTCGAGGGTCTCGTGAAGTGTACCGTGGTAGCTCCGCACGATTTGTATATTCCAGTACTGCCTGATCGCATGCATGGGAAACTACTATTCCCCTGTGTATAACGTGCTGTACAGATATGGACACATCCGCGAGCTGTACACACGATGACACGACTGAGCGAGCGTTTGACGGCACATGGGTCGTGGACGAACTGAGAAAAGCTGTGTTGCTCGGATATAAGGTGATGCGTATCTATGAAATTTGGCAAAACGTTGTTACGCAGTATGACTCGACAAAAGGACGAGGCGGTCATTTTGCCGAGTACATGAATACATTCCTCAAAATAAAACAGGATGCGAGTGGACCGCCAACAGAGTGTAACGATGACGAGGAAGCTATAGCGCGTTTTATAGCATTGTACAAGGAGTCTGAAGGTGTATATCTCGAGCGAAGTGCTTTGCAGTCAAATTCGGGTTTACGTTCGCTCGCAAAATTGGCTCTTAATTCATTCTGGGGAAAGTTTGGTCAACGTGAGAATCTCGCGAAAACCGTTATCGTTTTCACGCACGCGGAGCTAATGAATTTACTAATGAGTCCGATTGAGGCGACGGGAATGCTACCGGTTAATCACAAAATCATGTATGTAAACTATGTGAGCAACCGCGATGCTATCCAACCATCCCCGACATCAAACGCAGTGATTGCAGCATACACGACGGCACAGGCAAGCCTAAAATTCTACAGTTATCTTGAGGGGCTCGGGCGACGAATATTGAACTGCGATACGGTCTCCTGTATTTACGTGAGTTGCCTCGGTGGTAACGAGTATGAGCCGCCAATCGGTCAATTTCTATAAGATCTCATGGATGAATTAAGCGAATACGGGCCTGGTACTTATATAATTTCGTTCGTTTTGGGAGGACCAAAATTTTACGCATACCTTGTTCGTAAACCCGACGATACGATTATTGAAAAATGCAAAGTAAAGGGTATCACGCTAAACTTTGCGAATAGCCGCCAAGTAAATTATAACTATGACGATTTTTCGTGACAGGAGCAAGGAGCGTACCTATTATTTAAAAATTCGACGCAATTTGACGCACGGAATTTCATCATGTAGTAACGCGTAAAGAAACGAAATCATGCGAACCTATTAACACGAAGCGAAAGCGGCACGGGATGTACTCTACTGTACCGTACGGCTATTGTGAAATACGCTAATTAGTATAACGCAAAAAAGTATATAGTTTTACGGTTGAATTCGCGATATTTTACAATAATCTTTTTGTCTTATTTCATGTATCATATTTACTGTGTACAATACATAAAAAAAATTGATTTATTATGTATGAAACCGTTGTCTGCTCGTTCTTTTTGTGCTGCCATTCGTAGCAGTAGCTGCTATCTCTCTACCGTTCCCTTTTTTTCTGACTTTCTCATCGTTGATTCCTTTTGTCCCGTCTTTATTATCGAGTTTTTCTTCCATTCTGACTTTCTTGTGCTACCTCCGTGGATATAATATTGATGTTTAGAAATACATGATTCGTAAAATTTGCACATAGAGATATATGCATAGTGAAATAAAAATATTGCTTTATTTGTTAGAAATATAAAAACGATTGTTGATTAATTTACATACGGTGTAAACATCAGCTTATACCGCTGGCCCGCGCCTCATCAGCTAGTACAAACGCCTTATCAGCTCGTCAAGGCCGTGAAAATAGCTGATGCCGCGGGGTCACCGCCGCCGCCGCCGCCGTCGCGGTAACAGCATATTTAGGAGTCAGCTGATTTATTTTGATAGACACTCATTGATATAGATACACATCCATGGAAACATCCATGGACAGCTGTGATAACCGGTCCTACGGGTTGTGGTAAAACATATTTAGTCAAAAAATTCTTTAAATACATACGCGAAATGCGGATGTCCCGTTCGAGCGTATACTTTTTTATTACTCAGAGTGGCAGTCTGGGTATTCAGGGTACGGTGATAAAATCGAATTTCGCGAGGGTTTACTGCAAGCAGCAGACTAATCGAATGATGCAAGACCTAAACTTGTGGTCATTGACGATCTAATGCGCGAGGCATGGAACAATACCGTGGTCGCTCTTTTCACCAAAGGTGGCCATCATAAAAATCTTAGTGTCATTTTCATCACGCAAAATCTCTTCCATCAAGGTCACGGGCAGAGCGATATCTCCTTAAACGCTAATTATATCGTTGTCTTTAAAAATCCGCGAGATTGCGCGCAAATTCAGAAACTAGCCCTTCAGGTATGTCCCAAGAGTCCGCAATTTTTGCAGGAGGTATATTTCGATGCAACAGCTGCACTGCACGGCTATCTATTATTCGACTTGAAACAATCGCCGCCTGATAATTGTCGATTTCGTGCCTGTATATTTCCCGATGAACAATAGAATATCATTACCATTCTTTTACGTGCCAATACCATTACGTTTACGTGCCTCAAAAAGCAATAAAGGTTCGCGATGCGACGCTCGATGTACCAGTAATGCGCTTGTAATGGCGTTGCATGGACCTCTCGATAAAAAGCAAATAATTATATTGCAAGCGCTGTGTTATCTGAAGCAAGAGCAACGACGTGCAATTTTGCGCAAAGCAGATGTAGCGCTCGTATGGTGTATATGCTCTAAACGTTTTACAGGGAAACCTGAGTCTGAACAACGTGCAAAAGAATCATCTTCGGAGGTACGCGACAATTTTTCGACGACTAGCCGCGAAAAGGGGAAATTGAAGCGGTAAGAAAAAGATCATCGTCGAGCACTGTGTCGGATTTCTCAAGTTGCTTCTTGTGCCTGTCTTGGTCTACATGAGCCATGGAATATGCCAGAAAGATAGTACTTATTCCTCATGATAACATACATCGTCTCGCTGGACTCGCCACTACTGCTGCTACTACTACTACAACTACTACTACAGACCCGTTGCCCTCCGTTCAGACTACCGGCACGCCATTATCGCGCCTCGACTCTGAGCTGAGTGAATTTCTAAAGTCTCACTCGTACAAGAGCGAGAGAGAGAGAAATGGATAACGTACCAGCAGGGTTTACAGCATCATCTTCACATGGTCGAGTACGATAATACAGTTCCGAATATTTCATCAAAACGAAAAATAGCAATACTCGATAGTCACGAGAATAAAATTGACGACGTTTTAATGAACAAAGTTAAATCTCGCCTCAATGACACACTTATTATCGATAGCGTATCAAAAAAATTTTAATCTAAAGCAATATCGTTGCTTCGCAATTTGCATCGCAGCGCCGTTGGTAAAAAAATAACATGGGATCGTAACGGTGTTGTTTCCATAGACGGCAGAAGAATTTCAAATTCCAATATCGCTGATCTTGTTAACGATGCTATGCGAGCTAGAAAACGCGAGAAACTTATCAGTCGATCTCACTTTGCCAAACTCCTGCGAGCGATACAGATGACACGCGAATTTATCGGTAATCCCGAGTTATTACACGAGCCTACACCTCCATCATCTTCGACACCGCAGTGGCGTCTTATTTTACCACGCAATAGTGATAGTAGCAGCAGCAATAGCAGCAGCAGTAGTAACAACAACAACGAGGCCGAGACCCCACACTCAAACAGAAATTTAATGCTCACGGCGGAAAACGACATCATCGAGGGGGAGGAGGGCGATGAAGAAGGGGACGAACAATTGCAAAACATCGCACAAGTAGAGAGCCAACGACACCCCAGTGAATATCGTCCCCCACACAGTTAGAAAAGAATAAGAAAAAGAATCCATTTAAGTGGTTATCGTTAAAATTATGAAAATTCTTCAAAAAATATATTATGACACCGCTCATCCTGCCTCCTATTCTCGAGCAAAAAATTTGGCCCAGGTGCATCGAAGAGTAGCGCGAAAAAATGTTTTACCATGGCTCGAGGCACAGGATTTATCTAACATGCATCGTCTCGTACGACGACGATTTCCCCGTCGTACGTACAACGTGAGTAATATAGACGATGTTTGGGAGGCTGATTTAGCTGATCTTCGCTCGATAGCCACGTACAACGATGGGTACGCATATCTGCTTATTGTTATAGACGTGTTGAGCAAATACGCGTGGGTCGAGGCTTTGCGTGACAAAACGAGCGCAAACGTGGCCCGCGGACTCACATGCATACTTGCACGCAGTAACAATCGTTGCCCACAGCAATTGCAAGCTGATCGAGGCAAAGAATTTATCGGCACTCCATTTCAGCAAAGTCTCAAGAAAAAGAATATCAATTTTCGCGCTGCTCGTAAACCTGGTATAAAAGCCTCAAATGCCGAACGCTTTAATGCCATGCGCTTTAATTGCACAATAAAAGAGCGAATGTGGCGTTACTTTACATACACGCGAAACGAGCGTTACATCAATGTTTTACAAAAATTTTTATATGTTTATAATCACACTAGACCCAGCGGAACGCATATTTCTCCGAGCGAGGTAACCCTCGAAAATGCCTCTATAGCCCGAGAAAATTTAGCACGTCGTTACGAGCGTAACGCGAGAAAAATTTAAAAGCCTGAATACAGCGTCGGTGACTTGGTACGTATCAGTACAGCTAAAGCAGCATTCGTGAAAGGATATGAGCGTGGTTGGAGTAACGAATTATTCAAGATTCAACGAATACCAGTGTATCGAGAACCATTCGTGTATATTTTACACGATCTGAATAACGGGACTATCGACGGTGTTTTCTACCAGGCAGAATTATCGCGAGTATGAGTGCCTCCGTCATCTGAGAAAACGAAAGAAAAGAAGAGGACAAGGAGGAAGAATGCTTGGAATCACCGTCCCTGATAAATATGAGCTCCAAGGATAGCTCTTTCTTTGTCGTACTACCGAGCAACAGTAGTATGCAGTATTTTCCGAATAATACGACGACGAAATTTATTACACAACTACCGCGTCAGATACGTTTGCGCGAAGAATAGTCTATTTCTCTTGTGGAAATTGCTTATCCGATGACTCTTTTACATGTTCCTACTGTAGGAAATCTCTTAACTTTTGAGGATGGTGATTATGATTTATTGGGTTTAAATCTTTTAACACGTAGACGCGCTGATAGAGACCAAGTTCCACCTGGTGCATGGTATATCGCTCTATAGACGCTCTTTTGGAGAGTATGAATACTCTCTAAATACCTTCCGAGCCGGCAGGTTGAAGTAGGCGCGCTTATGCGACGATCTACGATACCACGACTTTCGCGTATTTCCCGCTATCGCAAGGCTACTAGAATTCTTGGAAGAGGCCTGTAGGTTTATAATGGTAGAACCGCATTGCGAATACACAGGGTCGATGCCTGCATCTCTCACCGTTGCTATACCAGGCAGCATGTTTCTATACACCGATATCTGCAAGAGCTATATTACAGTCGATGTACAAACGCCCCTCTTACGAGATGTTCTCATTGATGCTGATGACTGTCATGGTTCGATAAAAATTAAATCGTTTCCAACGTCACGATATATACTTCTCTTGCGCAATAATTTACACACTATCCAGATCGATATAAGAGACGAGTTTGGAAATCCTATACCATTCGAACGTTGACTGTGACACTACATTTCAAAAGGTCCCACGATTGATTACGCCGCAATAGATGATATTGATAGTGTGCAGCACGGATAGAACCGTCGCAGATACGGCGGTATTAGCCATGTTTATATCGGAATACCTAATCAACGAGGAGACGGTATCGGCAGCTTTCTCGAGGGCCTGTTTCGCCGAGTGTTACCACGTTTAAAGAAGGGCGCTAAAGCAGTTGGAAAAGAGTCATTGCGCGCTGGTGTAAACGTAGCCGGTGATATCCTCGATAGAAATATAGCTGTGAAAGATACTATTCGCGAGAGAGCGCGAGAATCAGGCAGTAATCTCAAACGCAAAGCCTCTGAAGAAATTGACACTCTCATGCGTAGGTCTGGTTATAAAGAGCGCAAAATTTCGCGAACTCCTCATTCATCGAACGAATCTAAACCACGACGTATCTCCCGTAAAAATAAACGTGTAATAAAGAGAAAAGTAATAAAGAAGAAGAAGAAGAAGAAGAATAGGAATAATAAGAAGAAGAAGACTCGTCAACGAACGGTTGGAGATATTTATGGATAGCTGAAACAAGATGGCTTTTCTACATGCGCACTCGTGCGAGTGTCTTAAATCGAAACTTGAATTACTTTCACTCCCATCGACGCAAACTACTATCGAAGGCTCCAATTAGGTGTATTACAAGCCAATATCTTCGCTAAGAGATGATTCACCTATTGAATTTCTTATTCCTGGACAGGGTGATGAGTATATCGATCTCGCACATACTATGCTTAGTCTGAGAGTGAAAATAACATCTTCTACTACGGAAATGGCCGCGGGTACAGTGTCGAAAGTAAGTACCGGCCCTGTAAACAAGCTCTCGCATTCAATGTTTAATCAGGTGAATGTATACCTGAATAAAAAATAAGTTTCACCTCCAAATAATGCCTACGCTTATCGAGTGTACATAGAAACACTTTTGAATTACGGTCCAGGAGCAAAAAATTCGCATCTCCCGTTCTCTGGTACGATGATACCCCTGGAAAAATAGATGATATAACATTGAAAAATACGGGTCATGTAATGAGAAAACAATTTTTATATGACGGAAAAACTGTAAACTTGCTCGGCCATCTGCATTGCGATATATTCAATCAGGAACGATTCCTATTAAACGGTGTCGAGATGTGACTACGGCTGGTGCGGTCTAGAGATTCATTTTGTCTTGTGAGCGATGCGAAGAATGGTCAATGCGGCTTAAAGATTCTCGAGGCATCGCTTCTCGTTTGTAGAAGAAAAATAGCTCCTGGTGTGCTGCTCTCGCATGCTAGAACTCTGGCAAAATCTACGGCTAAATATCCTCTTACTAGAGTTGAGGTAAAAGCCGTTTCAATACACTCCGGTGTTCATGGAGAGACTATCGATATCGTGCTTGCTCAATTGTCGAAGCGTATAATTATCGGTTTTGTCGATAACAAAGCGTTTAACGGCGACTTCAGTATGAATCCATTCAATTTCCAAAATGACAAGATAAATTATCTCTCGTTGTATGTAGACGGTATTCAAATATCTTCGAAACCGATATAACCTGATTTCACGAAAAATCATCTGCATGCGGATGCTTTTCAAACGTAGTTTTCGGGAACTGGAATATATTTCTTGAACGACGGTAATTCGATCGATCGCGATAATTATCGCGTTGGATACTGTCTCTTTAACATTACAACAGCAATTCACATTGGAATTTAATAAAGCTCGGTAGTGTGAGAATAGAGGTACGATTTGAGGATGCGCTTGCTTCAACGGTAAATTGTGTAGTCTACGCGGAATATGATAATGTCCTTGAAATCGATGCCTCTCGGCAAGTAATGGTGGATTTTACCGGGTAAGCGAAAAATGTGCTGATGTAGGAATAAAATTATTTCGTGTTAAGAGATGTAGAAGCGTCTCTGTGAGTAACTAATAAGTCGAACTCGAGCATGTGTACGGATTAGACGTGAAAATACATATCCTGGTGGATATACAGGGAATGCGTGGTAAAGACTCGGAATTTATTCTGAAGGAAATTGCTGTGGTAGCAGTGGATAGACCGTACTCTGCTCATTGGCTCGTCGCACCACCGTGTCACTTTGCCGAATTACCACAGGATTCGAGAAGCCAGAATAATTTTCTCTCGAAATATTTTAACGGTCTTGAATGGTACGAGGGCGATGTGAGTTATAAACAAGTATACGCTAACTTGCGTGAAATTTCGTGAAAATCAAGACGTATCTATACACGCCGTCACGAGAAGGCTATATTTCTTTGCGATATCACGAGTTGTGAAATTTCCAACCTGGAGGATGAGGAGGGCGTCCCAGCGTACACACTTATGCCGAAATCTTTACGAAAATGCTTCAGGCACGCTATAATGAACGTTACAGCGTCTTCGCATTGTGCAATGCGCCAGGCTTTCCAAATAAAAAATTGGCTTTGCGAGCACCCTTTTAAAGGAGAATCGTACATGGATGTTTGGTCAGCAGACGAAAAGGAAGAGAATAAGAAAGAGGAGAAATCTTCATCATGTAGTCATGACACGATCGACGATGCTGTGAAATAAATTTTGCATATATACTGTAACGGAGTCACATGTTAAACGAGTATTTTCTATATATTTTATTACCCCGAACGGCAAGTAAGAGCCAAAAGTAGATTCGGGCATATTAGGTCGAGCACAGTGGAGCGATTATTTTATTATTTCAAAGGGCTATAAGAGCCGAATTTATATTTCAAGCGTCGTGTACAGCGGACGCTAGGCCGATGAACCCGGACCTAGCATAAAAACGGGTGACGTCACGCCTTTGGAATTCGCTCGTCGCCGAAGACAGCAGGTCAGCGACCAGCTGGCCTTGCTCGCCGACGAGGGAGAGCCGAGGGGGGGGGGGGGGGGTGTGACAACGGGTGCTCACATAATCGAGCGAATTTGACAAATTTTAAAACCGAAGTCTCAGATGACGTAGAGGGAACTAGGGTGGGGAGACGGCTATAAAAGCGCTTGCATTAAAAGGAACAGCTCTCTTATTCGGTAATACGAGTTCAACTAAAGTGAATTGCGAGTGCACTAGATTTCAAAAATATTAATCTGAAAAGTAAAAAGGCGGAATATATAGGAAATTGATTAGTCGCAAGTTTGAAAGCGGAATAATACGAGAAGTAGTTAGGAATAATCAGGATAGGAATAAATGAATAAGTATAAGCAAAGAAATGCAGTGCATCGGAATAAGAAAATAGGATAGAAGAGAATAAATTAACAAGTGCGGAGTTTAAACTAGTAGGAACTATAGGAACCGCCTTTCCTGCGCGAGAAAGTGAGAAAGGGCGAAAAGTGAAATAAGTGTGAGAGAGCAAAGAATTGTAAACAGAGTTGTTACACACTGTCCAAAGAGAATCTGAGGCGTGTGGATGTGTGTGTGTGGCTCACGAGTCAAGACCAATGCATAGGCCTGTAACCGAAGCACGGCCCTATAATACCGAGAATTTGCGCTAGAATACGAGGAAAGAACGTCGAAATAATCGCCGGAATTCCCTAATTTAAAGACATCGATGATCGTAAAAATTAGTTATACCGAAGGGAAAAGGAAATGAGAAATAGATTAAGATAAATGGTGAACATTAAAATTATAAGCATAGATTAAAACGATACATAATAGCTCGTAGTACGTAAGAAAATAGGACTAAACGACGTGAATTCTCGGTCAGCAGTGCAAACTAAACGCGCGATTGGATGAGAGAGAGAGAGAGAAAAAGTGTAGAGAAAAAAAGAAAAAGAATTGTACGCATGGTTCATACACTCTGTACCAAGAGCGAGTGCGAAGCGAGTGAGAGATAGTCTGCGGGTGTATGTGCACTGAACGTACAACAACACAGCTGTACGAAAGGAATAACAGACCTTCGAGGGTACCGAGAAAAGATGCATGCCAGATAAATTTATAATCATAGAAATAAGTCCGGAAATTGCGAAATTAAATGGTGAATGTAGAAAATTCCAGTAACCGTAATCAATAAGTGACATTTTCTGAAATTGTTTCAATCTTGAATAAGGCCTCACTGTCCACCACTACGAAGTCTCCATTAATTAGCCATGTGATCGAGCCCGAATTCCCACGAAAAATAAAATATATGTGAACGTGAAAATTTACCGTTACAATACGTCTTTCAAAGCGTATAGGCCATCATTTAATCATTGACTATGTGTTCAGCAAGAACACTAGACAAATCTACGAGAGTCTGCAGTATCTACCACTTTCAACCGTTGGCGTATACCCTGCTGACAGAATTCCTCGTGTATGGTCGTTACCGGCTGGACTCGTAATTAACACGGATAACCACGACGGACCTGGAGAGCATTGGATCGCCATGTACGTTAACCATCATGGAATCGGAATGTACTTTGATAGCTACGGACTACCACCGGTTATACCGTAACATCTCGCACGACTACGAAGAAACTGCAAGTTCTATCGGTATGGCCTCAAGCAGCTACAGAGTAATACGTCGAATGTGTGTGGACGATTTTGTATCGTATTCCTGCATCTTATGTCGTGCGGCTTCACCATGTCGCGATTTAATAATCTCTTTAGCGATAATATAATGAAAAACGACAGATTAGTACGTGAATATTACAATACTTTTTCCTCTCGACGGTCAGACAGTGATAAAATTAAATGTAACGGCGGAGGAGTCTCGGAGCGAAGATTACCATGTTTGCAGGAATGTTGCATACGACGGTAAATATCTGTAAAGTGATTTAAATAAAATATCGATTGATTAAAAACAAATACATCGGCTTACTGTGTCTCTTATTTTATAATATAATATATATAAATTATATCAGGAGTACAAATTGAAAATGCGGGATTTTTTTCTATTTTTGAACGTTTATTCTGAAAAAATGGTAACAAATGAATTATTCAAAGTATTGTCCATCGCTAGCCACAACTTTTTCCCATCTTTCTGGCAATTTACGGATACCGTCGCGAAAAAATTCGGCCGGCTTGGCTGCTATCCAGTCATCGACCCATTTTTGGGCTTCTTCGTAAGAATGGAAGCGCTGGTCAGCTAGGCCATGTGTCATCGATCGGAAAAGGTGGTAATCGGAAGGAGCAATATCTGGGCTATACGGCGGGTGGGGTAAGACTTCCCATTTCAGCGTTTGTAGGTATGTTTTGACCGGCGCTGCAACATGTGGCCGAGCGTTGTCATGTTGCAAAATTACTTTGTCGTGTCTTTGCTCGTATTGTGGCCGTTTTTCTTTGAGTGCGCGGCTCAAACGCATCAATTGAGTTCGGTATAGTGCTCCTGTGATGGTTTCGTTCGATTTCAATAGCTCATAATACACCACACCCAGCTGGTCCCACCAAATACAGAGCATGAGCTTGGCGCCGTGAATATTTGGTTTGGCCGTCGATGATGATGCATGGCCGGGGTAACCATATGATTTTTTGCGCTTCGGGTTATCGTAATGGATCCACTTTTCATCACCAGTGACAATGCGATGCAAAAAACCCTTCCGTTTTTGCCGTTCGAGCAGCAGTTCGCATGCAAAAAAACGGCGCTCGACGTCTCTCGGCTTCAGCTCATACGGCACCCAATGTCCTTGCTTTTGGATCATTCCGAGGGCTTTTATACGATGGGAAATGGCTTGTTGTGTCACTCCCAATGAATCTGCGAGCTCTTGTTGAGTTTGACACGAGTCTTCATTGAGTATTGCCTCCAATTCAGCATTCTCAAACTTTTTCACTTGGCCCGGCCGCTCTTTGTCCTCAACGTCAAAATCACCACTTCTAAACCGCACAAACCATCTCTCGCACGTTGAAACCGATGGAACATGACTCGGATAAGCCTCGGAGACCAATCGATGTGCTTCAGCAGCACTTTTCTTCAAATTAAAGAAGTAAATTAAAACTTCCCGCAAATGCTGTTTTGTTGGCACGAAACTCGACATATTGAGAGCTCAAAAAAACTATGAATTTGACACTGCGACAAATTGACACATACTGAAAATTAAAGCTATAAGACGTAGCTTTGACATGAACATAGTCACAGTACTGCCTGATGCGTATAGCGTTAGTAACGCCATCTGTTATCAAACCCGCATTTTCAATTTGTACCCCTGATAATCGAAATCTCTCGTGGTACGGTATCATATTCTGCGTCTTTTACTGCAGAGCAAGCGCTGCGCGAGGAGCACAGCATAAAGCGGTACGCACGTGCAAAACCGCTGTCGTTGCATTCAGAGCTCTGGACACCTAGTTATGATTCAGAGGGGCGTTTGTTATCTTCAAACCCTGTGTATCTAGCCAGCATCATCCGGCGCATTCAGTCTGACCTTAACTTCGTGATCGTACAGACTAAAACGTGTTCTTTGCAATGTATCCGCGTTACGATGCAAGTGTTCTGGGTGTTGCGTTTTGGCGCACCGTATTACATATAGACTTGGACATGGTAGTTCATCTAAGAACGGATGAAATGTGGAACGCGTACGAGGAGATGGTAAAAATCCTCCATCGTACTTTTTACGAATGGGTTCGCGAGACTTTTAGTATCGCCATGGAGGATCTTTACGCGGGGATGAGGTGCGTGGTCGTGCATAATGGTCGTGCGGATCGCGGTGAGTTGATCTATGCAGACGATGACGGATTTTCGAAGGTACTCCCAATCGATGAGGGGTACCCAATATTCGTCAATTGGGATCACTTGTATTATCCTGATACCCTCACCGGGATGATACCTGCATTATGCATGGGGTGTCATCTGCATCGGTTGGATCGGGTTGACGACTCTGGCTTGATACCACTCTTGGAGTCGATGTGTGGTTCCGCCGCAGCATTGCACGGGGTTGTGGTGAGAAGCGAGAGCCGCTCGCCCAGTGTTCGGTTAACGACAGCGGATAATGTGGACATGGTGGAGTATGAATTCGGGGTCCTCGGTGAGGAAATAGCAATCGGATACGATGGCGGCGAGTAGGACGAAGGCTTCGAGGATCCCGAGTTTCCTGAGGCGGACGGTGCTCGGACGTGAAAGTGTGCGCGCGAATTAAAATCGCCGTAGAAGGAAGACGGTACAACAACAGCGGTCAACAACAGCAGAGGTTGTGAGTGCATGGATTTATTTTGTTAGTATGTGTACACCTTTGCTCCATCCTGCTCTTATCACTTCTCTTCCTTGTTCACCAGAGCACCCATACCACCTCACTTCACCATCTCCACGTTACCGACGCTGGTTAAGCAGATTGGGTGGCGCGGCTGTGGAAAAGTGAGGTGGTGGGGAGAAGCCGCGTGGTGGGGGAAGGATAGGAGTGGGATAGGAGTGAGATAGGAGTGGGATGGAACAACGGTGTTTACATACTACTCACATACACAAGATGCTGGAGATAATTCAAATGGGTATATACAGGGTGCGTACGACCAACCGTCCACCCCTTTTATTTTGAAAAATACACATTTTCGAAAAAAGTTTTTCGTACAAAAGTTGTAGAGTTTTAAATGACGCATCAGACAGTGATATTAGTACGACCTTGAATAGCATTGTCAAGGTCACGTGGAGGTCACCTGCAATTTTTAAAATAGAATTCCTAATTTTTTATTGCATATTCTTGTAGCTTATCTCGAGAGCTTTTCAAAACGCTATAATGAAGTATTTTTCTATTAAGTATTTTTTGAGTTGTAAGGCTTGAAATTTCTTATTTTCTTATTTCTTATTTTCTTATTTCTTATTTCTTTAGGCTATGCCTGGACTATACGGTGGACGCATCAAAACTTCCCAACCAAGCTCTCGCAATTTTTGACGGGTCATCAAAGAAGTGTGTGGTCGGGCGTTGTCATGATGGGAGACAACACCTTTTCTATTAATCAATTCGGGCCGTTTTCTTTCAATTGCTTGGCGTAATCTGTCTAATTGTCCACAGTAGAGTTGAGAATCAATCGTCTGACCAACTGGAAGTAGCTCATGGTGGACGATTCCCTTCCAGTCCCACCACACACACAGCATCACCTTTTTTACCGTCAATCCTGGCTTCGCGAACGCATGTGTCGGCTCACCATCCCTTGTCCACGATCTTTGACGCTTCCGATTGTCGTATGATCCATTTTTCATTACCGCTTATGACACGTTTCAGCAATAGCTCAATTTCATTGCGTTTCAGCAGCGCATCGCAGATGTTACTTCCGCCTATCATGTTTTTCGCGCTCAACTTATGAAGGACCCATACATCGAGCTTCTTTTTGTAGCCGGCTTTATGTAAATGGTTCAAAACTGTTTTGTGGTCAATGCCTAGCTCCATACTGTAACAGTATTAATCGTTAACATTACCCTGAAATGGTTTTGTTCGGACTCGAGCAGGGAGGAAAGTAATTTAGGCTTCAGTAATAGGTAGAAGTATGGTTTATTTAAGAAACGAAGTGTAAATTATGGGGTACATTAAATAAAAGAAATAAATATGAAATCGGATTTACGATCTTGATCGCGTTTTCCTGGTATTTTGGCTACCACGCGCCTTACAATAAGTTTTTCCCGGGCTCTTGAATGCCTTTATAATCGCGTACCCTGAAGAATAATCTGATTTGCCTTATAATAAAAAGATAAACGTTCAATAATATAATTTATAATAGAAATATAGAAGTCGATCAATAATGTGATTTATGATGAGAAGATAAACGTTGATAATTTATAATGAAAATATAAACGTCGGTCGATAAACGTTTTACCCACCGCGTTCGCTAGGTCAGATACTTTAGCACGTGTACCGTCGGTAAGTGGCCGGCAGCTGCCGTAGCATCGTAGCATTGTAGCATCCGGACTAGCCTCGGATTTTTACAGAGTAGATCAATATTTTTCTACGTCACAGGACCGTTGGTGGAAGTAGAGCTCTCGCCTGGTACCCTGTGAAGTCTTACGTACACGTCCACCTGACCGCCGCTACGATCCGGCGTCAGTGGGATGCACTTTGGGTGCATGTGCAGCTATTCGACATATCAGGGCCGTACCCTGTTAAGTTATCGCCTTTTATATTTTCCCTGAGATATTCTGATTTATATTTAAATTATTTCCCTATCTTATTCCGTACGCTATCGTGATTTATGGGTCTTTAATATCGTGGTATTTTATGTCCGGTATTTCGATACGTGGAGACTATTAATTTTGTTCTTAAGAGCATAGCCTGTTGTATCGTGCTATCCTCGGCTACCAGAGAGAAAGAGAGAGAGAGAGAGAGAGAGAGAGAGAGAGAGAGAGAGAGAGAGAGAGAGAGAGAGTCCGCTTTGTTGATGTTTTGGATGGCACAGCACAGTTTCGAGCGCAGCACAGCCTCAACTGCTACCCGTTAAGTGTATGCCCAGTGCTACAGCTGGGCTCTGCGTGTATCAGTGCGGCTGCAGCTAGCGAGGGCTCATTTGGTTTTTCTTCCTGGTAGCTGGACTTCTGCGTTGGCGGGACCTGCGAACAAAACTGTTTCCCGAATGCCGAATTTCTCGTCTTTTTATATCAGTATCCCCTCTGTCCGTCCCATGCTGCTGATATTACTGTAGCTGGTGGCGGTCCTGTAGCCCATCTCCTGTAGCCAACTGATAGCCTTGGTCTTTTTAAAATTTGTCGTTGGTTTTTAATTCTCCACTGGTGCTTTTTGAAACGAGTAACGGGACTTGGTCTCCGACGTGCCGGTCTACTTGGTGTGTATAACGCGCGGTAGCGGTGACTTGGTGTGTGCGCCGCGCGTTTGTTAGACGACCAGTACGTCATAATACCAATATCGGCACTGCTGATATACTTATCATGCTGGACTTTTTCAAGAATTTCATCAGCTTTTTCAGTGATTGGACGACCAGAGCGTGACTCATCTTTCACATCAAAATTACCAGAACGAAAGCGAGCGAACCATTTCCGCGCAGCAGATTTTGATAAAGTACCTTCACCGTACACAGCACAAATTTTTTCACAATCCTGCGCAGCGTCCTTCCCTTTTTCGTCATAATATTGAAAAATATAGCGCAATTTTTCATTACTTTTCTCCATTTTCAAACGCAAACAACTTTCCAACCACTGCACTAATTTCGATGTTTATACACTCAAAGTAACAAAGTAAAGTAGTAGTTTAGTGGTGTCGCTACGATCTGTGTTTCCTGATTTATTTACATTTGATGCCATCTATCGGGAAAAACGCCACGAACTTTTTAGTTCTTGGCGTTCTTGCGGTCGATATCAAATTCTACTTGGTATTGGTCGGAACGAAAGAGAGATCTCTCTGCAATGATAAGACAACTTGGAAAACCCACGATGTTACTCACTCTGCGTGCCAATGAAATCGGGTGAAATAATTTGTTACGAACACTATATAAATTAAAGAACAATGGAGCTGACATTTCTGAGGAAGAAGCTGAGGAACTAACTTAGATTCAGAAGACAACACTCATTAATGAAGATGCTGTCACCTGCGCTATTTATTTCAACAAATTGGTGAATGTTTTAATGAATATCCTTCAGTCAAAGAAGAATAGCCCATTCGGAATTTATCATGTGTTCAATTATTTTAAAAGAATATAATTTCAACATCGTGGTAGCCCTCATGCACACATCCTATTATAGCTCAATAATGCTCCACAAAATGCACTTGGTACAGGTAAACAGGATGCAATAACAATGATTGATCAACTAATATCAGTTTCTTCGTCAGAAGCTTCTGGAAATATTAAACTGCAGACACATAAATACACATTTATTTGCTTCAAAGTGAATCGCACGAACCAGCCACAGAAATGTTAGTATATTTGAGGCACCATTTCTGCCATGCAAATACACGACAATATTAACACCAATGCCGAAAGATCATCCGGGATTTGCAAATTACGCTCGACGTTATCAAATGCTCAGAATAAACTTGGAGAATAATGATTATACAGACATCGAGTCATTTTATGATAAAAATGGTATTACTTGCGATGAAGACTATTTTTATATATTAGGTGCGCAACTGAGTTCCCGCTGTTTTTCAAGAGATGGCTCCAGTAGTAAGTGCTGGTTGATTGGGACATAACCAAAACATCATGAACCAAGCTTAGACATATGGTAAACAAACCGCCTTGACACATTAGTGATTTTGTTTTTGCGTCATATACTTTTGGTTGTGTGAAAATATCTGATTTTGTGCCAAATAATCCTCATTTGCAGGAAGTATTGCTTTTCTTCTTTTATTCGAAGAAAACGGCGGCAGAAGCACATCGAGAACTCCAAAAAATTTACGGAGATGCTGCTCTAAGTGAAACAACATGCCGTGATTGGTTCCGTCGCTTCAAAAACGGTGATTTTGATGTTGACGACCGTTCGCGTGAAGGAAGGCCAAAAACCTTCGAAGACGCTGAATTGGAGGCATTGCTCGATGAGGATCCGTGCCAAACGCAAAAAGAGTTTGCTTCAGCATTAGGAGTTACCCGCCAAGCCATTTCCAAGCGATTGCATGCGTTGGGAATGATTCGAAAACAAGGAACTTGGGTTCCTTATGATTTGAAGCCAAGAGACGTTGAGCGTCGTTTTTTCGCCTGTGAGCAACTGCTCCAGCGGCAAAAAAAGAAGGGTTTTCTTCATCGCATCGTTACGGGTGATGAAAAATGGATTCATTACAATAACCCAAAGACAACAAAATCACAGGGACTGCCCGGTCATACTTCTACGTCGTCGGCTCGGCCGAATATTCACGCTGCGAAGATTTTGCTGTGGGACCAGGGCAGTGTTATTTATTATGAGGTGTTGAAACCGAACGAAACCATCACTGGGGAACGGTATCGAACTCAATTGATGCCATTGAGCCGAGCACTGTGCGAAAAGCGGCCACAATACGAGCAGAGGCATGAAAAAGTGATTCTACAGCATGACAACGCTTGGCCTCACATTGCCCAACCCGTTAAAACCTACTTAGAAACGCTCAAATAGGACGTCCTACCCCACCTGCCATATTCCCCAGATATTGCGCCATCCGATTATTACTTGTTCCGTTCGATGGCACATGGTCTGGCTAATCAGCAGTTCAGCTCATATGAAGACATCTCAAAATGGCTTGATTCGTGGATAGCCTCAAAAGACGAACACTTCTACCGTGACGGTATTCGAGCTCTGCCAGAAAGATGGGGAAAAGTTGTCGCTAGCGATCGGCAATATTTTGAATGATTCATTTGTAAACATTTTTTCACGATAAAGTTGCATTTTATTAAAATAAAAAACAGCGGGAACTTAGTTGCGCACTTAATAGTTGAAGCAGGAATTACTCGACCTAAAGTGTTTTTAAAACGATTACCATCAGAAAAGTGGCATAACCCGTTCAACCCTTTCGTGTTCAATATTTTAACATCAAATACAGATTTCCAGTTTAACGTCGAAGAATACTCTTGTGCCGCGTATGTCGTAGGGTACGTGAATAAAACAAACAGAGGCATAAGCAACTTGCAACGTCAAATTCATGAAATCATGGATGAAAATCCGGAATTCGATACAGTTGAGATCACAAGAAAAATGTGTGCAAATATGCTTAATACAGTTGAGTTAACAAGTCAAGAAGCTGTATGGTACTTACTTCGGGAGCCAATGTCAAAAAGTTCATTTGTGGTACTTTATATTTCTACAGTGTGGCCTGTTGAGAGGCATCGAATTAGAAAAACACAGAAACAATTGGAAGAAATGCACGCTGATGAAAATTCAACAGATATATGGAAAGAAATTTGGTTCGACAAATATGAGCAGCGACCAGAAGATATGGATTTAGTAACAATAGCACAATTTGTTGCCAATTATTCTAAGAATTCACAAGGGACATATACTCGAAGAAAATAACAGCGCATCATTCGTTATAAAGGGTGTCCCAGCAAGAGCGCCGGATATAAATTTGCCGCCATTTTGTTAATACGAGTTGTACGGTGATTTTTTTTTTACGTTTGTCACGTACTGACCACGTGATTTAAGAATATGGAGAAGTATTCAAACCAACAAAGTTTAATTATTGTAAAAACACATTACAAAAATGGTGAAAGTTTTGCGAAAACAGTTCGCCAATTACGTCAAGTTTTTGGTTGCAATAATGCTGCAAATGAATCGACTGTGAGGCGTTTAATTACAAAATTTGAGACCAAATTTACGCTGATGGATCAGAAGATCATTGTTCGTCGTCGTCCTTGTCGGTCACTCGAAAATATAGCCACAGTAACGGAATCTGTGGTCGAGAATCCAGGAACTCCCATTCGGCATCGTGGTCAACAACTAAACATTTCCAGTAGCACTATGCAACGAATTTTGATAAAAGATCTGCATTTGCACGCGTACAAGGTTCAATTGGTGTAAGAAATTAAGCCAAGGGACCATGCGCAGCGCCGTGAATTTGCTGATTGGGTGTTAAAACATCATCAAATTAATGCGGATTGTTGACCACGATGCCAAATGGAAGTTCCTGGATTCTCGGCCACAGATTCCGTTACTGTGGCTATATTTTCGAGTGACCGACAAGGACGACGACGAACAATGATCTTCTGATCCATCAGCGTAAATTTGGTCTCAAATTTTGTAATTAAACGCCTCACAGTCGATTCATTTGCAGCATTATTGCGACCAAAAACTTGACGTAATTGGCGAACTGTTTTCGCAAAACTTTCACCATTTTTGTAATGTGTTTTTACAATAATTAAACGTTGTTGGTTTGAATACTTCTTCATATTCTTAAATCGCGTGGTCAGTACGTGACAAACGTAAAAAAAAAATCACCGTACAACTCGTATTAACAAAATGGCGGAAAATTAAAATCCGGCGCTCTTGCTGGGACACCCTTTAGAAACTACGATATGGCATCAGATTATAATAAATATAAAAGATCACTTTACATATTCCCTTCCGAAATGAAGTAGCTGAAGTTTTAGCAGAAATGAAATTCATCGAAATTTACGACGAAAACGAAGATATCATATTGCAGCGTCGAAAGGAATTTGAGTCTGATTTGGACATTAACAAAACCATTGAAATTTGTCGGAGATTGTGCCGTGAAGATGGACTACAAGACGACAATGATGATGATGAAGCTCGTGATGCCGTTACCAGATTTCCAGAGGCAAATCCATTTCAAGCACTGTATAATAACTCGAATGCAGATGTTAATAATGATTTACGCTTAGCGACGCTGATTAAACTCGGGGCAATCGCTAAGAAAAAAGAGAACCTGATGCCCAATCGAAACTTCTTTGAACTTATGCGAATGGCAAATGGAAAACAAAAACATCTTCTCATGCATGTTATTTCACATCTTCAGTCCGAAAGACCCTCGCCATTGCAAATATTCTTCACGGGCTTTGCAGGATGTGGAAAAATATTTGTAATAAAACTGTTAATGGAAATTTATAATAGGTACACACAGAATGATGGATATTGTAACGCTTACATAACTTGTGCTTCAACTGGGAAAGCTGCAGTAGCAATTGGTGGAACAACGGTCCACACAGCTTTACAAATAAGTTTGTCCAAATTACATCCTTTGTCAATGGAAGTCGCCCAACAATATCGTTCACTATTTAAATACGTTCGTATTCTAATTATAGATGAAATCAGTATGATCGGTGCTGAACTGTTTGAGCAAATCGACGCAAGATTGAAACAGATCACTGGTAATTTCAACGACAATTTTGGAGGACTGGATCTAATTCTAATTGGAGATCTACGTCAACTACCGCCGCACAGTGGGGCTGATTCCCGAAAAGCTGGTCAAAAGTCGAAAAATGAAGTTTTATTTTATAGGATTTAGAGTACATATGTGGATAGAGTAATGTTTAAACAATATAATGGAACATTTTATAAGGGCTAGTGAAGTATACCTGGCAAGTATAAGCCAGTACAAAAGATACCTTCGCGCAAGTAATAGCTCGATCGTTCGAGTTCATATTCAAGCGTCATATTAAAAAATTCGTAGAAAATCGTAAAATTGGTGTTTCTTAATTCTGCAAAATGGAGGTTTCAGGTTGAAGAAAGTAGTTTATTATCATATGCGTCGAAAGTTATAACAGATACATATAAATTAATAGCTAAACAATGTCTAAAGTAGAAAAAAATGAAAAACTGTGTGCAATCATTTTAGAAAAACAGGGAAAAAGCTAGAAGTTCCACAGTGTTCCGCAACGAAACAAGTTTTAAATTAAAGTTTGTACTGTTATGTAATAAAATTAGTAAAAATCAGCTGCAGCTAGCTGCAACTTTGTTTTTAGTGCACATTTGAATATAAAAAATTACAAATTCACATTAACCACTTGTTGCACGTTTTTTTCAAATGAATATAATTTTGTGAAACTTGTTACTCGGGGGTTTTTGGGGTCGCTGAATACGAATCCGGTGTCAAAAAAACTAAATTAAAAATGGCGGATCCAATATGGCGGGCGCAATTTTCGAAATCGGTCGGATTCGCTTGAAACTTGTTACTCGGGGGTTTTTGGGGTCGCTGAATACGAATCCGGTGTCAAAAAAACAAAATTCAAAATGGCGGATTCAATATGGCGGACGCAATTTTCGAAATCGGTCGGATTCACTTAAAACTTGTTACTCGGGGGTTTTTGGGATCGCTGAATACGAATCCGGTGTCAAAAAAACAAAATCCAAAATGGCGGATCCAATACGGCGAACATAATTTTCGAAATAAAACCACCATATTTAATTTTGTTTTTTCTTGGCTATGCAACGTGAATAGTTCCATAGCGTAGTGGCTTACACGCTGGACTCGTACATTATTGTTCTCGGTTCAAATCTCGTGTAGGTGATTTTTTTTTATTTTGCATAATAATTATTTAATAAAATTGTAGTTAAATTAATTCAGCAATTTTCGTAATTTTAATACTTATTTTAATGTTATAAATAACTTATTTCGTTTTAGAGTATATATTGTTAGATTCTAACATTTATAGAGGATAACGGAACATTTGAAAAGAGTCGACTGTATACATAGACCTACCTGCAATATATAGGTCTACCTATACATAGTGGAACAGATAGACTTTTTGCGAGGGTAATGGAATATTTGAAAAGGGTCGATCACGTCACAAAGGATCGATAGGCCTACCTGTGGGCCTATGGCAGTTACGAGCAGAGTTGCCTGATACTTATCTTTTTCGCGCATGCCTATTCAGGTTGGCATCCACGTGTTCATCAGTGAAGTACTTAGTTCAACTATTTAAAGGTATATATAGCCCTTATTTTGAAAGAGAGATGTTATTTTTATAGAAATTTAATACCGGCTATGATAAATCAACTAATAATAAATTACTGTCGCTCAATAATTTATTACTGCTTATTTTATCACAAGTTGCGTTAAATTTTTATAAGGGTAGTTATTTGTTGGAAAATATATGGGTTCCTTATTGCTATATACATGCCTGGAAATTCTTTCGCCTGAAAAGGGCACGCATCTGGCAAGGGGATATGCTTGATGCAACTCTGGTTATGAGTTACGAGGCAGTGGCGAAGTGATCTTTCTTGGAGTAGCAGCTGTTGTGTTGGATCGTACAAAGTAAAAGAATATTCGAAAATTCGCCAAACATCGTGAAGTGGATCGTTTTGCAAAATGGACGCTTCAAGTGCAAGTAAGTGCATTATTTTTACATGTTTAACAAATAATAATAAAGATATATTGTTATTATTTATTTCATTCATATTTACACAATGCTTAAAGATTACAAGTGAAAAATAACGTATAATGTAACGGTATTTCTCCGTTAGCATTAAATTTTATTCTTCTGAGGGGAAGAATTCAGGCTCGAACACTAAGATAATTAATTGTAGACTTCTATAGGAGGTATAAGTAGGATTTATTCAATAATTATCATAGAATTTAGTAGTGTTCGGCTTTTTGGCGCCGTTCGCCGTACAATTTCTTTGTAACCTTCAGTCGCTCTGATGGTTCTACGCTCTTCTTTACCCGTGGTGTTCAGATTCCGACTTCTGCGCTGAGCGGTGGATATCTCAACTAGGCAGTATCGAGCTCAGCCGTCTTGATCTTTTTCCCGCCTTGGCTGCTGACGTGCGGTCTGCTGGGCTTGATTCGCGGTTGCTGGCGCGTCGGTCAGCCGGTATGGACGCCGGGTCTATGTCCGTGTCCGCGTCGTTTTGTTAAATAGTCAAAATAGTTTGTTTTTCGTGCTGCTTCGCTTTCGGCCCCCTTGATCTTTATGGTCGTGCCGTCCCCGTGATATTCCCAGTGTGTTTTATAGTGATGACAGTGATCCTGGTTCGCGAATAATATACTTTGTGTGTCGAATGATGACGGTTTCCGTTTCACAATTTTTCAGTGACTCTGAATTATTTGACAATCAGTTATCGGATTTCTCAAGAAATCTTCAGCGTTGGACCTGGATCTTCCTGTTATTCTTCGCTCTTGGTGAGTTGGTCTTTTAATTTATCTTTCTCTTCTCCTTTCTATCTGTTGAGTGGTGTCGTTCTTATGCGACGCGCTTGACAAAACTCTTGAAATTGTTTCTATCCTAATTATTTTTCTAATTATCCTAAAATTATGAATCGAGTTTCTATGGGTCGGGCTTACTAATGCTCTCCTAATCCTATTTATTAATTAATTTTCCTAGCTTTCTTTCAAATTTCAACTCCAAAGCCCTCTTGCTTCTTGATGCGGTGACTGGTTTACCACGAATTTCAATTTACAGTCTCAAGTTTTCATGTGATAATTTTTCTAACGGTTGTGTGTCATTCTATTTCTTTTTCAATGTTGTTCTACTTTTTACCCTTTCTCCAAGTGTTTAATTTGGAAACCTATCGGTACCACAAACGAGTCTTTCAAATGTATCGACGCGCTGCGTTCATAATCCTTCTTATAACTATCTGGACTTATTTCTAATTATTCTACCTAAACTGTCTTATCCTATTTTCTTAATTATCCTAAAATAAACCTTGATTGTTTATTTTTAATGTCACCAACTTTCTTTTCTTAGTCTGTTTTCTTTAGAATATTTCCTGTTTTCCTCACACGGTTTAATACTGTCCGCTCTTAATCTTTATAGTAGTCCTTGCACTCACTTGTACTGTGTTTTCTGTTTGGCAATATTCTAATCAATTTATAGGGCCAATTCACACCCTTCCTGTTAAAATTCTTAGATTTACTCTGAAGCTTCTGGATTTTAGCAAAACTTCTACTGCTGCGCACAAGCGAGTACGGTTTCTGTCGACCGTTTGAACGAATAAGCCCCTTTCTCAGTTTGAAGCTGCTTTATATAGCTTTCTCTCCTTACCCACTCTCTTATTTTAACTCTTCTTCTTCTAATATCTCATATAATTTCTTTTGTTTCAGGTTGCCCCGCCACCGTGCCCCTACGTCCCCTCACTGCTCAAGCGAGGCCAGCCGGTCGCTGACCCGCTGTTTTTCGGCAGCGAAGGAATTCGACAGGATTCAGCCTGTTTCGTGGTCTCGCCTAGGCTTCTCTGTGAATTTATTATTTCTTACTTCTTATCTTTCTTATTCTCTATCTGTACTATTTTCTGAATGTGCAAATAAATGGTTCTATTTGCCGTGATTTGTGTTTTATTTTATTTATTTATTTTTTCTTATCTTTCTTTATCCTTTTCAGGTCGTGACTACGTCACAGTAAAGGTTTCAGTTAACGTACAAAAAACGTCATGTTTTGTAAACTTTTATTCACAAAATTATTGTAAACTATAGTTTATATAAATTTTTAGCAAAAGTTTTTGCTTTCACTTCAACGTGTTATAAATTTAAAACTTTCTTTTTTGTTTCAGGTGCTGATAGTACCAAACAAATTTCTGGTTTGTCAAGGGAAGACATTTTTAGATTACTGAAAGACAACTTAAATGACAGTGCTACAATAGCTTTTGAAAAAATTGAAAATAATTTGTCTACAAAATTACAGCGATCTTTTACGTTATCAGACAATGCGAAATCTGTCGTTCGTATACTATTACATAAATTAAAAGCAAAGTGGCAGGAAGTTTGGCGGATGGAACAAAAATTTCTGGAAAAGAATCAGCAATGGCTAAATGGCATCGTTTATTTCGATGAAAAGAAAGAAGATGGATCACCACCACAAACCACGTCAGATGAAACACATATGGGCCGCCCAAAACAGCAATTTGCACAATCCAGTGAAAGAACGAAGCGAAGGAGAACCGAAGACATTCGATCGGGATCAAGTACTGAAGAGCTCACCTACGCAACACAGATGAATTTACGAATCGAAGGAAACGTGGAAGCTGCTAAAATTGTTAAATATATAACTTCGAGTAGTCCATCTAAAGCTCGAAAGTATAGAAAATCTTTGGAGTTTATTCCTGAAGTCACTCTTTCTGTTGATGAAGCTGTTTCACTTGTAATCGAGCAAAAACTATCGCGAAGTCAATACCAGGGATTAAGGAGTGTAAGTAAAAAAAAAGAAATGTATATTATATCCATCTTATAAATTAGTACAGAAAGCTAAGTGTAAATGTTATCCTGAAAAAGGTAGTATTAGTATATGTGAAACCAATGCAGAAGTTAAACTACAAGCTTTATTAGACCATACAATCAGCCGACTGTTGACGACTCAAATGGATGTCGTAAAAAGTTTGCCGGATGAACAGCTTTCTAATTTTTATTTAATTTGTAAGTGGGGTTGTGATGGCAGTTCTAGCCAAAGAATGTACAAGCAAAAATTTAGTGATGATGATGGAAGTAAATCAGATGCTAGTATCTTTTTCACTTCGCTTGTTCCAGTGCAACTAATATCGATCGATAAAAATACATCTGCAAAAATCATTGTACGGAAAAATCCGAGACCATCATCACCACGCTTTTGTAGACCAATAAAAATTGAATTTTTGCATGAAGCTACTGAGGCCACTGTTAAACAAACAGAGTATATAAAAGAACAAGCGGACAAACTTATGCCTTTTAAAACTGTAATTAATGGAAAAGAGATCATTGTTACTTACGAACTTGCTTTAACTATGATTGATGGTAAAGTTTGTAACGCAATTACTGCAACTGCGTCTACTCAACGTTGCTATTTATGTAATGCTACTAGTAAAGATTTCAATAAGATCGATGTACTTTTGAAAAAAGAAATTAATAGAGATAATTTAACTTTTGGCTTATTTACGTTACATATGTGGATTCGATTATTTGAATGTTGTTTGCATGTTTCGTATAAATTGGATATTAAAAAATGGCAAGCGCGAACAAGTGAAGATAAGAAAGCGACAGAAAATAGAAAAAAATATATTCAAAAAGGTTTTCGCCAATAGTTAGGACTTATTGTGGATCAACCAAAGCCTGGATATGGTAGTATGAATGATGGGAACACTGCTCGACGATTTTTCGAAAATGCATTAATTTCCGCTACTATAACGGGCGTTGACGAAGATGTTATTAAAAGGTTCCATGTTATTTTACAAGTTATTTCAAGTGGTCATGAAATTAATGTACCACATTTCCAAGAATACACAATAGAAACAGCTCGAAAATTCGTCGACTTATATCCCTGGTTCTACATGCCTACTTCTGTTCACAAACTTTTAATTCACGGCTCTGAAATAATACAATCTGCTTTATTGCCAATCGGACAAATGTCTGAAGATGCACAGGAGTCTTGTAATAAATGTATTAAAAGATACCGTGAAGATTTTGCACGAAAATGCAGCAGAACAAAATCGATGGAAGATCTTTTCTTGCGCTTGCTAGTGGCATCAGATTCGTATATATCAAGCTTAAAGAAATTGCCACTGTAACGATAATTTTGTGCCTCAACGCACCACGTTACCTATGACTGGTCCAAGTTATTTTTCCTTCCTTTTTATTTTCTCTTTCGAGATGGGCGCCAGGCGCTTTCGCGCCGGAAGGAAAAATACCGAGTTGGATGACCAGTCTCGACCCAGGCCAGCTAGAGCTGTTCAAGGCAGAGTGGGTGGTTCGGACTGTCAAGCTACTTATTAGTCAAACAAAAAAAAAAAGTAAAATACGGATAAAATCAATCAAGTAAAAGAATTTCTTAAAATCCACGAACCAAGTCGAATAATAAAATATTGTCAATAACTACGACCAAACGAGAACAATCCATGGAGTCAGCTAAATAAATAATAGATAAATAAATAAAATAATGACAGTAAATAATTTAGACAACCACAGCAAGTACGGGACTTACAAACTTCTTTATTTCTGGCGATCTGATGGTAATTTCCAATAAACAACAACTTATAATTCAAATAAAATGTCCCGTAAAATCCGTCTCTCGTGTTAACAACTTTCTAAATTCAGTTAGGTATCTTAGTTTTAATCTTTAATTCAACGGCAGCAGTTATCCCGATTTCTCACTCACTCCCATACTTCGGTAGCCTCCAGATACTGTATAGCCTATCTCGCTCGTTTATTTGAATCTCGACCAATATTCACCGACACAGCCAAATATTCGGTTGTCTCAACGCACCGTTCGCGATACGGCCTATCCCGAGCTAATCCCACACACTTCCAAACCGAACCAAAACCAAAACAACGGGACGTCGAGAGGTCACGTACGCGAAGCGATCCACGGCCTGCTATTACAATTTCAAATAAGGTATGCCGTGTAAAAGTCAAACCACCGAGACTTTCTGCGGTCCGTAAGATGCCAAATAACGAATAAATAATGGTCGGTAATTCAATAATAACAAAGAATAATAATAATAATAAAATAATTAATGTGAGAATAATAATCTCGATCAATACCTCGTTGGTTGAATAAAGTATAACAAATAACCAATAAATAATAAATAATAAATAAAACAGAGAAACGCCGATTGATTGGAAGGATACGCGACGCGCTATATAACGTTCTAGTTCCTTTTACATCCAATCTACAACGGGACGACGTACGAATTCGCGCACGACCTTCCAAATCGAAACGAAAGGGAACTCAAATTAACTCACATAAATCCAAAGTCTATATTTCGTTAAAATCTGTGACGCGGTCTATCCCGTTCCAATCCCACACCAACCAACACACTCCGGGATAACGGCCTAACGCGCGCACGTTTTAACTATACGACTACAGAACAGTAACAACGAAAATAACGAACGCACTATTTATCATAGCAAGATACGCTTCGAACCGTACTAATCCCTCGATCAAGTACAAACACGGGATGACGGCCGAGCACGCACTGCAGGCATTCGCAAAAATAAAATAATATCCAATATAATAAGAGAGATAAATAAAATAAAATAAGACGAATAAAATATTATAAATCTATAAGTGTCAATTATTCCTGAAAGTTCGCGACACGGCCTATGACATTCAAATCCCTCACATACAATCCGACCACGGGATGATGTACCAACACGCGCGCGTTCTTACAGCAAAATGACTACAGAACAGTAACAAAAAAAAGGACAACGAACGAAGTGACTTCTTCCCGGCTCTAACCGCCAAACGATCACGCTATTACACTCTACTCGACGCAGCCTGTCCCGATACGAATAGTACTCTGTGCGTGGTATATCAGAATCGCAGGTACGACTAAGTTTGAATCGAACTTTCCAAAGAATTAAAAAAAAACAATAATAATCAAATAATGGCGAAAGACCGTAGAAGGGAAGAGAGCTCACCGGGACGATGACGATGCGATGTTCCTTGCTAATCCTTCTTAACCCAAAACCGTCTCGAAATTCTCTCCTCTGGATACCATCCTCGATTTACTCCTCGTTGTTTCAAAAGATATGCCCCGGTACCCACGATAGGTAGTGATAGATTTCGACGAAATCAACGGTGGAGCGGGACGATATGATACTCGCTGCTACGTCCTGTTCGCTCGACGGTAACCGGGAAAAAGCCCCGAGGTCCTGCCGGCACGCGTGCCCGTAACCTATGATCCCCTCTTAGCGAGCCGAACTCGGTTAATTGGGGGAACCGGTGTCGCACGATGACCGCGTCTAGCGCCTCGGCGGGACGACGCAAATATTAATAGCAGATAATAACCATGTGTAGTCCAGTCTGGCAGGTGAGCCCCGTGAGATAGACTGGTTATTGCTAGTAGATCAGATGACCGAGAATAGATAATAGCATATTGGCCATAGATGAACGTCGAGCGGGACGGCTGTAGATCCCGACCCCGAGAAATGGAAAACGTCTGTATCCTCTCTCTCTCTCTCTCTCCTACGAAACGGTGACTCGATCCCGCAACCGCCAAGAGGTGTGGGCCGCCCTCTTCCTTCCTTTTCCTCTCCGCTCCTCGGTCGTACGATTTAAGAAAAATAAATACAAAAAAACAAAAAAAAATTATTTAGAGTACGGCGATTACGCCTTACAGCCCTGCGAGATCGTGTTGGCAGCCGTCGTGCGAGAAGGACGTAGCGCTTGAGGATTTTGCCACGTTACACCACATAAGAAAATAAAATCCTTATTTCCGGAAACAATTGCTTTGCTTACTTCACCAACTGTTTATGCGTCTACTGATGATTCTATCTCTTCTTTTTCGATGTCGTCTGATCGATGTCGATCAATTCGACTGATGATGAAGACTAATTTTTATGTTAATATTAGAACAATATTCTTGTTAATATAAATTTATTTTTTGAATTTGGCTTTGTACTGTATTTCTCAAATAAATATGTTAGTATTTAAAAAATCGTGTTCCTTATTACACTTTCTTATATATTTGAATTGAACATTTTTCAATATTTTTATAAATGATTAAAAATGTAATTACTTATCTGAAATATGTACAAAATATTTCTTTTAAACAAGAAAATCATTACTCTGTAATCCACATACATTTATTTTAAAACTGTAAATCAAATTATTATACAGTAATCTTGAAAAATGTTTACTTAAACTAAAATAATTTTAAATTAACTGATTGAACATGTTAATTTTATTTCACAAAATCTATTTTGTTTCAGAAAATGATTTTAAGAAATATGTGCTTCAAAGAAAAAATTACTTGCATGTAACTGAAGTACATTCACTTCAATAAAAAAAGGAAATGTAACTTGTAAATAGTATAAAATAAGTCTTTCAACAGTGATTTTAATCAATACAATTATATATGTAAAAGTAGATGTTTTATTACTTTTTATCAAATATATAATTTACTTACAGATTTATAAAAAGTTAATAAATTTTTATAGTCGCTATTTTGGATCTGTCATTTCGAATTTTGTCTTTTTCACATCGGATTCATGTTCAGCAACCTCAAAAACCCCCGAGTAACAAGTTGCAAGCAAATCCGGTTGATTTCGAAAATTGCGTCCGCCATATTGGATCCGCCATTTTGAATTTTGTTTTTTTTCACACCGGATTCGTATTCAGCGACCTCGAAAACCCCCAAATAACAAGTTTCAAGCAAATCCGGGCGATTACGAAAATTGCGTCCGCCATATTGGATCCGCCATTTTGAATTTTGTTTTTTTCACACCAGATTCGTATTCAGCGATCTCGAAAACTTACAGAAACCAAGTTTCATACAAATTCGATAAACATTCCGTATTATAACTGAGTATTTTCGGTTTTTTTACAATTGTGACTTCAGATTCGTAATCAGCGACCCCAAAAACCCATATATACTATATCTCAAACAGAATGAACTACGTTTTCGACTTTTGACGAGCTTTTCGGGAATCGGCCCCACTGTGCGCCGGTTCGAGCAACACCAATTTATAAACAGCTGAGACGAGAACTAGCAGGTCCTACACTGTGGCGAGGCTTGCAATTCTATGAGCTCACAGAAGTCATGCGGCAAGCTAATCAAGTATTTTCAACAATATTGACAAAAATTGGCGATGGAAGGTTATTAGATGAAGATGAGCTGCAGTTGATAGAATCAAGATTCTTTACAAAAGAAGAGGCTGACAGACTGTATCCGGATGGTGTGCGGTTATTCTTCAATAATCGATCTGTTAGTGAGTATAATAATCACATTTTTAATTGTGCAGACGTCAAATTTAATTCCATAGAAACAGATGTTTATATTGGTTGCCAAGGAGCTCAGCAAGAAGCCGCTATACATCAAAATCTTCACAAGATGTCGACTATTGATACCGGAGGATTACCATACGAAGTGACATTGGTATTAAACAAATCATATATATTAACCACCAATATCGACGTGTCAGATGGGTTAGCGAATGGTGCTACAGGAGAATTGGTCCACATAGAATATAATGATGCTGGTGAAATAGGTCGTCTATGGCTAGAATTTCCGGAGTCAACCAAAACTGGTGAGAAGATACGTAAGAAAACTGCTGCGTCAATACAAAGACACAACCTCAGTCGACTGGCTGTTCCGATAGATCGAAGAACTTCTACAATTCCACTTGTTGCGAATAAAACGATTGTCGCAAAACGCAATCATTTGCCGTTAGTGCCAGCATGTGCTATAACAATACACAAATCTCAGGGAGGTACATTTAGTGAGATTGTGTATAAGTATGAGAAAACTCACCCTCAACAGCTCGTATACATAGCGTTATCACGTGTTACCAGTATTGAAGGTTTATATATTATTACTATTAATGGAAATCAACGATTTTACACGAGCGACATAGAGCGGCATCTCTGATGGGCTTGCAAGCGGAATTCGAAAGGGTTTCATTGAACAGACTGCAAACAATCGGAGGATTATTGACATGATTCATTACAAATACAGCATTTGATAAACCTAAAATAACGGATCATGCGTGGCTACAGGTTAAATTAGAATCGATTAAATCGAAAAGTAAATTCAGAGTATTTAGTAGTAGAGATTATAGCAAATTTAATATAACAAATTTCTTGGATTGTTAGAAATGAATTTAGTACAAGGATAGGGTTTAAATGTAAACAGAAGAGCAGAAAAGTTAATTAATAGTATAGTAGGTACATTAATTATAGTAGCTCGAATGAAAATGTTTTAAATTCCAGATGTATGGTATGGGAAAAGGTAGTTTTAGATGTAATTAGATTAGCAACAGAGATGAGGGATGAAGCTCATTGTAAAGCAGTTTATACGAATGCAGAACAGGATTGGTTCAAGTTCAAGAATGAGAGAAATGCTGTAGTTAAGCTTATTAGAGATAAAAAGAAAGAATATAATGAAAGTATGACAGATCAAAACAAGAATGATCCGATGACAATGTGGAAAACTTTAAAAGAAGTAATTAGAGGCGAATCAAAGGAACGAAACGTTATAGAAAATATAGATTTTGAGATACTGGATAACACAAATGAATGTAATATACCGGATAAGTATAATTAATTTTATAGACAAAGTATTGACAATATAGTGAATTCTATAGAAAGAGATAGGAGAAAATCAGGTAAAAGAACTATTTATGTTATAGAAAGGAGAGACACCATAGAAGATTTTGAAATGATTGAAGCAAAATATTTAGAGAAAATTGTTATTAGTTTACCCAACAAAAAGGGAACAGAGGAGGGAAGATCGAATGAGTTGCTGAAATCAATATTTCATGTGATAAAAGATGAATTTGTAGGTATAATTAATGATTCTTTGAGAACTGGTCAGTGTCCAAACGATTGGAAAACGTTAACGATTATACCGATACCAACAGTAGGCAAGCCTAGGACTGCTAGTGAATACAGACCAATTAATATTCTTCCGATATATGAAAAAGTATTAAAACTTGTAGTGAAAGAGCAATTAAAAATATATTTAGAAAGTAATGGCATCATTACAGAACATCAGTCGGGTTTTAGAAAACAACACTCGTGTGAAACTGCAATTCGATTATGGACGATGAACGATTATGGACGAATGGAAATTAATAATCAGTGAGGGATAAATGGTAGGAGTAATATTCATGGACCTGAAGCGAGCGTTCGAGACAGTAAATAGAGAAAGATTAGTAGAAAAATTATACCAGTATGGAATAAGAGGAAATGTTTTAGAATGGTTTCAGTCATATTTGGATAATATAAGGCAACAAGTGCGTTTTCGTGACATAGTATCCGGACATATTGCAACTAGATATGGAGTCCCGCAGGGTTCTGTATTGGGGCCCTTATTGTTTACTATATAAAGGGTGATTTTTTTGAGGTTAGGATTTTCATGCATTAGTATTTGACAGATCACGCGGGATTTCAGACAAGGTGTCAAAGAGAAAGATGCTCAGTATGCTTTGACATTTCATAATGAATAGACTTACTAACGCGCAACGCTTGCAAATAATTGAATTTTATTACAAAAATCAGTGTTCGGTTCGAAAAGTGTTTCGCGATTTACGTCCGATTTATGGTCTACATAATCGACCAAGTGAGCAAACAATTAATGCGATTGTGACCAAGTTTCGCACTCAGTTTACTTTATTGGACATTAAACCAACCACACGAATGCGTACAGTGCGTACAGAAGAGAATATTGCGTCTGTTTCTGAGAGTGTTGCTGAAGACCGTGAAATGTCGATTCGTCGCCGTTCGCAGCAATTGGGTTTGTGTTATTCGACGACATGGAAGATTTTACGCAAAGATCTTGGTGTAAAACCGTATAAAATACAGCTCCTGCAACAACTGAAGCCGAACGATCTGCCACAACGTCGAATTTTCAGTGAATGGGCCCTAGAAAAGTTGGCAGAAAATCCGCTTTTTTATCGACAAATTTTGTTCAGCGATGAGGCTCATTTCTGGTTGAATGGCTACGTAAATAGGCAAAATTGCCGCATTTGGAGTGAAGAGCAACCAGAAGCCGTTCAAGAACTGCCCATGCATCCCGAAAAATGCACTGTTTGGTGTGGTTTGTACGCTGGTGGAATCATTGGACCGTATTTTTTCAAAGATGCTGTTGGACGCAACGTTACGGTGAATGGCGATCGCTATCGTTCGATGCTAACAAACTTTTTGTTGCCAAAAATGGAAGAACTGAACTTAGTTGACATGTGGTTTCAACAAGATGGCGCTACATGCCACACAGCTCGCGATTCTATGGCCATTTTGAGCGAAAACTTCGGAGAACAATTCATCTCAAGAAATGGCCCGGTAAGTTGGCCACCAAGATCATGCGATTTGACGCCTTTAGACTATTTTTTGTGGGGCTACGTCAAGTCTAAAGTCTACAGAAATAAGCCAGCAACTATTCCAGTTTTGGAAGACAACATTTCCGAAGAAATTCGGGCTATTCCGGCCGAAATGCTCGAAAAAGTTGCCCAAAATTGGACTTTCCGAATGGACCACCTAAGACGCAGCCGCGGTCAACATTTAAATGAAATTATCTTCAAAAAGTAAATGTCATGGACCAATCTAACGTTTCAAATAAAGAACCGATGAGATTTTGCAAATTTTATGCGTTTTTTTTTAAAAAAAAGTTCTCAAGCTCTTAAAAAATCACCCTTTACATAAATGATATAGTTAAAAGTTGACCAGAAGGATGTAGTATAAAAATGTTCGCCGATGATACCATATTATATATAACTGGCGTAAGTTGCGAAGATGTCGAACAAGAGATGAATATGATGCTTAATTTAGTTCAAGAATGGATGTATGCTAACGGATTAAAATTAAACGCGAGTAAGACAAAATATATGGTCGTGAGAAGCGTAAGAAAAAAACTAAGGGCGAACATTGCGGTAAAGTTTATGGATGGAACACCAATAGAACAAGTAGAAAAAATAAAGTACCTCGGCGTAATTATTGATAATAACTTAAGATTGGAAGAAATTGTGATTATATGTTGAAAAAATAGGTGAAAAAATAAGTTTTTTGAATAGAATATTTTCCAGCGTATACTAGGTGTGTTGTACAGGGTGCGCCATCTCAATCTGGTCGATGGAAGTATTGAATAACTCTGACAGATTTTAACCGACCAGCGTCGTACAACACGTTTCGTATAGGTTATTTCAGTACAATTTCAACCATGTATCGCTATACGCCGAAAGAACGCTTGGCTTACACGAATAACGTTAGTCGAATCAAGGAAGCTGAGCCGGATTTTTGGGAGCGAATTCTGATGACCGACGAGGCTCATTTCACCCTCTCTGGCGCTGTCAACAAACAAAACTGTCGCATGTGGGGCACCGATAATCCTCATATTATTCACGAAACTCCATTGCACGATGAGAAAGTGACAGTTTGGGCCGGTGTTTGCTCAAAAATCACCATTGGACCATTTTTCTTCAGAGCCGGTGAAACTGTCAATGGGGATCGATATCGGTGGATGTTGGCACACTTTGTTTTACCACAATTGCGTGAAAAAGGTCTTAAGGAATTTTGGTTCCAACAAGATGGTGCGACATGTCACACTGCGCGCTCAACAATGGACTATTTGCGTCGGAAGTTCCCAGGACGTGTGATATCAAAGAAAGGTGATATTGACTGGCCACCAAGATCGCCGGATTTGACTGCACCGGACTTCTTCTTGTGGGGATTTTTGAAAAGTAAAGTCTATGCCAACAAGCCGAAGACCATAGAGGAGCTAAAAAACAACATTCGAGCCGAAATCGCAGCGATATCGCCCGAGACGCTGGCAAATACAATGGAAAATGCCGAAAAAAGAGCTCATTTTTGTCTCAGTAATAAAGGCGGACATTTGATCGATGTGGTTTTTGGAAACTAATCAAAATAAATTGTAATGAATCAAATTTAATAAAAAAATACGACTTTGTGAAATCTGTTGAAAATTCTCTAAGTTATTCAATACTTCCATCGACCAGATTGAGATGGCGCACCCTGTATATCAATCGATCATTGCACCTCATTTTGAATACTGTGCGACCTTATTAATTGGTATGGGTGAAACGCAGGTAAATAAACTGCAAGTAGCGCAGAATCGGGCTATGCGGGTCATATTACAGTGTAGACGTGATACCAAAGTTGAGTATATATCGCAAGCGTTGCAATTCATGTCCGTGAGACAGAGGCTACACTATAATATTTATTGTATATTTGTTTTTGAAATGGTGAAAGGCCTGTTTCCCGATTATTTTAGGAATAAGATATAAATAGTAAGGAACATATATTGAAGAAAATTGCGGCAAGCTGAGAATATTGCAATTCAATTTCGTCGTACAATGAATGCGCAAAAAGTATGTTTTACGAAGGAATAAAGATATATAATTATTTACCGATAGAGATAAAACGTAGTGGGAGATTGAAGCATTTTAAACGAAATGTAAAGGAGTATATCTTAGGTGTAAGTTATTATTAAGTTAGTTTCATGTAATTATTTTATGTATTAAAATAGCTGTGAAAGCTAATAAAGATCTCTCTCTCTCTCTCTCTCTCTCTCTCTCTCTCTATCGCTCTCTCTCTCTCTCTCTCTCTGATTATTATGTTTCGTTCTTATCGAAAACAAATGAACTATTGCCGGTATTGGATATAAATTGTCTTAATATAAATAATTTGAATATTGAATTTTCAATGTAGCATACTACTGTGTTCAAAAAGTAAGGTGAATTTTTAATTTAAACTTCCCGCGTTAACCGAATCGGACAAATGAATTTTTTTTTCGAGTTGGTAGGACTGTTAGTGACATCTGTGACAAATTGCATGTCAATATCATCATTAGTTTTTAGTTTACGCTTGGTTTTGTGAACAAAGAAAAGTGAATTTGGCGATTTTTACGATGTCGAATTTTGTTGAGCAAAGAAGTGCTATTAAATTTTGCTTGCGGAATGAAATTTCCGCCGCTGAAACGTATCGAATGTTACAAAAGGCCTTCGGTGACGAGACTATGTCACAGAAAAATGTTTACAAGTGGTACAAAGACTTCAAAGAAGGCAGAGAACGTGTTGATGATTTGGAACGCTCTGGACGACCATCGACGTCAATTGATGAGCAACACATAAAGAAAATTAAGAAATTGGTGCTCGAAAATCGTCGATTAACAATTCGAAACCTTGCCGACATGCTTGCAATATCAATTGGATCAGTGCAAGCAATTTTGAAGGATCATTTGTGCCTCAGAAGAGTCAAATCGCGTTTGGTGCCAAAATTTCTCAATTTTTTCGAAAAAGAGCGTCGCGTTCAAGCATGTGAATCAATGATTTCTGACTATCAGGACGTCTGCAAACAAATTATTACGGGCGATGAGACTTGGATTTATGCTTATGATCCGGAAACAACCGATCAATCGAGCGAATATCGTGCCAAAGGTGAACCGAGACCGAAAAATCCATGCCAAAGTCGCTCAAAAATCAAGGTCATGTTGACAGTTTTCTTCGATTATCGTGGTGTGGTGCATTACGAATTCCTTCCCACTGGCCAAACTGTCAACAAGGAATATTATTTAAGTGTTATGCGTCGTTTGCGTGAAGCTATTCGCAAGAAAAGGCCAGAATTATGGAAAGACAACACTTGGATTTTGCACCACGATAATGCACCGTCGCACACAGCACTGGTTCTTCGTGAGTTTTTCACCAAAAACTCCACTCATGTCGCTCCACAACCACCATATTTGCCTGATTTAGCACCGTGTGACTTCTGGCTGTACCCAAAGCTCAAGAGACCACTCCGGGGAAATCGTGTTGAGTCGATTGAAGAGATCAAACGTGAATCGCTACGCGCATTGAAGGCTATACCTGAGGACGACTTTTTAGCATGCTTCAAAGATTGGAAAAAACGTTGGCATAAGTGTATTGTAGCTAGGGGGATTATTTTGAGGGGGACGAAATCGATTTGGAACAATAAATAAAAAAAATTTATTTTAAAACAAAATTCACCTTACTTTTTGAACACAGTAGTATGTCAAGTATATTATAACATGTATGAGGCGAACCTGTACATTGTAATGATATTACACAGAATAAATGTGAAATACAGTTTGCAATGAATTGAGTTGAATGAATTACAATATAACGAATATTGAAGTTGAATTAACAATGTGATGTTGAATGACTGAGTTGAATGTGACACTGAATATTGAGTTGAATGCAAATGATTCTCGTAATTGAATTGAAGAATATAAATTAAGCTGAATTTCATTTGTGGCATCAAATGAATGATAATCACGGTGTATATGAATATTTTTGCCACGTGGCGATGGTTACGCAATATTTGATATATTACAAGTGTATCTTATAATATATGTTTGAATCGATCATGAATTATGTTAACTACGTTAACCGACAGTGTATAAGATTTACAAATTATAACCAATGATTTAAACAAAACAATAACTTGAATGAGCAACGTAGAATACAACATTATACTGAACCTTGGACTCACAATGGCTGACGCCACGTGGTGAATTGCACACTGCAATTAATTGAGCGCAATTAATTGCTTGATCACACGAATTGATGATTTTAATGTCTCTTGTAATTGTCTGTTTCTTTTGAGAGCAAAAACATGTGAATCGTTCAATACACTCAATGCATATAATTAATGCTACACTGAATTTAGGGTGATTTGGTTTACTGAATACTACACTTTGCGATGCGGATCGAGAGCACGAGTGCTTGGTATGAATGTCCAGTCTAGAGAAATCTAAGATGGATGGAGAGATAGCGTCGCGGTGATCACGTTGTCGGCGGAAATCACTGCAACACTTATCTGCCACATGTTGATTGATGATTGGTCGAGCACGTGGTGTAGCGTGAGCGTATGATCAGAAAGACATAAAGGTGTCCAGCTGATAGATGATTGGATGGTCAATTCACTACGTGGATTTACTGACCATCTCACTAATGATTATAAAAGATTCCGAGGTCAAATTGACCAATTAGTCCATGAGGTGCTGCCACCTCATGACCCCACAGTCCAAACATACACAAAATATAAAGGATCGAGTGAGATTTCCGTACCACGGGTCGATCAACAATGTCCGGACGCCGAAGGTAAACAATCGATCGAACGGTATAGGAGAGACCGACTGTATACCTTCTTCATGATCACAAAGTCCAAACATTCCGCCCGCCATCAGGAACAGCGTTTCTGATTATGATTCTTGCGTGGTTGGCATAGGTAGAATGGCCAATTTGGTAATTGGTCTTTTGAATGTTGTGGTAGCTGTTTTGAGCGTCACAACTCTGATGAGTCCATCTGATCCAGGATGAACATCAATGACTCGAGCAAGTGGCCACTTTGATGGTGGAAAACGTTCATCTGTGATTAGTACTAATGAACCAATGTTGATTGAATTTGATGGATGAAGCCACTTGGTTCGTGATAAATGTGTTTGGAGATATTGATTTGACCATTTTTTCCAGAAGTATTGAACACGTTGTTAAATGAGTTGTCAACGATTTAGTCTTAGCTGTTGAATGAATTCTAATGATGGTTATAGTACCGTATTGATTACATCTCCAATCAAGAAATGAGCTGGTGTCAATGCTGCTACATCATCTGGATCATTGCTGAGTGGTGTTACGTCCCCGTAACTCCACCACACTGCGCCTAGCATCCGACTACCCTTCGGGCACCAGAGCACACCCTGAGTGGTGGCCCTGGCGCTAGAGCTAACGGAAGGCGGATGACATAGACCTTGAACGTATAGAGATAAGAGCTATTCTCCCCAACTATCTGGAAAATTAGGAAAGGGAAGACGGTAAGTTCAAACCAATGAGATGCCAAAGAACTTGCCCTCTCCAACCCCTAATTTTAGACAAGGATAGCATAAACACTAGTATAAAAAGAGCGAAATTGTGCTCTAAAAACCAGTTCTTGTAAAATATTCAACGACACCGGAACAAGCTGAAACATTGTACAGCTCTCCGTTATTTTTCAAATCTATAGTAAAGAGTAAGTTTAAATTCAGTCTTCGAAATTATCTAGAGTTGCGCGGACCGCCGCGAACTCTAACCACCTTCTCTCCCATTCATTATAGTGTCGCGCGGACCACCGCGGACCCTAACTTCCGTCTCTCCAATAGAATTGCGCGGACCACCGCGAATTCTAAATTCTTCCTTTACAATAGTGTTGCGCGGACCACCGCGAACGCTATTTTTCCTCCCTTACGATAGTGTTGCGCGGACCACCGCGAACTCTATTTCCTACCAATTTAACCAGGGAATTGCGCGGACCACCGCGAATTCCTATCCTCCCCCAAAATAAGGGTGTTGCGCGGACCACCGCGAACACCTCTTTTCCTTTCACTCGAACTCCCGGTTGTCAAACAGGAACTCACCATTTACATTTTCTTTATCATTCTCAAACCTCTTCGTAAATTCAAATCTTTAACGATCAAATCACCGAGCCCGTATCCCAGACTAATTAGCCGTAGCTAAGGTCTAAAACAGGGCAATTTCTCATGTTACTTGGACGTAACATACCTTTTTGGTGACAGCGGTGGGATACTAACGGTAATTTGGTCAAATCATGCCAATTGAGCATTCACCGCAAAAGGGTGAAACCAATCCTGTAATTCAAACTGTTGACAACCCGTCGAGTGCCTCTAATCTAAATCCTCCACCTTTACCTACACAAGAAAATAACAGCGACGACAATCTATCCACAACATCCAACGAAGGCACAACACAAGAAGTAGACATGCCTATAGGAACTTCACAAACGGTATCCCTTAAGGATGCAGTCGAAGTTGTTGTTAAATTCGACGGGACAAATATTCCCATATACCAATTTATTGAAAGCTGTGAGGAAGCTCTAGTTATGCTTCCCTCAAATGTAGAACAAAACTTAGTCAGGTTAATTAGAACGAAAATTATAGGAGAAGCAAAAAGATCGATACAAGGAGTTAAATTTAATACTTTAAATGAATTAACCAAATATTTAAAAGAATTATATTCTCCCGCAAAATCAGTAAATCAGGTACGACGAGAACTCGGGACGTTAGTACAGTTAGAAAACGAAGATATAATTAAATATATAAATCGGGTACGCGAAATCGGAAATCATATAATCGAAGCACATAAAAGCAATAACAACGAAGAAATAAGCGACGCAGATAGGACCGCCACGGAGAGCGAATGCATAGAAAGTTTTCTTGACGGGCTTAAACCCGAAATACAAATAAGAATGAAGCCCACTTATGCAACATTGACCGCCGCCGGGACGGACGCTATTAAAGTAGATAGAAAACAGAAGGCCATAAACGAGTTAAGAAATTCCAAACGCGTAGATAAACCAGCGCCACGTAAAGAAACTGTAGCAGCAATACAGAAAAACATAGTAATCTGCCAAATTTGTAACCGAACGGGCCACGCGGCGGACACGTGTTGGTTTAGGAACCAAGCGGCTGGGCCCTCTCAAGATAAGGGTCGGCCACCCGCTCAAGCTGTATACAACCCGCGAGACAGACGGACTGAAGATAATAAACAGACCCAAAAATCGTGCCGGTATTGTAAACGCGACGGGCACACTATCGACGAATGTAGAAGACGGGAATATATAAACAAACAGAAGGCGCAGGGAAACTCCAACAGTCTCCCGATAACCGGGGCTCATCCGGAGACACAAACAAAAGCAGCCCTTCGCAAGGCTCTGGTGATAAGCGAAACGCAGCCAGGGGACGAGTCCGACTAGCTAATGTTAATTTAAAACGGCGCTGTCGTCCTCCGACAATTATGATAGAGTCCTCAACTTTACACCCACCAACAACTTTATTAGTTGACACGGGATCCGAGCCAAACCTCATAAAAGAAAAATCGGTCAAACCAGGTGCCATAGTAGATGCAACGGATATTCTCGAGCTACACGGAATAACGACGAATCCAGTAGATACCTTAGGGTCACTCTCTGTAAACATCTTAGGATGTTCAGTCGTATTCCACATAGTTAAAGAGGATTTCCCCATCGAACAGGCTGGAATACTGGGAAACGAGTTCTACCAGAGATTTAAGGCAACGATCGATTATAAGGGACACTGTTTATATTGGAGGGACAGGCGTATTAACTTCACTAGCCCGGAAACGGTAATAATTCCAGCGCGATCAGCTTCAACCTTTTATGTCAGAATAAAAAACGAAGAAATCTCTGAAGGTTACCTCCCTCGCATTAAAATCGGAGATGGCATTTATTTCGGTAAAGCTCTAGTTACGAACCAGCAAGGTATCGCGTATACCCAAGTATACAATACCAGGGAAGAGGAAATCGAAATAATAGTGCCAACTCTGACATTACAAGAATTCGAAGAAAAATCTAAAAACACAACTTCTAATTCCACAAAATTTTCTACATCTGACGCGAATTGCACGACAACCGCGTCAAATAAAAAATCAAATCAAGGAAGTAAGACAATCAGTGAAATTGTCGAACCTTCTAATTCCACAAAATCTTCTAAATCCGACGCGAATTGCACGACAACCGCGTCAAATAAAAAATCAAATCAAGGAAGTAAGACAATCAGTGAAATTGTCGAACCTTCTAATTCCACAAAATCTTCTAAATCCGACGCGAATTGCCCGACAACCGCGTCAAATAAAAAATCAAATCAAGGAAGTAAGACAATCAGTGAAATTGTCGAACCTTCTAATTCCACAAAATCTTCTAAATCCGACGCGAATTGCCCGACAACCGCGTCAAATAAAAAAATTTATCAAGGAAGTGAGACAGTCAGTGAAATTGTCGAACCTTCTAATTCCACAAAATCCTCTACATCCGACGCGAATTGCACGACAACCGCGTCAAATAAAAAATATACTCAAGAAAGTAAGGCAACCATCGATGTTGTCGAACCCTCTAAATCTAATAAATCAACAACATCCACCAAACCCGACGTTAGTTGCATGACAATTGCGTCATTAAAAGAAGAGAAAAAGAATCAAATAGAAAAAATAAAGGAACTACTCCGCCTCGATCACCTAAATTCAGAAGAACGCGAAAGTATAAACAAGTTACTCGAAGAAAGTTCGGACCAATATCACATCCCGGGAGATAAATTGGGTGCGACTACCAAGATGGAACATGCCATTACCACAATTGATGATCACCCGATTAATACACGACAATATCGGTATCCCCCAATTCACAAAGACGAAATAACGCGACAAGTGAAAGAACTTTATAACGAAGGAATAGTTAAAACTTCACAATCTCCTTATAACAGTCCAGTGTGGATTGTTCCAAAAAAACCAGACCGCCACGGTAATAAACGATGGAGAATGGTGTTAGACTTTCGAATGCTGAACGAAAAAACAATCGGAGATTCATATCCCCTCCCAAATATAATCGATATTTTAGACCAACTCGGAGGAGCGAAATACTTCTCGGTTTTCGATCTCGCATCAGGTTTCAATCAAATAAATCTAAATCCAAAAGATGCACATAAAACAGCTTTCTCTACGCCATTTGGCCATTATGAATTTTCTCGAATGCCATTTGGTTTGAAAAATGCTCCAGCGACGTTCCAGAGACTAATGGACCGCGTATTATGTGGTCTGCAAGGCGCGGAACTTTTCGTCTACTTAGATGACATTGTAATATACGCATCGTCGCTTCGGGAACATGAAATCAAATATAGGAAGCTAATATCCCGCCTCAAGGAGGCTAATCTAAAGCTACAGCCCGACAAATGTGAATTTCTACGAAAGGAAGTCGCATACTTGGGACATTTAATAACAGAAAACGGAATTAAACCTGATCCAAGGAAAATCGAAGCAGTAAAAGGTTATCCGGCCCCCCGAAACGTTAAGGGAGTAAGGCAATTTTTGGGTTTAACCGGATACTATCGACGTTTCATTAAGGGATTCGCGAAAATCGCTAAACCTCTCACAGATTTGTTAAAAAAGGATACAACATTTTTATGGGGAAGCAGGGAACAGTTAGTTTTTCAATATTTGAAGGATGCTCTCTGCAAAGAACCTATACTTCAACATCCAGACTTCACTCGACCGTTTCTCGTCACGACGGACGCTTCAGGATACGCCATCGGGGGTATCCTATCTCAAGGGGAAATCGGAAAGGATTTACCCATCGCATACATCTCTCGAACCTTGAACGACGCGAAGAAACGATACGAAACATACGAAAAGGAAGCTTTGGCAATCGTCTACGCGGTCAAACAACTCCATCCATATATATATGGACGCAAATTCACGGTCGTCACAGACCACAAACCTCTCGTATGGTTTAAAAACTCACAGGATCCAGCCTCACGAGTATCAAAATGGAGACTAAAATTAGGCCTGTACGATTTCGATGTCGTCTATAAGGCAGGGAAAATAAATGTAAATGCAGACGCTCTATCCAGAAACCCTGTCGAACCACAGAATGTCCATACCGTTCAGGGTAATAGACAATCGACGAAAGAACCGGAATCAGGGGTTAATAAAGAACGACCAAATCAGATTACAACCCAAGCGGAGATCCATGAAAACCCAGAATCAAGGAGTAATAACGAACAACCCTTAAGAAGAAGTCAACGAAATAAACGAGAACCTCAAAGGTTAAGAGATGAACTCGACAAACAAATATCGCAAATTGAACCAACCCAAGAGAATGAAAGCATCGGTAAACGTAAAAACAAACCTAAGCGGCCTAAACAGACCAAACACGAAGAAGCTGACGCAATTACAAACCAACCTACCGATACAGAATCATCGAGCAGCGATAGCGAGATCGAGGAATCAACCTCAGAACCAGAAAAGAGAAGGGAACAGGGAACCACACCGGATCCTCGAAATGTATTCGAATCCAGAGACCAACTGTTCATGAGGAAGGACAATTATACGTATTTTATCTACACCTCGGGAGAACCATGTGATATAGGCTCAACTCAACTCCAAACACGCAACGAACTACCAAGGTTTAATGACTTACAGCCGGGAAAAGCGCAGATGAAAGAATACGGCAGTAAAATCCACATAGCGTTACCGATACGGCGATTTGAAGAAGGCCTCTCAGCTGTAGTATCAGATATAGAAAAATCATTGTGTAGTCTCGGCGAACTAGCTAATAAATTCCAATTAAAAACAATCAGCATAGCAAAAACAAATGAAGTAGAATCAATAGATTGGAAGATAATTAGAAGTCACCTACACTCTCTAGGTCAATCGACACTTACAAAAATAATAATCTGTACAGGTGCAGTTCAATACGTCGAACAGTCTAAACGAAGCGAGATTATTAAAGAATTACATTGTTCAGCATTCGGAGGACACAAGGGGGTATCAAAAACATTCAGTAGAATCAAGCACCGTTATTGTTGGGAAAATATAAAAAAGGACATACAGGCATTCGTTAGGAATTGTTTAGGGTGCCAACTAAAAAAATTAGTTAGAGTTAAAAATCGAAACCCGATGATCATAACGGATACGCCCGGTGTAGCTTTCGATAAGGTTGCAATGGATATCGTAGGTCCTTTAGCTAAAACCAAAGACGAGAATGTTTATATACTAACTATTCAAGACCTGTTGACAAAATACACGTTAGCAATTCCACTGCAGGATGCAACAGCAACGACTATAAGTAATGCTTTAGTAAAAAGATTTATTTGCACTTTCGGCGCTCCGAGATCTGTTCTAACAGACCAAGGTAGCAATTTCCTCAGCAAGGTATTAAAGAGTTTAGCCAAACGATTCAAAATTCAACAATATAAAACAACAGCATTTCATCCCCAGTCAAACGGATCCATTGAAAGATCTCATCATGTATTAGGAGAATATCTTAAACAATTTGCAAACCAAGATCAAGAATGGGACGATTGGTTAGAATTGGCAACCTTTTCATATAATACAAGTACTCACGAAGGTACTCGACATACACCATTCGAACTAGTATTCGGTAGACTAGCAAGACTTCCATCGAGCGATCCGATAACGAATGAAGAAGAAAACACATACGACGATTATCTTACTAAATTAGTAACTCGCCTATACAAACTCCAAGTTTTAGCGCGAGGTAATTTAATCAATGCAAAAATCAAATCTAAAGAAATCTATGACAGAAAAATTAATCCTCAGACACTTAGGGTCGGTGAGTTCGTCTTTTTACTAAAGGGGCCTAAGCCAGGAAAATTGGAAGATCATTATACTGGACCTCACGAGGTTTTAGAAATACTCCCAAAAGGGAATGTCAAAATCCAAATAAAGCGAAAACCTCGTGTTGTCAACATAAACAGACTGAAATATTCTTACATTTCAACAACGAAAACGACGGAGCAGTAAATTCAATTTATATATGTAGCTTAACTAAACAATAAATAACAAAATAAACAAACAAATAAGTCAATAAATAAATAAATAAATAATTAAACAAATATAATAGAAGAAAGAAAATTGAATATTCAAATCGTGTTGCAACGTGATGAAGGGAACATTGACCTTCCTGATACTGCTAGGTGCGGTAGCAGGTACAATGGGAATAATCGGATACGATTGCGGATCATCGAAACTAAATATAACCACACTTTCTCTAATCGACGTAGGCGACTGCGATATAAAGAGACCAGAGATAGTAGCGACTCCCGTGTATATCCAAGTGCTACAACTGAACGAATTTATCAACAATAAAGTTATCCAATGTAAAGTAGAAATCCATCGAGTGATATACCACTGCGGTGTGAGCTCGCACATCTCAGTAGTAGCACACGGACAATTAGAATATCTAGCAGATGTAAATCGAGACGCATGTGAGCAGATGCATTTAACAGGCATTTTAAAAATTGGAATCTCTCTGATAATTGAACTACGTAAAAATCAAACCGCAACACGAAGCATATCCTTAGCAGGCTCGATTAAGAATGACGGGACTTGTTATGGTGCGCAATACTCAGACCCTTATGGAAGCTGGGACGATGTAGTAGTACAAGCATCTGTAAGAATCACTCTCGTAGAATATTATGCAGCAGTAAATCTAAATACTAATCACATAAATCTAAAATCAGGAATGACGTGCCTATTAACAAATCAAGATTGTGTAGACCTTGAGGGTGGACAAACTTTTTGGAATTCACTTCCCTCAGATAATTGCAAATTCAATCGGTACGATGTACTGTATGAAGGAATGGCAAAGAAAATTAAAGATGTCGGACATAGCTACACTCAAACAGTCTACACACTGTCAACTCAAGACATAACATTCGCATTAACTAAGAAATCTGAACAACCACTATGCGGTTACACGTTAATACGCACAGAACATCCGAAATTACTAATATTTGAAACCAGAAGGGGAGAAACTTTCGCTAAACCAAAACCACCAGCTGTAGAAAATTTAGACATATTCGCCTATGTAAACTCTAAATTTGTATTCGTCGAAAAACACATTCGAAATCAAATAAATCAGTTGTACCTCGACGTGCTGACACAACGATGCAATCTGGAGCAGCAAGTGTTGAAGAACGCCCTCATCATCGCAACACAATCCCCGGATGAATTCGCCTATCATCTCATGAAGGGACCTGGATACATGGCAGTAATTGCCGGAGAAGTCGCCCACATCATCAAGTGCATTCCAGTAGACGTGAAGGTACGGAGAACCGAAAATTGCTACCACGAACTCCCGATCTCCAGAGGTAACCAGAACCTATTTCTGTCACCACGTACTCACATCATCATGCAAACAGGCATAGAAATTACGTGTGACGTTTTGTTACCATCTAAATATCTTTTGGGAGACGCCTGGTACAAACACCTACCAGGACCAGTCCAAAGTCTACCACCAACTATCATCAAGCCGATGACCAAACCAACATGGACATATACTAGTCCAGCATCCTTGGCAACCAGCGGCATCTATAATCAAGAAGATCTCGAGAAGCTCAGAGATCACATTATGTTCCCAGTGGAGAAACCAGCAGTGCTTAACACAATTGCGCGAGGCATCACTGGCCAACCCATTGGCAACCAAGACCTCGCATTTTCAAAAATGCTGGGAACAGATGGGCTAAAGAATCTCGTCGACTCTGTTTGGGACAACATGTGGAGTCGATTCATGTTCTTTGGTACCGCAAGCGCTGGCCTCATCGGGATCATACTTCTAATTCGAATAATAAAACTCATCGTAGACACGATCATCCACGGTTATGCACTTCATACCGTATACGGATGGTCGCTATTCCTTATCGGAGCAATCTGGGATTCCGTAACGCACCTTCTACTCCATTTAAAAAGGAATTTAAATGAACCAGCAACGGGACCAAACGAAGACCACGAACTCTTGGCAATACATGTATCCACCCCTCAAGTTGAAGCGGAGCGGGGCTAACAACAGACGGCAGCCATAACAACTCCAGGACACTCTTCTGCCGGTCCATTCTCCTTGAAGGGCTGACATCAACCTCAACAACAAGCATCATGTTAGCACGATCGGGATTACTATTTTGATCACGACTATAATTATATAGAATCTTATCGCATTTATCACTTAATTTAAGTTACATTTAAGAGCTTCATTCCATTCTTTCAAATTTCAAATGTCGAATACACTTATAACCCGACATTTGATCTCAGAAGGGAGGTGTTACGTCCCCGTAACTCCACCACACTGCGCCTAGCATCCGACTACCCTTCGGGCACCAGAGCACACCCTGAGTGGTGGCCCTGGCGCTAGAGCTAACGGAAGGCGGATGACATGGACCTTGAACGTATAGAGATAAGAGCTATTCTCCCCAACTATCTGGAAAATTAGGAAAGGGAAGACGGTAAGTTCAAGCCAATGAGATGCCAAAGAACTTGCCCTCTCCAACCCCTAATTTTAGACAAGAATAGCATAAACACTAGTATAAAAAGAGCGAAATTGTGCTCTAAAAACCAGTTCTTGTAAAATATTCAACGACACCGGAACAAGCTGAAACATTGTACAGCTCTCCGTTATTTTTCAATTCTATAGTAAAGAGTAAGTTTAAATTCAGTCTTCGAAATTATCTAGAGTTGCGCGGACCGCCGCGAACTCTAACCACCTTCTCTCCCATTCATTATAGTGTCGCGCGGACCACCGCGGACCCTAACTTCCGTCTCTCCAATAGAATTGCGCGGACCACCGCGAATTCTAAATTCTTCCTTTACAATAGTGTTGCGCGGACCACCGCGAACGCTATTTTTCCTCCCTTACGATAGTGTTGCGCGGACCACCGCGAACTCTATTTCCTACCAATTTAACCAGGGAATTGCGCGGACCACCGCGAATTCCTATCCTCCCCCAAAATAAGGGTGTTGCGCGGACCACCGCGAATTCCTATCCTCCCCCAAAATAAGGGTGTTGCGCGGACCACCGCGAACACCTCTTTTCCTTTCACTCGAACTCCCGGTTGTCAAACAGGAACTCACCATTTACATTTTCTTTATCATTCTCAAACCTCTTCGTAAATTCAAATCTTTAACGATCAAATCACCGAGCCCGTATCCCAGACTAATTAGCCGTAGCTAAGGTCTAAAACAGGGCAATTTCTCATGTTACTTGGACGTAACAGTGGTTCCAATGGTCTTGAATTAAGCACTGCTTCGATTTCAATAAACAAAGTAGTGAGCTCTTCGAATGTTAAGATTGTGTCACCAATAGTTCTAGTTAAATGATACTTAGCTGATTTCACTGCAGCTTCCCATTTGCCACCCATATGTGGAGCTGATGGTGGGTTGAACTTCCATGTAGTCCTAGTATTGGTGAACGAACAAAACAATTTTTGATTTTCCTGGGTACATTGAATGAACATTTATTTGTCTGAGCTTCGGATCTGCACTTTTAAAGTTCGTGCCGCAGTCACTATGAAGAGTGTGACAGATGCCTCGTCGCCCAGTGAACCTCTTGAATGCAGCGATGAATGAATCACTTGTATATTCTGTGACTACTTCCAGATGCACAGCAGAAGTAGTAAAACATACAAATATGCAGAGCCATCCTTTGGTTTGTTTGGTGCCTCTGCCACGCCATGTTTTTATCGTAAGTGGACCAGCGTAGTCCACCCCAGAGATGGAAAAAGGTCGTGCTGGTGTGACCCGTGAGGATGGTAGTTGACCCATTAGTTGTTGTGCTCGTTCGCCACGTTGACGAGCACATTTCATGCAGCGTAGTATGAATGATCGTACTAGAATTCTACCACCCAGAATCCAGTATGATTTACGTAGATGAGCTAACGTTGATTGCGTGCCACCATGTAGAGTAGACCAATGTGCATCTTGAATGATCAATGTTGTAAAATGTGAATCCTTTGGTATGATTGCTGGATGAGTAGCTTCAAGATCCAAATTTGAATTGTTGGGTCGACCACCCACTCGATTGATGCCTTGAGTGTCGATGTAAGCAATCAATCGATGGAATGGATGATTTGGTGGTAGTGGTGAACCTGATCTGAGCAACTTGATTTCTGTAACAAAATACGCTGCTTGAGTTGATTGTATCCAAAATGAACGAGCTTCGTTGATATCTTGTGGCGTTAATGGATACTTCAATGATGAATGTGACATTTTCTTGATTATTCGCCCTACTTGAAAGCAGATTGACGTCACTCTGATCAATCGAGTGAGGGACGAATACCTGCATATCATCTCCCAATGATATTGTGGCCGATTGGATGTCACGATGAATGATAGTCCCGGTTGCTCTTCGTCTCGTTCTGGTTCTATATTTGTGCGCAAGAACGATAGTCAGAAACCAATTATCGTTTCAACTGAGGCTGATCTAGATAAATTGATCTGACTGTCTCCAAATAGTCGAAATTGCTTACCCCTCTCACACTCAATATCGCATTTAGAAATAGCTCAGTTAAATGTTAATTCCTTACGAGGGCATATGGAACTAATTCAATCAACCATACTAGAGCCCAAATTCCATATTATCTCGTTGAGCGAAACGTGGCTCCATTCGTTTGTATCTGATAACTTGTTACGGGCAGAAGGATATTTCCTCAATCGCAACGATCGTGAAGGAAAAGAAGGTGGAGGAGTTGCTTGCTTCATACACAAGTCCCTAAAAGCGAAAGTATTAATGGCATCACCAAGTCAATATTCAAATGCTCCTGAATATCTAATTATCGAAATTACTGGATCAAACGCCAAGAAGCTTCTTTTTGCCTCAGTATACAGACCACCAAAAGCATCAATGCTAGGGAATTTTGTCGAAGCTTTATGTAATTTCTCTCACAACTATGAAAATATTATAATAGCAGGTGATCTTAATTGTAATTTAGCTAGTAATGATTATGAATCAATTTATCTAAGCCAATTAGCATTCTCCCTTTCACTACACATTGTCGAATCCGCTACAACCCACCACACGGTGACTTCGGATTCCTGGATAGATGTATTCCTAATCGATAGTGAAGAAAAAAAACTATCTTATGTTAAATCCGAGGCTCCGTCTATAGCTGGACATGACCTATTAGAACTACATTATGACTTTGAGATGGAACCTACTATCGAGCGTAACATTACACGGCGAGTCTACAATAATTTCAATGATTAAGGCTTTCTGAATTTTTTATCGAATAAATTGAATTCTTCGGGACTTAGTGATTTTAACTCGAGATGCAGCTCCAATTCGAGTGGAAATTCGGGTACTATACCTGATGATATAAACACGATAGTTGATCTATTGTCTGGAGCATTTCTAGAGTCTCTGAATAAATTTGCGCCATTACGCACTTTCTGTGTTCGTCGCCCTCCAGCACCCTGGCTCACACAAAATTTGAGAGAACGCATAGCTCAGCGAAATTTATTGTGTACGCGCGCACGGCGATCTGGATGCGTACCAGACCTTGCAATCTTTAGGGAGTATAGAGACGGACTCATAAATGACTTAAGACATGCGAAAAATGAGTACCATCTACAGAGATTGTCAACCATAACAGATCCGAATAAATTGTGGAAAGAGCTGGCGACTCTTGGTTTAGCCAAGTCGTCTTTTGCATCTCCACTTAATTTCTTTCAACCAGATGAGCTTAATTCGTTTTATTCTGCTGTATGTTGCCAATTGCCACCTTGTTCATACGATGAGTTTCGCACGATGAGTTTATTAATTCAACCAATTCGCCCATTATTCAACTTTGGGGAAATCACGTCCAACCAGGTACGATCTATTATCTCTACCAACTCTAATTCAAAGTCCAGCTGGTCCAGATGGAATTTCTTTGTTCCTAGTAAACAAGTCTATTGAGGTTTCGTGCTCATTGCTAACAGCTATGTTCAACCATTCTTTGCAATCATCTAAATTCCCTCAATGTTGGAAAAAAGCTTTTCTTCGACCGTTATCTAAGATCAAAACACCGCTTTCTCCGTCTGATACTAGGCCGATAGCCAACCTTAGCGAACTTTCGAAAGTGCTTGAGAGATTGGTTCATAAGCAGATCACTGACTGGATTGAACTGAACCAAGTTTTTGATCCGCGCCAATCAGGTTATCGTAAGGGCCACAATACTCAATCGGCACTACTACGTGTGTGTGACGACGTGAGGTGCATTACGGATGAAAGACGTATTACCATTCTCATCCTATTTGATTTAAGTAAGGCATTTGACACGGTACCACACCTTCAGCTTCTTACGAAATTTAAAAAAGTGGGCCTTGCGAAACCAGTTCTCGATTGGATTTTTTCATATTTGACTGGAAGAACTCAAAAAGTTATTGATGACCATGGGACTTCCTCCTCTTGGTTACCTACTACAGCGGGCGTACCGCAAGGTTCCGTCCTAGGTCCTCTTCTTTTCTCTCTTTATATCAATGACATCAGCACTACACTTCAATACTCACAGCACATGATATTTGCTGACGATACGCAAATATATCTAAGTTGCCTCCCGTCTCAAATAAATGAAGGTATAAGATTGATCACCGAAGACGTTCAAGCTATTGCCAACTTCGCAGTTTCAAACGGCCTAAAGTTAAACATCGCCAAATCAAAAGTCCTTATATTTGGTAGCAATGCGTATACACGCGAATTCGATTTTTTAATGTTACCAACGGTTTCTTTAAACGGGGTGAATATTCCGTTCGTGAGTGAAGCCACGAACCTAGGAGTGATCATGCACTATAATTTATCTTGGAAATCTCATGTTTTACATATCTCTCAAAAAGTACACTTTGCTGTCTATAGGTTAAAATTTCATCGTATGGCTCTGACTCAAGAATTAAGATCTTCATTAATAATTTCCTTAATTTTTCCGCTATTAGACTACTGCTGCTTAGTTTATCACAATCTGACCGAGGAATTGAATTTAAAATTAGAACGTCTCATTAATTACTGTATACTTTTTGTTTTCGATCTGCGATGCGATACTCACATCACTCCGTACAGGCGACAACTTGGCTCGCTTACAGTTAAAACACGACGTCTATATTTTCTTAGCACTTCAATGTATAACATCATGCATTAAAAAGCGCCAACATATTTATTGGATCTGTTCAATCACCAGAGTAATACTCCTGGACGTCAACTGAGGAGACCGCGGTCGACTTTTTCTGTGCCAATGCATCGCACAACCACCTATAGAAATGCATTTTCTCTCTCTGGCATCTATTTTTGGGAGACCTTACCATCCCATATCACGAGTACTTCCAGTCTAGATCAGTTTTAGACTCGTCTCTATACTCACCTTTTTAACCATATAGATGTAAATTAGTTTCTAAATTAGTTTTTATTTTATTGTATTTTTTTGTACAGTTAATCTGCTACCTAGGAATCTGCTACCTATTAAACGGCGTCGAGATGCGACTACGGTTGGTGCGATCTAGAGATTCATTTTGTCTTGTGGGGGATACAAAGAATGGTCAATGCGGCTTAAAGATTCTCGAGGCATCGCTTCTCGTTCGTAGAACAAAAATAGCTCCTGGTGTGCGGCTCTCGCATGCTAGAACTCTGGCAAAATCTACGGCTAAATATCCTCTTACGAGAGTCGAGGTAAAAGCCGTTTCAATACACTCTGGTGTTCATGGAGAGACTATCGATAATATCGTGTTAGGTCAATTGCCGAAGCGTATAATTATCGGTTTTGTCGATAACAAGGCATTTAACGGCCACTTCAGTATGAATCAATTCAATTTTCAAAATTACAAGATAAATTATCTCTCGGTGTATGTAGATGGTGCTCAAATACCTTCGAAACCGTTACAACCTGATTTCACGAAAAATCATCTATATGTGGATGCTTTTTAAACGTTGTTTTCGGGAACGGGAATACATTTCTTGAACGACGGTAATTCGATCGATCGCGATAATTATCGCGATCGATACTGTCTGTTTGCTTTTGATTTGACACCCGATCTTTCGGCGAACAGCAATACACATTGGAATTTAATAAAGCACGGCAGTGTGAGAATAGAGGTACGATTTGAGGATGCGCTTGCTTCAACGATAAATTGTGTAGTCTACGCGGAATATGATAATGTCCTTGAAATTGATGCCTCTCGGCAAGTAATGGTGGATTTTACCGGATAAGCGAAAAATGTGCTGATGTCGCCATAAAATTATTTTGTGTTAAGAGACGTAGAAGCGTGTCTGTGAGTAACTCATCAGTCGAACTCGAGCATCTGTACGGATTAGACGTGAAAATGGATATCGTCGTGGATATACAGGGAATGCGTGGTAAAGACTCGGAATTTATTCCGAAAGAAATTGCCGTGGTAGCAGTGGATAGACCGTACTCTGCTCATTGGATCGTCGCACCGCCGTGTCACTTTGCCGAATTACCACAGCATTCGAGAAGCCAGAATAATTTTCTCTCGAAATATTTTCACGGTCTGGAATGGTACGAGAGCGATGTGAGCTGTAAACAAGCATACGCCAACTTGCGTGAAATTTCGCGAAAATCAAGACGTATCTATACTCGCGGTTACGAGAAGGTTACCTGTTTGCGATATCACGAGTCGTGAAATTTCCAACCTGCAGGATGAGGAGGGCGCCCCATCGTACACATTTATGCCGAAATCTTTGCGAAAATGCTTCAGACACGCTATGATAAACGATACGGCATCTTCGCATTGTGCAATGCGCCAGGCTTTCCAAATAAAAAATTGGCTTGCGAGCACCCGTTTAAAGGAGAATCATACATGGATGTTTGGTCAGCACACGAAGAGGAAGAGAATAAGAAAGAGGAGAAATCTTCATCATGTAGTCGTCACACGATCGACGATGCTGTGAAATAAATTTTGCATATATGTACGTCTTTCAAAGCGTATCGGTCATCATTTAATCATTGACTATGTGTTCAGCATGAACACTAGACAAATCTACGAGAGTCTGCAGTATCTACCACTTTGAACCGTTGGCTTATACCCGGCTGACAGAATTCCTCGTGTATGGTCGTTACCGGCTGGACTCGTAGTTAACACGGATAACCACGACGGACCTGGAGAGCATTGGATCGCCATGTACGTTAACCATCATGGAAAAGGAATGTACTTTGATAGCTACGGGCTACCACCGGTTATACCGCAACATCTAGCACGACTACGAAGAAACTGCAAGTTCTATCGGTACGGCCTCAAGCAGCTACAGAGTAATACGTCGGATGTGTGTGGACAATTTCGCATCGTATTCCTACATCTTATGTCGTGTGGCTTCACCATGTCGCGATTTAATAATCTCTTTAGCGATAATGTAATGAAAAATGACAGATTAGTGCGTGAATATTACAATGCTTTTGCCTCTCGACGATCAGACAGTGATAAAAATAAATTTAACGACGGAGGAGTCTCCGAGCGAAGTTTACCGTGTTTGCAGGGATGTTGCATATGACGGTACATATCTGTGAAGTGATTTAAATAAAATATTGATTAATTAAAAACAAAGACATCGGTTTACTGTGTCTCTTATTTTATAATTATATATAAGTTATAATCGAGGTCTCTCGCAGCACGGTATCATATTCTGCGTCTTTTACTGCAGAGCATTCGCTTCACGAGAAGCACAGCGCAAAGCGGTACGCACGTGCAAAACCGCTGACATTGCATTCAAAGCGCTGCACACCTAGTTATGATTCAGAGGGGCGTTTGTTATCTTCAAACGCTGTGATCACGGCCAGCATCATCCGGAGCATTCAGTCTGTCTTTAGTAGTGCACGACGAAAATCTAAATCGCGAAAAGAAAATGTATCCGAGGTATCTAGATGAGGAGCTATCGGTAGCTTTTATGTGTCGGGTAATATGTGGTAGCAGCGATAATACCGCGTGTCTGCGGATGGGTAAATTGTGCGTAGCATTATCCAAACTGGAGGATAATTTGGACAGAACGTACATTCAGGAGTTTATTGAGAGGTGTCGTTTTGTGGTCGAGGACTTGCGCGTTGGACCGGGTTGTGTAGTTGTGCGGCATCGAAAGGCTATGCGCGGGGCGATCGTCGACGTGAGTGATGACGGGTGCTGCGAGGTGTTGCTCGTCGATTTCGAGGAATCGATATACATCGACTGGCCTCACCTATTTCACCCCGAGCCACCGATTAGTATGTTACCGGTGTTGCTCGTGAGGTGTACGGTATTTGGCCTCGATCATTTAATTGACGAGGACGGATATCTAGATCGGATCGATGAAACGCGCGGTAACGATACGCTGATCGGGATACGCATGCGTACCCCTGACGGTGTCCGCGCTCCATGGGTGCGGGTAATTCGCATTACCTGGGCGCGTAGCTGTGGTTTTTGAGTGAGTGAGTGAGTGAGTGAGTGAGTGAGTGAGTGAGTGAGAGAGATAGAGAGAGCGAGAGCGAGAGAGAGCGAGAGAGAGAGAGTGCGTGTGTGTGCATATGTGTGTGTGCTATGGAATATTGGAATAAATATTGTGCCCGTCACCCTGGAGCGTCGTCGCAGATGCTGCCAACACAAGGGCGAGTTTAAACATTTATCCCAAGCATGTGTACACCTTTGCTCCATCATGCTCTTATCTCTACTCTTCCTTGTTCACCAAGGTACCCACACCACCTCACTTTACCATCTCCACGTTACCGACACTGGTCAAGCAGAGTGGGTAGCGCGGCGGTGGAAAAGTGCGGTGGTGGGGGTTGCCGCGTGGTAGGAGAAGGAGTGGGGATAGGAGTGGGATGGAGCAAAGGTGTACACATACTACTTGTGTTTTTTCTTTTTTCGATCCAATGTGTAATTTCTCGAGATATTCGTAAAAATCAGGTCCCTCGCGATTACAGCGTCATCTATCACGAATCGAAAAAAAATGTTTCAGATAAAAGTTATATATTTTTTTATGGGGAATCCGAATCTGCAATAAAAAAATAGGGGTTCCCATTTACGATTTCAAAGTTGCCCCCACCCCCACCCCAGAGGGTACAGGTGAGGGGTCGACTTTGGTATTATTGGATGACCCCCTTCCAGGCGAACAAATTTTATTCGGACCTTTTTTTGATCCGATGCGTAGTGTTCGGAATATTTCAATGTCTTCAGATAAATCGGCCACCCTGTATACTCATCCTCCTGTTTGGTTTTCGGTAAAGGGCCTACTATGTCCTGTAAGGTGGCAGAATATTCAAGTGCTGCGTCCTCCTCGCACGACGGCTACCAACCATATCTCACCGGGCTGTAGGGAATAATCGCCGTACTTTATTTAATTATTTCTGTTTTTTTTTGTATTTTTTTCTTCTTAAGGCCTTACATACATCCAGCAGTACCTAAAACGCGCTAAAAGAAAAACTGTTTTTAGAAGAGATAGCAATAGAAATTAATAAAAATAATTTTTACACATTGTTTATTACTATTTAAACTTTGTAGAAAAATTTATTCCTTTTTTTTTTTCAAAAATTACAACATAAAAAATCACGTTTCCCGAAGCACTATGAAAAAAAGTTGCTCCACGGTCTGCATCATTTCTTCTTGAAATGTTGATAGATCTGCGAAATGTAAAAAAATTCTTGTAAAATAAAGTTGTAGTTATAGTCTGTCGAGCCAGATTTTTGAAATTCGAAAAATTTAGCAATTCACGGCAGTTTAAAAAAAGTGTGCATTTTGTGTCATAAATGTCACACTTTAATTATGTTTATAAAAATTTTTAATCACAATATTAAAAATCTGACTCGACAGACTATAGAGAAAACAATTTCGAATATTAAAAAAAAAAACATCAAAAAATATTAAAAACTGTATGAGTTATCATGCAGACCGTGCAAAAAAAGTAGGTTTGAGAAAAATGCATTTAAAGTTTCAAGTGCGTTTCGCTCGAGGTCGCGCGCAGCTAAAGCAAGAACTTTATGAATTTTTAAATTAATTTTGTTAACTTACGTGTAATCTCCCATTCCAGCTTCATATTGTATGCCTTCCTTGTCAGTAAACAATTGTTGCTGTTTATTTTTTTCCGATCGACGAGTTGTTCTGGCCTCTTTTGTTGTTTTGGTAGCGTTGATTCGTGCGTGTTTTAGCCGGTTCGCATTTTCTCCAAGACAATAGTGGTACCCCTCGTATCCAATTGTTATTCCAAGTAATCTTTCTATTCTTAATAAAGCCTCTGCTCCGTCATTAAAAGTAAATACAGCAACATTGGCAGCTATATAAACTATTCTCTTACTACCTTGACTACATTTGGGTGCAATCTTCCAAATTTTTGAATTGAGACTCCCATTGACATTTTGTGTAAATCCACCCAAGCATTTTTCCAATAATTGATCGTCACTTAATGATTCATAGATGGACTTTATTGCCTGCAGTACAATTTCAGGTAAAGCGGCTTTGTGCTTGTATGTAATGTACCTAATGTACCTTCGGCTTTTGCTCTCTGCCAATCACACTAACTTTCTTCTCCAGGTGGATAATAAGGTTGCTGAGGTTTTTCGTCCGTTGATGATTTATGGTAGAATGTCGCCCATATGGCATTTTTCATATTTTCCAGAGAGTCAATATTATTTCTTATTGCTAAACCGTAATAAATAATTAGCTGGTCTATTAGTTTAGCAATAAGTTTTCCACGTCCTCCCAAACTAACTCGTTTGCTTTGATTCGATGTAAGTTTTGCATTTTTTTTTTAGTCGTTGATTCCTGTTCTTTGATAATTGACGTCGATTTTCTGCTATCGCTGACGACTTGGCGGAGACGCTTACCCATACGTTTTTGAACATGACCTACGCATTCTTTCTTTTTTACCTCAAGGTCTTCATACGGCTGAGCATTCCTGATGCTTGAAAAAGTTTTTGTATCACCGTCACCTATGTAATATTCATATTTAATCCCATAGTTTTCTAATGATCTCTGAAACATTTCCACAGCACTATTTGGCTCCATTATCCCAGAGCTTCCTGTGTGATTTGCTGCACAATGTTCTTGATGGTTTTCTAACCACGATTCATACTCAGCCGTATCTTTTTGCTTTTCGTGAATTTCGCACTCTTTGCAATATTTACTTTTTACCACGAAGTCGATAACTTTTCCCGTGAAATAACCAATTAATGTTGTAACTCCGTAAAGCGAAGAAAAGCCTCTCTTCATCTAAGTACCATCGCCGGATACAACTTCTTCAGCAGCAGCTTTCATAGACGCTTTAGCGACGACTGTTGAAGCTTCTTCAACATTTTTCATAATTGAATCGAAGCTTGTTTGTGCGATGCATGATGCTAAATCCATGACACCACAAAAAAGCTGCATTGCATTCAATCCCTTTCCGAACAGTCGGAAAACGAATGTGAAGCGTCGATATATCTCGTATGCAGTGTTTATCAAAGGCGATGAAAAAATACTCTGGATATTATCGTCACACTTTGTACAAAAAACATTCAATTTGAAACCAAGTCCACGGGGACTTGCTTTTAAAAATTTGATATCGCCACCACATGTATGACAGACCACACACTCTGAAATAGCTGCAAAAACCGCAGTAAACTGTAAAATGCAGTATGAGAAGGTTGAGTCGAATGAAAACTCATGTAATCGTCCTGATGATTTTTTTGCAGCCGAACTAGTGTATTTCGTTTCACTCTCTATTTTATCTGGCCTCTGAGGAGGCTTCTTCCTTTTAAGACGTGAACATCGTTCATTTTTACTGCCTTTACGATCGAGACTGCGCTGTTTTAACATTTTCGAAAATCACGAATACGACACACAACTGCTCCCTTCGAACGATCAAAGAGAACTAACCTTCAATTTCAGAAACCTGAATATATTCGCATAATGCTTTATAAACGTCCCTACACATACTGTAGGATAACTAAAGAACCGACAGGCTAAAAGGCTCCGAGGGTAAAGGCCAGCTGCGTCAAACAAGTCTGCGCAGGTAGGCGCGCATCAGGCCCTCTCGTTGGGCAGTCGGGTTTTCTATAATAACTTTCGATCTATAGGGAATTTTTACAATCGACTTTCACAGAAATAAGCCTAAAACTATAGAGAATAATAATCTGTAAAAAAAACGATTTTTTGAAAATTCTGGACGTATGTAAGGCCTTAAATTGTACGACCGAGGGACGGAGAGAAAGAGCACTGCACACACGTCTTGTCGGCTTCGGGATCCAATCATCCCTTCGTAGGAAAAAGGATACAGATATTTTCCATTTATCGCTGCCGGGAGATACCGCCGTCCCGCTCGACGTTCATCGGCAACCGATACGCTGCTATCTATCATCTACTTGCAGCAGTCCAGCTGTCTCATGGAGTTCATCGGCCGAACGGAGCTACTCTCCGTATTATCTATTGTTAATTTATGCGTTGTCCAGCTGAGGCGCTAGTCGCGGTCATCGAGCGACACCGATTCCCCCAATACCGAGTTCGGCTCGCTAGGAGGGGATCATAATTCACGGGCACGCGTGCCGGCGTACCTCAGGGCTTTTTTCCCGGTTACCGTCGAGCGAACAGGACGTAGTAGCGAATATTATATCGTCCCCCTCTACCGTGGGTTTCGTCCCTATTTTGAGTTTTCCCGGATCTAAAAGGAACATCGCTGCAGCATCGTCCTGGTGAGCTGTCTTACTCTCTACGGTCTTTCGTAATTTTTATTGCTGATCTAAAGGGTGGTTAAATTTTAAGGGCCGATGTTGAATGTGAACCACACCTAAACGTCAAGTTTTTTTCTGCATTTCATTTGACATTTCTCAATTTCAGACTAACTCAATTTGAACCATGGAAAGATACACAATCGAGCAAGGCGTTAAAGTTATTCAGGCTTATTATGAAAATGGGCGTTCAAATCAAAATGCATATCGTGCACTTCGTGATTTTTTCGGTCAATTTAATCGTCCAAATGTGCGTACAATCGGAAAAATCATGCAAAAATTTGAGCAAACCGGGTCTGTAGGAGATATTAAAATACCAGTGCATGCTCGTACAGCTCGTACTGCAGAAAATATTGCTGCTGTTCGCGATAGTGTCGCTGAAGAGCCGTCCACCTCAACTCGTCGTCGTGCCCAACAATTGCACCTCTCGCGCTCGTCGTTGATGAACATTATGCATAAAGACTTGCATTTACACGCTTATAAGGTGCAATTGACTCAAGAACTAAAGCCTCTTGACCATTCCAAACGTCGTCAATGGTCAGAATGGTGGCAAGAAATGGCAACAGTGGATGATCAATTTTCGAAGAAAATCATCTTCAGTGATGAGGCACATTTTCACCTCAGTGGATTCGTCAATAAGCAGAATTGCCGCATTTGGGCGAATCATAATCCAAGAGTGATTGTCGAAAAACCAAGAGTGACTGTTTGGTGCGGTTTATGGGCTGGCGGCATCATCGGGCCGTATTTTTTCCAAAATGAGGCCGGTCAGGCAGTTACTGTGAATGGTGTTCGCTATCGTGAGATGATAACGAACTTTTTATGGCCCGAATTGGAAGATATGGATGTGGGCGATATGTGGTTTCAACAGGACGGTGCCACTTGCCACACAGCTAACGAAACAATGGCTCTTTTGCGCGACAAATTCAATGGCCGTGTTATCTCACGTGGTGGCGATGTCAATTGGCCGCCAAGATCATGTGATTTGACACCGTTGGACTTCTTTATTTGGGGTTATTTGAAAGAAAAGGTGTACGTCGATAAGCCAGCAACAATTCAAGAGCTAAAGGATGAGATAATTCGGCACATTAACGGCATAGAACCTCAATTATGCCTAAGCGTCATCGAAAATTTGGACCATCGGATGGAGGTGTGCCGCCGAGGTCGCGGCGGCCATTTGGCCGATATTTTGTTCCATACATAATTGAACCATACCATATTATCATAATAAAAAGAATTGACAATAATTTCCTAAATAATTTGTGTTTTATTCAAAATCAACATCGGCCCTTAAAATTTAACCACCCTTTATATAAATGATAATTAGAGCCTGGTCTTACCTGCGATTCTGATATACCATGCACAGAGTACTATTCGTATCGGGACAGACTCCGTCGAGCAGAGTGTAATATCGAGATCGTTTGGTGGTTAAAGCCGGGAAGAAGTTACCTCGTTCTTTGTTCTTTTTTTTGTTATTGTTCTGTGTCGTTTTGCTGTAAAGCCGCGCGCGTGTTGGTATATCTCGTGGTAGGATTGTGTGAGAGGGATTTGAATGTCATAGGCCGGGTTGCGGACTTTCAGGAATAATTGACACTTATATATTTACATTATTGTACTCGTCTTATTTTATTTTATCTATTTCTCTTATTATATTGGACATTATTTTAATCTTGCGAACTCATGTAGTGCGAAGCGTATCTTGCTGTGATAAATTGTTCGTTCTTTGTTCTCTTTGTTACTGTTCTGTAGTCATTTGCTGTAAAGCTGTGCGCGCGTTAGGCCGTTATCCCGTGGGATGCTTGAATGTGTGAGCGATTTGAACGGGATAGACCGCGTGGATTTTACCGAACAATTGACTTTATATTGACTTAGATTACTTTATTTATTTTTCTTTGCTTTATTTTATTATTTTGGACTACGTGTCTTTGACTCCACTTATTCAATTATATTGACGCTTATTTATTTACCTTATTTTATTTATTTTCGTTTATTTATTTATTTTTCTTATGTTGGACATTATTTTATTTTATTTTGTGAGCTTATGCAGTGCATGCTCGGCCGTTATTCCGTATTTGGAACCTGATTGCGAGGGATTGGTACGGCTCGAGACGTATCTCGCTTTTACTTTTGTGATCTTTTATTTGGAATAATTTAGGGATGGCTATCATGGCTATTTTTATGTGGGTTATTTAATTAAGGTCTTTCTATTTTATTGGATATAACCGTGGTTCATTTATCGTTATTTTGGTTCACGATTCTTTCCCGGTTTTGCTGCCTGCAATTTGATAATTGAGAGATTGAAATCATTAAAAGCTTCGGGTACGTGACCTTCCGACATCCCGTTGTTATAGTTGTTGGATGTATGTGGGATTAGTTCGGTGTAGGTCGTATCACGAGCGGAATTGCGAGGCGACCTGTTAAGTTTACTTTGCCTGGCCGTGTTTTGGTCGTTTCCCGCAACCGTTTGAATAAAAATTGTGTATGAGAGAGAGTGAGAGTCGAGACGAATGCCGGGATAAAATATACTGTCAGAATTGTTCAAGAGTTAATTTTACAGGATATTATATTTATATATTTTTTCTTCGTTCTTTCTGTTGACAAATCCATAGTCATTTTAATTAATTAAACGATCTGCCAAGTGGCATTTGTAAATCACGTACCTGCGTTGTTGTCGGTGTTATTTATTTATTTTACCTCCTGACTTCATGTTATTAATTTTTATTTATTGACTTTATTTTATTGTTTGATTAGTGTTATCTATTGACTTTATTTTCTATTTGACTTATTTTATTTATTGAGTTTTGTCTATTGGTTTTGTTCTCTACTTGACCTATTTTATTTATGGATTTTATGGACTTATGACCACCTTGACAGTCCGAACCACCCATTCTGCCTCGAACAGCTGTAGCTAGCCTGGGCTGAGTCTGATCGAACATCTCGTTATTTTTTCTTCCGACGCGTAAGCGCCTGGCGCCCATCTCGAAAGAGTAAATAAAAGGAAGGAAAAATAGCTCGGACCATCTATAGGTAACGTGGGACGTCAGGGTGGAAATTTACGTTACAGTCCATAGCAATTTTATCAAAAGCGATGGCAGGAGTATCCGTTATGATCATTGGCTGTTTAGTTTTTACGCGAACTAGTTTTCTTAATTGACATTGTAAACATCATTGAATATATAATTGGACGTCAGCTTTTAGATTTTTCCAGTAATATTCGTGGCGGATACTATTGCATGTTTTGCTGACACCTCTGTGTCCGCCTATAGCTGAAGAGTGCATTTCTTCAATAATTTTAACCTGATCTTCTACGCGAGGTTGTTTAACTAGCCTATTACAAATAATAACCTTTACTTCACTCTGTGCAAAAATTAATCGAATTTGTGTGATAACATCTTCCCAAAGTATATTCAAGATAAAATCTGATTTTGCGATACTAATAGTTTGGAGCGACAATTTGTCGATTAAATGACGTGCATTTTTCAATGTTTCTACTACGTTTCCTAAGATTAATGTGGGTCCTTCACCGGAACCGTCAGTGATTGGTAGGGCTATATTAAATCTATTACTTCGTTTTGCAATTAATTGAGCTTTGTTCAACTTTAAATGTTTTAAATGTGAAAAGTCGTTATTATCGCGGAGTGCTATTGCTCCTCTATCAATAGGTTCACACTTGGTAGAAACAAAATAAACCAGGTTATCTCTACGAGTATAGAATAAATTGCATGATTGTTTAATGTTGAAGGCTATAATCCTCCCTTTGGGAAGCTCATAAGTGGAAGATGCGGAGTTCGAGTTCCACGTCGCTCGAAGACTCGGTATCGCGTACTTCGAGAGGCTTAGGGTACGTTTCCTCTGGAGTAGCACGCTCATTTCGTTTTGTGGGGTATTAACGTCGAGTATAATTTCATCAGTGAACTCTTCGTGGCTAGAATAGGTATTGCTTGTAGATGTTTCAGGGTATACTATAGGCTCAAGAGTACCTGGGTTATTTACCGGAGTATTAGGTAAATCCACTTCGTTTCCTATACGCGCCTGAAACGTTTCGTGGTCGGAAGAAGTTTCGAGTGACCCATGTGGAAAAATAAGTTCCTCAGGCTGCTCATTAGAGTCGACAGATTCGCGAACCCAATTACATTCCTCTATTTCATTATTGTATAATGTATGATCCTGGTAATTTTCCATAATATTCTCATCATTGTCAGGTTGTTGTTCTAATAATCGAGTTATTTCTACATCCGTCAGTTGATGCTTAGGCTTCGTACGATTGCCAGTTACGGGATTTATTTGAATAATGAAAATACCGTCATTCGCGGTTGTTTCTTCAACTGGATTTCTCGAAAGTGCATCAGCATTAACATTAGTTTTCCCGGCTTTATATACTACATCGTATTTATATTCTGCGAGTTTTAGTCTCCAACGCAAGATTTTTGAATTACCGTCCGTTGCCCGTCGAAACCATAGCAATGGTTTATGGTCAGTTACTACTGTAAAATAATGCCCATATAAATACGGCCGAAAATGAAGAATAGAATACACTATAGCTAATGTTTCCTTTTCATACGTATCGTATCTTTCTTCTACCTCACTCAAAGCTCTAGAGGCGTAGGCGCATGGATGGTCGTTATTAATTTCTCCTTGTGAGATGCTACCGATAGCATAACCCGACGCGTCCGTAGTTAAAGTGAACGGCTTAGAAAAATCAGGGTATTGCAAGACTGGAGCCGTACAAAGTTTTTCTTTCAATATTTCAAATGAGTCCTGTTATTCAAGTCCCCATTCGAATTTATTTTCTTTACGTAAGAGAGATGTCAGGGGTTTCGAGATTTTGGCGTATCCTTCTATAAACCACCTATAACAACCCGTTAGTCCCAGGAATTGTCGAATATTTTTGATATTTTTAAGCACGAGGTATTCACGTACTGCTTCTAATTTCTTAGGGTCGGGACGAACTCCATTGTTCCCGATTATGTGTCCCAGATACGCGACTTCCCTTTTTAAAAATTCGCATTTATCCGGTTGCAATTTTTAATTCGCGGCTTCTAGTCGTTTAATCAATTTGCGATATATATTCTCATGTTCTTCGAGACTGCGAGCATAAATAACAATGTCGTCCAAATAAACAAATACGCTTTTCCCGAGGATCTTCCTCAACGTGAGGTCCATGGCTCTTTGAAATGTAGGAGGGGCGTTCCGTAGCCCGAATGGCATTCTAACGAACTCATAATGACCACGCGGCGCGGTGAAGGCCGTTTCATGACGATCCTCAGCTGAAATTTCAATTTGATGGAATCCCGACGCTAGGTCAAAAACTGAAAAATACTGTGCGCCTCCTAATTGGCCTTATATATCATTAATATTTGGTATGGGATACGTATCAGCGACTGTCTTTTCATTCGGTGATCGGTAGTCGAATACTACTCTCCATTTTTTATTACCTTGAGAGTCGGCTTTCTTAGGTACCACCCATACCGAACAATTGCATGATGAGGTGGAGGGTATGATTACTCCCTTTTCGAGCATATCTTCAATTTGTTTCCCGATTTCCTCTTTAGTGCACGCAGGCCACTCATAGCTTCGCGTATTTATAGGAAAATCGTCTATTGTAGGAATTCCATGTTGCAATATAGTAGTACACGTGAACATATCTCCCGGTACTTAATATAAATGGGAGCTTTCTTTTAAAAGGGTTTTAATACTTTTCCTCTCTTCTTTACTTAATTCGTCGAGTTTTAATAATTCTTTGATTCGATCAAATCGATCGTGCATTACAGCTTCAGATATCGCGTAACACGATCTTTCGCGTGTAAAAGGCGTAATTTTGGGAGAAATATTTGATATACTGAGTTTCTGTATTAAATAAACGTCCATGAATTTATACCACTTTGAATTATGTACACTTCTGGATTTCGAAACTTGTTTCTTTATTTTTATCATTCTTAATACTTTCTACTTTTGACGATTCAAGGGTACAGATCGTTTGTACATTCTTTAATGATTCACAAATTTTTAAACTGATATTTTTATTTGATTCGATTTTCGTAGGTATGAAGGTTTCAACAAATTCGTGACAAAAAAATGCTATATCCTTTTTCATTTTTACTAATTGCAATGTTTCAACACAATTGACTTTATTTTCTGCTGATATTTTAGTCTCTATTGAATTCGGATAGACAACACTTTCAGCAATAACACAATTATTAATTTTTCTACAAGATTCTGTCCTTTTCATAGGTACAGTTTTCCCCAACAATTCTGAATCGAGCTCCCTCAGTCCTCCATCGAGCGCTACTCGTTTCGTCGGCACAGTCACCCTTGTGAAGCGTAGGCGATACTTACAATTACCACAATTTCTTTCCGTCTCTATCGAATTCGGATAGACAATGTTTTCTTTAGGTACATACAGGTTCCATACAAGTGCTATTTTCAGTTAGATTCAACGTGCAAATTTCCGTAAGACTTTGCGCTTCGTGTTGCAATTTCTCAAATTCTCCTTCTATTTTTACTTTAAAATCCTTCGTACGCAATACCTTTTTCCAAATCAGTTTCACAAGTAACTTCAATTATTTTCATGCAATTCCTTATTTCTTTTTTTTACATTTTCCAAAATATTCTCTGAAGAATTTTCAGTATCTCTGCGGAGTATTGTCTCTACCGGGTGCTCAATCTTACCCGACAGAGAGAAATCCTCTTGATCGTTTCCTTTTATATTGTCTTTATTTTTAAAATGACCCAACCCCTTAGAAAGCTCGGGATTCTTTTCTTCTTCTTTTGACAGCAGATATTATTTCCGATGCCATTACCGTAACCGTCGGGATGCTACTTCCTCGATGCAGTTGTATATTAAAGATTTGGACCTCTCGCGATTTGGATTCTCGGCTGTGATAGAAATTACATGGATTGAATGCATTCTCTGTGGGATCTCCCCAGGCGCACCCGTACTCGGAAGACCGCCGCCGTATCCCGAATTTTCGTATTCATTCTCTTTCATACGTCGGACGGGACACTCCCGTATAAAATGATCTGGTTGTTTACAATGAAACTCCCTACCCATCTCGGTGGGTCTAACATTATTATTATCAAAATTCCTTCAGTTATCAAATCGATTGTTAATCAATGGTTGCGAATTATTATTGCGAAAAGGACAAATATGGGCTCCATGGCATTCTGTTTTGCATATCTGATACCGAATGTCACTTAAATTCTGATATCGAAGATTTTGCGGTACCTGTTCTTGTGGCAAGGACATGAATTAAGCGGGGGGGGGGGGGGGGGGGTGGGGGGTTGTAGGGAAACGTGAGCATTTATTAGGCAAATGACCATAATTTTTACAAAGTTGACAAAATGCAGATATATTTCCCGGTTCTTTAATTTCCGGGGGAAAAGTTTTATAACAACGATCGGCAGTGTGTCTGCACTTATTACAGATCTGACATATAGTAAAGAGGCTTCGAACTTGGATTTATTGTTATTTAAAGGGGGAAAGATTTTTAAACATTTGTCTGTCGAGTGTCCAGTCTTCTGACAGATCTGACACATGCTCGGTCCCTTATTGATATTTCCCAAATTTTGTTTGGACTGACAACCAATGCTTGGCTAGACTTCTGGGTTGAGCATTCTTTAGCATTGTGCCCTTTTTATTGCTCAGCTGGCAATACACTTCCTTGCTTGCTACCACGTGTACTCCGCGGTTCGCCCCAGGTTTATTTACCTCTGAACCCGAAGTTTCCAGCCCACCACTACGCCGGGCTGCCTGTGACACTAAACTTTTTTCTGTTTGAACCGCGAGTTTAATTAATTCGTCAAGATTATTGTTCGGACTGAAACGTTGTTCAATTTCTGTTTTTAACCCGTGTAGAAAACATGCCGGAAGACTTTCTTTAGTATTATTAATAAATGCGGCAGTCAATGGATTATATTCGCTTGCATCATAATTTTCGAGTATTTAATTTTCCAAGTTTCTTACGCGATTGGAATATGCATTGACTCATTTTCTCCTTTGATATATGGATCCCAATTCCCCTTGGAGTTGATACACGTTTCGCGTAAGTGCATAAATATCTTTAATAAATTTACCCAGATCCTTTATTGTTGCCCCTGTATGGTGCGACGAGGTTCGTCGATTATTTTTATGCGTACTGCTCTTACTACATTTGATTCGGCTTCTGGCCCCATCATAGCCAAGGGCTCTTTGAATCCTTATATAAACATACGGAGTGATAAAAAATGACCGTCATAATTCGGTATGACAGCCAGGGCATTTCGAAGAGACAATGGTTCATTATTATTAACCATTGTGGGAGATGTATTTGGTGATGAGTCGTTAGACTTAATTAAGTTTTTAGTAGAAATTTTTTTTGGCGGTATTCTATTCAATCTCTGGTCTGGGCTTGAGTCTTTGACCGTGGGATAGGTGGACCAACCGGGTGTCGACAAATTGTATTCCGGCAAAAGATGTAATTTTTTTAGCAAATTTTTAGGTTTTGTATGTGAGGATTTGATAAATGACTGTAATGTGGATTTTTCACGTTTCTCAATTATTCTCTTTGGAATTGATAATCATTCTTTGTCGACAAGGGAAGGTGATCTAGGAATAGTTCCGTCGACACGGGTAGATCCGCCTAATGGCGTACAAAATATATCGCTGTTAGCTGAAGGGATTATACTAGGCGTGGCGCTAGCAACGGTCGAGGGGATCTGTAAAGGTGTATCCGTGTTTTCGGGTTCGCTTAGAAACTCGAAATTCTCCACAATACTTTTGGGGGATTTTACTGACCGACCTAGGTCTTCGCTACTGTGGGTGAGGTATACTAACGCTGTAAGGTATTCGTTGATCTCGTCGTCCGGCCTATGACAAACCTGACTAATGACAAAGGATTATTTGGGAACTTTGCTTCTAATGTTTCCTTCAATTGATTCGTAAATTGGTTTAAACTTTCATCGTCAGAAAATTCTCTGATCTGTAAAGGACTATATTCCGGACTCTAATATTTTCCAAAATTGCTTTCTATAATTTCAACTGTATCGGATGAACTTGTCTCGTCTTCTATATTCTCTTGGGATCGAGTGATGATAATATTGTTAGAAGTTAGCTCGAGTGATTGTATGTTACTGTCTTGATCAAACTTTATTACTTTTGCTCTATGGCTGGCAGTTTCGGTTAACTTGTTGAAGTCTGAGTCTACAGTGGAAATTTACAGTGGAAGAGGAAATTTTTTGGAAAACTGGAGTTGGTATCTCGGGAGGTGAATTACTGGGACTATTACATGGGGACTCGATTATAGTTTCAAGTGTAAAATTATTAGGATTATCCTTTGAGAGCCTTTTTCTTCTTTCCTCAGGATACTCGTGGATTATAGAATCATTAATTCTTATCGTTGAACGAGTTGAACTCATTTATGATGTATTTTATACAAGTATAATTTTTGGTATACCGCATCAAAGAGACATGCAACAATACATAAGAATATTATTAGGGTAGAAATTGGGCAGGAGAAGAGAATTGGAATAACTTTCTTTTTATGACTTGTAACAAAGAAGAATTATAGACCTTTATTCTTTTAATTTTGTTTCAAAATTTCCTTGAGGTGAAATCAAATGTGGTTTTTTCTTGAGGAGGATGATTTGGTGTTTATTCAACGATTCGATTTTAGTAATTTGAGGTTTTAAAAATGTCACAAACGGATGATATCGTATCCCAAGTCTCGAATGATCTTCGTAATCAGCTACAAGTTCGTCTAGGATTTTTTTTCGCTCAACTGCTCAAGTTTCTTTACGTTGATCTATTTGGTTGTTATCAGGTATTTCGGTGCCGGCAATTTAAAAGTCACGACTGCTATCTGCTTTGTATGCAGTTGCACTTACTTGGTATGATGTTCCAACTTTCGAGTGATTTTTATACTCCGCTACTTGTTTACCTAAAGGTCTCTGAAAACCTTTTTTTTTTTTGGTTAAGGAAAATACTTTCGTTATTTTTTGCAGATTTGATGCTAGAGACTCCAAAATGTTGCTTGCTATACGACTCACTCGCTGTTACCGTTAAAGGACAATTTGTTTTACTAGAATTTAAATTTCTATTCCTTTCTTGACTCGAGTAGCCGTTACGTTCTGCAATTGTGTCGTCGGAATGGTTCTTATGTTCTGTTTTTTCCTTCCTTTGAGAGGGATAGTTTTATTATTGTTTTCTATTTCAATACTAAATACTCTAGATATTTGCTCGTTATACGACTTGCACGCACTTATTAGAACTTGGTACTGTTCTTTTAAGACTCGTCGTTTTAATCTCTGCGCTTGAATTTTCCTCCCTTCTCTATGGGTTTTCGGCATGGATGAATGATTCGGGTCGATAGTGGTAGGGTAATTGTCAAAATAAGTAAGTAGTATGTGTAGTTATGTCTGTCTTGTTTGTATGATGTGTTTCGTGAGGGAACCTTGCTAGCCTTGACCTCACTTACGCGAGGAGCTAAAACATAGGATTTCTCTCACTAGTGTAATGTGATTCGCGAGCGAGCCTTGCTAGCATTGACCTCACTTGCGCGAGGGGCTAAAACATAGGATTTCTCCCACTAGTGTAATGCGTTTCGTGAGCGAGCCTTGCTAGCCTTGACCTCACTTACGCGAGGAGCTAAAACATAATATTTCTCTCGCTAGTATAATGTGATTCGTGAGCGAGCCTTTGCTAGCCTTGACCTCATTTGCGCGAGGGGCTGAAACATAGGATTTCTCTGACTAGTGTAATGTGATTCGTGAGCGTGAAAATCTGGTTGCCCAATCGTCTCTTGTGATGATTGTGTTGTTAGTGATTCGTGAGTATGCAAATCTGGTTGCCCAATCGTCTTTTGTGATGATTGTGTTGTTAGGAGTGGGTTGGATAATATAAGTGGGATGTGAATTAGGAGGGTTGATTTGATGACTCTGATTCTTGGTCGACGTGGTAGTTATTAACTCAGGTCATGCTTCCTCGGATATTGAAAAGTTTCTGAACAAACGATTGATTTTTCTGAGTTGTTTTTTCCGCCCTCCTGATCTTCGCTTACCCATTAATCGGAAACAAATGAGTACGTTAGGTTTAAGAAGTACTTGTAAGAAGTACTAGTAAGAAGCTATTTGTTATACTAATATTTTCAGAATTGTATGCCCACTGCTTTGACACATGGTAGGTTGACAGAATATATATAAATGACAGTACAAGGAAGTTAATGTTACAGAGCGAATCGTATAGAAACAACACAAGAAGTCTGATGGCTGCTTAGTCAAAGCAAATATAATATTACTCTTTATAGTTAATATTCGGGGAATCTATTTTCCTTGTAGTTCTCTTCACGTACGTTTTGGCGATTATTCTTTCTTGCCGTTTTATTCGTTCTAAACCGAGTTAACTTACGAAAATTTCTTGCGTGGCTTGTTCAATGAGTTCTTGTGCGAGAACCTCGAGTTCCTTTATACGCAGTTGAAGTTCCACTAATTTTTCCAGTGATCCCATGCAACTGAGTATAATTTATAATCATATATATATATCCACGTATATGTCCTTCAATATAAATTCTATCTCTTTTTATTCACCAGTCATTATTGAATAATAGCTTCCACATTCGATTTCCACAAGGTCAATTTACTCACGAAAAAGGCTTACAAAATAACTTGAATAATAGCGGATAATCTCTAAAACGAATCAATTTTTGCAACGTTGTCGATCAATGGACTTGAACCACATTAACGAACGTTCTCAATTTGTAATTTTTCAAAGGGAAATCCGATCATCTAACTCAAATAAAAATGTCACTTTCAACTACATCAATTTTTATAAATAAAATCGATTTATTAAAACCCGATAATAATAATGTTTTTTAAATCAATTTTTACACATTAAGTTTACACTCGGTAAAAAGGGGGAAAGTTAGATTTGATAAATTAAAATGTTTTATTACAACGTGTTTGAAAGGAAATAGTAAATTTTTATGAATTGGTTGATTCACTGAAACTCAATAAAAATAAAAAAATCGTTTTTCACGAATTGAATTGATTCACTAAAAAAACTCAATAAAAATGAAAAAATCGATTTTCACGAATTGAATTGATTCACTAAAAAAACTAAATAAAAATGAAAAAATCGATTTTCACGAATTAAATCACTTCTTGAAGACGCGGTAAAAAGGTAAAAGTTGGGTTTTATGAATTAAATCGAATTACAAAGGCGGGTCGATTAACACGAACCAAAGTGACACTTTCTTAAGAAATCAATTTTCACAATTCAATTGATCCACGAAAGAACCGATTAATTAATTCGAACAACACGAACAATTTTTTTTATAAAATCACACCTTCTTTCTTTTCGATTTTTAATTTACTCGCGACAAAAATTACTAATTAACTTGAAATTTTTTTTTCTAAACCCAATTTTCACTAACTGAATTTATTCGCGACAAAGATAACTGGTTTATTTGAACAAAATAAATATTCTTTTAGGATCCCGGACGAGCTCCCAATTTTTGTTACGTCAAACCCGCGTGGTGTTTTTACAAAACTGACAAATTTAAGACATGTGAGGCGGTTCGGCATGAGTTTTCCGTACTCTGGTCAAGGATAATGAATTCTCCCTTTACCACACCTGACAAGAAACACCGAAGACGCAAGCCCCCTTTTGAGTCTAACCTTTCGGAAAATTATTCGGGACAGGGCTGAGAATGCTCGTCGATTGTTCGCGTTAACCATCACTCGACTCGATAAACTAGATTGATAAATTAACTAGCGGAGGAAGGGGTTTTAGGAGGAAGGAAAATGGCAGGTAACTTTCACTTGGGGAAAAATTTACGGAAAAATCAGGTAAAATAAATTAGAAAAATTGCGTTGTTACTTACGTTTAATTTTCTGGTGAAGTTGTTTCGCCAGTAACCGATGCGTTGAAGGGAAAAAAAATAATGGCAACCGTTTGTTAAAATTAAAATCGTTAAACTCGATGATTCGTGAAGCTGTTAAAATTTATTCAAATAACCGAATAAGTGATACACGTACGTTCGCTATTACCGTGCGCGAGCGATCGTTATTTTTCGACACAATACGCTTAACGCGATACTTATGATTCGATAAAACAGTAAAACGAAATAAACACTGTTGGACTTGTACAAAAACAGCAGAAAACAATTGAATTCAATTTCTTCTAGATTTCTTTAAACTAGAGATAAATTCCGTATGATTGACATTAAAACCGAGAAAAAGTAAATTCGAACTGAATTTAGACTGTTCAACCGTTTTTCTTCTAAGTACTCACTCTGAATCTTAGTTGACTCTGCAGGGTGGGGTTCCTCCGCGGTGGTGAGCCTGTTTAGCTCGCCAGTTGTGATCGCGACTGCTCGAACGCTTGACACAGCGTTCTTCACCGGGCTGCAACTCAAGAGCCTCAGGTGATCGTCGACTCGACTCTACTCTGACTAACTGTTACTAACTATCTAACTATTTCCGGCATTTTCCCGTCCTTATATAGGTCCTGGATGGTCTAATTTTAGATTAAAATTCTTAGATAATTTTAGATTAAAATTCTTCGTGAGTTCAAATGATTGTATATCAAATGGCTCCTTAGATTTGCAGTGGATCGCAAAGTTGTGTTTTATAAATGTTGTACCGCGAACATTTCATTATTTCGCCATTGTTCCTTCTTCGAGTGAGGCCACTCACTGAAGTAGAAAAAATGTGCAAACATAAGCAAGGAGCTGCGAGCAATGACTGCTACGAGCTCGAGCAACAACTTGCAGGAATTAGCAAGCAACGTTGATTGTGAAATTCATTTCGACTCGATTTCCGGCAAAGGGGCGAATAACAGCCTGTAACGGTATTTTTCTTCCGTTCCCATGTAATTTTATTTTTCGTGGGGTTTTGGGCTCAACACTAAACTAATTAACGTAGACTTCAAAGTGGTGGACAGTGATGCTTTATTTATGACAACTAAATGATCGCCAAACCTCATTCCTTTTTTTATTTTACAATCATTAAATTTCGAGGATCCTCCTTTACACTGGGGATGCACCGATTATTTTCGCCATTTATTTATTTTATTGGTGATGCGCGGTTTCTCGGTATTACTCGGGAGTCTGTTATGGTTCGTGGCGCAGTTCCACTATACCTATGTTCAATTCGCCGCTATATCTATACCGCACCGCTCGCTATCTTCACTCGCACTCACTCCCTTCTTGCTCGGTGTTACAAAGTATTATCCGATATTTTTCGCACCGAGATCTCACTTTCTGGTTACTCTAATTCGCATTTTCTCTTTTTATAGGATGTATGAACCCTATTTACAATTCTTTGGCACTCATCCTTCTTTCACTCATTCACTCGCACTCATTTTTCCTAGGTGTTAATGCTACTTATCCTATCGAATTACCATCATCCTATCTTCTATGTTTCTTAATTCTATCTTTTCGGTCTCGAAAAGCAGGGAATTCCCTCGATTTTAGTTATTATTATTTCTACTTATTCGAGCACAACTTCTTGGAATTTCGGGGCTCGAGCTACGGTTACGGGACGACACCTCGGTATTGTCGCCTCACACACACAGACACACCGCACTACTTGTATAGAGTGTAGAAACTCTATGTACAATTCTTTTCTCTTTCTTTCTCGTCTTACTCGCACTCGGTCTCCGTTCTACTTATGTGATTTTGCGTCTCGCAATTCTCTCGTTGGTTTAAAGATCCGATTTATTTATTTTCCGGAATCTTTTCGCTGAATTCGATGCAACTACACTATACGCTTAACTCTATCCTCTTATTCCTATTTCCTTAAATACTACTCGCAGTCGATGCACTTAATTCCCTATACCTAACTCTATTCACCTTATAAACTAGCTTAACTTTGATTATATGACCATTTTCCTACGATATCACTGGTTATTGTTAATTATATAGTTATTTCTTGCCTGTCTTTTCCTTTCTCGCGGGCTTCTGGGTGTCACTCACTTGTTTTACTTTCTGGAGTGAACACAGACTCTACAATATGTAATTTTTTAAATGACTCCGGAATTTCCACTTTTTAATTAGAATTTTTCTTTATCGATTTGTTGTCCTCCAATGTTTAAGCTGTCACGCTAAGACGACAAAAGAACCAAGAGACCCCGCACTCCCCGCATCGGCCTTTTATAGGCCTCCCCTCGCCTCAGTCCCCTCTGTCAATTTTTCATCATCATTTTAAAATCGAAGGCATTTTCAACGATTTCTTCGGTACCCCGCTGCCGTGCTCACCGCCTTCCCCTCGCCTCCCAGCAAGGCCAGCTGGTCGCTGACCTGCTGTTTACGTCAGCGAGGGAATTTCGGAACGGCGACAGCTTCAGTTCTTCTATCGGGGCAATGGCCTATTGCCCGCAAAACCTCGGTACATATGTACTTGCTCGAACGCTCAGGTGTATCCAAACACTCTATCTTTGTCCCTCTGCTTGGCATCGGACAGCCGTCGACTCGTGTCACTCACGTTTCACGGTCTCCTCGAATCCTTCCCTAACGTGTTATCTTACTTCTCGGGCTCTCCAGCCGTTCACAATAATACTCGATGGTCAGAAGTATGCCTCTATTTTATGACATGGACTATTATTGCACTTATCTCTACGCTCATGGGTGTAACTCTGTTACAAGCCTTTGCCGGAATCACTCTATTAGTAGATTCAAACGCGAGAGGTTGGTTCTTCGTACGGGCTCAAAACCACATTTTATTGTATTACTCTTTTATCGACTTTTAAATAGACAACGGAACGTTACCGTTGCCTATAATAAACACTTCGATTTTTTACATAAATTCACGTGTGCGCGAGTTACTCGAGTTCCTTCTCGTAATCGGCAAACGATCCCAAAATAATAACTTTTTAATATTATACCGATTACCGAGTTATCCAATCACGCGGTACCGGCATAACATTTGGTGGCAGCGGTGGGATCTGCTGAAGTGATAAGTGTTACGTAATTTACTTTTTGGACAAAAACGTGTTTTGGACAAAGTTAAGAGTGACTCTGAAGTGACGACTACAACGCGTGCAAGGACACCAGTCTAGTTCGTGAAAACCCGACTAATCTAACGCGAAGACGCGAAGTGAACGTCGGTGCGGTGTGACGTATCGGTCAACCGTTTAAAGTCCACGGTGTCACGTCAAGTCGTGGAAAACCACACAAAGTGTGCAACCGAGTACCCGAAGCGGTAACTTATGACAAAACCGTCGCGCAGCCATTGCCGACGCACGGAGACCGAGCCCAAGAACCACCAAGAGACGGGTCAACGGTACCAGGGAGGACAACTGGACCAACCTTCGAGGGGAGCTACGAGACAACAGGTCTACAGCACCGAAGGAACAGCACCCAAGGAGCAACGCCATCGAGAGAACAATCGTCCAGATCATCTACCTGTAAGTGGCGGTTACGTTATATATATACATTTAGTCTCAGATTCTAAGCCAGTCGTTTCAAAGCCGTAATCGAAAAACTATTCCAGCGGATATATATATATATCTCGTGAGATTATTCGTAAATTTTCGGAAAAAAAAACCGTCGCGAAATAAATATGTCAGAATCTAGAGGAGCCTGATCAAGACGCAGGGGCAACTCGTTAGACACGACGTTGCCAGGCGCAGGGATAGATTCCACAGCCGGATTAGCTGCGGCTGTGGGGGACATCGTGTATGAAGCGCGCAGGGTGCTATTACAGCTCTCGCCGTCGGGACGAATCCCCTCAACCAGACAGGAGGCCCTTGCAGACCGTCTGACGGCCCAGTTTGGCGTGAACCCACTTAGGGGTGCGTCGTTCGGGGATCTCGTCAGCGACGAAAGCGACAACGTATTCAATATGGCTACTGGCGAGCGAACGCCCGAGCACATTACCGAGGACATAGTCGAACGGGAAATTGAAAACATGAGAAGCATAGATCATGTAAGTTTCTCTGCAGCTACCGGTACGACGGCCCGGTCGGTACCTGCAAGAGTACGAGATCGGATGGCGGCAGTCGACCGGAGCCGCCGTGAAATGGAAAGAGCTCGACGCCAGTACGAAAGGCTGCAGCGCGAGCACAATCGAGGCCAACGTGAACTTGATCGTGAACTCCAGGTGGCTGATATGCCGTCGGCAAGACGAAACCTCGTGGACACGCTCAACGAGGTAGGTGCGGACGAGTTCGAACTCATCCGATCCTTACGGGAGCAAAATGCCGAACTACTGCGGAGGCTGAAAGAAACTGGGTTGGAAGAACACCCGATACTACGTCCGCGGTCGACTCAAACGCGATTCGAGGAGCCGGAATACCCCGCTGCGGATCCTGTGTTCCAAAGGGAGCAACTGCGGATACCGGAAACCCGGGGTCGGACGCTAGACCTGGGGCTGGCCTTGAAGAATATAAAGCACTTCGGCGGCAGCAACGCTGACGAGCCGGACGCCTTCATACGGTCCTGTGAGACCGTTTTCAAGCGAGCTGCGCCCGGTGACCACGAGATCCTGTTGGAATTGGTACTGAGCAGCAAGCTCGAGGGTAGGGCGGCCCGAGAGATGAAGCATAAAACCATCCTCTCGGTAGCACAGCTCAAGACCGAGCTGGAGGCCCTATACGGGAAGCGAAAGTCGCTGCCCGCGTTACAGGTCGAATTCAACTCCCTCCGGCAGGGCCAGGGCGAGGATATCGCGGTATACGTCGCCAGGACAGAGCGTACACCGTCGATATTATAGAAAAACTTTGCGAGGAAGCCGCTACGATGTCGGAAATGCGTATCATTGAAAAAATAACACAGAAGAGCGCCCAGGCCAACTTCGGAAATGGACTGCACGGGCAGGTCCAAATTCTGGTGAGATCTCGTAACTACACCACTCTCCACGAGTCGGTAACAAGAGCCATCGAAATCACCAAATGGTGAAGCCAAAGGGAGGGGTAGGTGGAGCATTAAGCCACCCCAGAAGGTCCCAAGGTGCACCATCCCGGCAGAGCGAGAATTGTTTCACCTGCGGGAAACCAGGGCACGTGGCTCGAGACTGCACCCGCCGATCGGGAAGAGTGAGCTTACCGATGCTCAGTGAGGATAAATCCATACACCACGTTGACATTATGTGCAACTATTACCAAAAAAGGGCCACTTGTGAAAAGACTGCAAGAAAAGATTGTCGCAAAACAAGAACGAGCCTGCTCAGTATTCACAGCAACCTCGACGTCCGAGGGACTGAGGGGGCAAGAGTGAAAGGTCCACGGTGAATGCATGTACAGGTCAATCAAATACCGATGCCAGCCAGCTGGGTACGATGAGACTAAATACACTCACGGCCCAGCAGAGACCTGCGCACAGAAGGAGGAAAACGACGCAGCGATTACTGCAGGTAACGTTGCCGGCGTCCAGCGCTACGGCCAGCGACTTTGACAACATCGCATCATTGGCTGTGACCGGGGTACTCACCCTTGACGCGGACACCGGGGCCCAGTGCAGCATACTGAAGGAGGGATGCCTCAAGCCCGAAACTATGGTGAGCAGGTGCTCCGCGGAACTACAGGGTGTGGCAGGTGAAAAATTCACCCCCCTCGGTATGGCAAAAATTGTGGTGGAGACACCGGTACGAAACGTGGAACATTGGTTCTACATAGTCCCAAATAATGTGCCGCTAGGGGTCAACGGGCTGTTAGGCATGGATTTCATCAAGTACCACAAGGCCGATATCTTGCACGGAGAGATGCTGAAGCTGTACAGGCACTGCATGCCGCTGCTGGATGGCACGACGAGGGTATCTCTGCCGCCACGCAGCGAGACAGTCACCTACGCCGCAACAACGAGCAAATTTGTTGCATTGCCCTCAAGAGTAAAGCATCATGGGTACCTGCGTTACGCCGCCGCGTGGTAGTAGCTGTGCAATCAGCTTAATAAATACTACCGAGCAGGTGGTAGAGGTACAACGCCCCGTAGTAAAACTCGGGCCGTTCGAGGAAGCGGCAGTAGGTCAAGCGGCCGAGGCGGCCGCTATGGAAGTATGTGCCGTCAGCACGGAGCGTGGGGCTGACCGCCTCGCACGATTAGCCAAAGAGCTCGACATGGCAAACCTCAACGAAGAAGAGCGCAAAGCGCTAAACGGAATCACATGCGAATACGAAGACGTGTTCTACCTACCAGGGGATAGGCTGCTGTGTACGCCTATGGTAGAGCATGTGATACCCCTTAAGGAAGGGGTGCAGCGCATTAAGGTGCACCCGTACAGGCTACCCGAGACCCACAAGAGAGAAGTGGAGAGGCAGACCCGGGAAATGCTTGAAGAAAGTATTGTCCAACCTAGCCGGAGTCAGTGGAACGCGCCGCTGCTGGTTGTAGCGAAGAAACCTGACGCAGCCGGAGTGAGAAAAATACGCGTAGTAGTGGACTTTCGAAAGCTGAACGAAGCCACCATCGGAGACTCGTACCCACTGCCCAATATCACCGAGATATTGGACCAGCTGGGACGGGCCCGATACTATACGACCTTGGATCTCGCCTCTGGATTTCATCAAATCCCGATGGCGAAGCAAGACAAAGAAAAGACCGCATTTTCCACACCACAGGGCCATTTCGAGTACAACCGCATGCCATTCGCACTTAAGAACGCTCTACCGACTTTTCAGAGGTTGATGAACTCCGCACTGGCTGACTACAGGGAGTAAAATGCTATGTATACTTGGGCGACATAGTAATCCACGGCAAGACCTTCAAGGAGCACAATGACAGGCTGCGAGAGGTACTGCAGCGACTACGGGAAGCCAAATTGGCAGTGCAACCTAGCAAGTGCCAGTTTCTGCGCAAGGAAACGCAGTACCTCGGCCACATCATCTCCAAAGAGGGTGTACGTGCTGATCCAAAGAAGCTGGAAGCGGTAAGGGAATTTCCGGTGCCGAGAGATGTAAAAGGAGTACAATCCTTCCTCGGACTAGCTGGCTACTACTGGAAATTTATTAGAGACTTCTCGAAAACCGTGAAGCCACTCACTGAATTAACACAAAAAGGGGTTAAATTCGAGTGGACCGCAGTAAGAGATGCAGCCTTCCAAGAACTGAAGACAGCACTTACCACAGCACCGTTACTGCAATATCCCGATTTCATGAAGCCGTTTGTTGTAACAACAGATGCCTCAGACAGGGCGCTCGGCGCAATCTTATCACAAGACAAGATCGGAGACGATTTGCCCATATGCTACGCGAGCCGCACGATGTCAAAGGCAGAGCTAAATTATACAACAACGGAAAAAGAGCTACTCGCCATAATTTGAGCTCTCGCTCAATTTTGACCATAGATTTAAGGTACACGTTTCACGGTAGTGACGGACCACCAACCGCTCACCTGGCTGTTCGGAGTAAAGGACCCAGGTTCGAGACTAATGCATTGGAAAATAAAATTGGCGGAACATGAGTTTAACGTCGAATATAAGGCAGGAAAGCGTAATACAAATGCAGATGCGCTGACCCGAATATTCCTCACTACGAGGGCCCAGGCGAGAGCGAAGAACGAAGCCCGTGAGTTGGAAGAGGACAGCACGACGGGGCAACTCGGCACAACGAATGACCGCACAAAGCGGAGGGCCGAAGATACCCCTTACAGCCGTGGTAACTCGTCGGAGCGAGAGATCGAGCTCGCCCACGAGACAGAAAAGGACAGCATGCGCCCGGGTACGGACAGCCGCACAAAGCGGAGAGCCGAGAATACCCCGGGCCAGCCCAACAACGAAGCAGATCGAGAGACAGCACCTGCCAATGCTACAGACAAGGATAGAGAGATCCGCGGCGTGCATCCAGATCGCTCTACTGAACCCCACAGCCCCTCCGAAAAGCCGTGCGGTCGGTGAAGGGGCAGACCACGCAAGCTACATACGCAAGACACTGGTAAGACTGCGAGCATCGCTGACAAGAACAGAGCAAGGCTGCAAAAAAACGTTGCAAGGCCGCTCGAGACACAGAGCGACCCAACGGCGGAGCTACCAGTGGGCACACCGAGCGACGAAACTGCGGACAGAGCACCGCAACGGACCGCTAAGGAAGCGAGGCACGGCGGGGCCCGTAGTCCACGAACTTCCTGCAGCGCGGACGAAGACAGCGTTATAAAAAAGTATAGCGACTGCCGCAGTGGCGTAGCCACTCCTTCTGCCGATGACCGACAGAAAATAATTAGAGAATACCACGATTCCCCCATAGGAGGGCATCAGGGTATATGGCGTACGTTACATCGGATTCGGACCAAGTACGACTGACCCGGCCTGAGAAGGGATTTCGAAAATTACATATCGTCCTGTGAATCCTGCCAAAAGAACAAAATCGGGAAAAGGGAACGAGTGCCGATAGTGGTAACAGACACCCCATCAAGGTCATTTGAGAATGTAGCAGTCGACATCGTAGGACCGCTACCAGAAAGCGCCTCGGGAAAAAGATATATACTTACCATACAGGACGCGCTCACAAAATACAGTGCAGCGATATCACTGCCGAACCAAGAAGCTTCGACAGTCGTTAGAGTCCTAGTAGAAGAATAAATCTGCCGGCACGGAACGCCGGAAATAATACTATCGGATCAGGGGACGAACTTCCTCAGCTCGACCTTCAAAGAAATGTGTCGACTGCTGCAAATCAAGAAGATACAAACGACGGCCTACCATCCGGAATCAAATGGCGCATTAGAAAGATCGCATCGCACCGCCGCTGAGTACTTAAGAAATTTCATAGATAAGGATCAAGGAAATTCGGACGAGTGGCTGCCGTATGCGATGTTCACGTACAACACCACTCCACATACGGGGACCGGACTGTGGCTCCACGTATTGGTGTTCGGACGCAAGGCCGAATTGCCGACCGCCGTGAAACAAGAACCACGCAGCACTTATGCCTACGATGACTACGTCCACGAGTTACGCGAGCGATTACGTGCCGCATGGACTGTAACACGAGACAACCTAGAAGGCGCGAAAAGACGGTCGAAGACTACGTACGACCATGGCGCACGGGTGCAGGAGTACCGCGTCGGCGAACGAACACTCCTCCGTGACGAGACGGTGCGAAGGGGGCGGTCAGCCAAGCTGACCCCGAAGTGGACGGGACCTCACGAAATAGTAGAGAAGAGGCCCCCCGTCAATTACGTCGTCCGAAAGGGACGAAAAACTCAGGCGGTGCATGCCAACCGCCTGAAGCTCTTTATCGAGCACTAATAGATCAGGAATATATGAAATTATAAATTTACCTATAGCTAATTAACAGATTAATTAAAGCTAAGATTGAATGTGGGTAAGAACCATTCAAGGCACAAGGTGGAAACTTCAATAAACCAAGCAGAGTCGGTAATAATTGAGACACCCAAAAACATTTTTCGATTAAGCATATAATGGTCGACGGCCTTGGAAGCATCAAGGCCATCATAGGAAATATGGACGCTGCCGATGCCCAAAAGCTCCACGAAGAGATCGCCAGAAGAAAGGCCTCACAGCAGACCCTGCAGGAAGGGTTGAAAAACTAAAAATAAGTGGTAAGGACCACCTTCAGCCTATATAATAAAAGTGTGCATCATATAAAGGCCAACGAACAGGCCCTGCTGGCCCAGATACAGCATATCAATCACATACTCAATGACAACATGTACTATGTAACGAGGCGCCAACATTTGGAAGCGACGCTCAACGCGATAAGTATTGCAGTCGAGGCATTACTCATTGACGTACAGGAGTTAGTGTGGCTGGTAAACGACATAGCTAGTGGTAAGGCCAGAGCAACATCCCTGCCGCCAAGAACGCTCACAAGACACCTCGTCGACGCACTATCACACCTATCGCAACGGAGGCAACGCGGTAGTGCTCATGCGAGAGATACCACTGATCGGGCAGCAATAGTACTGTGTACAACAAGTACCGTATACAAAAATACTTTAAAAATTGCAAGGTACTGAACAAATCTTACATTTGCCCGTCAACACACCCTACAATTTCGGTTACAAACAACGTACCCTGCGAAGTCCTAAAATATGCGAAAATGGACACAAATAACTGGAATACTGGATTTGATAGGCGTATGTATTGTAACCGCCCCAGATTTCAGCGTGAAAACAACAGGGCAAACATCTCAAGTCATCCGGAAAGACTACCTTCCCCCGTACGCCCTAAAATTGAGGGAAATGGAGGCTGAGGCACCTCCGATACGCACCGAGGAGGAAGTTTCACTACCAAGCGTGCTGCGAGATCCGGAGGGGCTTCGAAAGCTCGGAGATTCGAGCAGAAGCCTTGGTCGGCTTCCTTCTGTTTAAATTTTATAGGTACATACGGAACCGGACACCAACAAGCAGCCGGGGTGAACATTGACCTCGAGACGCTCGAACGACGCCAGCCACAGGAGCGACTGCGACCCGAGCGGGCCAGTGCCTGGGATACTCGCCCCCTCAATCGAGTGCAACAGTCGGACCGGCAATGAAGAAATAACAAAATTGTCAAAACTATGAAATTATTATGAAACTATGAGTAATGAAAACTATATTGCCCGGTATATATGAGATACGAGAAATCAACTAAAGAAAAATTTTTTGAGAAAAAATTTTTTCTTCAAGGGGGGAGGGATTTTGTACCGCAAACATTTCATAATTTCGCCAGTGTTCCTTCTTCGAGTGAGGCCACTCACCGAAGTAGAAAAAATGTGCAAACATAAGCAACGAGCTGCGAGCAATGACTGCTACGAGCTCGAACAACGACTTGCAGGAATTTGCAAGCAACGTTGATTGTGAAATTCTTTCGACTCGATTTCCGGCAAAGGGGTGAATAACAGCCTTTGCCGGAATCACTCTATTAGTAGATTCAAACGCGCGAAGTTGGTTCCTCGTACGGGCTCAAAACCACATTTTATTCTATTACTCTTTTATCGACTTTTAAATAGACAACGGAACGTTACCGTTGCCTATAATAAACACTTCCATTTTTTACATAAATTCACGTGTGCGCAAATTACTCGAGTTCCTTCTCCTAATCAGCGAACGATCCCAAAATAATAATTTTTAAATATTATACCGATTACCGAGTTATCCAATCACACGGTACCGGCATAACATAAATATGTATTGTTTCGAGGGAACACTCCTCGTCTTATGGTGTTAACACAGAGAGAGGGGAAAGACGGCATCGGCTTGGGTGCGACCTGAAAGTGTAGAGCGGCATGCTCCTTTGCCGGCAACTGCTACCGTAGCCTCCAGTCGTCTCTGCCATCGCTCCAATGACTAATATGACTCATATCTTTTCTTATTTTATCCTATTTTAATTCTGGCTATCTGTATGATATTATTGCTTAATTCTTATATCGAACTCGCGTTTACATGTTTTATTTTCTTTAAATTATCGATTTATTTATTAGATATATATATTCCGTAGCCTAAATATTTACTTCGTAGAAAGTTGAAATCTTTGCTACAATTGTGTTTCAATTGTTATTTGTCTATTCAGAAATTTTGAAGAGCTGTCTTTTGAGCTTTTGGTGTTCTGATGGCAAAAACAAATTCCAATTTTCTATCAATAACATTAATAAGACATATGTCTTCGTGTAATATTGAATATCAATTTTTTTGTTCATTGCATCTGTTTGAGAATCCATCCAGATGTAGTTGAGTGAATCTGTGAATGTATTGAAAATTATGAAGCTTCACTCACGACAGGGAAAAATGAAACCAGACTGCAGGATGTTTAGTAGAGAAAGTGGTTTATTTGCACCTTCCGCACTTCAATTACAAAAATAGGTTAAATTTAGAAAATAAAAATGACATAATAATAAATACACCACAAAATCAAAGAATTAAAAAATGTATATAAATAAATAAATTGAATTGAGTGTAGCTTGAGAGACCAGCACACAATTACGCTAATTGTGCTGTCTTTTATAACATAGGGACCAGCACACAATTATATTAATTGTGTCCTATGTGCGCTTGAGAGCGAGCATGACGCAGCCGGTGCTGCGGAGCATGCCACGGAGTGAGAAATGTGAGTGTGTAAAAGATCTGACTTATTCCCAGTAAATTCTCTATAAAGTTATATGAGAAAATACAGGGTATAAGTTAGAGCACTTGCAGTTGTACTGCTTGAGTGCTGGAATGTGTTATGAGGCAGCGTGACACATTTAGCGCTGCAGAGCATGACAAGTAAAATGATGAGGATGCACAAAATGAGTGGAATAAATTCACAGTACTTTCCCAGCAAGCTCGGTTGGGAGAAAGTACAGTGAACTGATATGAACACACGCAATTGTATTAATTGGGCGAGCAACAAGTAGTGTGAAGAGATACCGTGGTGGAGCCCGTGCTGCAGAGCACGTTAACGGGTGAGACCTTTATGTTGATGTACCGATGAGTTTTCCACTCCTCGCCGTCATTGAATTACACTGAATTGTTACGGTATACCTTACCATGTGTTTGAGTTCTGGTGAGCACGAAAATGCTGAGAAGATCCGGTGAGATGGTGAAAAGACCGAGCGAGTGTACCGAGGATGTGTGCGCTGTCCCAGCGGGTGTTCACAGAAGTGACAGATTTTACAATATGGCTGCGCGATACAAAAGCGTCGTTGAGTGCTGAAGTCAAATGAGTGAGTAGCCGGTGAGCGAAGCCGAAGTCAAGCGAGAGAGATAACCTTTCGCTTAACGCGGCATGCATGCGAGGCACAGCCTCGGCTTAGCGAGGCCCTGCCTCGGCTATCTCCGGCATAGCCGAACGCAACGTGCTCGACAGCAGCAACAGGTCGACGCACGGCGAATATCGATCGCCGTGCGCCAGCTGATTATCCAACAGCATCATTCGTCGTAGCATATAAGAACTTCCAAAGCAACGAAGACGTTGCCACGGTAGTTCGTCTACCTTCGTGACCCAGATACGGTACATGACAGGGGGAAGGAAGCGAGCACCCGACAGTCGCCAACAGAGCACGCGGGCACGAATCAATTAAAGACTTCGGTGATACGCGCCGCCAATGATATCCACAGGCCATAGAGGGAAAACTCTTGATACGAGATTCAAGTCCCTCCTCGCTGACCGTTAGAGTGGGCCAGTGGTCTACCAACTCTTAGTTTCTCGTTGTTAGGTACAGTGGTGAATCTGGCCGTCCATTCCTGGCGCGCACCATGTGTTCCCATTGCCCTGCCTCGGTGTGGCTGCAGGTCTCACCCCTCCCGCTGTCATTATACCTGTGTAATCTCTGGCAACTATAGGACCCGACCACAGTGCAGTTTTATGATCTTCTTTAAAAGAAAGAAAGATATTGAAGCATGGTTAAGGAGTTTGTTAAGGTTCCACCGCGTGGGGTGTTGGTCCCCGTCCGTCTCGTTGCCGTCTGTCCTGCCACTTCGAAGACGATGTACTGATGATCGCTGGCCATAAAGTCCTTGATCACCCGCCATCCCCCCACCTGTGGTAGTATTCTGTCCGACGTCATTGTTACATCAGGGATAGCGTCACCAAACCCTGGTCGTCTGTACGTCGGTGTGTTTCCCGTGTTTGCTACTACTAGATCCAGCTTGGCGGCCATTTCCAGCAGCAGCCGTCCGCGTCTGTTCGTTCCTGTCATTCCCCACTCGATTGCCCTCGCGTTGAAGTCCCGCGCGACTACAATGTCTCCAGGCAGATCTCTGATCCCGTCCTTAAGGAGCGCTACCCTTCTCTCAAACTCCACCGCGGCGCACTTAGGCGTTAGGTAGATGCTGACGTAAGTGACAGCGCCCAAGCATAATCGTCTCCGACACCGCGGTTAGTCATCCGAGATTAGGTAGCACCCCTCACCCAGATAGCTGTTGTCTCTGTCTCGTTCGTGATGTACGTCTGAGTCGTCCTTCCCCTGTATGGTTCACACAGGATCAGGATGTCCGCGTCATGTTCGTCAGCTATCTGTGGGAGTAGCACGTCTACTGTCCTATTTCGGTTCACGTTTCCCTGGATTATTCTGTCCATCGCCCGGCCTGCTTTCTGCACTCCTCCAGCGCGGTCCGAAACATCGCACATCGTCGGGATCCGACGAGGTACGCTACGCCCTTATGACCGGCCTCGGTGTACCTTGGACAGACTGGTTTGTTTTAACAGTTCGTCGCGTAATGTCCACGTGTGCCGCACTTTTGGCAGCATTTTGTCCTGTCCATGTTTGTACAGTTTGCCTAACGCAGTCCAGGTCTATGATCTCCAGTTGAACTTTAGGAATCACGGCTCTGACCCTGCCGGCGTTCCCGACCGCGTCCGCGAGCTTGCGTCGGAAGTCATCACTTCCGTCCGTGTTTGTCTGTATTTTAAGGAGACACACTCCTTAAAATACAGACCCGTCCGTCTTTTGTCTTCCTCAGAGTCGTTATCTGCACGTGACTTCTTGTCGGGTCCACTGTCATCCGTATCTTTCGTAGTATGTCTGAATACGGGCTGTCATTTCCTGGCTTGATCAGCACAGCCGTCCTTCTCGTCCCATTGTATTTGGGGGCTGGCCTGTGCTTTTCGGCCTGGGTCGTCGCGTTTGTCCTGTTCGTTTTGTTTTTCCGTTCTGTCGTTTTTGTCTTCTTTTTTGAGACTGTTTTCCAGGCCGCGGTTGCCTCCGTACTTGGCGGTCGCTTCTGCGAGGCCTCCGGAGGGGTCTTTGTCGCCTTCCGTTTCCGTTTCGTCGGTCGCGTTGCCGGTTTCGTTGTCTCCGTTTCTGTCTCTGTCAGGTCGTCTGTCGTCATTCGTCCCCTCGAGGCTGTCCTGTTTTGCATGCTTAGCGCAGCGTCGGCGTCCTCGACAATCGTCTTCATGCCGGTTTTTACCGCGATATTCATATTCTTCTGTATTGCTGCTGCCTCGGCCATTTTCGTCGCTGTCCTCTGTATGAGCGTTAGTAGCTCCGTCAGTTCAGGTTCGTTCTGTCGTAATGTTGTGGCGTCCGTTGTTTGCGTCTTTCGTCTGCCCCGTCTGTGTGCGCATACGTCTGTTGTCACCGTCGTTAGCAGAAGCCGCAAAGGTAAAGTTTACCCCGCTCCCTGCGCTCGACACGCTGTTCGTCCTGTCTCGTCTCGGAAGATGCAGTGTTGCCCTGTCCGTTTTTTTACAGTCGTACCCCTGACGGGGTACCGCCATCGGTGTTTGTTTTTATTTATTGTATTTTGTCCATGTTGTTCCCACGAGTAGTCAGGAATGGGCGTCTGCCCCGATAGAGCCTGATTGTGGGGGTAAGGCTTTGTACTATGAGGTGTCGCCCGGTTCCCCATAGGCATCGTGCGCGACTCTGTAACCCCAGTGCCATTCAGCCCTCAGCACGCTGGCTCCCACCTTGGCATGGGTGACGCTGGTTCGCGACGGGGTTTTTGTCCCCCGGAGCTGGTTTTTACGCCAGCCCGGGTTCTTTATGACGCCCGTTAATCGGGGAACTCCGCGGCTGTTCTGACGGTATTCGGTCGAGCCAGATTGTGCCCCGGCCCTGACACGGGCAGCTCTAGGATTTAAGTCGCCTTCTGCGACAGGCAAGCCTTACCTCGGGAATATTCTAACCCCTATCCCGCGGAGGTATTTATCATCATCATCATCCCTAACATAGGAGGGACTCCTGGTGCAGTCGTGAAGAAGATCGCCAGTTTCGTCTTCACAGAGACCATGGCTCAGGTCACGCTCTACCAGGGCAACTCAGACGTAGGCAATGGAGAAAAGAGACAGCCAAGGAACAACAAGACGAGAATAGACCAGCAGGAAGGTGTTCTCATTAGAGTGAAAGTTCTCCTGACCGTTAGAAGCGGAGGGGAGAAGGCGCATGCTCTCAAGGACGCCATCGATAAGGGACTCCAGGGAGTCAACACGGCACTGCTGGGTAGGAAAAAACGAGTGATTCACATAAAGGACCTCGACGGAGTGGCGACAGAAGAGGAAGTCAAAGACGCAATCGTCAAGGCAGCAGGCGCGAACTCCAGCGACATCGAGGTGAGAGCACGTAGGCCAGCGTACGGAGGCAGGTACAACTTCACGGTGATGGCAGCAGGCAACGCAGCCCAGAAGGTGATAAACCTAGGCAAGATCAAGATCGGTTGGGTGCTGTGCAGGGTAGCGGAAAGGAAAGAAGCCTTAAAGTGCTTCAGGTGCTGGGACTACGGGCAGACAAAAGACCAGTGCACGGGCCCAAACCGCGAAAACATGTGCTTGAAGTACGGTAACGAGGGCCATAGGGCTGTCAGCTGCGAGAACAGACCCCGCTTCGTTCATTGCAACCAGGAGGGACATGCGAGATGCCCTAAGACGAAATCCGGAAGTCGAGGACGGACGGACGAGTCGATGGGCCAACAGTTAAACTCCTACAAATAAATACCAACAGAAGCCGACCTACGATGGACTATACACAGGCCGGAAGCGAAACGCAAGCATGCTGCTGGTAAGCGAGCCAAGCAAATTAGCCCTACAAGGCAGAAAGAACTGGCTCTATGACGAAAGGATCGACAGTGCAATTAAAGTACTAGACGATAATTTGGTAGTCAACAGACAAGGCCACGGGGATGGTTTCTCCTTTGTCACGACGGCCGGTTGCACAGTCTACAGCTGCTATTTTTCGGGAAACAGAGACATAGAGGAACTGGAAAACTCTCTACGTCAAATAGGCGCGCGCATCCAGTCCAACAACTAAACGGCCATTGTTACGGGAGACTTTAACGTTAAATCACCACAATGGGGCATGAGCTATACGGACAGACGAGGCGCCGTCATAACAAAATGGATAGCTGAGAACGCATTAGTCGTGGTCAACACAGGAGAGAAACCGACGTTCCAACGATCCGACCAGTCCTCTATATTAGACCTGACGATCACCACAGAAGACGTTGCAGGGAAGATCACGCACTGGGAGGTCCTGGAAGACGAGACGCTGAGCGACCAGAATTATATCCTAACCAAGATCGGAGGCGCAACAGCGACCCCACCGTCTAGGATAAAATGTATGGGCTGGAACCGTATAAAATTGGATGGGGAAGAGCTGGGCAGAGCGATTGCAGCGATTGCACGAGACGACAGCACAACATCTTGGGAAGGATTCAGCAGAACGTTGGCTGACATAAGTGACAGAGCGATGCCCAAAAAGTGTGTCCTGAGTGGCAAGACGCCGGTGTACTGGTGGAACGAAGAGATTGCGCAGATCCGAAAGGAAAGCAACAAACGCAGACGCATACATACAAGAGGCGCTAGGAGAGACCCCCCAGAAATTCGCCAGCAAAAGTGGGATGAGTACGTCAGTTGGAAACATCGACTTCAAGCGTGCATTAAAAAAGCCAAAAGAGAGTCCTGGAAGTCGATATGCAGGGACATAGACAAGGATATCTGGGGCGATGGGTACTAAATCGTGGTGAAAAGAGCCACGGGTTTCCCACCCAGGGTAAACCTCTCTATGACATTCACGGATGCAGTAGCAAACCAGCTCTTCCCGACTCATGAACCAGTGGAGTTCCAGTGCAACGCCGAAGCAGAATTCAGACCCTTCACGAAGGGCGAACTACTGAGAGCGAGCGAGAAGCTGAAAAGCAATAAAGCTCCGGGGCCCGGAAAAATCCTACCAGAAATACTCAATAAAGTTGTAAAGGAGAGACCAGAGTACGCCTTGAGCGTCTACAACAGCCTGGCAATAGAGTTTTGCTTCCCAAAAGAATGGAAAAGAGCTACGCTAATTCTGCTCCGGAAAGGAAACAAGCCGATAGACATGCCATCCTCATACAACCCGTATGCCTCCTAGACGCCGAAGGGAAAATGTACGAGCAGCTACTGGTCGGGCGACTGAAAGAGGAGCTAAAAAGGAACGGACACCTGTCAGACAGGCAATATGGCTTTAGAGAAGGACGGCAGACGGCAGATGCCATAAAGAGAGTTGTAAATCTTGCAAAAGAGGCAGCAGACTACAGCAGACGATACAGGAGACTCTGCGCAGTGATCACCCTGGATGTCCGAAACACCTTCAACAGCGTGCCCTGGCAAGTCATACTGGAGGCCTTGAGAAAAAGAGGAGTTGATGAAGCTCTAATCAGAACCCTGGCAGCTTACCTGTCAGACAGGGAAATTATCCTCGAAGCGGAAGGCAAGACAGCTAAAGTAAAAATCAGTAGCGGAATCCCGCAAGGCTCGGTGGTTGGACCAATGCTCTGGGACATGCCGTACGACGAGTTGCTAGAGGAGGTAGAGTTCCCAGAAGGCGTGACGCTCATAGGCTTTGCAGATGACGTCGCCATGATGGCAATAGCCACACCCGAAGTGCAGCGGATGAGCAAGGCGAACATTGCCCTTAGCAGAGTTGCCAAATGGATAAAGAGCAAGAAGCTCCAGCTGGCCCCAGAGAAGACAGAAGCGGTGCTTCTCTCGAATAAGAGGAAGGTATCCCCCATACACTTCTTGGTACAAGGCACAAGAGTGGAGCTAAGTAAAGCAGTGAAATACCTCGGCGTATGGCTCGATACGAAGCTGAAGTTCACCACACACTTGCAAAAGACACTGGAGAAAGCCGAGAGGACAGTCAGTGCCCTATCGGGCATAATGCCCAATATAGGCGGTCCGAGAACCTCAAAAAGAAGAGCTCTGTCGAGTGTAAAACATTCACAAATTCTGTATGCGGCACCCATCTGGAGCAAGAGAACGGAAAACAAAAGAGTTCGCACAATGCTTACGAGAGTTCAGCGGCTGATGCTAATTAGGATCACAAGCGCATATCGGACAATATCTGCAGATGCAGCCGGGGTAATCGCTGGGGTACCGCCGATAGGCCTTCTGTCTCTCGAGAGAATTGCCAAGTACGAAGGCAAGGAAGGCTCAGAAGCCAGGGCAGAGCTGATGGAAAGGTGGCAAGATAGGTGTGAGAACGGAGAACACGGCCGATGGACCCACAAGCTCATCCCAAATATCGAAAAGTGGATAAATCGCCCATTTGGCGAAGTGGACTACTTCGTCACGCAGGCACTTTCAGGCCATAGGTGCTTTAAACAGTTTCTCCATGGCAGGAAGAGGGCAGATACCAACTCGTGCCCTTACTGCGGAATGTTCGACGATGCCGAACACACCTTGTTCATCTGTGAAAACTGGAGAGACAATAGAGAGCAACACAGAAGAGAAACGGGGAAGATCTTCGATCGAGTAAATTTCACAGAGAGCCTGACGGAAAGCATGGAAAGCTGGCTGGCGGCTTACAAAACGCTTAGAGAAATAATAGAAAGCAAAGAGACAAATATTAAAAGTGGCTTGTGATAGCCCACAGACAGCATCCGCACTGAAGTAATGCGAAAGCGGTTTCCGGTGTGAGTTGCTTGAGAGTGAGGAGGTGTTTTTTAGCCGGTAAGAATCCGGCACTACCTACCGTCACCTGGGTGTCTATGTAAGATTTTCCACCTTCTCACTGATAAAAAAAAATCATCATCATCATCATCATCATCATCATCATCATCATCATCATCATCATCATCATCATCATCATCATCATCATCATCATCATCATCATCATCATCATCATCATCATCATCATCATCATCATCATCATCATCATCATCATCATCATCATCATCATCATCATCATCATCATCATCATCATCATCATCATCATCATCATCATCATCATCATCATCATCATCATCATCATCATCATCATCATCATCATCATCATCATCATCATCATCATCATCATCATCATCATCATCATCATCATCATCATCATCATCATCATCATCATCATCATCATCATCATCATCATCATCATCATCATCATCATCATCATCATCATCATCATCATCATCATCATCATCATCATCATCATCATCATCATCATCATCATCATCATCATCATCATCATCATCATCATCATCATCATCATCATCATCATCATCATCATCATCATCATCATCATCATCATCATCATCATCATCATCATCATCATCATCATCATCATCATCATCATCATCATCATCATCATCATCATCATCATCATCATCATCATCATCATCATCATCATCATCATCATCATCATCATCATCATCATCATCATCATCATCATCATCATCATCATCATCATCATCATCATCATCATCATCATCATCATCATCATCATCATCATCATCATCATCATCATCATCATCATCATCATCATCATCATCATCATCATCATCATCATCATCATCATCATCATCATCATCATCATCATCATCATCATCATCATCATCATCATCATCATCATCATCATCATCATCATCATCATCATCATCATCATCATCATCATCATCATCATCATCATCATCATCATCATCATCATCATCATCATCATCATCATCATCATCATCATCATCATCATCATCATCATTATTATTATTATTATTATTATTATTATTATTATTATTATTATTATTATTATTATTATTATTATTATTATTATTATTATTATTATTATTATTCCCTCCCGGTTGGCTGCCACCTCGCTGTGGTGGGGGGGCCGAATCGCGGCGGCATGTCAAGCCAGGCTTGTAGCCGCGTGCACAAAGAGCAGTCATATGAGAAGGAGACCCAGAATAAGAAAACCAACATGGAGAGTCTAATAGGAGTGCAGATTAGGGTGCAGGGGCACGGAACCCCAGTACCGGCGACGGCGGGGAGTGAGCAAGCGGGCTCCCCGGCGTCGAAAACAAGCGACCGCAGTGCTACGTTGGTGGACGACTTGGCCAACGTAGCATCTAATGCCACAAGCGAAGAAAGGGGTGGAGCAGAACACCTATACGCAGCCACAGAAGAGGCGACTCGAGCAGAGCTCATGAACAGGACAGAGCTCTTGACGTCGGGAGGCGACAGGACTGGAGGAGTGGAGCAACAAAGAGCGGCTCTGCAAAAACAGGAGGACGAGGCCATAGCGGGGGAAGAGACCCGCTTACAGGACATAGCTGCCATAATAAAGAGTATGCAGAACGCAACATACAGACAAAAAAACGTTAGCATGGACATTAAGCAAGGGCTGCCCAAGCTAGTGGAAGCAGTTGACGCTATCTTTGAAGAAAGGCGCATCTGGAAAAAGGCGAGAGCTGAACTGAAACGCTTGGAACTACCTCGCATCAAACGACGAGGCTCCCAGTCCTCCAACTGCAGTCAGAAACGCAGCCGAATTGTCGCGAGCCCAGAAGGCAACGCCAGAGATCCTCGAGAGGAGAAAAGAACAAAACAAGCTGACTCTCATGAATGGAGGAGAGTGCGTAGCAAGACGAACAAAAAGACCACGGAACATCAGAGCGGCGAGAAAATCGCAAGGAGGCCCGAGCGGCCGAACAAAATACTCACCGAGATCCAGGGGAATGTAAATGGCATGGACCACCCGGCTCAGAAAAAGGAGAAGTGGAAGCCCCGGTCCGACGCGGTTCTGATCAGGCCAGAAGCAGGCAAAAGTTACGCAGAGACGCTTAAGAAAATTCAGGCCAAGGTGAACCCAGACGACACCCAAACCAACGTAAGGAGCATACGCCAAACAAGAAACAGAGATATCCTCCTCGAATTGGGCAGGGATACAAAGAGGAAGACAGACTTTACCCGCGCGCTAAGGGAAGCCTTGGGGCCCACGGGATGCGTAAGGGAACTGAAACCCAGAATAACCCTCGAGTTCCGGGACCTCGACTGCGTGACGGAGGAAGAGGACGTCCGAGACGCGCTCAACCGTGCCCTCAATGACGGAGCAGGGGATGCCAGGATCCGGGTGCCAAGAGCGGTGCACAGGGGAGAAAAAATCGCCATCGTCGAGATCGACGAAATCAGAGCGGCAGAAATCCTACGGACGGGCAAGATCAAGATAGGATGGGTTATTTGCAGGGCAAGGCGACGGGTTATGGTCGCTCATTGCTTTAGGTGCCTGGACTACGGGCACCACTCAGCAAACTGCAGAGGCCCTGACCGCAGCAAGATATGCTACAAGTGTGGCGAAGTAGGGCATAAGGCCTCCACTTGCCAGGCCTCCCTAAAATGCGTGCTTTGCGCAACCAAGGAGGACACGGCGGACAACTCGGCGCATGCCATGGGATCAGGAGCGTGTGCCACATTCAGGCAAGCGCTCGACAAAGCCAAAAGCCAACAGAGATGACACAAGTCCTACAAGGGAACATGAACCGTAGTAGGACTGCTGACGACCTATTGACGCAACTCATATACGAGAAAAAAGCTGACATACTGCTGATCAGTGAGCAGTACAAGGATAAAGACTGCCCTACATGGTTCGCGGACGACCTGGGTACCGCAGCCATATGGGTACCAGACCCACGGAGGCTACGGATTGATGGCCATGGCTCGAGGCGTGGCTTCGTTTGGATCAAGGCAGAGAACACGACCTACGTGAGCTGCTACCTCACGCCAAATGAAAACATCGACTCTTTCCAACAAAAGCTAGAACAGCTGGAAGACACAGTTAGGGACATGGAAGGCCAAATTCTCGTCGCTGGAGATTTTAACGCTAGGGCACTGGAGTGGGGAATGCCAACACCTGACGGAAGAGGTAGACGAGTAGTGGAGATGGCCGCGAGGTTGGGGCTCGTGGTACTTAACTCGGGCTCCACCTCAACCTTTAGGCGACCAGGGTACGGGCAAACAATCCCGGACATCTCCTTTGCGACGGAAAACCTCGCCCCCTATGTCAGCGAGTGGAAAGTGATCGAAGACCTCACAGGAAGCGATCACCAATACATAACCTATGGGATCCACCTAAACAGGTCAACACTTACACGCAGAAATCAGCTGAACAGGTGGTGCGTAGCGAAACTAGACTCGAAAAAACTCACCGCAACAATATCCGCAAATCTAGCGATCGCAAACAGCACGGACGACTCAACGGAAACCCCGACAACAGCAGAGGCTCTCGCCACATACACCATGAGCCTGATAACTCGAGCTTGCAAGGCAGCCATGCCACAGAAAAGCTCACGAGAAAACAGACGACCCGCGTACTGGTGGACCCAAGAAATCGCCGAAGTAAGGAGAACGTGCATACGATTTAGACGGAAAGCAACGAGGACTCGCAGAAGGGACCCCGAAATAGCCGCGACCTGGGCAGCGCAATACAAACGGGCTAAAAAAGAACTGCGCACCATCATAAGATGCACAAAGGTCGAGAAATGGAAGCGACTCTGCGAGGAGGTGAATAGCGACCCTTGGGGACTTGGCTTCAAAATCGTCATGCGCAAGTTCGGGGCCGCTCCCACGGGGGCAAGCATGGACATAGACAGAATGAAGCGGATCGTCGATGCACTCTTCCCGAGTCAGGATGTGACACCAGAGCCCGAAAGAGAATCGCCGACGGAAGACATCCCGCTCTTCACAGAGGCAGAGCTCAAGGCAGCAGCATCCTCCTTACCTACTAAGAAAGCACCGGGCCCAGACGGCATACCTGGGGAGGTGCTAAAAGTGGTTGCTGAAAGCCATCCACAGCTCCTATTTAGCATGTACAACCGCTGCCTGACAACTGGCGTATTCTACAAGCCGTGGAAGATACAACGGCTGGTACTCATTAGCAAAGGAAAAGGGGACCCGAACACCCCATCGGCTTACCGGCCACTGAGCATGCTCGATACGGCGGGCAAGCTACTAGAGAAACTCCTCAAGGGACGACTGCTAGAGGCCATAGAGGCAGCCGGAAACCTCTCCGAAAGACAATTCGGCTTCCGGAAGGGTCGATCCACGTTGGACGCGGTGCGGCAGGTAACACAAGCAGCCAGTGCAGCGCAAACAGGAAACCACCATTCGCGACAAATAGTACTGCTTGCTACATCAGACGTTAAGAACGCATTTAATTCACTTAGATGGAATGATGCACTAAGGGCCCTAAGAGAGGACTTCAGGATACCGGAGTACCTCTACCAAATGATGAAAAGCTACCTCAAAGACAGAGTACTAGTCTACGAGACTCACGGGCCTCAAAAAAAGAAGCTGACGGCGGGAGCCGCGCAGGGCTCGATACTAGGTCCAGATCTCTGGAACGTCGCCTACGACGGAATCCTCAGGCTAGATATGCCCGAAGGTGTCTTTCTGGTTGGATACGCAGACGACATTGCTGCAGTCGTCAATGCAAGAGACTTGGACATAGCCCAGCAAAGGCTAAATCAGACGATGCGGCGCGTCAGCCGATGGTTGGACGATCACGGGCTAACCCTCGCAGCCCAGAAGACCGAGATACTACTGCTGACAAGAAAGCGAATAGAAAACATCGTGCCAATGCGCGTAGGAACTGAGGTCGTGGTAACGACGGGGGCGGTCAAGTATCTGGGAGTAACCTTGGACTCGAAGCTCACCTTCCAAGACCACACTCTACGGGCAGCAGACAAAGCTGCGACCGCAGTAACGGCGCTAAACAGAATCATGGCAAATGTAAGAGGCCCAAGACCGAACAAACGTAGACTCCTGATGAACGTCATACACTCTATTTTGCTGTACGGAGCCGAAATATGGGCTGATTCGATAGGGCCTAAAAGTCGCAGAAAAAGAATAGCTGCAGTACAACGCAGGGGAGCCCTGAGAGTAGCCTGCGCCTACCGCACGGTCTCCGGCCCTGCAGTCTTGGTAATAGCAGGCGTCCCACCAATCGATCTCCTGGCGAGAGAACGGCAAGAAACGGCGGCACGAAAAGCGGAGGTAGGCAGAGAGGTGGCCAAATCACAAGCCAGAGCCCGCCTAATAACCTTGTGGCAAATGCGATGGGACGAAGACCCAAGGGGTCGCTGGACGGCGAAACTAATAGGACAGCTCCCACCCTGGATAAACCGCAGGCACGGGGAGGTCAATTACTACCTCACCCAGTTTCTGACAGGACACGGCCTCTTTGGCACCTATCTCCACAAGATGGGCAAAGTCGACGAACCGAGATGCACGCAATGCGGGGCAGACCATGACGACGCGTATCACACTTTTTTCACGTGTATAAGATGGGAAAGCGAGAGGCGGACAGTCCAACAAAAAGTCGGCGAGCTAACGCCGGAAACCGCCATCCAAACGATGGTAAAGAGCGAGGCAGACTGGAACGCCATCTCTGAGTATGTCGAAACAATTCTACGACGCAAAAAAGCCGAGCAAGATGCAATGACATTAAACGCAGCACAAGAAGAAGGACAAGAAGCATAATCGCTGAAAAAAAAAAAATATATATATATAAATAAATAAATAAAAAAGCACAGGACCCGAAACGGAAAGGACACCACACTATCCGCAAGTGTGGTCAGATAACTCGACGATGCAGCCCAAGCAGCGAAGCAAAGGAACCCCCCGAAGAAATGCTAAACTAGTCCCGGGCGAGGTTTTGACTTCTCACCATCAAAGACATAGGGTGTGGTTTTTAGTGGGTAGAAATCCCACTCACTTGGAAAGTGCGGACCCTTTCCATTTGTCTTTAAAAGATTTTCCACTTCCCTCGATTAAAAAATTATTATTATTATTATTATTATTATTATTATTATTATTATTATTATTATTATTATTATTATTATTATTATTATTATTATTATTATTATTATTATTATTATTATTATTATTATTATTATTATTATTATTATTATTATTATTATTATTATTATTATTATTATTATTATTATTATTATTATTATTATTATTATTATTATTATTGTTGTTATTATTATTATTATTATTATTATTATTATTATTATTATTATTATTATTATTATTATTATTATTATTATTATTATTATTATTATTATTATTATTATTATTATTATTATTATTATTATTATTATTATTATTATTATTATTATTATTATTATTATTATTATTATTATTATTATTATTATTATTATTATTATTATTATTATTATTATTATTATTATACAAGGAGTTACGGAATCCTTTTTACGGATATCCTCTAGCCTTTCGAACTGGGGGGGGGGGTATGTGGGACTCCCAAAAAAGGAGGCCTACCCACTAAACCGCCCTCTCCTTGTTGTTGTCCTCCCCCAGACGAGGAACTATTTTGATATTACTTCTGGCTGGGGGTTCTGTCTGTGTTCGTCTGTTCGTCTTGCTGTCTGTAACCTGTCGCGTCACGTCAGTCTGTCTGCTCGGTTAGGCGAGGCAGCCGTCCACGTTTTTTCGTCGTAGTATCGTTTCTGTATAGGTGGCAACTAGTTGCCACCATTCTGTTGAGAAGAGCATCACCCGGACAATGTTGTCCGGAGTGATGCTACCAACAATCGTCTCGAGTTCTAATCGGGGTCCTGTCCAGCGGTCACACACAAAAAATGTGTGCTCCGCGTCGTCTCGTTCGTGTCCGCAGTACTTACAGTCTGCCGTCCGTACTCTGTTCATGTTGTAAAGGTACCTTCGGAAGTAGCCGTGTCCGGTCAGGAGCTGCGTAACGTAAAAGTTCACGGCCCAAACTTCCTTCCGATCCACGGTCTCAGGTCCTTTATAAGTCGTCTCGTCCAGTTGCCTGTACGTTCTTCTGTCCATCGGTCTTGCCAATTCTGTATCGTCCTGTTGCGCTCCGCAACTGCCGCATCCTCCCGTCTTATGTCCGCGCTTTTCCCGTAGATTCTCTGTCGTTCGAAAGCTAGGAGGTCCACGGGGATTACGCTGGCCACCACCAAAACTGCTTGTGCAGAGACAGTTCGATAGGAGCAGGCGATCCTCAGCGCACTCAGTCTTTGTACCGTCGTTATCGCGTGGCAGTATTTCTTTGTCTTCAGGGCATCCGCCCAGATCTCTGCGCCGTAGAGGAGGATCGAGTGGGCCGTCGCCATTAATAATCTTCTTTTCCCCGGTCTCGGTCCAGTCGTGTTTGCCATCAGGCGGCTTAAGGATGCTATCCTCTCGGCCGCCTTCTGAGCTGTTTTTTGTATATGAGGCCAGAAGGTCATCTTCGTATCTAGAGTTACCCCCAGATACTTGAGTTCCCCCCCGGCCACGATTTCGTCCGTCCCGACCCACATAGGAAGTCTCGTCTGTATACGTCTTCTACTAAGGAACGTCAGTTCTGTCTTTTCTGTCGCGAGTTGTAGTCCGTGGTCCGTCACCCATCGTCCCACTCGTCGCATCGTCTGGTTCAGTTTTAGCTGTGCCAGATCCGGAGACCGCTCGGTTATCACCGCCGCCACGTCGTCAGCGTAAGCGACGAGGAGTACGCCGAGCGGCATTTCCAGCCTGAGCAAGCTGTCGTACAATCCGTTCCAAAAATCTGGTCCCAGTATGGACCCCTGTGCGACCCCGGCGGTGATTTGCCTCGTCACCGGTCCTTCAGTTGTCTCGTACGTAATCTGTCCGTTTTTCAGGTAGTCCTCCACCACCCGAACCAAGTAAGCCGGAACCCCAAAGTTGCTTTCAAGCGCCTCCAGGATATCGACCCACCTAGCCGAGTTGAAGGCATTCCTGACGTCTAAGGTCGCCAGCAGAACGATTGGTCGTGCTGCGTAGCAGTGTTTGTCTAAGACCAGAAAGGAGTCGACCACTTTTTGGATCGCTCTAATCGTCGATCGACCCTTCGTGAAGCCGAACTGCAGGTCTGAAAGGCCTCCGGGACCTACCACCAAGATGGAACGTATGGATTCCGTTATATGGAACGCTGGAATTCCATTATACAGGACGTGCATAACTCCCCATGGGGATTGGGCTACAGGATAGTGACGGGGAAGTTGGAAGCTTTCTCGGAAGAAGAGAGCATGGACCTGAGGCGGATGAAAAACATCGTAGATACCCTGTTCCCGACTCACCCACCGAGGAGCGAGGAGGACTTGGACATCAGGATTGAGCAATTCATGTCATTTACCAGGTCTATAAATATGAAACCGAAATTTTTGTATAGAAAATACACGTTCATTGTATGAAAATGATAAAAAATATTTTATTCGAAGTATTGCCCATCGCTAGCTATACATTTTTCCCACCTGTCTGACAATTTGTGGATGCCACGCCAAAAAAACTGTTGCTCATTTGAGGCAAACCAGTCATCGAGCCATTTTCGTACATTTTCGTAAGAAGTAAAGCGCTGCTCAGCAAGTACGTGTCCCATCCATGCAAATAAGTAGTAATCGGACGGAGCCAAGTCTGGTGAGTAAGCCGCATGCGAAAGTATTTCCCAACTAAACGCCTCAATCGTTTCCTTGACCAGTTTTGCTGTGTGTGATGGTGCATTATTATGAAGCAAAATTACTTTGTGTTGCCTTTTTTGATATTCTGGTCGTTTTTCACGCAAAGCTTGATTCAAATCGATCATTTGTTGTCGGTAGCGTTCAGTATTAACGGTTTCGCCAGGTTTTAGCAGCTCATAATAGATCGCACCCTTCTGATCCCACCAAACACAGAGCATTGTCTTCCGTCCATAGCGATTTGGCCTTGTAGTCGATGTCGATGGTTCGCATGGTGTAACCCATGATCTTTTACGCTTAGGATTCTCAAAGTATATCCACTTTTCATCGCCAGTCACAATTCGATGGAGAAATGACTTTCTTTTGTACCTGGCGAGCAGCATTTCAGAAGTGGTTTTTCGGTTTTCCTGCTGTCTTTCATTCAGTTCATGTGGAACTCATTTTCCCATCTTCTGGATCTTTCCCATGGCTTTCAAACGTATGGAGACGGCTTCTTGTGTCACATTTAATTGATCCGTGAGTTGTTGTTGCGTCTGAGCGTCATCCTCATCCAATGATGCTTGCAATTCGCTGTCTTCAAACTTTTTCGGTGGTCTTCCACGTTCTTCGTTTCTCACGTCAAAATCGCTACTTTTTAATTTTTTAAACCACTCAAAGCACTGTGATTTACCAAGAACATGCTCACCGTAAGCTTCGACAAGCATTCGACGCGATTCTGCAGCAGTTTTCTTCAATTGGTAACAGAAAATCAATGCTGTCCGCAAATCGTAGTTTCCAGGCATAAAATTCGACATGTTCAACGCTATTACAAACTATGCTGTTGTATGAAACGTGTATTGTTGTGAGTTGAAAATCTTTGTCAGATATGTCAACAAGGAAATGGCGCCAATGATGCGGTTTGACGGTAACTACATTGACAGCTAGGGCCATCTATGGGCAAATTCCGGTTTCGTATTTATAGACCTGGTAATGAGGAGGAGCTGATGGACGCGGTCAAATCCCTGCAGAACAGGAAGGCCCCAGGGCCCGTGGGCGTACCGGCAGAAGTGCTGAAGGCGGTGGCAGACGCCCGCCCGAAACTACTTCTCGATATGTCCAACTGCTGTCTGAAGAGCGGAGTTTTTCCCAAGCGCTGGAAAACGCAGCGTCTGGTGTTAATAAGCAGAGGTAAAGGAGACCCCAACTCCCCGTCAGCCTACAGGCCACGGTGCATGCTGGACACAGCAAGGATATTGCTGCAGGAGATGATCAAGCCGCGACTACATACAGCAATACGAGAAGCAGTTGACCTGTCCGATAGAAAATTCGGTTTCAGGAAAGGACAATCCACAGTAGACGCAGTTCAAGAGGTCATGAGTACAGTTGAGGCAACGCGAGAGAGCAACCATTACTCTCAGGAGATCGTGGTATTGACTACGCTCGACGTGAGGAATGCCTTCAATTCAGCAAGATGGTGCGACATGATGCGGGCGCTAAAGGTACATTTCCAGGTACCAATGTACCTCCTCGCGATGGTGGACGACTACTTGAAGGACCGAGTACTGCTCTACGACACACGAGAAGGCCAACAGAGAAAGGTCATCAGCTCAGGCGCAGCCCAGGGATCGATCCTCGGGCCAGACCTCTGGAACATCTCGTACGATGGAATTCTACGAATGGAAATACCAGAGGACACTTACCTGATAGGATACGCCGACGACGTCACCGCGGTCATCACAGCAAGAGACCCCGAAGCGGCACAAAGACGTCTCAACAAGGTCATGATGCGGACGCACCAGTGGATGGGGGACCACGGCCTCAGCCTAGCCACGCAGAAGACGGAGATAGTAGTTCGCACTCGAAAGAGGATTCCGAACATACTGCGCATGCGCGTCGGAAACGAATAAGTGGAAACGAAGGACGCAGTGAGGTATCTCGGCATCACCCTGGACACCAAACTAACCTTCTGGGGACACATCAGGATAGCGACAGACAAAGCAGCGATCATGGTAGCAACGCTGAGCCGTCTCATGGCGAACGTGAGAGGACCAATGACCAGCAAACGCCGGCTGCTAATGTCGGTGACGCACTCGATTTTCGTGTATGGAGCAGAGATCTGGGCGGACACACTGGAAGCGGAAAGCCGAAGGAAGCGTATAGCCGCAGTACAAAGAAGAGGAGCCCTGAGAGTGGCCTGTGCATACCGAACGGTATCAGGACCGACGGCCCTGGTCATTGCTGGAGTGGTACCCATTGAGCTCCTCGCGAGAGAGAAGAAACGAGTCTGCCTACGACGAGCTGAACACGATCGAAAACAGACGAAGAACCAGAAGAGAAATCGCACCATGGAGCTTTGGCAGGGCATGTGAGACAGTGACGCAAGAGGAAGATGGACAGCCAGACTCATCAAACATCTGGCCCTATGGACAGATCGTAAACATGGGGAAGTGACTTACTACCTGACCCAACTATTGAGCGGGCATGGCTAGTTCAGCGCATACCTTCACAAGATCGGGAAAGTGGAAAATCCGCGGTGTATCTACGGGGATTCTGAACGCGACGACGCTCATCACCCCTTCTTCGAGTGTAATCGATGGAGGGATGAGAGGGAAAGGATGGAGGAGTCACTAGGCCTTATCACCCCAGAGAACTCAGTGGCATCGATGCTGATCAGCGCGGAGAAGTGGGATGCGGTGACAAATTTTGCCGAAACAGTTCTACGCTAGAAGAAACAAGAAGAAAACAACAGAGTAATAGCCGGACCAGACAACAACTGGTTGGACATCGTGAGCATAGTGAACAGTGCAGTGCGAGAAAATAGTGCCGAGTCCAGTGAACCACAGTGAAGTGACACAGTGGAAACAGTTAGGGCATTAGCGTGTCAGTTAATGGAATTGGGCAGAACATCACAGCCTGCGCCGTGCGAAGATCACGGAAGAGGAAACGGCTTTGTCTGGATTAAACAGAGGGACGTTTACTACGTGAGCTGCTACTTCACGCCCAATGAAGGTATCAGGCAATTTGAAGAGAAACTCAACAGCCTGGAAGACCAACTACGGGACATGGAAGGAAAAATCATCGTGGCTGGAGATTTTAATGCGCGAGCGATCGAATGGGGTATGCCGCATCCGGACGGTAAAGGCAGGCGAATAATGGGAATGGTTTCAAGACTAAGCTTTACAGTGCTCAACACCGGTTCGACTGCGACTTTCCGACGACCAGGCTACAGGGGAACGATACCGGACATTTCGTTTGCATCGGAACGCGCAGTGCCATGTGTGAGAAAATGGACGGTGATTGAAGACTTCACCAGCAGCGACCACCAATACATCACGTTCGAATTATTTGAAGGAGGAAACGCACCAAGGATCAACAGGGACCAACCACCAAGATGGAACGTAGCCAAAATAGACGAGAGGAAACTGCGTATAGCGATACTCAACGGACGGAGAATCTCGACGCACGTTGAAAACCCAAGTGCAGAAGAATTGGTGGACGAAACGATGCAGCTAGTACTGCAAGCATGCAGAGCAGCGATGCCGAGAAAGCAGCGACCAGCGAACAAGCAGGCAGCGTACTGGTGGACCGACGAGATCGCCAATCAACGAAAACGATGCCTCCAACTGCGAAGGAAAGCAACCCGATTTCGAAGAAGGAATCCTGATGAGGCAGCAGTCATCGTGGCTCAATACAAAGGTGCCAAGAAGATCCTACAGCGTCAAATTGGCCGCAGCAAGACGGAGCGCTGGAATTCTATTATACAGGACGTGAATTACGACCCGTGGGGTTTGGGCTACAGGACAGTGACGTGGAAACTAGAAGCTTTCTCGGAAGGAGAAAGCATGGACCTGAATAGGATGAAAAACATCGTAGATACCCTATTCCCGACTCACCCACCGAGGAACGAGGAGGACCTCGACATCAGGATTGAGGACATTACGTCATTTAATGAGGAGGAGCTGATGGACGCAGTCAAATCACTGCAGAACAGCAAGGCCCCAGGACCCGACGGCGTACCGGCAGAAGTGTTGAAGGCGGTGACAGGCACCCGCCCGACTCTGCTTCTTGACATGTACAATTGCTGCCTGAAGAGCGGAGTTTTTCCCAAACGCTGGAAGACGCAGCGTCTGGTGTTAATTAGCAAAGGCAAAGGAGACCCTAACTCCCCGTCAGCCTACAGGCCACTGTGCATGTTGGACACGGCCGGGTAATTGCTGGAGAGGATGATCAAGCCGCGACTACATACAGCTATACGGGAAGCAGGTGACCTGTCCAATAGACAATTTGGTTTCAGGAAAGGACGATCCACGGTAGACGCAGTTTAAGAGGTCATGACGACAGTTGAGGCAACGCGGGAGAGCAACCATTACTCCCGAGAGATCGTGGTATTGGTTACACTCGACGTGAAGAATGCCTTTAATTCAGCAAGATGGTGCGACATGATGTGGGCGCTAAAGGTACATTTCCAGGTACCAATGTACCTCCTCGCGATGGTGGACGACTACTTGAAGGACCGAGTACTGCTCTACGACACACGAGAAGGACAACAGAGAAAAGTCATCACCTCAGGCGCAGCCCAGGGATCGATCCTCGGGCCAGATCTCTGGAACATCTCGTACGATGGAATTCTACGGATGGAAATGCCAGACGATACGTACCTGATAGGATACGCCGAAGACGTCGCTGCGGTCATCACAGCAAGAGACCCCGAGCAGCACAAAGGCGTCTCAACCAGATCATGATGCGGACGCACCAGTGGATAGGGGACCACGGCCTCAGCCTAGCCACGCAGAAGACGGAGATAGTAGTTCGCACTCGAAAGAGGATTCCGAACATACTGCGCATGCGCGTCGGAAACGAAGAAGTGGAAACAAAGGGCGCAGTGAGGTATCTCGGCATCACCTTGGACACCAAACTAACCTTCTGGGAACACATCAGGAAAGCGACAGACAAAGCGGCGACTATGGTAGCAGCGCTGAGCCGTCTCATGGCAAACGTGAGAGGACCAATGACCAGCAAACGTCGGCTTCTAATGTCGGTGACGCACTCGATTCTCCTGTATGAAGCAGAGATCTGGGCGGACGCACTGGAAGCGGAAAGCCGAAGGAAGCGTATAGCCGCGGTACAAAGAAGAGGAGCCCTGAGAGTGGCCTGTGCATACCGAACGGTAACAGGACCGGCGGCCCTGGTCATTGCTGGAGTGGTACCCATTGAGCTCCTCGCGAGAGAGAAGAAACGAGTCTACCTACGACGAGCTGAACACGATCGAGTACAGATGAAGAAACAGGAGAGGAATCACACCATGGAGCTTTGGCAGGGCATGTGGGATAGTGACGCAAGAGGAAGATGGACAGTGACTTACTACCTGACCCAACTATTGAGCGGGCATGGCTACTTCAGCGCATACCTTCACAAGATCGGGAAAGTGGAAAATCCGCGGTGTATCTACGGGGATTTTGAACGCGACGACGCTCATCACCCCTTCTTCGAGTGTAATCGATGGAGGGATGAGAGGGAAAGGATGGAGGAGTCACTAGGCCTTATCACCCCAGAGAACTCAGTGGCATCGATGCTGATCAGCGTGGAGAAGTGGGATGCGGTGACAAATTTTGCCGAAACAGTTCTACGCTAGAAGAAACAAGAAGAAAACAACAGAGTAATAGCCGGACCAGACAACAACTAGTTGGACATCGTGAGCATAGTGAACAGTGCAGTGCGAGAAAATAGTGCCGAGTCCAGTGAACCACAGTGAAGTGACACAGTGGAAACAGTTAGGGCATTAGCGTGTCAGTTAATGGAATTGGGCAGAACATCACAGCTTGCGCCGGACCGCGGCCATAAGCAAGCAGGAAAGAGTGAAAAGGCCTGGAAGGCAAAGGAACAGAACGACCCTGACGAAATGCGGAAGCGGTTCCGGGGTCGTTACACAACATCAGGAAAAAGGGTTGGTGGTTTTACTTATTATATATTTACTTATTATTATTATTATTATTATTATTATTATTATTATTATTATTATTTACAAGGAGTTGCGGAATCCTTTTTACGGATATCCCCCAGCCTTTCGAACTGGGGGGGGGGGGGGGGGGGGGGGTATGTGGGACTCCCAAAAAAGTAGGCCTACCCACTAAACCGCCTTCTCCTTGTTGTCCTCCCGCGTGCTGGGCGCCAGTCTCGAGAAATAATTTATATCCCGAGACAAATTTAATTCGCACGCAGAATACAAGGGGACGGCTTGGCTTCGCTGCAGTCTTGGCGATTGGTAGAGGGGATGGGTCAGTCAGTGGTGGTTCACACCTAAATAAAATCATAACTAGTCAATTTAGGGAATCAAAAATGTAAGAAATGATTTATTGTATTGATGAACAAAATGATTAGCCAAGAGCTAAAGAGGTACTCTCGGAAGCACGCTCGGGAAGCGACAAACAGTAACGTGCTAGATTCCCGTTAATTCAATTTTCCTTAGCATATTTAACAAGAAATTTCGGACTGGCGACAACATGTAAGCGGAACTAATTCGCTAGCGCGGGATAAATAAATAAAAATAAATCAGTTCCGACTCACACCGAGTCAACACGTAAACGAAATTACTAATCATCGAATTGATGACTGGAAGAAATAATTAACACAATCAGTCAGAATGGCAGACAATTGTAAATAAAATTAACGCAACCAAACCGAATAAATAAAATCGCATTTATTGCCCCGAATGTATAAAATCAGAGTAGGGAGCACAGAATACATAAAATAGAATAACTCAAACAGAATAAATGGCGAAAATAAAATGGTCATCATAAAATAACGTATATCAGGTGAATAATTGAAAAAATTACGGGAATAAAATAACCACGATAAAAGAACGTAAATAAGATAAATAATTGCATTAATGACGGAAATAAAGAAATCACGATAGAATAACGCCAATAAGACAAATCCTTGACTCGGTAAATACGATAACTACGCTTGACGTCGTAAAGTCGACGGCACTCATCCCTTACACACGGAACTCTTAACGCACTCGCCTTTGCAATAAATAAATATTTAACGAGAAGAGAAAAACAAGACAATGGAACCCCTTCGCCGATCCTTATTCTCGTGAAGCGAATACTGGGAAATTTGAAATACCTGGCGGTATTTGTTTGACCACTATTTTCGAATAGACGTTGGATTTTCGACTCGACAGCGTGCCGTCCCGACAATACCGCTCGGGTTTTATCAACTAAATTACTGGAACTAACTCCCATACTCAAACCAGAGACGAACGACGGCCTTACCGAATGGTTGCAGTATCAGGATCCTCTCGAGAAATTCTCTCACAGCGGTCCAGAATCGCAGGGGGCAGGCGTCGGTTCTCGTTGATCAGACACGACAGCAAACCCGGTATACACGTCCCCGTTGTACAAAATACGGCGCAAGAGTCTTCGACAATACGTTGGCTCTCGTTGTATGAGCCGATAAACTCCCTCCCCCCAAATCGTAGCCACCAATAAAATTGAAAGTATGGTAACGGTACTTACGACTGGGATTAATATACGAGATAGCAACGGCTCTAGCGAGGGCTTCGATGCCTCGTAAGAAGCAATAGTAAGAAGCGATAATAGAAAAACAGAGACTTCGCAGTGCAGCGGGAATTCAAAAGCCGCCCGAGATCGTTGCATCTTCCGGTCCCCATGAGATGCTGCGGGGATCATCTCCGCGTAGTTTTCTCGACGAGAGCGCTGACGTCATAGACGGGGCTACGGCTGGTAGGCATGACGACGACGGAGACTCGAGATCGCTCTTCTCGCTGTTATCGTGGCGTCCTTCAGCCTTCCGCAGCTGACCTTCCTGTCGATTGTTTCGTGCTCAGGCCATCGCCCGCGCGGGAGAATTATATCAAGAAAAGAAAACAAAAGAAACACGAAATGAATATTGGTTGTCGCGCACGCTATATTTTTGCCCTGTTGGATCGCCTCGAGGAGACTCTCGGCCGAACGAGCAGATATATCGTGGTCAGCCCTGCTTGGTCCGACTTTGTGGCTGGTTGCTTAAATACCTCGTCACACTTCATTTATCTGATTGAAGGTTTTTTGATTAATACGTTATAGCACAGTATTTGGCGGGTGACTTGGCATTGCTTTTACCAACGTTGTCTCCTAGTATTGGAATATCGTCGATTCCCATTTTCTTATTGGTCTTCGTACGTTGCAAATAAGTGACTATATCACTTTTACCAGTATGGTATAAACGTATGGCAGCAAGTTCGTCAGAGACTATAATTGTCCCTTACCAACCGTGATAATTGTTAAACGAATCTACTCATGGGAGTGCTAGATGCGCCCCTCTGTATTCATGATAGGCAGTACTGGTGCTTATCTTCTTATTTACAATGTGTATTGTTATATTACCACGCAACGGTTGAGAAGGTATTTATGCATGAAAAATAGATATGGAGTATTATTAGTGATTATTATAGTTTTTATATTTACTCCCGTATTATATATACGATATTTATGTTTACTTTTATTGTTTGATTTTTCATTCGCATTTATCAATTTTATTCTGTAATTTCTATATTTATTATTACACGATATCCTAAAAGAAAGTGCAGTATGAATGCGTAGCATATAAACATCGTATATTTTTATGCGAAATATGTTTCTGGAAATTTTTTCGAAAATCTTAGAATGCAATTTTCCATTTCTTTAATCGATTTGAATGTACAGTAACGTCTCGGTTTGGGAGTTTAATACGTACACTACCGTTCGTTAATATAGTCTTTATTTCGTGCGGACCGGTGAAGTAGTCGCAGTTTTTCTTGTTCTGGTCCTTTAAGGAAAAATACTGGTTCACCCACTTTAAATGCAACAGGATTAATTTTTTTGTTTTGATATCTTTTGGAATTTTCTTTAGCCTTTATCAAATTTTGTGATCCTAAACTCTATATTTCATGGATTAGCGTGACCAATTGCGTTAGCTATTCATCGTACGTGAGGAGTTTATCCATCTTGGCAGGAAGCATACTAGAAGGCGTACGAACTATCTTGCCAAAAACCATTTCGTATGGAGTATGCTTAGTACCTTCGTGTATATTCGTGTTATCATTGTAAATAGCCATTTCAACCCATTCATCCCAATTATTTTTTTTAGTGAAGAATTGTTTAAGATATTCACCAAGAGCATGATGCGATGTTTCCAATGATCCGTTGGATTGAGAATGAAATGCCGTAGCTCTAACTTTACGTGTTTTGAACAATTTTGCAATTTGTTTAGAGAAATTACTCAAAAAATTACTACCCTGGTCAGTGAGTACCGCTCTGGGTGATCCGAAATAACAAATGAATTGCTTGACGAATGGTTCCACTATCGTTACTGCTTTCACATTAAGTAAAATGATTGCTACTGAATATTTTTTTAATTGATCTTGAATTGTACCAGGTGTACAAGTATGAAATGCAAATTTTTATTCTAAAAAAACATGTTAAATTCAGAAGAACGATAAGAAGTGCTTTATTCAATGTATGCTCCATCGCTTGTTATACATTTGTCCCATCTTTCGGGCAATTTGTGAATACCACGCCAGTAAAAATCTTCTCCTTTTGATGCGGACCATTCATCGAGCCATTTTTTTACATCTTCGTACGAACCAAAGCGCATCGATGGGTCAGCAAGTGCGTGACCCATCGATGCAAGCAAGTGGTAGTCGGAAGGAGCCAAGTCTGGTGAGTAAGCCGCATGGGGTAGAACTTCCCAGCTGAGTGCCGCGAACCGGTTTCGCCGTATGTGATGGAGTATTGTCATGAAGAAAAATGACTTTGTGTTGCCTCTTTCGGTATTCTGGCCTTTTTTCAAGCAGCGAACGGTTCAAATCGGTCAATTGTTGTTGGTAACGTTTAGTATTTATCGTTTCCCCAGGTTTTAACAGCTCATAATAGACCACGCCCCTCTGGTCCCACCAAATACATAGCATCGTCTTTCTGCCAAAGCGATTCGGTCTTGCGGTCGATGTGGATGGTGCATCTGGGTCTACAAATGATTTTTTATGCTTAGGATTCTCAAAATAATTCCACTTTTCGTCCAACTATTATTTATATTATATTATTAATAAATCATCTTCGTCCAATAATTCCACGTTCCTTGTCTGCAACATCGATGTCACCACTTTTGAAGCGCCGAAACCATCGTTCACACGTATCTTGCGATGAAGCATCATAAGCTTTTAGAAGCAATCGGTATAATTCAGCAGCAGTATCCTTCAAATGAAAATAAAAAATTAATGCTGTCCGCGAATGTTCGGTATAAATTTCGACATATTGAACACAACATAACACTATGCACACACTTTTTCAATTAATCACTCGTGCGCTCTGAGACTTCTTGATGACACAACAAAATCTGTTGTCTGAAATCCGCATTTCATACTTGTACACCTGGTAAGTATGTATTCATTTTCTTGCTTAGTTTTTGGCATAGGGCCTACTATGTCCATTGCAATTTTATTGAAAGCAATTGCTTTAGTATCTGTTATGATCATAGGCTGTTTAGTTTTTACGCGGAGTAATTTGTTTAATTGACATTGTAAACACCGTTGAATATACAATTGGACGCAGGTTTTTAAATTTTTCCAATAATACACGTGACGAATTAGATTATATGTTTTGCTGACACCTCTGTGTCCGTCTATGGTTGACAAATACATTTCTTCAATAATTTCATGCTGTCTTTCCACTGGGGATGGTCTAAGTAACCCATGACAACTAATGATTTTAACGTCGCTTTGCGCGAAAATTAATCGAATTTGAATAATAAAATTTTCCCATGGCACATTTAACATAAATCTTGATTTTATAATACTGTAACGGTAATTTTTTATCGTTAACATATATTTTTATTTATCGTGGGAATTTCGGGCTCGATCACAGGACTAATTAGTTTAGACTTCGTAGTGGTTGACAGTAGGGCTTTATTCCAAGAAAATAGTCTCATAAAACAAAAACACTTTTTAATTACGGTCACTCGAATTCTGCATAGTGACTATTTTAATTCCGCAATTTTAGCAATTATTTCGACGATTATAATTTTATTTGGTATGCATCTATTCTTGGTATCATCGACAGTTTGTTTTCTTTCCATGCGGCGGTATTGCTGTACGTTCCAGACACACATATACTCATACCATCAGTCACTTTACTCGCACTCACTCTTTCGATAGAGTGTACTAACTCTAGTTATAATTCTTTCTCTCACTCTCTTATTCAGCGGTATTACTATATACTTGGTGTACCAATGTTTCACTCCACTAGTTATTTTTCCTCGCAGTCGCTCTTTCGATAGAGTGTATGAACTCTATGTACAATTCTTTTCTTCCACACTTATTTTGCTCAGACACACTCGATTATTTATATCTTTCGATACGAGATTTGCTTATCCATATTTATTCCTCCTATGCATTTAATCCTACTTATTCTCATTTAATTCTACTTGTTCTATCTACTACAATTCCTAATTCTATTTTCTACTCTATACCGAAATTTGGGAATTCCCTCGATTATTTTATTATTATTTCCTCTTATTTGATCCTAAATTCTCGGTATTCCTGGCCCGTGCTTTGGTTACAGGCCTATGCATTGGTCTTGACTCGTGAGCCACACACACACAACCACACGCCTCAGATTCTCCTTGGACAGAGTGTAACAACTCTGTTTACAATTCTTTACTCTCTCACACTTATCTCACTTTTCGTTCTTTCTCACTTTCTCGCGCAGGAAAAGCGGTACCTCTGGTTCCTACTCGTTTAAAGTCCGCACTTGTTAATTTATTCTCTTATATCCTATTTTCTTATTCCGATGCACTAATTCTAATAAACAATACTTACAGACTACTTAATTACCCGTATTTATTTCCCTACGGATCTACTCTATTTTACTTATTGCTTACCTAAATGGTGGTTATTTAATAATTTCCACAGTTATTATTGGCTAACGTTCTATGCTTTAGGCACTCCCTCATCTATCGCCACCTTTCACTGGGTTTTTTATCACAATTTCCGTACCTTTTCCGTTTGAACGATTTCGCTAAGAGAGCGTCTCTCTCCCCGCACCGGCCTTTTATAGCCTTCCCCTCGCTCCGCTGAACCCTACGTCCTCATTTCGCTTTCATTTCGAATGTAACGCATTTCCTGACTTCGACGGATCGCCGCTGCCGGGCTCACCGCCTTCCCCTCGCCTCCCAGCGAGCCCAGCTGGTCGCTGACCCGCTGTTTTCGTCAGCGAGGGAATTTCGGAGCGGCGACAGCTCTAGTTTTTCTGTCCGGGGCGATGGCCTATTGCCCGCAAACCTCGGTACTCTTGTACCGAGTGTAATTTTGTAGGTGTTTTCGCATCCTCTCGGCTCTTATGACCGTTCAACATAAAAAAATAGGCTAGAGAGTGTAACTCTGTTACAATACTGACGGCTTGCAATGATAACTTGTCAATTAAATAACGAGCACTTTTTAAAGCTTCTACTATATTTTCCAAAATGAATGGGGGACCTTCTCCAGAATTATCTGTGATAGGTAAAGCTATATTAAATCTGAGCTCGTTTCATAATAGATTGAGCTTTCTTTAATTCTAGATTCTTTAAGTGTGGAAAATTGTCATTATATCGTAGTGCAATAGCTCCAGTGTCTATTGGTTCCCTGTTTGTGGAAACAAAGTAAACTAAATTATCTTTTCGAGTGTAAAATAAGTCCCGCGATTGTTGAACGTTGGAAGCAATAACTCTACCCTTCGTAGTTTTATGTAGGATGGTGAAAGGCAATATAAATGAGTTCTCAGGCTCTACGTCGGACATGTCGTCGGTTGAGGATTCTGTTTCGCTTGCTTCGAAGGGTTCACGTACATGTTTTCCCTGCATTGCTCTGCCTGGGTTTTCTCGAGGGTTATCCTCTTCGAGTTCGCATTCATCTAAAGATTCGTCGTTCTTAAGAGATATTTGGTGGTGAGATGGCACATGTGTTTGGTTACTCTGTCGATCTGCAGAGGTATCGGGTAGCAGGGAAAAGTTCTCAACGCTGTATGTCGCTTACTTATTTTCAGTTCCACCTTTTTTATTTTTGCACCTCTCCCGAGGCATAATACGAGGGTCGATCAATAAATAGTCGGCTTGGTAAAGAAAATCGCGTTTTTTGGAAAAAAATCTTTTTATTTCTCAACATAGTCTCCTTTTAGCACGATACACTTGTTCCAACGATTTTCCAATTTTTTGATGCCCTCCGAATAATACGATTTCGGAAGGTCCTCAAAATAGGTCTCTGTTTCGGCGATAAAGTCATCTCTGGAACCAAATCTCTTTCCGCCAAGCCATTTTTTCAGGTTTGGAAACAGACAGTAGTCGGATGGGGCCAAATCTGGAGAATACGGTGGATGCGAAAGCAATTCGTATTTAAATTCATGAATTTTGGCCATGGCAACTGGGCACGTGTGAACACGTGCATTGTCTTGATGGAAGAGCACTTTTGTTCTCGCCAAATGTGGACGTTTTTTCTTCAATTCGTCGTTGAATCGGGTCAGTACGGCTGCATAGTATTCACCATTAATCGTTTTTTTCGGTGGAAGGTAATCGATGTAGATTATGCCGCGTGCATCCCAAAAAACTGTGGCCATGACCTTACCGGCCGATGGCACCGTCTTCGCCGTTTTCGGAGCACGTTCGGTCGGTGAAGTCCATTGTTTCGATTGTTCCTTTGTCTCTGGTGTATAGTGATGGATCCATGTTTCGTCCACGGTTACGTAACGATGCAAAAACTCAACAGGATCACGCTTATAGATCGCCAAACACACCTTTGAATCAGCTACACGTTCTCTTTTATGGTCGATAGTGATCACTCAGGATTAAAATTACTGAGCCATATGATATGCCTGTGGCCTCAGCAATCTCACGCACTTTTAGTCTCCGATCATTTAACACCATATCGTGGACTTTTTCAATTGTTTCTGGTATGACGACCTCATTTGAACGACCTGGACGTTCATCGTCAACAATGCTCGTACGATTGCGTTTAAATTCAGCTGTCCAATATTTAATGGTTGATAACGAAGGTGCAAGGTCCATATAAACTTGGTCTAGCTCCGCTTTGGTTTCATTGTTCGTTTTCTTTGTCAAAAACAAAAATCGAATCACTGCACAATACTCAATTTTTTCCATTTTTGGAAAAACACAAAAATTGTTTGTCTTTCGATGGCTGTTAAACGCAAACTAAACATCGCAGCGAGCTGAAACTGTGACAACAGTCATTTGAAGGATGGCACTACTAAACGTTGCTATTGATTTCTTTCCTCGACCAACGGATGGCGCAAGGCCGACTATTTATTGATTGACCCTCGTAGCTTTCATTTTTACGGTAGGTTTCTCTAGTGATACCTCGTTGCGGGCGTCTGGAAATTTTTGATATATCTGTAGACCATCGGAACCACAAAAGCGGTTTATGATTAGTTACTACAGTGAAATGGTACCTAGATACAATGGTACATATTGAGCGTGGGATAAAGTTCGTGGCGATTTTCCCGTTAGATAGCATCAATTGCAAATAAGTCAGGAGACACTGATCGCAGCGACACCACTAAACGCTCGTTGGAAAGGTGAAACTTCGAGCGTTACTTCAGCGTATAAACATAGAAATTGGTATAGTCGTCAGAAAGTTGTTTGCGTTTGAAAATGGAGAAAAGTAATGAAAAATTACCCTATATTTTGCAATATTTTACGACACAGGGAAAAACGCTGTGTAGGCTTGTGAAAAAATGTCTGCTGTGTACGGTGAAGGTACTTTGTCAAAATCTGCTGCGCGGAAATGGTTCGCTCGCTTTCGTTCAGGTAATTTTAATGTGAAAGATGAGTCACGCTCTGGTCGTCCAATCACTGAAAAAGCTGATGAAATTCTTAAAAAAGTCCAGCAAGATAAGTATATCAGCAGTGTCGATATGAGTATGGAGATAGGCATTGACCACTAAACTGTTTTGAACCATTTACACAAAGCTGGCTACAAAAAGAAGCTCGATGTATGCGTTCGTCATGAGTTGAGCGCGAAAAACATGATAGACCGAATTAACATCTGCGATGCGCTGCTGAAACGCAATGAAATCGAGCCATTTCCGAAACGTGTCATAACCGGTGATGAAAAATGGATCACGTACGACAATCGGAAGCGTCAAAGATCGTGGACAAGGGATGGTCAGCCGCCACAAGCATTCGCAAAGCCAGGATTGACGGCGAAAAAGGTGATGCTGTGTGTGTGGTGGGACTGGAAGGGAATCGTTCACCATGAGCTACTTCCAGTTGGTCAAACGATTGATTCTCAACTCTATGTGGACAACTAGAGAGATTACGCCAAGCAATTAAAAGAAAACGGCACGAATTGATTAATAGGAAAGGTGTTGTCTTCCATCGTGACAACGCCCGACCACACACTTCTTTGATGACCTGTCAAAAATTGCGAGAGCTTGGTTGGGAAGTTTTGATGCATCCACCGTACAGTCCAGACATATCATCCTCTGACTATCAGTTATTCCGATCTCTGCAGAACTCTCTCAATGGAATTACGCTGCTTTCAAAAGAAGCCTGTGAAAACCACTTGATTTAGTTTTTCAACCAGAAACCACAGAAGTTCTTCACCAACGGCATCATGGCTCTACCCAAAAAATAGCGAAACATTGTCGATAATCATGGAGCATATTTGGTATAAATAAATTCATTTTCACACTATAAGAAAACAAATTGAATTTTACTAAAATGAAACCCCGCGAACTTTTTCCCAGACCCAAATATGGCCGAAAGTGGAGTACAGAGTACACGATTGCCAATGCTTCCTTTTCGTAAGTGTCGTACCGTTCTTCGACTAGATTCAAAGCCCGCGAGGTGCAAGCGCATGGATGATCGTTGTTAATTTCTCCTTGTGAAAGTATACTCCCGATAGCATTCCCGATGCATCTGTTGTTAAAATATAAGGCTTGGAAAAATCAGGATATTGCAAAACTTGAGCCGTGCAAAGTTTATTCTTTAAAATTTCGAATGACTGTTGTTGTTCGGGACCCCACTCATATATATTTTCTTTACGTAATAAAGCCGTGAGGGGTTTCGATATCTTGGCATATCCTTGTATGAATCGCCTATAATAACCTGTTAATCTCAGAAATCTTCGAATATTTTTAACATTTTTGAGTGTGCGATATTCATGTACAGCTACTAATTTCTTAGGATTGGGCTAAACTCCATTATTCCCGGTTATAAGTATGTCCTAAATACGCGACTTCTCTTTTTCGAAATTCGCATTTATCTGGTTGTAATTTTGAATTTGCTGCTTCCAATCGTTTAATTAATTCGCGATATATATTCTCGTGTTCTTTGAGATTATAGACATAGATGACAATATCGTGCAAATAAACAAATAGTCTCTTCCCAAGGAGCCCACTTAGCGTGAGGTCCATTGCTCTTTGAAACGTCGAAGGGGCGTTCCAAAGGCCGAAAGGCATTATAATGATCTCAAAATGGCCACGTAGAGTAGTAAATGCGGTCTTATGACGATTTTTAACGTTTCTCGCTTCTTAAATGTATTTCTTTGTCTTTAATATTTTCTATATTATTTCTCTCCTTGACGGTTCAAGTGTACAAGTTGTGCGTAAATTCTTCAGGTCTTCATAATTTTTAAGATTGACAGTTTGCTCGCAATGATTCGTGGGCACGAAAGGTTCAACAGGTTTATGGCAAAGTACTTCCGTATTTTCTATCGTTATTACTTCTTTTATTGACTCTGATGTTTTGACGCAATTTGAATAATTAACTTTTACTGATTCGATTTTTTCAACGTTTCTATTCTCCCGGAGTATTCTTCCTTTGGTTGACTTTCTAAATTCCCCATTGTAATTATTAACATGTTCAAAGGGTCCTTTCCATAGGTACAGTTTTTCTTACAAAATCTGTGTCGAGTTCTCGTATTTTTTCAACAAGTTCTGTCCGTTCCGTCGGCACAGTTACTTCGGTGAAGTTCGAACAACCCGCATAATTAACACAATTAGGCTCGCTACCTTCTGCGGATATGTTTGTTTTTATCGAATTTGTATTAACTACATTTTCTTCTGGAACATAATTTTCATAATCTTGAGGAGGTTCTGTCCTTTCCATAGTCACAGTTTCCCTCAATACTTCTGTAACACAATTTATTTTTGTTTCTATCGGATTCGGATAGACAACGTTCTTTCATGTTCACAATTTAACTCGGTACACCCCATTGGTGTCTGTGCTTTTATCGAACTCGAACAAATAACACTTCTTCCATAAACACTGTTATCAAAATATTGAAGGGACTCTGTCCGTTCCATAGGCAAAGATTTTCCCAAAAAATTTGAGCTGAGCTCCCTTAATTCTCTAACGAGCGCTGCCCGTTTCGTCGGCACCGACACCCCCGTGGAGCCAAGGCAAGTCTCCTCATAAACACAGTTCCCTTTCGTCTCTATCGAATTCGGATAGACAACATTTTCTCTAGGTACAATCATCTCTACAGGTCCAATATAAGTGTTCCCCTTGCTCGAATCCGACGTACAGAGTTCGATAAAATTTCGCGAACTAGACCGCGAATTGTCAACTTGATCTTCTATTTACCAATTTCTTTACTTGATTTTTCATTTTTCATACGGTTTTCGTAAGGTTCTTCAATCATTTCTGAACAATTTCTTATTTCTTCCTTTTAAAATTTGTTCACAAAATCAGACATAGTCTTTAAAGAAGTTTCTGTATCTCTGCGGGGCAGTGTCTCTGATAAGAACGCGTTATTCCTCGTCAAATTGAATTTTTTTTCAATATTCTCACTTGAATTGACTTTATCTTTATTAGTTCCATAGCTCAGTCCGTCCGAGGACTTATTTTCTTTTATTACTTCGACTTTACTTGTTACCTGTCGTTCCTTTTTCGTCTGTGAATCTTCAGTAGTGTTACGTCAAAATCGCGGTCTATTTTACGAAACCCACGAATTTAACATAGATGCACGTTTCGGTGTATACTTTCCGTGCTCTGGTCAAGGAGAATAAATCCTTCCTTTACCACACCCGACGAGAAAATACCAAAGACGCATGCCCGTTTTTTGAGTCTAACCTCACGGAAAATTACTCGAGATATGGCTGAAGTGCGTTTTGTTCTTTGTTGGGAATAATCACTTCACGAATAATGGGGTAGCCTTGAATAACAATTTCGCGCGGAGCAAGATTTCACTTCATTCAGTAAAAGAAAATTATACTTACGGTTCTTTATTGCTGTGGTTGTTGCTGTTGAACGTAGTTGGACGTAGACTGGTGAAGTCGAACAAACTCAAGAGTGTACGTATACGTTGATGCGTATTAATAATTGTTTATTGAAATAAAACTACATGAGTTCACTAGTCATGTGTTGCACATTGAACATTCCCGATTTCGCACGCGTTAGTAATTATAAGTATTGTCGATCTCTGTATTCTATACTCTTTGTCCAATACTCTCTACTCGTACTCTTTACTACTTAAAATTGTGCTCTTTACTACTTGAAATTATCGAACTGTGAAACTGTACTACTTGCTCCCCGGGAAACTGTGTCTCCGTCCAATTTTCGCGGCCTTTTATAGGGCTTCTGAGCGTCAAGATTCCTGTGGTCAAGCGCGTTAATAGAAAAAAAGGGATAAAACCCTATCCTGATTATAAGATTTCCCTGTGGTCTATCTCAACCATACGTGTATTCATTCCCTTTACCCCGCAGAGTAGTTTACCAAGATGCAGAGCAATAGTTCTATGCAAGTGCATCGGTATGGCGCTCTCTGACTTGTCTGCGCGATGTGATACGCAACGGACCACGCGATTAGGTGAGGGAACCCGCTCTACTCGCTTTTCCCCTTAAAGTGAGGTGATTTTTACCACCCCGCTCCACGGCCCACTTTCGATAGAGTTTCTTAGTCTATCCTTATGCTCGCTTCTATGTGAATGTGTCTATGGTAGTGTCCAAAGATTTCAGCGTTTGTACGGAGATTAATTAAATGATTTGCATCAAACCTCTAGTATTAATTTTGTTACAGATTTTGTAGTTAACTCGCATTATCGTACGCAAGCTGGTTTTTGTGTTAATCTCTTATTAGTATGGATATTTTTGTTGAATTAAGGATTATTCTAGTTTTTATTGGTTGTTCGTTTGATTAGGTATAACTCTACTTATTGTTACGCCCTTTTTCTTAAATAACTTGTTAGTAAGACAATTATTCTCGTGTCATAGAAACGAAAGAGAAAGATAGTTTTTTTCTTGAGAGCGACTCGCCCGACTTGGTTACTCGTATATTTCATGCGTACCTAAGTCAACTAGATCGCTGTTCAGACCTCGCGCAAAGGCGTTTATTGTTACGTGGAGAGTCGGCCAGCCTCGCCTTCCTGCAGGAGAAGCTTTATTGAAACTCGATTCACCGTATTTTCGTTTTGTCTATTTTTTGCTATTTTACTGTAAATCAATCCTAATATTTCCTTTATCCTGTCTATATATTGAGTAACTTTGACATTTATCAACCGATTGACTTGAGTAGACATTTTTTTGAAACGTCAATTCAGTTCAATTTTAACTATGAATCGCTTCACACCGAAACAAAGCGCCGAAATAGTGACGCTGTACATTGAAAACAGTCGTTCAGTTGTGTTAACTCAACGTGCATGTCGTCGAGGCCCATTTCACACGGTCTGGCGCCGTTAAAAAGCAATATTGCCGCATTTGGGGAGCGGAGAATCCACACGAGATCCATGAAACACCATTGCATGACCAAAAAGTAACTGTTTGGGTCGGCGTTTGCGCCAAAACCATCATTGGGCCATTTTTCTTCAGAGAAGGCAAAACAGTTGATGGGAATCGACATCGGTGGATGTTGGCATATTATGTCTGCTCACAAATGTGTAAAAACGGTCTGGACGGTTACTGGTTTCAAGAAGACCATGCCACACTGCAAATCAAACAATGTAGTTTCTGCAACGAAAATTCCCTGGACGTGTGATGTCAAAAAATGGCGACATTGACTGGCCATCTAGATCTCCAGATTTGACCCCTCCGGACTTCTTTTTATGGGGTTATTTGAAAAGCAAAGTGTACGCCAACAAGCCTCAGACCATTGACATGCTCAAGGCAAACATTCTTGCCGAAATCATCGCTATACCGCCCGAGATGCTCGAAAAAGTGATGGAAAATGCAGCAAAAAGGTCACATTTTGCTTTGGCCAATAGAGGCAGCCACTTCATTGATGTTCTATTCAAAAAATAATCCAAATACATTGTAAAGGACCAAATTAAATAAAAATACCTCATATATGGAACACCTGTTGTTTTTTAAAAGTTATTCAATGTTTACATACCGACATAAAAGATGGAGCACCCTGTATATATGATGGTATTTTTATTATAGATTCCAATATTATACGAGGGACTTATCAATATAATTAGAAGGAAACGGAAATTACTCCTGATGTACTGATCTTTCTTCTATTACGGAGTTACAACTGGGAAGATCATTAATTAAATGTGGCTTGTACTCGTTTTCGAGTGACAGCCCTGGGTAGTTTCTATATGGAAGCATAATTGTTCGCTTTCCTGCTGATAATTGACATGAAGTATTCGTGTGAACACTTTAATGGTCATAAATTTTTCATTTAAATGAATAGTTCCTCTATTTTTGTCAATTGTTTCGCTCAAATAATAATTGTTCATGATTTCATCATCTTTGTAAAGAGAGAGAGAGAGAGAAAGGGAGAGGCAGAAAATTTCAAGCAAAGCCTCCAACCTCTCCCTTATGACAACAACGCCCCGGCGGCAACTAGCCGAACCCCTGGTCGAGGATTGAGGGTAAGGCTGCACTGAATCATAGATTCATAAATGGCAGTCGATAACTGGGTCTACGTAATAGATTCCATGCTTTGAAAATTTTTCGTTTGACCGGGGGTGCTGAAAAAATTACATCTTTACAAGATTAATTTTTCCGGGAGACGGTCGGTACAGCCTCACTTCCACACTGCTCCGCTCTCTGTCGTTAAAATCGCTCTCCTTTTCTCGTAATCAATTTTTACGCGATTGCCGTCGAGGTATTCCGAACCCAATATACCAGCTTCCTTTAGAGGGAAGTTATTATCTACAATATGAAGAGTAGCGATACGTCCGAAGGCTTGTATGGTAATATGACCCAAAGTAAAAATGAATTTGTTGTGATTCCATTAAGTTGCAGAATTTCTCCGTGATTTATAGCGATATGTTCACTCACAAATCGTTTATTTCAAATGTTCAGCCTGGCTCCTGTATCAACCATAAGAGTGATAGGGAATATTACTTCCGATGCCATTATCGTAACCGTCGGAACACTACTTTCGTGATGCAATTGTATGTTAAAGATTCGGACTACTTGCGGTTGAGGGTTTAAGCTGCGATTGAAATAGTAGGGATCGGATGCATGATCACCGGAGTCTCCTTGGGCGCACCCGTACCCGGAAGACCACTTCGGTTTCCCATACTTCCATATGTTGCATCGTTCTCCCTTCGAGCGGGACACTCACGAATAAAATGACGGCGTTGTTTGCAATAAAAACATGGTCCTGTTGAATTGATGGGATTATTGGAATTATTAATATTTCCGCGATTTTTCGACCGATTTGATTTAAAGGTTGGGAATAGTTGTAACGATAAGGACAAATATGAATCTCGTGGCCTTCTTTTTTTACCTACCTGTTTTTGGTACCTGTTTTTGGGGTAACGACATTAATCTGGGGGGGGGGCTGAGGGTGGTCGAGGACATCCATTCGCTGCGTGTTCTTGATTTTGTTGTGCCGCTGAATATTCCATTTCACGGTATTTTCTGGAATATTCCTTAGCTGGCACAGCTAAGACTAAAAATTTGTTTAAGACAGGAAACGAGGTAGACGTCGCGGCAGCATGAGGCGACGCACTCGGCGATCGACGATAGGCTAAAGCAAAAATTGCTAACAAAGGGATTTTCGCGAACACAGTTAGTAACTGCTTTACGACCATCAGTTTAAAAGTAGACTCAACAGAGAACGCGTTGGTTCCTCGTCAATTACTCGAAACAACGAATTATTGTACATTCTTTCATTGACTTTTAAATAGACAACAGAAAGTTACCGTTGCCTATAATAAATACTTCTATCTATATAAATTCGCGTTTACACCAATTACTCGAGATCCATCTCCTAATCGGCAAACGATTCCAAAAATAATATTATAACTTTTAATATTATACCGAATACCGAATAATCTAATTATGCGGTACCGGCATAACTATTTTTACAAAGGTGACAAACTATCAATGTATTTTCCGACTCCTTCCTTTCAGGAGGAAAAATGTTATAACAACGGTCGGCAGTGTGCCTGCGCTTATTACATACCTGGCATATAGTGAGTGGAGGACCGTCAAAGGTGGGATTATTTTTATTCAAGGGGGGGGGGGGAGATTTTAAGAAATTTGTTAGCAGTAGGAAGTATCAGGTCTATATGTAACCGCAATTTTTATATAGAAAATACACGTTTATTGTATGAAAATGATAAAAAATATTTTATTCGAAGTATTGCCCATTGCTAGCTATACATTTTTTCCACCTGTCTGACAATTTGTGGATGCCACGCCAAAAAAACTGTTGCTCTTTTGAGGCAAACCAGTCATCGAGCCATTTTCGTACATTTTCGTAAGAAGTAAAGCGCTGCTCAGCAAGTCCGTGTCCCGTCGATGCAAATAAGTAGTAATCGGATGGAGCCAAGTCTGGTGAGTAAGTCGCATGCGAAAGTATTTCCCAACTAAACGCCTCAATCGTTTCCTTGACCAGTTTTGCTGTGTCCGACGGTGCATTATCATGAAGCAAAATCACTTTGTGTTGCCTTTTTTGTTATTCTGGTCGTTTGTCACGCAAAGCTTGATTCAAATCGATAATTTGTTGTCGGTAGCGTTCAGTATTAACGGTTTCGCCAGGTTTTAGCAGCTCATAATAGATCGCACCCTTCTGATCCCACCAAACACAGAGCATTGTCTTCCATCCATAGCGATTTGGCCTTGCAGTCGATGTCGATGGTTCGCCTGGAGTTACCCATGATCTTTTACGCTTAGGATTCTCAAAATATATCCACTTTTCATCGCCAGTCACAATTCGATGGAGAAATGACTTTTTTTTGTACCTGGCGAGCAGCATTTCGGAAATGATTTTTCGGTTTTCCTGCTGTCTTTCATTCAGTTCATGTGGAACCCATTTTCCCACCTTCTGGATCTTTCCCATGGCTTTCAAACGTATGGAGACGGCTTCTTGTGTCACATTTAATTTATTTGTTTTAAATTAAATCAATTTTTCATTAAAATCACTTTACACATTTACCTTCGCATGCAACATGCCTACAAGTACGATAATCTTCACTCGGAGAGTCCTCCACCGTGAAAATCATTTTCATTACTGTCCGATCGTAAAGAGGAAAAAGTATTGTAATATCCACGTACCGTTCTATCGTTTTTCATTACATAATCGTTAAAGAGATTATTAAATCGCGACATGGTGAATCCGCACGACATGCGATGCAGGAATCCGATACAAAATTGTGCACACACATCCGACGTATTATTCTGTAGTTGCTTGAGGCAACTCTCAAGCAGTTACACCTTACTGTACCGATGGAACTTGCAGTTTATTTGAAGCCGTACGAGATGTGCGGTTCAATGGGCGGTAGCCCGTAGCTATCAAAGTACATTCCTTTTGCATTATGGTTAACGTACATGGCGATCCAGTACTCTGCAGGGCCGTCGTGTTTATCCGTGTTAATAACGGGTCCGGCCGGTAACGACCATACACGAGGAACTGTGCCACAGGGTACACTCCAACGTTGAAAGTGGTGGATACTGCAAACTACACTAGACAAATCTACGAGAGTGCTGAACATATAGTCAATAATTAAGTAACGAACTATATGCTTTGACAGACGTATACCAGGCGTATGCATAAGTTTTTTCCGGTTTTTTGGTAAAAAAAACACGTAATTTTCAAGGGAAATTAATTTTTGTTTTATTCAAAATATTGGCCATCGACTTCTACACATTTCGCCCATCTTTCAGGTAACTTATGAATACCATGCCAGAAAAACTGCTTGTCTTTTGCGGCAAACCATTCGTCGAGCCATTTTCCTACTTCCTCGAAATTGCTGAAGTGCTGCTCTGGGAGCGCGTGCCCCATTGATGCGAAGAGGTGATAGTTAGATGGCGCCAGGTCTGGCGAATACGGCGGGTGCGGAAGGATGTCCCATCCAAGCGATTTCAAGGTGTCTTTCACTGCTTTTGCTGTGTGAGACGGCGAGTGACTTTGCGATTTTCTATTTGACGTTCATTCAAATCGTGTGGGACCCATTTACCGAGTTTATTGATCTTCCCCATTACTCGTAAACGTCTGCTGATTGTTTCTTGTGACACATGTAATGCTTCTGCTAATTGCCGTTGAGTTTGAGTTTGGTCATCATCCAATAACTCCTGCAATTGCTCGTCTTCGCATTTTTGTGGTCTACCAGAGCGCTCACTGTCTTTCACATTGAAATCACCACTTTTAAATTGTCGAAACCATGTCTCACATGTTCTAATCGATGGAGCGTGTTCACCATATGTTTCTACCAGCTAACGTTGACTTTCAGCAGCCTTTTTCTTTTGATTAAATAAGAAAAGCAATGCGTGCCGCAAATGTTCTTTTTCAGGCACAGAACTCGACATGATCACTCAACGATAAAACAAAGACGCTAGTTTTTGGCGGACTCAACTTGTGTGTGTTTGTAGGTTAATGTCAGACGAACAAAATGACGTATGTGTCAAATTAATACGCTGCGTACTTCTCGCTGGCGCCATCTCTTAGTTAAACCGGAAAAAACTTATGCATACACCTGGTATATGCAACATTTTTTTCGAAGCATCGTCGATTGTGTCACGACTGCATGGTGAAGATTTGACCTCTTCCTTATTCTCTTCCTCTTCGTCTGCCGACCAAAGATCCATGTACGATTCTCCTTTAAACAGGTGCTCGCAAAGTTGATTTTTTATTTGGAAAGCCTGACGCAATAAACAGTGCAAAGGCGATGTATCGTTTATCATAGCGTGTCTAAAGCATTTTCGGGAAGATTTCGGCAAAAATGTGTGCGATAGTGAGCCATCCTCATCCTCTAGGTTGAAAATTTTACGACTCGTGATGTCGCGAAGAAGTATAGCCGTGGTAGCGCATACAGATACGTCGTGATTTTCGCGATATTTCACACAAGTTAACGTACACTTCTTTGCACCTCACGACGCCCTCTTACCATTCAAGACCGTGAAAATTATTCTGGCTTCTCAACGTCTATGATAATTCGGCAAAGGAGACGGTAGTGCGATGATCCAGTGAGTAGAGTACGTTCTATCCACCGCTAACACGGGAATTTCTTTCGGAAAAAAATCCGAATCTTTACAACGTATTCCCTGTATATCCACGACGATATCCATTTTCACGTCTAATCCAGGCAGATGGTCAAGTTCGACTGATTTGCTACTTAAAAGAGACGCTTCGACGCCACTTAACACGAGACAATTTTACCCCGACATCGGTACACTTTTTCGCTTATCCAGTAAAATCCACCATTATCGGACGAGATGCATCGATTTCAAGGACATTATCATATTCCGCGTAGAGAATACAATTTACCGTTGAAGCAAGCACATCCTAAAATCGTACCTGTATTCTCATACTACCGGGCTTCATGAAATTCCATTGTGAATTGCTATTAACCGAAAGATCGAGTGTCAAATCAAAAGCAAGCAGACAGTATCCTTCGGGATAATTATCGCGATCGATCAAATTACCATCGTTCAAGAAATATATTCTAGTTCCCGAAAACAACGCTTGAAAAGCATCTACATGCAGATAATTTTTCGTGAAATCCGGTTGTAACAGTTCAGAAGGTATTTGAGCATCATCTACATATAACGAGAGATAATTTATCTTGTAATTTTGGAAATTGAATGGATTCATACTGAAGTCACAGTTATATGCTTTCTTATAGACAAAACCGATAATTATATGCTTCGACAATTGACCTAGCATGATATTATCGATCGTCTCTCCATGAACACCTGAGTGTATTGAAACGGCCTTTACCTCGACTCTCGTAAGACGATATTTTGCTGTAGATTTTGCCAGAGTTCTAGTATGCGAGAGCAACACACCAGGAGCTATTTTTATTTTACGAACGAGAAGCGATGCCTCGAGAATCTCTAAGCCGCATTGACCATTCTTCAAATTTTCCACAAGAGAAAATAAATCTCTAGACCGCACCAGTCGTAGACGCATCTCGACCCCGTTTAATAAGAACTGCTTCTGATTAAATATATCGCAGTGCAGATGGCCGAGCGTTTCTACAAATTTTCTGACATTTAAAAATTGTTTTCTCTTAACAAGACCCGCATTTCCCGATGTTATATCATCCATTTTTCCGGGGGGATCGTCGTGCCAGAGAACGCTTTTGAGATGTGAATTTTTGGCAGCGGGAGCGTAATTCAAAAGTGTTTCTATGTACGCTCGATAAGCGTAGGCATTATTTGGAGGTGAAACTAGTTTTTGATTCAGGTATACATCCACATGATTAAACATAGAATGCAAGAAATTGTTTACAGGGCTAATGCTTACATTTGGTGCTGCACCCGCAGCATTTTGCGTAGTAGGAGATGTTATTTCCACTCTGAGACTAAGCATAGTATGTGCAAGATCGATATACTCATCACCCTGCCCAGGAATAACAAATTCAATAGGTGAATAATCTGTTAGCGAAGATATTGGTTAATAATACACCCAATAGGAGCTTTCGTTAATTGTTTGTGTCGGTAGGAGCAAAAATAATTTACGTTCCGATTTAAGATACTCGCGCGAGTGTGCATGTAGAAAAGCCATTTTGTTTCCGCTATCAAAAATTATGGAACCGTTTGTTGTCGAGTCATCTTCTTCTTATTGTTCGTATTATTCTTCTTCTTATTCTTTATTACTTTCGTCTTTATTACGCTTTTCTTTTTACGGGAGATACGGCGCGGTTTACGTTCGTTCAGTGGATAAGCAGTTCGCTAAATTTTGGGTTCCCATTGATGAGGAGTTATGATATAAACACGACTAATACCGCCGCACCCGCGACAGCCCCATCCGTGTTGCACACCCTCAACATCATCCATAGCGAAGTAATCAATAGTAGGACCTTTCGAAATGTTGTGTAACAGTCAACGTTCCCTTGTCGAATGGTATAGGTTTTCCAAGCTCGTCTCTTATATCGAACTCGATAGTGTGAAAATTGTTGCGCAAGAGAGGTATAAACCACGACTGTTACTCGGTAGCATGACATAGACAGAGCTATGCTTGGAACTCATATTTATCAGGAACGGAGATTCAGAACGTTCTGTCTCTTCTTCTTCTTCTTCTTCTTCTCTTTCCTTTTTTCAGGTGACGGAGGCACCCGTACTCGCGATAATTCTGCCACGTAGAAAATACCGTCGATAGTCTCGTTATTCAGATGGTACAAAATATACACGAACGGTTCTCGATTCACTGGTATTCGTCGAATCTTGAATAACTCGTTACTCCAACCGCACTTGTATCCTTTCACGAACGCTGCTTTAGCTGTATTGATACGCACCAAGTCACCGACACTATATTTTGGCTTTTTAACTTTTTTTTTGCGTTATGCTCGTAACGCCTAGCTAAATTTTCTCGGGCTATATCGTCGTTTCCTAGGGTTACCTCGGTCGGAGGAATGCGCGTTCCGCTGTATCTAGTGTGATTATAAGTATATAAAAAATTGTGTTAAACATTGATGTAACGCTTATTTCGCGTGCATATAAAGTAGTGCCACAATTGCTTTTTTATCGTTCGATTAAAGCGTTCGGCAATCGAGGCTTTTATGTCGGGGTTACGAGCAGCCCGATAATCGATATTCTTTTTCTTTAAAATTTGCTGAAATGGAGCGCCGATAAATTCTTTGCCTTGATCAGTTTGCAATTGCTGAGGGCATCTGTTGTTTCTGCGTGCGAGTTGGGTGTAACCGCGGGCCACATTTGCGCTTGTTTCGTCACGCAAAACTTCGACCCACGCGTATTTGCTCATCACGTCGATAACAACAAGCAGATATGCGTACCCATCGTTACACGTAGCTATCGAGCGCAGATCAGCTAAATCAGTCTCCCATATATCGTCTGTATTACTCACGTTGTACGAACGGTGGGGAAATCGTCGTCGCACGAGACGATGCAGGTTATATGAGTACCTGTGTCTCGAGTCATGGTAAAACATTTTTTCTCGCTACCCTCCTATCCACCTAAGTCAAATTTTTTGTTCGAGAATAAGATGCAGGATGGGGGGATCATAACAGATTTTTTCAAGAATGTTCATAATTTTAATGATGACCAGTTGAATGTATTCTTTTTCTTTTTCTTTACTAACTGTGCTGCAGACTGGTATTCGCTGGGATGACGTTGGCTCTCTACTCGTGCGTTGTTTTGCAATTGTTCGTCTACATGTAATGGTGTAATGGCTTTTCCCCTTTAACGTGGCTGATGCGCTGGGAACAGAGCACTAACGATTTCGTCCAGCTAATCTTGTCCAGTAACGATCGTCACCTCTTTTTTTGCGGCCTTATATGTGGCGTTGTCGGTTTCCCTTCCGGCGTCATTCCTCCTTCGTGCCCTTTGGGCCTTGCGTTCTGCTTTAAAGCACTTTCTCCGCAGTGATTTGCAATTTCATCGGTCCACCAGTAAGCTGGGTTCCCGCGCCGCCTGCGTTGCTTCCTCGGCATTGCAGTCGCGCATCCCTTCTCGATGAGTTTCATCGTTCATGCGACGAGGTCTTCGGCTTCTTTTCTGCTTGTCGGGACGTCTGTCACTTCTATGAGCAGAGAGGTCTCTCGAGATAGGGTGCTGAAAAGCACTTCAACGTCGAGCCTTGCCACGTTCTAGCCTCTGTTCCCCAGCTGACGGTGCTCGGCTGTGATCAGCCTAGCCGCGAGGCTAATAATATGGCTGATTTGCTGGTGGCCACTGGCTGTGAAGTCTTCCAAAACCTGCTATCGGGTAACGCTCGTTGCTACGTTAGAACTTGCGAACGTAATATCGATAATCGTTTCTCGATAGCCACTGAACGTCGTCGTGTTGCCTTGGTTTAACGCCGTCAGGTCAAGTCTGGATATCATCTCAGCTACCTCATTCCCTCGCGTATCGAACCGGTTCATGCGCCACTCGTGGTACTTGGCGTTGAAGTCGCCGGCGACTATAAACTCTCCCCCTATAGCCCGGCAGGTATCTTCTATGGCCGCAAGTTTTCGTCGGAAGGTGGCGATGCCTTCGTTTGAAGAGAGGTGATAGCTGACGTGGGTTACTTCGTTGCTGGTGATACATATGGTATGTGGCCCTCCCCTCTTCTCAGGTTCGCCACAGAGAAAGTGTTTGGATCCCTTACCCATATAGCCGCGGTGTTGGTCTCATCAGAGAACCATCCTCGTGCTTCTGGGACGCTGTATTGTTCAGAGATGATCGCCAGGCCGACGTTTCGCTCAAATGCCTGCTGAGTCAGAAGATTCTGGGCACGCTTGCAGCGGCGCTGGTTTCCCTGCACTATCACCGCCATCGTGAATCTGTGTTCTTGCCGCGGGCGGCCTCCTGGTACGCCGTGCATCGGTTTGTGCCCGGGACGTGGTCCACACTGCGCTTGTCTGGCCTTTCTGCGCAGAGGTAACACCGAGGGCTGTTTTTGCAATGCGCAGCCTTGTGACCTTCCAGCCCGCACTTCCAGCACAGCTTCCCGCGGTCAACCGATTTGCATTCAGCAGCCTGACGTCCAATGCAATTGTATCGGTAGCAGCGTTTTATCCTTAGGCGTTGTCGGACGCGACAGTTAACCCATCCAATTTTAACACGGCCAGCCTTCGCCATTTTTGCCGCAGCTGTGGCAGCCATTTCGACGAAGGCAATTCGGCTCCCTCGTAGGCACGTTTTCGATAGATTTATCTCCAAGCCGCGTCCTGAATCCTCACCTAGGGCACTTTCGATGGCCTCGCTTATGTCTCCGATTTTCACAGCTGCGTCTGGCTTGCGGATCTCGATGTTCGCTCTGGGAGCGAGCTGGCGCACGTCGCCCTCTTCGCCGACAGCAGCCTGGAGCCCGTTCCCGAAAGCATTTTTATTTCCACCGGTGGCACCCAGTACCACAAGGACGTAGCCACTCCTCGTCTTTCTGATTTCCTTAATCGTGACGCCTAGCTCGTACGGTTTGACTTTTTTACGGACAGCCCTAAGGACTTCCGCGTAATTTTTGCCCTTGGCTGGTCGGATTAACATAGCGTCTGGGCGTACTCTCGAGGGATTCGGCCTCGTGGCAGCCTTGGTATCGCTGCGTCCACTGCCTTTTTTCTTAGCGTCCTCAGTGCGGGGAGGCTTCAGGGTTTTGGCGTGGCGATTTTCCACCTTAATCCAGCCTTCTTCGGTCTCCTTCGGCTTCTTCGACTTCCGTTTAAGAGCAGCCTGCCCATCAGGGCTCAGTGTCACCTCAGCCTACCGCTTTCTTTTCGGAGTCGGGTTACCATATGAGCTTACTTCCGATAGCGGCACGGTTTTCTTCGCTTTCTTCTGTTCATTCTGCTTATGCGTAATTTCCGGAGCACGTATGGACTCTCATTCTCGCTTCTATCCTTTCCGGCTTCGACTTGCCAGATCAATGAGGTCTTCTGCCCTTTTCAGGCCTTCTATAATAACCTTCTGTATGTTTTTGAACGTCTTGCAGAAGGACCTCATCCACTGAATCGTTTTTAAGAGGACGCTGACATGCTCCTCTTCTTCCTCCTCGTACACATGGCCTTTGGCCCAAGAAGACACTGTGCACGCCCGAGCGTCAGCGTCGGGTTTGACAGATGACTCACGGCTGGGAGCTTCCTTCTCCGTACGCGGCTCCGTCGTTGCGACAATCGGGCCCTCGCTTCGCACTTCCGAGATGCAGGAGTCCCAGTGCTCGAGATTGCTATCTCCGCTAGATCGTACTCTTTTGCCTCTTGGAAGGACCCAGTCCTCTTTCGTTGCAGCTCTACAATTTTTCCGGAGGCGTGCGAGTTGTTCGGCTTCCTATGGTGAACGGGTTTACGTCGCATCCAATTGGCATCTTCGCTATTTCGAGACGAGTTTCGTCAACTTTCTTGACGCGTCCTGAGCTCGTGTTTGCCTCCAGGGCATTTTCCATCTGATGTTCTTTTTGACGCGTGATTAACCCTCCCCAGAATCCGTAGGGCAGGTGCCGGCCACCGGGGCTTTCACCCGATAGGAACCAGCCTTGATAGGGCTGCTTACCTGGGGTATGATGTTTTTTTTACGCTGCATGTTAATTTGTTTTCATCGTTGCTGCTGGTTTTGGTCTGCCCCAGGTAATAATATTTTATTTCCCTGGTCCCTGCCATATCTGACAGGCCTTCCCCTATCCGCCAGCCGAGGAGACGCCCAATAAGGGACCAACAACCCCACATGGGTTAGTAGTAGTAGTAGTAGTAGTAGTAGTAGTAGTAGTAGTAGTAGTAGTAGTAGTAATAGTAGTAGCAGCAGCAGTAGCAGTAGCAGCAGTAGCAGTAGCAGTAGCAGTAGCAGTAGCAGTAGCAGTAGCAGTAGCAGTAGCAGTAGCAGTAGCAGTAGCAGTAGCAGTAGCAGTAGCAGTAGTAGTATTAGTAGTACTAGCAGTAGCAGTAGTAGTAGTTGCCCATGTGGGGTTGCTGGTCCCCCATCGGGCGCCTCCCCGGGTGGCGGATAGGGGAACGCCTGATATGGCAGGCACCAGGGAAATAAAATCATAAATACCTGGGGCGGACCAAAACCAGCAGCAACGATGAAAAAATGGATATGCAGCGTGAAGAAAACAATATACCCCAAGTGAGCAACCCCGATAGGAGAAATCTCACTGCTGGTTCTTATCGGGTGAAAGCCCCGGTGGCCGGCACCGGTTCTACGGATTTTGGGGAGGGCCAGACACGCGACAAACAACTCGAATCAGCAGTGGATAAAATGGCTGATATGTCACCGCAAGCCAGTGAAAGACCTTTTGCCAGAGGAAACCGGACTCCTCGCACGCCTCCGGGAAAAAATGCGGCACCACTGCCAAACGGGACAGAGATCTTGCGAAAATCCAAGAACCATAGGGCTCCAGAGGTTGCAAACTTGACCCCCAGAGCACCAAATGCTACAGGCAGCAGCAACGTTGGCTTACAGACACCCGTGCCCATGGAGCTGCAGAAGGAAGAGAATTGTCGGGTTGAACAGCTCGCTGCGAGCGACAACCGAGGCGCGAAGATCGAAAAGGCTCTGCTCCGAGAAACGTTGTCAGGAAGCGAAAAAGATGAGGAAAGCCACAGGAAAGTGTCTGTCGGAGACCATACAATCTCTGAGGACGTTCTGCAAAAAGTACAAGAATTTGCAGCGAAAAATTCCTGACGAGCTGGAAAAAGCGGAGAACATCTTGGAACTCGCCGAACGAAGCAGGCGGGAGTGGAAGCGTGCGAGGGAGGCACTTTATCTCTTGGAGGTAAACCCCCCACTGGATGTACTGAACCCGGTAAAGGGGCAGGCGCTCGGGAACGTGTGTAAAAACTTGACCCCGAAGAGAAAAAGGCAGGTTAATCCAACACCTAGTCCAGAAAGCGGCGGGGATCCCCACCCCGAAACCCAAAAAGCCAAAAGAAGATGCCGAACCCTGGACGAAAGTGCAAAGCCGCCCGCCCAAGAAAAAACGAGCCACAGAGACAGATAAGCCGCCGCAAAAGCCTGCAGGGGGCAAGGAGATTGGAACAGGGGCGGGAAACAGACCGAAGAGGACGCGGCCTGAAACGCTCCTCATCAGACCCCCGGAGGGGAAAAGTTACGCGGAGATCCTCAGCGCGGTTCGTAAAAAGGTGAACCCAGACGACCTTGGCGTTAAAGTAAAGGCCATCAGAGAAACGAGAAAAGGAGATGTTCTCGTGGAACTAGGTGCATCCCCGGAGAATAGAGAAAATTTCGGGATCGCGATCCAAACGATTATAGGCGGATTAGGAAACGTCCGACAACTTGTCCCCAGGACAAAGATTGAGATTCGGGACCTGGATGCAGCCACGGAAACCGAAGAGGTACTGGAAGCCCTAGAGCTTTCCTCGGCGATCAAAAAGGAGGTGAAATTAATTTAAGGCTCACGAAGGCAAACTTAAGAGGTAGCAAAATGGCGTTCGTTGATCTGGATGCGACAGCAGCTACAGGATTAACCAGGGCAGGACACATTCGTATAGGATGTGTAAACTACCGCGTACGCCAACGAGAAGAGCCCATCCGCTGCTTCCGTTGCCATGGTTACGGACATCGAGCTGCGGAGTGCAAAGCGGCCGATCGAGGCAGTCTTTGCTGGAAATGTGGACAGGAAGAACACAAGGCAGCCTAGTGTAAAAGGAGCCCAAAGTGCTACCTTTGTGCGGAGAGGAAAGATGGATCTCGGCTAGACCATGTTCCAGGGATCAGCAGATGCGCGGTGTACCGGGATGCCGGGAAACCTGAGAGAAACAAACTGCGATGGCGGTAAATCTTCAGGGAAATTTGAGTTGATGCCGGCTGGCACAGAACCTACTGATCCAGCATGCACATGAGCGAAGTGTTGATCTCGCTATAGTCTGTGAGCAGTACAGAGACCTAGGAGGTAGGGGTGGTACCCCGACCTAACAAAAACTGCGGCCATATGGGTAAGGAACCGTTTTACGATCCCGGTCACCAGCTGCGGCAGTGGGAGTGGCTATGTATGGATTACCAGTGACGGGGTGACATACATAAGCTGCTATCTGTCTCCAAACGAGGGTATCGCGACGTTCCGTGAAAAGCTGGAGGCAATCAAAGATGCTTGTCGGGACATAGGAGGGGAAATCCTGGTTGCCGGAGATTTCAATGCAAAGTCCCACGAGTGGGGCATGGATAGATCGGACACGCGAGGAAATGAAGTCACCGAAATGGCCTCGAGACTCGACCTGACTGTTCTCAATAAGGGCACGACGACGACGTTTAGAAGGAGCGGATATCGATGGAACAATCATCGATATCACGCTAGCAACTCCTGGGATAGCGACACGAGTCGCGAATTGGCAAGTCCTCGAAGATTTCACGGCAAGTGACCATCAGTACGTCGGCTTCACTATTGAGCCAACACACAGACAGTCATGGGACCAGCGTCGCCGACCGAACCACATGGGCTGGAATGTCGCCAAACTGGATACCCAGGCGCTCATCCGAGCGGTGTCGCGAGGAGGTTCATTGCTCGCTGAAGCAGCGGAGAATCCGACCAACAGGGAAGAAGCGGAGGCCCTGGTTGACCAAACGATGAGTCTGATCAAGAAAAGCTGCAAAGCTTCCATGCCGAGGAAACCTAGCAAGCGGCGAGGAAAGCCCGCTTATGGGTGGACGGAGGAAATTGCAGAACTCCGCAAAACGTACCTTAGAGCAAGACGCAGAGCCCGGAGGGCGCGATGAACAGACGATGTCGAACGACAAAGGGACAATGCTGCGTACAAGGCAGCAAAAAAACAACTGACAATCGCCGTCAAGCGCAGGCAAGCCGCATGCTGGAAGACGCTGTGCAAGGAGGTAGACGAGGACATATGGGGACGCGGATTTCAGATCGTCACGCGGAAGCTCGGACAACAAGGACCGGAGGGCCCGAAGGATCCAACAACGATAGAAGGAATAGTCAGCGCGCTATTTCCAGACCATCCACTCAGAGTGAGACCCCAATTGGTCGTTCCAGAAGGCATCCCACTTTTCTCGCTAGAAGAGTTGCGCAAAGCGGTCGAGCCGCTCGCCAATCGGGACCGGACCATGTCCCTAACGAAGTGAACAAAGTCATCGCGAAAGAGTATCCGTTCTTACTCTTGAATATGTTTAACGCGTGCCTTACGGCGGGAGTTTTTAGTGCTAGGCGGAAAGTTCAGCGCCTTGTCCTACTGGACAAAGGCAAAGGGCCGCCTATAACCTACTCATCGTATCGCCCGCTCTGTATGCTCGACACAGCAGGTAAAACGTTCGAGAGACTCATCCGAGGAAGACTGCGTGCGGCTATAGAGGCAGCTGGAGGACTCGCTGACCCGCAGCACGGTTTTCGAGAGAAAAGATCGACAGTCGGAGCCATCCGGGAGGTTGTGGATACAGCAAGAAGTGCGTGGGTAGGAAACAGCCGAACAAGATGTGTCTGCGTACTGCTTACGCTCGATGTTAAAAACGCCTTCAACTCGATAAGGTGGAAGGATATTACGGAATGCCTGACGGAGCGCTTCAGGCTCCTAAAGTATCTCCTCAGAATCATAGAGGACTACCTCGATAATAGGAAGCTGCTGTATTATACAACGGAGGGACCCTGTAGCCAGAACGTCAGAGCGGGCGTTGCACAGGGATCCGCCCTGGGCCCAGACCTCTGGAACGCAGTATATGACGGTATACTTAGAATGGAGCTCCCGGAAGAGACCAAGGTGGTCGGGTTCGCGGACAATATAGGACAAGAGTAGGACAAGAGTAGGACAAGTCACTAGAAGAGTCAGCGATTGGCTCGAGCAACATGGGCTACAACTCGCTGCCATCAAGACCGAGATGACGATTCTCACAAGACAAAGAAAGTTCGAACGCCCGTTCCGCGCAAATGTTGTGGGCCACTAGATAACTTCCGCTAGGCAAATTAAATACCTCGGTATGCTGATTGATGCCAAGCTCGCGTTCTGGGCGCAAATCCAAAGTGCCGCTGGTAGGGCGGCAACCATGGTCGGCATGCTGTTCCGACTCATGCCCAACGTGGCTGGACCAAGAAGCAGCAAACGCAGAATCCTGATGAGCGTCGTGCACTCGATCATTCTCTACGGAGCTGAAGTGTGGGCAGAGGCTCTAAACACCGAAAAATACCGGAGAAGGATCTCTTCGGTCGAAAGAAGGGGAGCCCTGAGGGTGGCATCCGCGTACCGAACGGTGTTCGGAGCAGCCGCGCAAGTGGTGGCGGGAGTAATCCCTATTGATCTTCTAGCAGCGGAAAGGAAACGCATATACGATAGAAGAGAAGAGCCAGACCAACGAAGAGTACGCAAGGACGAGAGGTCACGCATCCTGCAGGAATGGGAGGAGCGCTGGAGACTCGATGACACAGGCAGATGGACTGCGAGACTCGGAAGGCTCTCTAACTGGGTGAACAGAAAGCACGGAGACGTGAATTACTATCTCACGTAGATGATCACAGGGCACGGCCACTTCAACGCCTATCTCTTTCGATGCAACAGGAAACCCACCCCCCTTTGCGACTACTGCCCTACCCAGGAAGATGATGCGAACCACACTCTATTCAAGTGTGAGAGGTGGGCGATGGAGCGAAACGAGCTGTGCGACGCAGTTGCAAGTAGCATAACACAGGCAAACCTCGTGCAAGTGATGCTTGAATCCGAGAGGAACTGGGATGCTGCAAAGGAGTACGCTGAGAAAGTTCTTCGCGCCAAAAAAAGGGATGAGCAAGAAAGAGACGCCGAGCCCCAAAATACGTAGCAGCATCGTTTCAAGCGGCTCGCGCTCAATTAGGCCAAGTGAGAGGCAAGCAGGAAGGGGAAGCATAGAGATCGACGCATAAACACATGGCCCTAAAGTAATGCGAAAGCGGTTCCGGGGACATTGTGTGGTGCTATGGAAGAGGTGTTTTTAGTGGGTAGGGCCATGTATAATACATAGTGGAGTCCCACACTGCTGACTGGCACAAGCCAGCCGGTGTGCGTAAACGCATTTTTCCACCTCCTCATAAAAAAAAAATTAAAAAGTAGTAGTAGTAGTAGTAGTAGTAGTAGTAGTAGTAGTAGTAGTAGTAGTAGTAGTAGTAGTAGTAGTAGTTTTTTTTTTTTTTTTTTTTTTTTCCATGGGCAGGTGGAAATGCCTATTTATGCACTGTGTGTGGGACTCCTCCATTCCTCATGGAATGGCCCTACCCACTAAAACCACCTGCCCCTCCTCCAGCCGAATAACCCCGGGACCGCTTTCGCATTGCTTCAGGGTTACTGGCTATTGTGCCGCGATGTAGTCGGCTCTGCTTCTGATCTGCCTGGATGGCACGTCTCCAGCGGTCCGTTGAGGTACCGTCCTCGCTGCCTGCGCTCTTACGGGTTCGTTTGGTTCCGCTCTCTCTCCTGCTGCTCGTTTCTTTTGGTCCTGAGGATCGTCTCTGCTAGAGTTGCGACCGCGTCCCAGTCTCTTTGCGACCTCAGCATCATTGCTACGATAGTCTGTGTGGAACCTGGTTGCCCAAGGATTTCCTCCAAGTCGCTTCTCTCGGACACCCACCGCTCGCACTCGAAGAAGGTGTGCTCGACGTTGTCTACTGCATTCACGCAGTAGTCACAGTACTGACTCTGCTTTATTCCCATCCTGTGCAGGTAGCAATTAAAGTTGCCATGGCCAGTAAGGAGTTGGGTGAGGTAGAAATTAACCTCTCCGTGCTCCCTACCGATCCACGGGCCAATGGGTCCTATCGTTCTGGCTGTCCATCTTCCGGTTGGTTCAGAGATCCACCGCTGCTCCCAGAGCTGCACCGTGTGGTTTCTTTCTTCACTGCGTAAACTGGACCGATCTTCTGTGTTTTGGCTCCTCAAGAAGATTCTTCTCCTCTCCTTGGCTAACAGATCTATCGGTGGTGTACCCGCGATAACCAGAACCGCCGCCGCTGAGACTGTTCGGTAAGCGGAGGTGATTCTGAGGGCGCTCCTCCTCTGCACTGAGACTATTCTCTTTAGATACACCTTGGTGTCTAGGGAGTCGGCCCAGATTTCCGCTCCATACAAGAGGATAGAGTGCACGACGCTCATCATAATTCTCCTTTTGCTAGGCTGTGGTCCGTTCACGTTAGGCATAAGCCTTGCCAGCAGTTCCACTGTCTTAGCTGCTTTTTCGGTTGCCTGCAGGATATGAGGCCAATAGGTGAGTTTGCAGTCCATCGTGATGCCAAGGTACCGTACTGCGCTTGTAGCGACGACTATCTTGCCGTCGATCCTCACTCTCAGTGGCTCGGCGAATCTTCTCTGTCGGGTCAAAACCACCATCTCCGTTTTGGAGGCCGCTAGTTTCAAACCGTGGTCTGCTAGCCATTCTCTGGCAAGTTCTGTTACGTACTCGACGCGTTGTTCCGCCTGCGCCAGGTTTCTAGCCCTGACTACCGCCGCCACGTCGTCAGCGAATCCAACCAATTTTGCTCACTCGGGCATAACAATTCGGAGTATCCCGTCGTACATGATGTTCCATAGGTCCGGCCCAAGAGCCGAGCCCTGAGCGACACCCGCGGTGGTCTTCCTTCTTTGTTCACCTTCCGTCGTCGTATACACTAATACCCTACTGCTCAGGTAGTTGTTAATAACCCTTCGCAGATAGGCTGGAATCGCGAACTTATTTTTCAAGGCATTCAGAATGTCGGTCCATCTCGCTGAGTTAAAGGCGTTTTTCACGTCTAAAGTCACCAAGATACAGGCATCGCGTGACCTACAGTTGCCTGCCCAAGCGCAGCGCGCCTCCTTGGTGACTTCTTCTATCGCTCCAATAGTCGAGCGACCCACGCGAAATCCGTGCTGGGTGTCGGACAGTCCTCCAGATTCTTCCACCGCTACGCGTACGCGTGCCCTCAGCATCTTTTCATACACTTTCCGTGCATTGTCCAACATGCAGAGGGGCCTATAGGATGAAGGAGTGATGGGTGAACCCTTACCCTTGTCCAGTAGGACAAGCCTCTGCCTCTTCCAGCGTGTACCAAATACTCCCGCCAGAAGACAGGCGTTGAACATGTTGAGCAATATGTATGGGCATTCTTTCACAATGGCTTTCAGTACCTCTGCAGGTATCCCGTCGAGTCCTGGCGCTTTGCGGTTGCCCAGAGAGTTAGTTGCCTCCTTTAGCTCATCAACAGTGAAAACAGGAAAGTTTTCTTCCACCGGGTGGACCACCTTGTAGGGTCTGTCCGGGTGGTTTGGGAAAAGCGCATCTACAATCCCCTCCATGGTCCCAGGTTCTCCTGGTGGTTCCGGTGTCTGTCTCCCTAAACGTCGGCTGACTATCCGATAGCCTCGTCCCCATACATCCTGGTCAACCTCTTTGCAGAGATCCCGCCAGCACCTCCTCTTGCTCGCCTTTATGGCCGTTCTCAAGGCTTTTTTCGCCATCGTATATTGCTCTACTGCCGCCGCATCTACGCTTCGCCTTCTGAGTCGTTGGGCTCTTCTTCGCGCATATAGTGCCGCCCTACGGAGTTCGGCAATCTCCTCGGTCCACCAGTAAGCAGGACTCCCTCGTTGATTTTTAGCTCGCTTTGGCATAGAGGCGTCACAAGCCTTGGTGATGAGTCGCATTGTACGCTCGATGAGCTCCTCAGCATCGGCCTCAGTTACCCCTAACTGCCATTCTCGTTCCTGACAGAAATCAGCAGCTCTAAGTACAGTGCTCAGGAGCAGAGGCTCGTTGAGCTTCGCGACATTCCAGCCCCGGCCGGTGTTCTGGGTGGTGCGTCTATGCTCTGCCCCAGTCCTTTGCCCTACCCTAAACTTCACATACTGGTGTTCACTCCCAGTGAATTCCTCCAACACCGTCCAGTCCTCTACCCTCGCCGCGATGTCCGCGGTCGCCATGGTGATGTCAATTATTGTTCCCTGACAACCGGCTCGTCTAAACGTCGGCGCCTCGCCTGTGTTAAGGAAAATGAGATCCAGTCTGGCTGCCGATTCAGCCACCGCCGTTCCCCTGCTGCAGGTCCTCGCCATCCCCCACTCTAGTGCCTCGGCGTTATAATCCCCTGCTACGAGGACTTCACCTGTCATTTCTCTTATGGAATCTTCCAGCTCAGCTAGCTTCTGGCGATATAGGGCTATTCCCTCATTGGGCAAAAGGTAAACGCTGACGTAATATGTGTCAGCACTTTGTACCCATACATAGCCATTCCCCTTGCCCGTTGACTTAACTGGAAATACCGTTGCGTTTCGGATCCAGATCGCTGCAGTGTCGGTGTTGTCTGCGTACCAATTGCGGCCTGCATTCTTGTGGTACTGCTCGGATATTATCAGGAAGTCTACGTTATGCTTTACTACCATTTGCATAAGTACATCTTGTGCTAGTCGGCTCCTGCTCATGTTAGCCTGCAGAAAGGTCGCCATTATCTTCGTTTTTTCTGGCAGGCCTCCTTGTAACTTTCACACTGCGAGGATCCCGAGACATGATCGAGACGTCGTTCATCCGCCTGTCTCTCACGAAGATGGCAGTGAGCTTTTCCACTGCACTGGCTAGCTTTGTGGCCTTCTACACCGCACTTCCGGCAGAGGTTGCTCCTGTCGACTTCTTTGCAGTCTACGGCATAGTGGCCGAAGCCTTGGCAGCGGAAGCACCGCGTGGGTTGCACCCTCATCCTGGCCCGACAGTTCACCCAGCCTATCTTGATATGCGCCGCGTCTACGAGTTTCCGAGCCGCCGTTGCACTCATGTCGACTATCGCCAATTTGTTCCCTCGGAGAGTCCCTTTGGATAGGAATATCCTCTCGACTCCACAGTTATCATCCTTAAAAAAGGATTGCAGAGCGCACCTCACTTCCACCTTCTCTGTTAACTCGTCGATGTCTCGTATTTCGACGCTTGCCCGGGGCACGTTGCCCCGGGCAAGTTGCCTTACTCTTCCAGTGGTACCGACAGCTTTTTGGATCGCCTCACCGAACTTGGACTGGTCTTCAGGGGATGCTCGTATCTCCACTAGTACACTTCCAGCTCTTGTTGCCCGAATACCTTTCACCTGTACGCCCATGCACTCCGGTTTAACGTCTGCGCGTATTGTTTTAAGGACATCTGCGTATTTTTTACCCTCTCCTGGCCTAATGACGATGGCGTCTGGGCGAGTCTTACGCGTCCTCTTTTTCCGCGGGCCGTCTTTCTCTACTCTCTCAGGGCCTTTAGTGGTTTTCACGTTGGGCGTTGAGTCCATTCTGTTTATTGGCGGTGTTTTGGGTTTCTTCCGCGTTCGTTTTGTTACTTCTGACCAAGCCTCTTCTGGCTCTGCTTGATGCTTTTTTTAGGACGTAGGCCCACCCCATTATCCGGACTCGGTGTGCCATTTGCTGGTCTTTTCGTTCCGCTGTTTAAGCTCGGTTTCGGCCGCGGCGGTGGGCAATCGCTTTGGGCCGTAGGATGGCTACCGCTTGCACTGCAATTCACCTGTGCATTGTCTAGCGCTTCACGAGCGTGGTTGATTGTGGCCCTCATTTTGAGAGTTGCGTGAATTTTGAGGTTTACTAACTCCAATCCATCCTTTACGAACCTGTCGAGGTTTGGCCTCGTTCGGGCGCGTTCCGTGAGCTTCCCGAGTTCCTTTTGGAGGATCTCAAGCAGCCTATCGAATTCGTTCTCCAGGTTGTTGCAGCTATTCGCCAGTTCCGTATCTGGGCTGCCCGGTGGCCGGATCGTGGGGTCCACCTTGTGTGCGCTGTTGCCGCTGCTGTTTCTTCTTGAGGCGTTTGATGATTCGAGAGCCAAGTCGACCACTCTCGACCCACTGCGGTCGTGTGCTAACGACGTCTGGGAGCCCGCTTTCTCACTCCCTATCGACGCCGGTACTGGGGATCCGTGCCCCTGCACCGTAATCATATTTTCCTTACCAGTGTCCATGTTGCGAGGAAGTTGGGTTTTTTTGAGAGGGTGCTGTTGGTCCGCGGAGCCTACTTTATCGGCCCTACCCTCCGTAACTAGAGAGCGTACCCCTATCCGCCACCCGGGGACGCGCCACGTAGGGGTTACAGCCTCCCCCCGTGGAGTAGTAGTAGTAGTAGTAGTAGTAGTAGTAGTAGTAGTAGTAGTAGTAGTAGTAGTAGTAGTAGTAGTAGTAGTAGTAGTAGTAGTAGTAGTAGTAGTAGTAGTAGTAGTAGTAGTAGTAGTAGTAGTAGTAGTAGTAGTAGTAGTAGTAGTAGTAGTAGTAGTAGTAGTAGTAGTAGTAGTAGTAGTAGTAGTAGTAGTAGTAGTAGTAGTCACGATGATGATAATGAAAATAATAGATTACGACAGAGAGAGAGAGAGAGAGAGAGAGAGAGAGAGAGAAACTCTTCAATTATTACACTATAACAATAACAGACAGAGTAAGACCAGGTATTTGTTTTAAATTAATCAATATTTAATTTCAATCACTTTACACTGTCACATGCAACATCCATGTAAATACGGTAATCTTCGTTCGGAGATTACTTCACCCTTCAATTCATTTTTTCCACTGTGCGATCGTCGAGTGGTAACAGCATTGTAATATTCACGTACTATTCTATCGTTTTTCATTGCATTATCGGTAAAGAGATTATTCGATCGCGACAGGGTGAATCCGCACGCCACAAGATGCAAGAATACGATACAAAATTATCCACACACATCCGATATATTACTCTGTAGCTGCTTGAGGCCGTATCGATAGAACTTGCAGCTTCTTCGTAGCCGTTTGAGATGTTGCATTCAGATGTTATAATTGGTGGTAGTCCGTAGCTATCAAAATACATTCCTTTTCCATAATGGTCAACGTATATGGCTATCCAGTGCTTTCCAGGTGCGTCGTGGTTGTTCGTGTTAACAATAAGTCCGGCCGGTAACTACCATACACAAGGAATTCTGTCAGCAGGGTACACTCCAACGGTTGAAAGCGGTAGATACTGTAGACTATCTTAGATTTGTCTAGTGTTTATGCCGAACACATAGTCGATGATTAAATGATGACATATACACGTATATTGTGACCGTTATTTCTATCGTTAACATTAATTTTTATCTTCCAAGGGGAAGAATACGGACTCGAACACAGGGATAATTAATTTAGACTTCTGATTAGGTAGAACTAGGGTTTATTCAACAAGTTTATCATGCAAATATTAGTGTGTGGTTTATTGGCATCGTCAGCTAGTCCAATGAATTTCCGATGCGCTAATAAATGCGGTAGTTCTACAATCTTCGTTTCTCTTTCTTTACGCGGAGCACCTTGATTTGTTGACTTCGTCGTCTGCTATTAGTGTAATTCCTCTCTAGCGTGCCTGTCACCGTGCATGCACATTCGATCCCCGTATATGGATTCGATTTAGTCGGAAATGCGTTTATTTAGTTATTTCCCGTACGTTTCCTATAAGGCTTCCACCCACCGGTGCTCCTGCTGTTTTCGTGGATCGTTCTCTTGTGCGTGGCTCCCAGTGGCGTGAATTTTCGTTTTTCTTTTTCCTTAATAGCGTTGTGACATTTATCTAACCGTTTCGGAATGCAGAACCAGACTTTCTATACTATGGTGAGCTGTGCGAACTATGAGCCTGCAGGGTGGTTTGTTTGTCCCTGATAGGCCTATTCAATCTCTTAAATCCGATCAGGAATCGTATTATTTGTAACAGTTCTCATACGAGCGTTCCGTTTTAAAGCGTCGCAAATCGCTATCGTATGATATCTGCCCTATAGTCTCTTGCTTATACCTAGGTTTCTTTTTAACTTCCGATTATCTCGCTTATATGTTACTCGCTTATGCACTAATTGCTTACGTACTATTCGCTTATGTACTATTTCTATTGAATCGATAACACCTAATTTAAATCTAATTTTTGTTTCACTTATTTCTATAAATTGTTTCTTATACTAAACCTGCCTAATTGGTTTTCCTTAAAATCCTTTGATTTATTTAAAACCACTCGCCTGCCTTCTCTCCTTCTACTTGTACTTGCTGATCCTGTGTTTTATCGTTTTGAGGTCTTGTCTTTTACTATGCATTTCTTGACCTGTTAGAGCATATGAGTTGCAGACCTAACAGTTGAAGACGTAAGAGCCAAGAGAGCGTTTTCTCTTGGGCAGGCGCTTTTATACCCTGTCCCTCCGTCCTGTTTCCCCCTTATCATTTTCGGTTTCAATTTAATTAATTTAATAAATAAATTAAATTAAATTAATTAATTAATTAATTAAATTTTAAAAACGGGCGACGCCACATTTAAGGAATTCCCTCGCTACCGTAAATAGCAGGTCAGCGACCAGCTGGCCTAGCTTGGCGGCGATGGGAAGACGGGTGGCGCGGTGACGATAAACGCATAAAATTAGAAAAGCGTTATATTTTAAAATGGGAATCGAAAATGATGTAGAGGGGAATGAGGCAGCGGGGCAGGGTATGAAAGAGCCTGCAGGAGGAGAAATGCTCTCTTATTCAAAGGCTCTTGAAACGTTTACTGTTACATTTTATTGAGATACGTGCTCTTTTAATTAAGAAAATAGAGGCTGTGTGGTGGTCAACGAAAACAGCGGAAAGAAGAAAGACAGGCGAGTCATTTGAACAATAAGAAAAATAATTAGTGGAATTTAGAAGAAATTTATATTAATCTAAAAGTGACTAGAATTGACTGAATAGAATTAATTAAATAGAATTAAGCGGATAGTATTTAAGCGAATAGAATTAAAGCGCGTAGCATTTAAACCGGTAGAATAAGCTAGAAGTCTATAAGTGAGTAGGTTTAAAGTGGATAGTAAGGAAGTGAAACGAGTGATAAATAGAGAGAATTATAGATATAATTGAGATATCGGCTTTAAGAGCAAGTTCGACGCGTTTAGCTTTGTGTGTGTGTGTCGAGTGACAGGCTCACTACCAACGCACGAAATCAATAACAAACCACCTAGCTAGGTGTGCCGAGAATCTACGTGAACGCAATACCCGAAAAGAATTGTAAAAATAATCGCAGGAAATAACGATTTTAATGGCATTGTTCTAGCCATCGGTGCCAAGAAACCAAACATTGACAATTTTATTTTTAATTGCCTTTATTAATAAACCCTACTTTTACCTACCTCGAAGTCTAAAATTAATTATCCTTATGTTCAAGTTCGAATTTCCCCTTGGAAATAAAAATTAATGCTAGCGATAAGAAATTACCGTTACAGTTTAATACGTTCGTCGCCGCCCCACGCGTATTTGCACAATACATCGATAATAACAAGCAGATATGCATACCCACCTAGCTATCGAGCCAAGATCAGCTAAATCAGCCTCTCATAAATTGTCTATATTATTTACGTTGTACGTACGACGGGGAAATCGCCGTCACACGAGACGATGTATGTTATATGAATGCTGTGTGCCATGGTCAAACATTTTTTCTCGCTACTCTCGGATCCACCTGATCTAAATTTTTTGCTCGAGAATAGGATGCAGGATGAGCGGTGTCATAATAGATTTTTTCAATAATTTAAATAATTTTAACGATGACCAGTTAAATGGATTCATCTTCTTTTTCTTTATTAACTGTGCGGGGGACTAATATTCGCAGGGATGTCGTTGGCTCTCTACTTGTGCGATGTTTTGTAATTGTTCATCCTCTTCTTCATCTCCCGCCTCTCCCTCGATGATGTCGTTATCCGCCCTGAGCATTAAATCTCTGTCTGAGAGTGCGGTCTCAGCCTCGTTGTTGATACTGTTACTGATGCTGCTGCTATCACTATCGCGTGGTATAATGAGACACTACTGCGGTGTCGAGGATGATGTAGGTGTAGGCTCGTGTAGTAACTCAGGGTTGCCGATAAATTCACGTGGCATCTGTATCGTTCACAGGAGTTTGGCAAAGTGAGATCGACCAACGGGTTTCTCGTGTTTTCTAGCGCGCATAGCATCATTAACAAGATCAATGATTTTGGAATTTCAAATTCTTCTGCCGTCTATGAAAGCAATATCACTACGATCCCATGCCATTTTTTTACCGACTGCATTGCGATGCAAATTGCGAAGCAGCGATATTCCTTTAGATTGAAATTTTTGTAGTATGCTATCGATAATAAGTATGTCATTGAGCCGGGGTTTTACTTCGTTCATTAAGACGTCATCGATTTAACTTTCGCGGCTATGGAGTACTGCTATTTGTCGTTTTGACGAAATATTCGGTACTGTATTATCGTATTCGACGAACTGAAGATAACGCTGTAGAACCAGCTGATACGCTGTCCATTTCTCTCTCTCTCTCGCTCTTGTACGAGTGAGAGTTTGGAATTTCACTCACAAGGGGACCTCCACGTACGTGGAACACCGATTCGGACCAAATTTTTTTTATAGGTAGGTTGTACCCAGGGGTGCAATAGGTACAAGTAATAGGACCCGCTTCTCAGCCGTTTTCGAGATATAAAATATTTAAAATTTCCGAGCGTCCATATACTCTCTATATACTGTGACATAGTTACATGCGTTAGCGTGTTTCATGATTTTCGAACGGCTGTAAGAGCCGAAGGTATACTCGAAAACATCTAAGAAATAGACTCGGTACGAGCGTGCCGAAATTCTGCGGGCACTAGGCCGTCGAACTCGTGAGAAAAACGAGCGACGTCACACCATCGGAATTCCCTCACTGATGCAAACAGCGGGTCAGCGACCAGCTGGCCTTGCTCGTCGGCGAGGGGAAGACGGAGGGCGCGGCAGCGGCGAACCGCAAAAGTCTAAACATGCGTTACTTTTAAAATTACGATGGAAAAATAGGCAGAGGGGACTGAGGCGAGGGGAGGCCTATAAAAGGCCGCTGAGGGGAGAGAGGAGCTCTCTGGGCGTTATTGCACCGATAGTGGAGAACAAAAATTCGTTACGAAAAGTCTAACTAAAAAGTGGAAATTCAAGAGTCATTTCCAACATCACATACTGTAGAGTCAGTGTCCACTCCAGAGAGCAGAACAAGTGGGTGATACACAAAGGCCAGTGAAGAAGAAAGAGAACAGGCGAGAAATAACTATTTAATAAGAAATAACCAGTTGCATAGAGTAGATAGTTTCCAATCATAAAAATCAAATTAGTCTAATGGTGAAATTGAGTGGACGCGTAAGATAAATTTATACGATTGAGCGAGTAGTTTATAAAAGATTAGGATTAAGAGGATGAATCAGTTATAGGAAAATAAGTGCATAGAAATAAGCGCGTAGTAGGTAAGAGAATAAAATTAAATGGTATGGATATAAAACCAGCAGTATAGACAGAAGTGCCCGATTGGGTTTGTGGAAGAGAGACAGAGAGAGAGTGGAACAAGAGTAAAAGAGAAAGCATTATAAACAGAGTTTATACACTCTGTCAAGGAGTGAGTGTGATGTGGGTAGCTGTGCGTGTGCGTGATCGAAGCTAACGAGTCAATACTAAAGCATTGGCACGGAACCGAAACTCGAGCCCAAGAATACTGAGAATTTGTGCTCGAATCAGAAGAAATGACGTTGTTTATAACGTGAGCTTAATTCTTCGCGAGGCGACCGCGTGATGGCGCGCATGTAATTCGCGGGTCCCTGGGCCTCTCCCCTCTCACGTAGCTCTAGCCGCCAGCGGTTACGAGCGACAGTTCTCGCTCGACGCTCGACGAGAGCACATGTATTCAAACCAATACAAATAAAATACGAAACCAAGTGTAACAATAAATACCGACTTTCTATATATATGCTTCCAGTAGAAAACCATAAACAAACAAGTCTCCGAAGATATCATAATCACATAAAATAAAAATAGAACAATAAAAAGTGAAAATACGTGCCAAGCATTCAGCCAAACGAGGGCTGCGCAAAACAGACGTAAAAATAATCGTCGGAATTCCCAATCTTCGATGCACAACAGAACATCGAAGAAGTGTGAATTAAAGACAGGGGAACAACGTGAGACAGGCGAGCGGGATAGACAATATAAAGAAATCTAATCAACCCCGTAATAATTATTTATGTAATGTTATAAACGCCCTACCGAGTTTTGCCGACGACGGCCGAACGAGGCTAGAGGGACGACGCGTGCTACACCATACGTCCGCACGGCGCAGGCGCGAGCCCGCGCACCCGCAGCCAGTGGCCTGGCAACGCAGTAGCTGTCGAGCGTTACGAGCGACGTGAGCTAGAACGCGAAGACGACAACGTACGACGATAAGACAAAGAGACGCCACGCGGGCCGACACGGTCTTATTACGAGTTCACTGTTATTACGAATCCTATACCGAGTGCGGTTACGAACTTTCATTATTCAAATATCATTTTCCTTTATATTCTTTTATTCATTATCCAATTATTACCTGTTCAATAAATACAAGAGTTTTCATTGTTAACAACGACGATCACCTACGATACTTACCTCTCCCGCTATTATCTCTATAATCATCTCCGAGCATCGAGCACACGTGTACGACGGCGGTAAGTTTCCCGCACCTGTTGAAAAGGACGCCCTGACACACGCGACATCGAGAAAGACGACGAGAGTTCGTTCGAACGCCACATTCAAAGCAAAGTCCAAAGCCGAGCGAATTACTACGATCATTATTTGGACTACGTTTATAACACTTCAGAAGTGGGATTCTTGGGGATACTTGGGGATAACGAGGAGATACGTGATAAAGCAGGAACGAACGAGACATCGACGCACGACGGGCGCGTGTCAAACGAAAACGGTTATTCGAAAAACAACGAACGAGACATCGACGCACGACGGGCGCGTGTCAAAACGAAAACGGTTATTCGAAAAACAACGAACGAGACATCGACGCACGACGGGCGCGTGTCAAAACGAAAACGGTTATTCGAAGAACAACGAACGAGGCATCGACGCACGACGGGCGCGTGTCAAACGACAACGTTTATTCGAAAAACAACGAACGAGGCATCGACGCACGACGGGCGCGTGTCAAACGGAAACGTCTATTCGCAAAATCAACGAAAACGAATAAAAAGTGAAAAATCAACGAAAACGGACAAAAGTGAAAATTAACGAGAACAAATAAAAGTGAAAAATTAACGAAAACGAACAAAGTGTGACATTGTAACGACGTGCAGTGTAAAATTCTTTGTAAGACGAACAAAGGCAGAGGTCACGAAGGTAAACAACGCCGACCTCGACACGTGCCGAAACGCGCGCGAAGGCACACGCGGTTACCCCAACAAGTGCGAGTGAGAAAAGAGAGACGACGCTCTCTCCCTCACATCATGGCGAACGCTGAAAAATTCGAGCAGTTCCAGCGCGAAAACAGGGAGAGGTTCCAAACGACGCTTAAGGGGGACACGACGGAAGAGGAGATGGAGATCGACTTCGACGAAAATCAAAGACGCAAAGACCGCGAGCGTCAGAGTAAAGGCCAAGCGGATGACGAGTCGCTTTTAGTGCAAAGAATATTGAAAGAACTCGATAGATTAGGATTTCGAGTAAATCCAATTCAAACCAACGAACGGTACGAACGGCGCAACGAACGGTACGAACGGCGCAACGAACGGAACGAACCGCGCAACGAACGGTACGAACGGCGCAACGAACGGTACGAACGGCACAACGAACGGAACGAACCGCGCAACGAACGGTACGAACGGCGCAACGAACGGTACGAACCGCGCAACGAACAGTACGAACGGCGCAACGAACGGTACGAACCGCGCAACGAACGGTACGAACGGCGCAACGAACGGAACGAGCGGCGCAACGAACGGTACGAACGGCGCAACGAACGGAACGAACGGCGCAACGAACGGTGCGAACGGCGTGACGAACGGTACGAACTACACGCGTACTACAAAACGCGCGAGAGCAACAAAGAACGTGTTTATTACGAGAAGCGCGAGTTTAATGAAAAATTTGACGACAAGGAAGAACGAGGATATGAAGAAGACGACGAACACGAAGAATCATCTGGTGAAAGTGATATAAGCGAAGAAAACGAAATAAAACGAGAAACGAAGAACAAAGTAAACGATACAGAAAGAAGAACAATGAACGAAGAAAACGAGAATGATGCAAAAACGATAAGTGAAGAAGATGACGAACACAAAGAAGCGTCTGTTGAGAATGATAGAAACAAAGATGAAGAAAACGACGACACGATGAACCCGCAAAACGAAGATGAAGAAAACGTTATCACAACGAATCTGAAAAACAAAAGAGAAGACAGCGAAGCGAGAAATCCGGTGAACAAAAACGGAAATACGGATGTGTTAGAAACGAAGAACAAAGTAGACGAAACGAAACGAAAAACGCAAAACGAAGAAAACGAAATAAAACAAGAAAACGAAGACACAACGGAGGAAGACGAAGCAGCCACTCTGCTAAACGAAGTTATCAACGAAACTGCCAACCGGAAAAACAAAGAAATCAAGGAAGCAGCGAATTGGAAAGACGAGGGAAACAACGTTACCGTAAACGAAAACAAAGAAGAAAACGAAGACGCAACGAAGAAATACGAAGAAAACGATACGGAACGCAAAACGAAGAACAACGAAAACGAAATAGCACGAAAAACGAAGAACGACGAAAACGAAATAGGAAACGAAACGAAGAACGAAGAAAACGATAGAGAACGGAAAACGAAGAACAACGAAAACGAAATAGCACGAAAAACGAAGAACGAAGAAAACGAAATGGAACGAAACAAGAAGAACGAAGACAACGATACGGAACGCAAAACGAAGAACGACGAAAACGATATAGGAAGCAAAACGAAGAACGAAAAAGACGATACGGAACGAGGAGTGGAAAACGGAGAAAATGATGACGAAGAGTCCACTACAGGAAGAGAGAAGAACGAAGAGAAATTGAACGAAAATTGGAGCGTGAGAAGAAAACAAAACGACGGCAATAGAAACGAAGAAGAAATCAGAACGAGAAACAACGAGATTAGTAAAGAAAACAGAAATCAACAACAACAACAAACACATTCCCGAAAGCCACGATTCAACGTACGGACGTTTGATCCGGGAAAGACGACGGGAGACCCATCGACACATGGCCAACCGGACGTAAGTCTAGACGACCACGTTACCGCAAGGAAGGAGTACGACAGCGACAACGGGGTGACGTCGGCGCTACCGACGGCGACGAGCATAATCTGTCCACTAGCAGGCAAACGTTATCCCCAACGACCACACCGAGTTCCAGCGAGATTCAAAGACTTCCAAACGGGCTTCCTCGAGGACGAGGAAGTAGAGGATGGCCGAGCTGTTATAAACGCCCTACCGAGTTTTGCCGACGACGGCCGAACGAGGCTAGAGGGACGACGCGTGCTACACCATACGTCCGCACGGCGCAGGCGCGAGCCCGCGCACCCGCAGCCAGTGGCCTGGCAACGCAGTAGCTGTCGAGCGTTACGAGCGACGTGAGCTAGAACGCGAAGACGACAACGTACGACGATAAGACAAAGAGACGCCACGCGGGCCGACACGGTCTTATTACGAGTTCACTGTTATTACGAATCCTATACCGAGTGCGGTTACGAACTTTCATTATTCAAATATCATTTTCCTTTATATTCTTTTATTCATTATCCAATTATTACCTGTTCAATAAATACAAGAGTTTTCATTGTTAACAACGACGATCACCTACGATACTTACCTCTCCCGCTATTATCTCTATAATCATCTCCGAGCATCGAGCACACGTGTACGACGGCGGTAAGTTTCCCGCACCTGTTGAAAAGGACGCCCTGACACACGCGACATCGAGAAAGACGACGAGAGTTCGTTCGAACGCCACATTCAAAGCAAAGTCCAAAGCCGAGCGAATTACTACGATCATTATTTGGACTACGTCTATAACAGTAATAATCAAATAATTCATGTGTAACAATATTTAAGTTAAAATATAGGTGAATACTTTAATGTGCGAACAGATCTAGATGAAATTAGGTGCATAGGAATCATTAATGCGTTTGAGCTAATAGTGTATAACGAAAAAGAATAATCTCAAATCGGCAGTATAAACGGGAATTGCCCGACTCGATGATCGGAAGAGAGGAAGAGAGAAAGTAAAACGAGAGTGGATGGGAAAGAATTGTAAACAGAGTTAATACACTCTGTCGAAGGAGCAAGTGCGATGACAAATGAATGGTGGTGTGAGTACATCTGTGCACCGAGCACACAGTAATATCGCTGTACAAGGTGAATAATAAACTCCCGAGGATACCGAGAATCGATGCGCGAATAAGACGAAATGAAAATAAAATAATCGTCGGAATTTCCGAAATTAAATGCACTATTCTGGATAATAGAGGGCGGAAACTGTAAAATAACTTGTTATAAAATTATTCATTCTGTAAATAAAACCCTTCACTCACGCACTTCGAAGTCTAACATTAATTAGTTTTGTGTTCGAGCCCGAATTCCCACGAAAAATAAAAATAATTGTTAACGATAAAGAAATTACCGTTACAATACTCTCTGCGTTAAATCATTTTCAACAAGAGCGCGTAGCGTAGTCGGCAACGTCTCCGCTTCGTAAGCGCTGAATCGCCGGATCGAATCCCGGCGCAGAATTAAAAAAAAAAAATATTATCATTATTATTTAATCATTTCTACGGCAACTACTATGCGATAATATTAATATTTCCGTAAAGGAATGAATAAATATTTTTTTACTGTGGATCATTTTTATGTTATAAGGAAAAACGAGCAGCTGTTTTATTTATTTATTTTTTGGTTGAAAGGTAGGGAAAAAATTGTGACAAATGGATACACGAGTTTAAAAGAATAACCAATCTTTTTATTAACTTTTCATTGGTTATCGCAACTTATTTAAAGAATTTTTTGGCGAAATATGTGTAAGGAAAGTATACTTTCCTTGGATTTGGAATACTTTAGGTTAGGATTTGGAATACAAGGAAAGTATACTTTCCTTGGATTTGGAATACGGCAGTAACACGCGAGAAAGCACAGGTGCAAGAGACAGTGATAATAGTAAACTTTAATTGTCGTTTCTTGTTCACAGGTAAGACTGTGAATAGTTATAATTAATAATTGTTAAAAAAACAGCGAATAAAATCTCGTCCCTTGTTCACAGAAACATATTCTAGTTTACTCTCACTCCAAATAATTGTCCGTTATAAAACGACAATTTCTATTTACGATGGCAAAGAAACTGCAATTCGCATTTAAATATGTGGCATCACCCAACGACAGGAAGACAAGTGTGGTCACCATAACCTCTATTACAACACAGGACAATAAGAGATATGTGTTGCCTGAAGCTGAAAGATTTGTGAGTAACCATATTGAATTGACAAAAACAGAGAATTATAAAAGAATAAAAAAAAGCCTGAATCAAAGAGGCCAAGAAAGGACAATTTGGATTACATGCACGAATGAAATGGAGAAAAATTATTTCGACCAAGACGATAATATAATATTCAACGATTTGTATCTAGACCAGACGGCGGAAACAAGTACAGTAGAACCCACACAAAAGAAAGAAAATCAACTAAATTTGAAACACATAGCAGAAAGGTTTATGATCGAAAGATTTGTATGTAAACACTCAAATGCAAAACAATGGTTGGAGACATTTGAGAGAGAATGTAGAAGATTTGAAATCAGTCAAGATAATACAATTATTGAGATACTAAGACTATTCCTGGACAAGTCATGTTTGGACTGGCACTCAGCAACATTAACAACGTTGACAATGGAAGCTAAATGGTCGGAATGGAGAGAGAAATTCTTGGAGTCATTCGCAGACAAGGGCTGGAATACAGGAACGTATGCCATATTCTACAGATATAGAGAAGGTTCATTGATGGAATATGCTATGAAGAAGGAAAAGCTACTGCTAGATATGGACAGCGACATAAGTAGAAAGACTCTAATAATGCTTATAGCAGCAGGATTACCTGCATTCATTAGAGACAAAATAGACAGAGAAAACTGCGAAGATTCAACCAGACTACTACATGAAATCAGAAAATGCGAAAATCTAGTAGGTAGAAATAATTTCATAAAGAAGGAAGAAGAAAGACAAGATAATAAAAAGAAATTTGAAGAAAAGAAGCCATGTACAACCTGCGAAAAATTGAACAGAGGTACTAGGTATCATCCAGAGGACACATGCTGGTTTAGAAAGAAGAATGGGAATGAAGCTAGAGAAGTTAGAAGTAACTCAGTGATAGAAGTAAATCTAGGTACAGAACAAAAAAACGAGTAATCACACCATTGATTAAAATAAAGATACTATTAGAAGAAAAGTTAGAGGTAAACGGAACATATGATCCAGGTTCCCAAGTCTCCCTAATAAATTCAAAATTAATTAAGATAAAAACAGAGACAGAAGATGTAAACAAAATATCCTTAAAAACAGTCAATGGTGTGACACAAACAAAAGGTTTAGTAACCATAAAAGTAAAAATTTTTGAGAAAGAGGAATACATTGACGTATTCATAATAGAAAGAGACGATTTTGAAGATTTTCTGATTGGGTTAGATATAATAAAGAAATTTAAACTAATTCAAGATGAAAACTTACAAGTATCACAAAAGAAGGAAATACAGATAGGGAACAAAACAAACAAACTGCATAAAAGTGAAAAAATAAAAGAAGTCAAGATAAATTTCAACGAACATATAAATGAAAACGAGTTTATAATGAATTTAGATCACTTGGGCAGTACAGAAAAAAAAACAGAAAATTGAAAAACTGATAGAAAAATATAACACAGTATTTGCAAAAAATAAATATCATGTAGGCACTATTACAGACTATGAAGCTCGAATAGACTTACTAGTGGATAAATATTGTAGTAAGAGGCCGTACAGATGCAGCATAGAGGATAAAAAAGAAATTGAGAATCAAGTAGCAAAACTAATAGAAAATGGGTTAATTGAAGAATCTTACAGCCCGTTTGCAGCACCGGTAACTTTAGCATTCAAAAGGGATGAAAACAAACGATCAAGATTATGTATAGATTTTCGCGATTTGAACAAAATAATTATACCACAAGCTCAACCATTCCCATTAATTGAGGATTTAATAATAAGAACGAGAAACTGCAAATACTTCACAACATTAGATATAAATTCAGCTTTTTGGGCAATTCCACTACGCATTGAAGATAGACAAAACACGGGATTCGTTACACAAGAGGGGCACTTCCAATGGACGTGCCTACCGTTCGGATTAAAGACGTCACCAGCCATTTTCCAGAGAATCTTATCCAATATCTTGAGGAAGCACAATTTGAGAGACTTTTCAGAAAATTACATAGACGACATCTTAATCTTCTCAAAATCATTCGAAGAACACATAAAACATATAGAAAAAGTAATAAAAGCAATAGTAAATGAGGGTTTTAGATTAAAATTTAAAAAATGTACACTTGCAGCAGAATCAGTGAAATACCTCGGATACATAATAGAACACAACACTGTAAGGCCAGTGAAGGATAACTTAATCTCAATACAAAATTTTCCCACACCAAAAACCCAAAAAAACATTAGACAATTTCTTGGAAAAATCAACTTTTATCATGAGTATATACCGAAAAGTTCAATATTGCTAGACCCGTTACACAAACTGTTAAGGAAAAATGAGAAGTTTATATGGTCTGAAGAATGCGAAAAATCTTTTACGAGTATAAAAAAATTACTATGTTCTCAACCAGTGTTGGAAATATTTGATAAAAATTTACCAATAAGAATTTACACAGACGCATCACTAGAAGGTATTGGTGCAGTATTTAAACAGGTACAGAATAATGGGAAAGAAAAGCCAGTAGCATATTTTTCAAAAAAATTGAGGGATACACAAAAAAGAAAAAAAGCAATCTATTTAGAATGCTTGGCAATAAAAGAAGCAATTAAGTATTGGCAACACTGGCTGATTGGGAGGAAATTTACGATATTTTCAGACCATAAACCGTTAGAAAACATGAACATAAAAGCTAGAACTGACGAAGAACTTGGTGAAATGTCCTATTATTTATCACAATACAACTTCGAAGTTAAATATATTTCGGGAAAAGATAACACGGAAGCAGACAGTTTGAGTAGAAATCCGGTACTAGAACCACTCGAAAATACAGAAGAAATGCTAAAAATAGTTAATTTAATAAAAATAAAAGAAATAAAAACAGATCAAGAAAAAAATAGAACATTGCAAAAGATCAAAACAAAATTAATAGAGAAAAACGGAGTGTTCTATAAAAAAATTAGAAATAAAGAAAAAATAATTTTAACTGAAGAGCTAAGCTTAGGATTAATTAAGGAAATACACTCCGAATGGTGTCATATAGGGATTAGACAAATGATGAATAGGGTATGCCCGTATTATACAGCTAAAAACGTAACGGCGAATATAAAAAAAAATATGTAAAAACTGCGAGATATGTATTAAGAACAAATCCAGAGGGCAAGGAAGATATGGGCTGATGTCACAACTGGGTTCGGCGTCAAAACCATTCGAATTAATGTCAATTGATACCATTGGAGGCTTCGGAGGACGAAGATCGACAAAAAGATATCTCCACCTACTGGTGGATCATTTTACAAGATATGCGTTCATCTTAACATCGAAAACTCAGAGTGCAACTGACTTTATCAAGTTGGTAAATGAGGTGCTGGAAACAGACAAAATTGAAACAGTACTTACGGATCAATATCCGGGAATAAACTCAAGAGAATTTAAGGAATTCCTGGGAGAAAACAAGGTTAGACTAATTTTTACGGCCGTCAATGCGCCCTTCTCGAATGGTCTGAACGAGAGATTAAACCAGACCTTAGTCAACAAAATAAGATGCAATAAAAATGAAAAAAAGGAGAAAAGAGCCTGGACAACGATCGCCAGAAAATGCATCGACAAATACAATCAAACAGAGCATACGGTAACTGGATTTACGCCTAAGTATTTATTAGATGGCACAAATACCAGCATTCTACCCGAAGAAATAAAAAGATGAAACAATAAAGAAGACTGGATGAGACATAAAGAACTAGCTCTGGAAAAAACAAAAAAATCACATGAATATAACAAAAAAATATTCGACAAGAATAGGAAAAACCACCTGTTCAACTCAGGAGATCTAGTATACATAAAGAGTGGCAACAAGATAAATAGGAAGAAACTAGACGAATTAAGAATTGGACCCTTCGAAATAATAGAGAAGATATCAAATTCAATATATAGAATAAAAACAGGAAAACGAAATCAAGAAACCGGCCTCTTCCACGTGACAAAATTAATTCCAACATCAGATGATGGAGATGAGGACTGAAATTTGTACGAACTTTCACCCTGGGAGAAGGAGATGTAAGGAAAGTATACTTTCCTTGGATTTGGAACCGCCAGATGGAGCGACGATAACGAGGAATACGGCAGTAACACGCGAGAAAGCACAGGTGCAATAGACAGTGATAATAGTAAACTTTAATTGTCGTTTCTTGTTCACAGGTAAGACTGTGAATAGTTATAATTAATAATTGTTAAAAAAACAGCGAATAAAATCTCGTCCCTTGTTCACAGAAACATATTCTAGTTTACTCTCACTCCAAATAATTGTCCGTTATATATGTTTTACCACATCCCGTAGTACCGCTTACCTCGGCTGTCCATGCATGTTTCCAACGTGTATCCATATCGACGATTGTCGATCAAATCCAATCAGCTGACTCTTAAATGAGCTTATACCGCAGCGGCGGTCCCGCGGCATCCTTGACAAGCTGATAAGGCGCAGCGCGCCTATACTAGCTGATGAGGCTACTTCGATGAGGCTACTTCGTATGAGTATAGGCGCAGCGCGCCTATACTAGCCGATGAGGCTACTTCGTATGAGAGTTATATAAGGATAGTTCTTAATTTCTCGTAAATAAAGCAATATTTTTATTTTCCTGTGCATACAGCTCTATATGCAAAATTTACGAATTATGTAATTCTAAGCAGTGATATTATCATAATATCTCCACTCGGATAGGACAAGAAAATCGGAACAAAAGGAAACACTCGATAAGAAAGTCAAAACAAAACGAAACACTCGAAAAGAAAGACGGGACAAAAGGAATCAATGATAAGGAATTCAGAACAAAAGGGAACGGTAAAGAGATAGCCGCTACTGCTACAAATAACAGCACAAAAATAACGAGCGGACAACGGCTTTATGCATAATAAATCAATATTTCTATTCTTTTTACGTATTGTACATAGTAAATGCAATACATGAAATCAGACAAAAAGTTAATTTTGAAATAGCACGAATTCATCCCGTAAGACATAAAACTATACCTAATACTTTTTTCGATTATTCTAATTTACGTATTTCATAGTAGCCATATTGTACAATAGAGTGGAGTGGGAGTGGTCTCTTGCCACTTTCGCATCGTATTAACAGGTTCGCATGATTTCGTTTCTTTACGCGTTACAACCTGATGAAATTCCATACGTCACCTCATCTCCGGACTCGTTAATGAATTCATTAGCTCCGAACGCGTGAAAACGATAACGGTTTTCGTGAGATTCTCGCGTTCACCAGACTTTCTCTAGAATTAATGAAGCGCCAATTTTGCGAGTGTTCGTAGGCCCGGATTTGACTGCGGAGCATTTCGCTCGAGATGTATACCCTCAGACTCCGTGTACAATGCGATGAAACACTTTATTGCTTCCTCGTCATCGTTACACCCTACTGGCAGTCTGCTCACCACCTGTTTTATTTTTAGGAATGTGTCGATGTACTCGGAGAAATAACCGCGTAGCCACGTTGTAGTCATATTGCGTAACAGCGTATTGCTAAATTTCATCGATACACGTCACCTGATTTCCGAGCGAGACGACTTTTCTCAGCTCGTTCACGACCTACGTGACGTCAAACGCTTGCTTAGTCGTGTCATCGTGTGTGCAACTAGCGGATGTGTCCATGTCTGTACAACATGTTCTACGCAGAAGGAACAGTAGTTTCCCATGCATGCGAACAGGCTGTACGGGCAGATATAAATCGCGCGGTGCCACTGTTACGTCTCCAAATATGCAACACTTTTGACGTCACTGCGTGGCTCAGCCGGAGCTGCTGCAGTGGGGGCTCAGGATAAGAAAGTGGGGAAATGGGCCCCTCGCTCGTTTGAGATAAGGGGTAAAAATCCCTCTAGTACATCGGGTGCGTGGGAGATGGCAAGACCTAGCCAACCAGCACCAGAATCTTGCCCTCTCCAACCCCTATCACCACATTAGATAAGAAATATTGTAAGGGCAGACTCCTTGTAAGGCACCAGGAGTGTGGGAGACGGGGAGTTCCTAGCCAATTGGGCCAGAGGAACTCGCCCTCTCCAACCCCTGGGAATAGCACTGGAAGGAGCATCGACGTAGTATAAAAGGGCCGAAATGTGGCCCTTTTAGCCAGTTCTCTCCAATCTTCAAAGATCGTTAAAACTCTTCTAGCCAGTGTAAAAGTAATAGTGAGTAAGGAGAAATCCTTGTATATTCTTAGTGATTACCCTCACCTCTTACAAGGAGACCACATGGTCGTCGGATTTTTGTACTTTTTATACTCATGGTACGTAAAGTTGAGACCCCAAATATGAATATCCCGAAGTAATACGACGCCATATTCCGAAATTCTCGAGAAAATCGACTTTGAAGTTAGAGCGAGCAACTGAAATAGAGAAACAAAAACCGAACTTTCAACTGAGTGAATAGCTCAGTGGGTAGCGCTGGAGTGTGGTAATCACTGGGTAGTGGCATCGAGTCTCGCTTTGGTCACTTTTTTTTTTTTTTTTTTTTCCAATTCAAATACCTACGTATTTTATATTTAAAATTCATTAAATATTTGCTAATTACTATATTATTATTAACAAATTATATCATTTTTTATGAATATTGCACGTGTTATTACATTTATTTGAAATTAATTTTAAAAAATGACAAGTAAAGTTTTGGGAACGAAAATGAAAAAACCTCGGGTAGAAAAATAATGTTTTTTTATTTAAAGTTACATCGTATCCATTTGTTTATCAACAGGATCGCACGAGCCACAGTGATAAGCGTCGTAAAAACACGGGAAACAGAAATTTTCACGGCATCGAGCCCACCGCACGAATGCTGCGTTTTTACAGACGCATTTTTTTTTCAAACATCAATCGGAAAACAAACTTCATTGACGTTTTCAAAGATTTCTCTAGTATCACAAAGTTTTGAAGCGAACCACGCATATCTGATCATTTTACCGAAGATCGGAGAGGATAACTGATGATGAACGATTGAATGAATTTTAATACAATCTTCTCGATCGTTGATTTCGCGGCCTTCTTCGATCAGGTATGCGCAGTTTTGCATACGCTTGATGAAATTTTTTACTTGACGGTAAAAATAAACATAGCATGGCTTTTTCCGCTCCACGTGCAATTTTCATAAAAAATGATAATTTGTTAATAATAATACGTTAATTAGCAAATATTTACTGAATTTTATATATATAATAACTCTTCGTAAAGAGGATAATATTATTTTTCCGCTCCACGTGCAATTTTCATAAAAAATGATATAATTTGTTAATAATAATATGGTAATTAGCAAATATTTAATGCATTTTAAATATAAAATACGTAGGTATTTGAATTGGCAAAAAAAAAAAAAAAAAAAAAAAGTGACCAAAGCGAGACTCGATCCCACTACCCAGTGATTACCAGACTCCAGCGCTACCCACTGAGCTATTCACTCAGTTGAAAGTTCGGTTTTTGTTTTTCTATTTCAGTTGCTCGCTCTAACTTCAAAGTCGATTTTCTCGAGAATTTCTGAATATGGCGTCGTATTACTTGAGGATATTCATATTTGGGGTCTCAACTTTACGTACCATGAGTATAAAAAATTACAAAAATCCGACGACCATGTGGTCCCCTTGTTAGTGATATCCCTAACCTCGGGGAGTAACGCGGACCACTGCGGATTCATCATTCCAATCGCTAACCTCGGCGAGTAACGCGGACCACTGTGGACTCACCATTATCAATCTCTAAACCTCGGGAGTAACGCGGACCACCGCGGACTCTCACATTTCCTTAAATCCATTCCGAACAAGGAGTAACGCGGACCACCGCGGGCTCTACGTTTATATTTCTTTCCGTAGCATCTGACCATCTTATGGGAAAGCAGAAGCGTGGAGGGCGCAAAGCTGCGTTCAGAAAACTCCAGGCCTAATACCAGGGGTACTCTAAACCCGGCCAAGGAGCATATTTTACAAACGAGTATTCAGAATCAATTAACTTAACTTGCAACACCAACCATAAATACAAATTAATTTAAATAGACTACGTGATTAAATGTTTAAAGGCTAAATTCATTCCATCAACAGATCCGCGATTTAACTTTTATTCAAAATTAGAACAACTTAAGAAGTAAATAATTCATCAAATCGTTAGCCCGGATCCCTGACCAATTAGCCGTAGCTAAGGTCAAAAACAGGGCAAATTAATAAGTGTTTGTTACCTGTACATAACACTACTAGGACATTGCCAATTTTCATCGAGACAATCTTCGTACCGTTTGTGATCAGAGAGGGCAGCTGTTTTTTGCACTTCGATTAGATACCGTAGAATAAACTGCGCGTCGAAACCTCTTGCATTATGAGCTATACAGATGGTCTTTTTAAATTCTTGCGAAAATGCCAATTTCACGAGTATCCCAACAGGATCTTCGACAAACACGAATTCGCGTTTGCCACAGTCAGCACATTCGATCTCTATATCTGCGATATCGAGACATGTTATGAATACGCATAATAAAACACATAAATTAGACTCGTGAATTCGTGTCGATTTATCATCGTGCAATTGTTCGTGTTGCTGTGTCTCGAAATCATAGAACAAAAATCTCGTCAATGGCTTGTCTTTTTTCTTTTCCTTCGTTGCCACTGATTTTTCAAGAGGTGCTATAAAACACGCATGACTGGTTGGTCGAGTTTGCCTGCATGTATTACAAAACAATATACCGCATACATGCATCTGTGATTTTAATTATATGCGAGCAGTCTCCACAGATTTTCAGTGCTTTACAGACACGGTACCGTCTATTTTTATAAGCCGTAATACCCGCAGAACCCTCACCCTTATGATGAGCTAAGCAAAAAACGTCAAAGAACGCGCGATTACAGTATGCGCAACACTCAAGCTGAGAGTCTCTATTACCGTTGCAATAGGTGGGTTTACACCAAACAGTCGTAGCTATAAACAGCGATGCTCAAGTACTCGCCTATACCTAGAGTTACATTGTGTGCAGAATTGCCGGCTACCTAGCGCAGCAGCGAGATTTAATATTGGCTGGTAGTGATAAAAACGCTCGTAATAGAAAACAAAAAGCATATAATTAATTTTACCTATTGCCGAGAGTACGGATTTTCGTCCTTCGTATAGAGCCGGAATGCTTTGTCCGAAGGTACGAAATTCATGAACAACGATCGCTATACCCTCGGAACCAAGTACACCTGAAAGAGTTAAATCTCGCGCACCCTGCATCCTCTAGACGGCGTCGTTACCCCCACATTGCGTGTGAGCTCTATCGCTGCTGTATATTGTGCTCCTCGAAGTCCGTTTCAAATTCGACGACATCGTCTGTGTAGCTCGCCCGTAACGAATTTGACCGCGTTCGATATGCGCTCGGGCTGTGACAAGGGATCGTTGTAGACATAAATTACCGCCATTACTTATGTGTAAAATTGACTTTTTTGCCATAGACTCGTGCGTAAGCATGATACCCCCACGGACGCCTTCGACGCCTTGTACTATTCACGTCGTCATTCTACAGGTACTATCGTCTATTCGAAATTCGCGCGCGCTCTGAACTACACTTTTAATTAATCACCATATATTGTCAGAAACGATTTCACGAGCCTGTCCCCTCGCACGATTCGGTAAGATGAGTGAAAACATCTCGTATACCGCCCTTGAACCAAGTCAGATGATCAATGCCGTCCGGTGGTTGACGAAAATAAAAATCTGTCTCTCATCCCTGCATCCTATAGTGTGGACAATATCGCCTCTTTTCATTGTGTATACCGAAGCGTTCACCAGTAGGCAAAATATCACCTTTCTGTATCGCAGTCCTTCTGTCGCATGTCTGCCCATCTGCAAGCATAATAAAAAATTGATTAGAATTTTTTATTTTATTTCTGTTTTCGCTAGATATATACCATGTATATAAATTGTGTAAAGTATGAATTACGAACTTATATTTGCTCTTCGTCCTCGAATCCCTCGACTGCTCCCGGGAACGGCTGACGCATTTCGTAAACCAACCCGATTGTCGACGGTCTCGACACAGTGACTCGTGCAAAGCGAAAACGTTTGGGTCCGACTCGTACCCTATTCTTTCATTTTTACTGTTATTATACCCGTAATTATTTTTATTTTTATTTTTGCTAACGTAATTGTGTTATTAAACGCTGACCTGAATCTACAAGACTTTCCTCCGCTGCCTCCTCCTCCTCATCATCATCGTCATTCTCCTCGTCTTCTTCCTACACCTCGTCATTCTCCTCGCTTTCCACGTCGTCCTCCATCCGATCTTCTTCTTCTTCTTTTTCTTCATTCTCGTTGTCTGTATTGCTATTGGTATCATCGCTTGAACTGTATTGTCGCGATGGACCTGCAAAGGCTCTATCTGGTTCTTTCGTAGGACCGGCCATGAAAAGACTTTTTGTTGGTTTATATCCACAGAACGACTGGGTAAAATTTATACAACGATTCCCTGCAACGCTGTCACCGTCGTTATCGCCGTTATGATCATTTGAATCGGTTCTACCCTCCTCATTGAAATCATAAGTGTCGGATCCCATTTCTCCTTTTTCATACCGTCGAATTACATAAAAATCTTGTGAAATAAAGGAAATAAGATAAAAGTGAATAACGCAGTATGTTACTTGCGTCTTTCACTGAGTGTGGTCTGTATAGCAGGCTCATCCAGCCACCCAGGTGAGAAACTGAATCAAGTGGTCTACAGGCTTCTTTTGAAAGCAGCCTAATTCTATCGAGAGAGTTCAGCAGAAATCGGAATAAGTGATAGTCAGAGGGTGCTATGTCTGGACTATACGGTGAATGCATCAAAACTTCCCAACCAAGCTCTCGCAATTTTTGAAGGGTCATCAAAGAAGTGCGTAGTCGGGCGTTGTCATGATGGAAGACAACACCTTTCCTATTAATCATTTCGGGCCGTTTTCTTTCAATTGCTTGGCGTAATCTCTCTAGTCGTCCATAGTAGAGTTGAGAATCAACCCACGATCATCACCTTTTTCGCCGTCAATCCTGGCTTCACAAACGCTTGAAACGGCTCACCATCCCTTGTCCACGATCTTTGACGCTTCCGATTGTCGTACGTGATCCATTTTTCATCATGGGTTATGACACGTTTCAGAAATGGCTCGATTTCATTGCGTTTCAGCAGCCCATCACAGGTGTTAATTCGGTCTATCATGTTTTTCGCGCACAGCTCATGAGGAACCCATACATCCAGCTTCTTTTTGTAGCCAGCTTTGTGTAAATGGTTTAAAACAGTTTTGTGGTCAATGCCTAGCTCCATACCAATATCGACACTGCTGATATCCTTATCCTGCTGGACTTTTTCAAGAATTTCATCAGTTTTTTTATTGATTGGGCGACCAGAGCGTGACTCATCTTTCCCATAAAAATTACCAGAACGAAAGCGAGCGAACCATTTCCGCGCAGCAGATTTTGATAAAGTACCTTCACCGTACACAGCACAAATTTGTTCACAAGCCTGCGCAGCCTTCTTCCCTTTGTCGTAATAATATTGCAAAATATAGCGGAATTTTTCATTACTTTTCTCCATTTTCAAACGCAAACAACTTTCCAACCACTGCACCAATTTCGATGTTTAGACACTGAAAGTAACGCTCGAAGTGTCACCTTTCCAACGAGAGTTTAGTGGTGTCGCTGCGATCTGTGTTTCCTGACTTATTTGCAATTGATGCCATCTATCAGAAAAAACGCCACGAACTTTTTCCCAGACCCAATATTTACTCTATAAAGTTTTTCTCGGACATAGAAATTCATTAATTTCTCTTGATTAGCTGTCGTCTCAAACATATCTTATCACTCCGGGATTTATAATCGCACTATGTTAAAATTGAGCGATATACTGATTCGGGTCCTGTGCGATACTGCACCATGAGCGTTATTGCATGTGTCGAAGAAGAATACTGCAGCCGCGACACCAAATACTCTCATACGTAATTTTTTAACACAAACGAGTTATCTTATTGTTTTTGAGTATTGAAAGTCAGTTAAATTCGAGCATTTACATCACTACAGTGTATGCATGTGTGTGTATGTGCGATATAATAATTAATTGCGATATGATAATTAGATAGCAGTGCATCATCTGCCCCTTAAGTGATAATGACATACCACACTTTTCGTGCGTGTATTGTAACGGTATTTAACATTATCATTACATTTTTAATACCCTGAAGGAGTTGAGTACGGACTCGAGCAGGTGGGAAATTAATTGGGGCTTCATTAGTAGGTAAAAGTAGGGTTTATTCAAGAAAACGCGAGATATATAGCGATACAACAAATAAGAAATTGATGAGATTTATGACTCTATAACCTTTGCTTTAATCTTCGACAACCACGTGCCTTACAAATGTAATTCCCGGGCTCACGCACGCCTACATAATCGTATCCGTGATTAAAACGAGAATAGTGCTGAGATTTCTCGAATGGTAATTACAATAATACAATTGTAATTGAATGGTAGATACAATATATCTATGACTGTGATACTGGCCTCATCCTCGAAAGATGTTACCATAATATGCCTACTTGCGCCCTCTGTAGGCCTGAACGTTCGCCCATGCTATTCGACTCGCGACCGTGGGTGCTATTATCGCTCATAGATCAATCGATCTGCGATCAGCTATACAGTTACGCTCCTAGCTACGTCACTAGGCTCTGCGCGAGAGCTGGTGTTAACAATGAAACATAACAATGCCGCCGGCGAAAAAATAAATTAAAAGTAATCTTACGAGTGAAAATACAAATTAATAACAGGTGAATTTAAGATAAATAAAATGGGGTATTTTATATTTAAAAGTGAGCCCTTTATTGAGTAATTCGTGAAATGTATTGTAACGGTATTTTTACTTTAACATTTATTTTTTATCTTCCGAGGGGAAGAATTCGGGCTTGAACACAGAAATAATTAATTCAGACTTCTGAGTAGGTAAAAGTAGGGTTTATTTAACAAAGCTGTCAGGATATTTTGTTTTTTGGCTTTCTGGCGCCGTTTACCAATACAATTATTATTTACTACACGCTTACGCTTTACGATGATCCCTCGCTCTTCTTCTTCTGTTGTAACCTTGGCTTCTCCACTCCAGTGCCCCCTTGTCTAGTGGCGAACACCGCATCTCTACAATGACGTGTTCTTTCGTCACGCGTAGCTCCCTGGCCTACCGAACTGCGTCGTCTGCTATGTGGTGCGACTCGTCGCTAGCTTGCCTGTCATCAGACATGCAGGCTGGTCGCACGTGTTCTCGATTTAAAGGAAGATGTGTATATTTGGGTGTTTTCCGTCCGTTTTCTATGTGGGTTGTACCCACAAGTACTCGTGCTGTTCCCGTGGATCGTTCTCATGTGACAGAATCTCTGCGCCGCGAGTTGTCGTTTTTCTTTTGTATTTTTGGTGTTGTGAAGTTAATAAAGCCTTTTCGAAAGCCAAGAACCGGCCTTTTTTTACTACTAGGATCTGCTCGATCTCTGGACCTACAGGAAGGTTTGATTTCCCCGGATGTGGCTACTGAATTTCTCAGCTCCGGTAAGGAGTTGTATCCTGTTGTACGCAGCGAGTCGCGAGTACTTATCTGATACGATATTCCCTACAGTGTCTTGGTTATTCTTATAATTATCTTTATCTCCTGATTATTTCACTTATATTCTACTCACTTATATACTACTCGAGGATCATCCGCCTATCTGCTTATACTTAATAAATAATGCCTAATTCACATCTAATTCTCAATTCACTTATTTCTACTAATTATTTATAATGTTACCCTCTTAATCTGATTTCGCTTAAATTCTTCAAATTGATAAAATTCACTCGTCTGCCTTCTCTCCTTCACCTGTGTTAGTCTCTCACTGCTTCGACAACTTGCAAAAATATAACTTGTCTGAGAATGGACTGGCTATTGTTTCTTGCTTCTTCACAGCGTAAGAGAGCCTTTTCCCCTTCCGCAGGCGCTATTATAGTCTGCCTCTCCGCCTCATTCCTCTCTAGATCATTTTCGGCTTTAATTAAAAAATATAATGCGATTTTATAATTATTCGGATTGTCACCGTCGCGCCGCCAGTCTTCCCCTCGCCACCAAGCGAGGCCAGCTGGTCCCTGACCTGCTGTTTTCGGCAGTGAGGGAATTCCTTAGGCGTGACGTCGGTTGTTTACACCAAGATTTGCTCTGGTTCGATGACCAGTGCTCGCGTTCCACAGTGCGATCGGAAATAATCTTTCCTATTATAGAGGCGGAATATAAAAGGCTCGCTAGCGAGTGTAACTATGCGAGAGTGTGAATACATAAGTTCAAGAGAGATGGTGATAATAGTCGTTTATCAGCTTCAATCGCTACATAATAAGTTTGGTTATACATTACAATAATAAATATCTGAACTTGATAATTCTGAAAGGATGCTACTAAACGCAACTGTATTATATATTATATATTTGCTTCCCTCTCTCTTATCTGAATATGTTTCGCTAACATTCTTCTGAAATTTGGCAATCCGTCTTCTCTTTTTATTTCCTTTGGTAACGCATTGTACATTTTCAGTTCTTCATACCGTAACATTTTCTGTTCCTCCATCTGTTGATATAAATATTTCCTTTTTGCCATGTACTTATACTTTCTCCATATTGCACTAATTCTATGTTATTTTGTAAATATATGGGACACAACCCATTTACAGTTTTATATATAAGTACCCATGTATTGTACTCGATCCTTTTTTTTATCGACATAAAATTTAGTGCTTCTAACATGTCACTGATTCTTACTCTTCTATTGCATCTCAATATTATCCTCATACCTTGGTTTTGCATTTTTTGTAGATGCTCCAAATTTGTTTTATTTATACCCACTAGTAAAGATAAAAAATATTCGAACAAGGGACTTACTATTGTTTTATATACAATGCACCTCATGTTTGCTGACAGGTCCATCCCAATTCTCCGCATAACACCTAATTTAGCTCATACCTTTCTACTAGTATATTCTACATGTTTAGAAAAATTAAAATTTGTATCAATTATTACTCCCAGATATTTAATTTCACTTACAATCTCTAGTATCTTATTCTGCAGTTTAATCTTTAAATTGTCCTCTGTTGCCTCTTATTAACGTAATCTTAGTGTTATCAACATTAACATACAACATATTTATCTTTAAGCAGTCTTCCTGTTTCACCATTTGCTCATTGAGATTATCATTAATTTCTATACTTGAATACCACGTTGTATAAATCAACGCATCATCCGCGAAAAATCTTGTTGCACATCTATCATTAAGAGCCTCTATAATGTCATTTATATATAATAAGAATAAAAAAGGTCGTAAAACTGACCCCTGGGGAACACCTAAATCTACATTAACGGGAGATGACAGAACCCCACTAAATTTTACTCTCTGAGATCTATTTTGCAAGTAACTTTTGAACCAATGTACTGCCCCTTTTATTCCATACCATTGTAATTTTTTGATCAATACTTCTCTGTCCACTACTTCAAACGCTCTTCTTGAATCTAAGAAAACCACTCCTATCATTTTTCCTTACCCTATTGTTCTTTTCTAGTCCGAAACTACCCACTGTAAAGCAGTTTCACATGAATGCTTTACTCTAAAACCCGATTGACATTCTCTAAGCAACTCATTATTTTCTAAGTATTCTACTAACTTTTTTCTAAGCTATTTTCTCCAATATCTTCTCGTATACTGGCAATTTATTTATCGGTCTGAATTCTTCAATTTTATTTGTTCCTCGAACTTTACTACAATCGCTTGATTCCACTCCTCAGGGAACATTCCTTCTTCGAGTGACTTACCAGGTCTATGAATATGAAACCGGAATTATTGTATAGAAAATACACGTTTATTGTATGAAAATGATAAAAAATATTTTATTCGAAGTATTGCCCATCGCTAGCTATACTTTTTTCCCACCTGTCTGACAATTTGTGGATGCCACGCCAAAAAAACTGTTGCTCTTTTGAGGCAAACCAGTCATCGAGCCATTTTCCTACATTTTCTTAAGAAGTAAAGCGCTGCTCAGCAAGTGCGTGTCCTATCGAAGCAAATAAGTAGTAATCGGACGGAGCCAAGTCTGGTGAGTAAGCCGCATGCGAAAGTATTTCCCAACTAAACGCCTCAATCGTTTCCTTGACCAGTTTTGCTGTGTGTGATGGTGCATTATCATGAAGCAAAATCACTTTGTGTTGCCTTTTTTAATATTCTGGTCGTTTTTCACGCAAAGCTTGATTCAAATCGATCATTTGTTGTCGGTAGCGTTCAGTATTAACCGTTTCGCCAGTTTTCAGCAGCTCGTAATAGATCACACCCTTCTGATCCCACCAAACACAGAGCATTGTCTTCCGTCCATAGCGATTTGACCTTGCAGTCAATGTTGATGGTTCGCCTGGAGTTACCCATGATCTTTTATGCTTAGGATTCTCAAAATATATCCACTTTTCATCGCCAGTCACAATTCGATGGAGAAATGACTTTCTTGTGTACCTCGCGAGCAGCATTTCGCAAGTGGTTTTTCGGTTTTCCTGCTGTCTTTCATTCAGTTCATGTGGAACCCATTTTCCCATCTTCTGGATCTTTCCCATGGCTTTCAAATGTATGGAGACGGCTTCTTCTCACATTTAATTGATCCGCGAGTTGTTGTTGCGTTTGAGCGTCATCCTCATCCAACAATGCTTGCAATTCGCTGTCTTCAAACTTTTTCGGTGGTCTTCCACGTTCTTTGTTTCTCACGTCAAAATCGCCACTTTTGACATTTTTAAACCACTCAAAGCACTGTAATTTACCAAGAGCATGCTCACCGTAAGCTTCGACAAGCATTCGATGCGATTCTGCAGCAGTTTTCTTCAATTGGTAACAGAAAATCAATGCTGTCCGCAAATCGTAGTTTCCAGGCACAAAATTCGACATGTTCAACGCTATTACAAACTATGCTGTTGTATGAAACTTGTATTGTTGTGAGTTGAAAATCTTTGTCAGAGATGTCAACAAGGAAATGGCGCCAATAACGCGGTTTGACGGTAACTACATTGACAGCTAGGGCCATCTATGGGCAAATTCCGGTTTCATATTTATAGACCTGGTAAAATCAAACAAAATGAGAATAGTAATACGTATTTCATCAACATTACGCCTCACATCGTCACATAAACGTAGTAGTGCTGATTGCGTACTGTGGTCACTGCGATATACCGATTGACGTGGATCGAATACTTGGTTCGACTCAATCCAGTCAATGATCTGCTTACGAACCAGTCTCTCAAGCACTTTCAAAAGTTCACTGGAATTAGCTATCGGCCTAGTATCAGACGGAGATAGGGGTGTTTTAATTTTTAGATAAGGACGAAGAAAAGCCTTTTTCCAGTACTCAGAGAACTTAGATGACTGTAAAGAAAGGTTAAACATAGCTGTTGACATTGAGCATGAAACCTCAAGTGACCTATTTGTCGAGAACAAAGAAATACCATCTGGACCAGCCGTATGTGACTTGGAACTAGAGTTGGTGTAGATAATAGATCGTACTTGGTTGGACGTAATTTCAGCCAAGTTGAATATGGGGTGAATTGGTTGAATTAATAAGCTCATTGTGCGAAACTCTTCATATGAACAAAGGCGGCAATTAGCAGGATATTGCAGGATAAAAAGCATTAAGTTTGTCTGGTTGAAAAAATTAAGTGGTGCTGCTAAAAACGACTTGACTAAACCAAGATTCGCTAACTCGTTCCACAATTTATTCGGATCTGTTATGGTTGACAATCTCTGAAAATGGTACTCACTTTTCACATGTCTTAAGTCATTTTTAAGTTCGTCTCTATACTCCTTAAAGATTGCTAGATCAAGTGCGCTTCTTGATCATCGTGCGCGCTTATACAATAAGTTGCGCTGAACCATACGGTCTCTTAAATTTTGTGTGAGCCAAGATGACGAAGGACAACGAACACAAAATGAGCGCAATGGTGCAAATTTATTTAGAAACTCGAGAAATGCCTCTGACAATGAATTCAACTGTCGTGTTTATATTAGCAGGTATAGTATCCAAATTACAATTCCCATTAGAGCTAAATCTGAAGTTAAAATTGCAAAGTTCCGAAGTAATAAATCTATTTGATAAAAAATGAAGAAAGTTTCTTTCATCAAAATTGTTGTAAACTTGCCGTATAATATTACGCTAAATACTACCCAGTATTCAACATCAAAAACATAATGAAGTTTCAAGAGATCATGTCCGGCTATAAACGGAGCCTCGGATTTAACAAAAGATAATTTCTTCTCTTTACTACCAATTAAGAATACATCGATACAGGAATCAGAAGTCGCAGTGTGGTGAGTTGTTGCGGACTCAACAATGTGCAATGGAAGGGAGAAGGCTAATTGGCGTAGATAAATTGATTCATAATCATTACAAGCTAAATTACAATTAAGATCATCCGCGATAATAATATTTTCATACACACGAGAAAAATTATATAAAGCTTCAACAATATCCCCTAGCATTAATCCTCTTGGAGGTCTGTACACTGAGGCAAAAAGAAGCTTCTTAGCATTCGATCCAGTAATTTCAACATTAGATATTCTGGAGCTTTTGAATAATAACTTGGTGATGCCATTAACACTTTTGCCTTCAGGGACTTATGAATGAAACAAGCAACCTCCCCACCCTCTTTTTCTTCACGACCATTACGAATGAGGAATTATCCTTCTGCGCGTAACAAGTGATCGGATACAAACGAATGTAGCCACGTGTCACACAACGAGATAATACGAAACTTACGCTCGAGTATAGTAGAGTGAATTAGTTCCATATGCCCTCGTAAGGAATTAAGATTCACCTGAGCTATCTTCAAATGCGACATTGCGAGTGAGGGGGGTAAATAAGCTTGACTATTTGAAGACAGTCAGATTAACTTATGGAGATCCGCCTTAGTTGGAATAATTATTGGTTTTTAACTATCATTCTTGCTGTTGTGCCGCGGAATATTCCATTTCATGGTATATTCCATAGCTGACACAGCTAACGAAGCATTGGAATTCGTTTAAGACAGGAAACGAAGTCCAATGCCCGATCGTACGATCGACACCGAGAATGCCGACACAGCATGAGGCGACCCGCCTGGCAATCGACGATAGGCTAACGCAAAAACCGCTAACGAAGAGATTTTCGTGAAGACAGTTAGCATCTGCATTTACGAAAATCAGTCAAAAGTTTAACATCAACCTGAACGGTTGATCGCGGGACGGACTCGCCCGAAATATGAAAGGCTACAAGGTAGATTCAAAGGGAACGAGTTGGTTCCTCGTGAATTACTCGAAAAACAGTTAATTATTGTAACACTTTTTTTATTATTATTTAAATAGATAGCGGAAAGTTGCCGTTGTCCATAATAAATATCCAACTATTATTTTTCCGTAAATTCACGTGTTCATTATTTACTAGAGATCTATTTCCTTATCGGCAAACGATCCTAAAAAAAATAACTTTTAATATTATACCGCTTACCGTAGTAATCCGATTACGCGGTACCGGTATAATATTGCGCACTAATATAGATCCAGAGCGAGACCATACATATTTATAATCACGTTGAGACGCACGAGTTTTTGAGAGATGTAGAAGATAGAGTGCAGGAGGAAGAAACTCATCAACATAGACGAGTCGTTGTTGATCGAGGGCAAACACTTCTCTGAGAGTCCAATGTTTCTTGACTCTTTTTTGTTGATAATGTGTTCTCTGACTTGTTGTGATGTAAGAGTGATTATAAAAGATTTCGAGTCAATTTGTCTCAAATTATATATATTGACATCGCCTGGCTCATTATTGGACGATGTTTGTTTTTGTCAAGTCTTCGAATTTCAAGGACATCGCTTAATAAAGTCGATATATCACAAGCTTGAAAAACTTTCTCGACAACTTGCTCTGCTGAATCGCTTATTGTCAGAGGTACACCAGATAGTGTTATTACAGTGGACAATGGAACTGAAGTGCCAGTCTAATGAGTGAAGCTCACGTGACAGATCTACAATAAAGGGTGGCCGATTTATCTGAAGACATTGAAATATTTCGAAAACTACGCATCGGATCAAAAAAAGTTGTGAATAAAATTTGTTTGCCTGGAAAGGGGTCATCCAATGATACCAAAGTCGACCCCTCACCCCTACCCCCTGGGATAGGGGTGGGGGCAACTTTGAAATCGTAAATGAGAACCCCTATTTTTTATTGCAGATTCGGATTCCCCATAAAAAAATAAGTAACTTTTATCTGAAACATTTTTTTGCAATTTGTGATGGATGGCGCTGTAATCGCAAGGGACCTGATTTTTGCGAATATCTCGATAAATTACACATCGGATCGAAAAAAGAAAAAACACATGTTTCATTTTTCAAAAAGCTACTCAGCGATACGAAACTCAATTCACCCTCCCCCCCATCCCTCCGTCTTTTTTCTTTTTTCCATCCGATGTGTAATTTCTCGAGATATTTGCAAAAATCAGGTTTCTTGCGATTACAGCGCCATCTATCACGAATCGAAAAAAAATGTTTATATACACAATATATATAAATAATATATACACAATAATACAAAACCGGTAAGGACAGCAAGAGCGCAGAGTGAAATATCTGAGAGGTAAACACTACCACATAAACCCAGCGACAGTCCCACGAAGCTGTGAGATGCGCATGCGTGATGGAAGTAGATGGTAGAATGCTGTCGATGATAATAGCTTCTGTGATGTCAGTGGTGCAGCATTGAGGTAACAGGATCGAGCAATGACAACTGATTTGCGCGATAGATAATGTGCCGTGGGTTCCAAAGAGAGCACATACGCAGTGTAGAAGACCTTGAGATCACCTCAGCGAAAAACCAGCGTTCCCAGGAGAAATCGAAAAATTCACCAAACTTTTCATCGAATTTTATTAGTGTGGGATAGGAGTGGGATGGAGCAAAGTCGGTCACTGGAATCTCGTAAGACATGGCAGTGTAAGGGTCAAAATATGCTTTGCGACGACTTTGACATCTAAAGGGTGGTTAAATTTTAAGGGCCGATGTTGATTTTGAATAAAACACAAATTATTTAGGAAATTATTGTCAATTCTTTTTATTATGATAATATGGTATGGTTCAATTATGTATGGAACAAAATATCGGCCAAATGGCCGCCGCGACCTCGGCGGCACACCTCCATCCGATGGTCCAAATTTTCGATGACGGTTAGGCATAATTGAGGTTCTATGCCGTTAATGTGCCGAATTATCTCATCCTTTAGCTCTTGAATTGTTGCTGGCTTATCGACGTACACCTTTTCTTTCAAATAACCCCAAAGAAAGAAGTCCAACGGTGTTAAATCACATGATCTTGGCGGCCAATTGACATCGCCACCACGTGAGATAACACGGCCATTGAATTTGTCGCGCAAAAGAGCCATTGTTTCGTTAGCTGTGTGGCAAGTGGCACCGTCCTGTTGAAACCACATATCGCCCACATCCATATCTTCCAATTCGGGCCATAAAAAGTTCGTTATCATCTCACGATAGCGAACACCATTCACAGTAACTGCCTGACCGGCCTCATTTTGGAAAAAATACGGCCCGATGATGCCGCCAGCCCATAAACCGCACCAAACAGTCACTCTTGGTTTTTCGACAATCACTCTTGGATTATGATTCGCCCAAATGCGGCAATTCTGCTTATTGACGAATCCACTGAGGTGAAAATGTGCCTCATCACTGAAAATGATTTTCTTCGAAAATTGATCATCCACTGTTGCCATTTCTTGCCACCATTCTGACCATTGACGACGTTTGGAATGGTCAAGAGGCTTTAGTTCTTGAGTCAATTGCACCTTATAAGCGTGTAAATGCAAGTCTTTATGCATAATGTTCATCAACGACGAGCGTGAGAGGTGCAATTGTTGGGCACGACGACGAGTTGAGGTGGACGGCTCTTCAGCCACACTATCACGAACAGCAGCAATATTTTCTGCAGTACGAGCTGTACGAGCATGCACTGGTGTTTTAATATCTCCTACAGACCCGGTTTGCTCAAATTTTTGCACGATTTTTCCGATTGTACGCACATTTGGACGATTAAATTGACCGAAAAAATTACGAAGTGCACGATATGCATTTTGATTTGAACGCCCATTTTCATAATAAGCCTGAATAACTTTAACGCGTTGCTCGATTGTGTATCTTTCCATGGTTCAAATTGAGTTAGTCTGAAATTGAGAAATGTCAAATGAAATGCAGAAAAAAACTTGACGTTTAGGTGTGGTTCACATTCAACATCGGCCCTTAAAATTTAACCACCCTTTACATAAAATAGTGTGGTATACGCCAAGTATGATAATTTTATTATGGATTATAATGCGTAAGAGGAAACTGCACACACACGCACGCCGATGCACTAGTTGAACTCGTCTGCGCAGCCACATCTAGTATCAGTTTACATCAAACCCTCATAATGGACGTTATAGTAGATATCAAAGTACTCTACGATGCAGCCAACAGTTTTCTACCAAAGGAGATAGTTTTGTCGACGCTTCAAGAAGAACATAATGGTCACTGGCTTGACGAACCACCACGACTTTGGTGATCTGCCTAAGAGAGAACGTACGAGTAACAATAAACTAATGTGTTTTCATCATGGACTGAAATGGATTGACGATATTGTAGCATTGAAAAAATTCTACGCCAATCTCTACTCGCTGTGTCGTTAGGCCTTATGCAATTACACAAAAGGCTTGCAGAAAACCGAAGTTTTACGTGATATTCTGGTCGTATAATCATAAATCGGGAAGAATATGAAGGTCGGACGTTAAAAAATATGCCTTTCAACAACGTTTACTCTACTCATCACGGTGTTTCGAAAGAAGACGATGTAAAGTACGCTTTAAATTATGCGACAAAAATACGTTCCTGGCTCATCTTTAAGGAAATCGACGCAGTGGCCCCATTTTATCACAACCTCTCGAGAAATCAACACTAATTAAAAATTAACAAAGCCAACCGAACGACGAAACATCGAATGAAGAAAGTTCTCTCGATAAATTCGTAAGCGTAGAATATATATTCAGCGATATTACATTATCGTGCATCAGTGACACATCACCATTGCACGGAGGAACTGTTCAAGTTAATTTTAAAATAACTGCGTTTATTCGAAGCACAAGACAAATAAGTAGGCACACCACCTGCTAAACAACTAACGGCACCACCACGTAATGCACACAACCAGCAACCATCATCATTATCAACAGAGATGACGCCAATCACAGACCAAGCGTCAACAGCAGTTATCCAAGTAGTGGACAACAGTCTGCAGTTATTAGATGCTCTATAACGAGTATTTGCCAAGACAAAACGAGTATTCCCTGCCGATCGCATACTGAGTCGCTCGTCTGGATCCGCTGTAACGTACTGGACATCTAATAACGCGCGGCGCACACGCGCGGAACACACACAACGAAGCGCCGCTACCGCGCGTCACTCACACCATGTAGGCCGGCACGTCGGAGACCGAGTCCCGTTATTCCTTTCAAAAAGCACGAATAACAAAACGTTAAAAGGCCAACGACGAATTTAAAAAAAAAGACCAAGACTACCAGTGGACTACAGGAGATGGGCTAAAGGACCACCACCAGCTACAGTTATATTAGAAGCATGGGATGAACAGAGGGAATACTGGTATAAAAAGACCAGAAATTCGGCATTCGGGGAACAGTTTTGTTCACAGGTCCCGCCAACGCAGAAGTCCAGCTACCAGGAAGGAAGACCAAACGAGCCCTCGCTAGCTGCAGTCGCACCGATACACGCAGAGTCCAGCTGTAGTACCGGACACACACTTGACGGGTAGCAGCTGAGCCTGTGCTGCGCTTGAGTTCAACGCACCATGGGCCATCCAAAACATCAACAAAGCGGACTCTCTCTCTCTGGTAGCCGAGGATAGCACGATACAACAGGCTATGCTCTCAAGAACAAAGTTAATAGTCTCCACGCATTGAAATACCGGACATAAAATATCACGATATTAAAAGACCCATAAATCACGATAGCGTAGGGAATAAGATAGAGAAATAATTTAAATATAAATCAGAATATCTTAGGGAAAATATAAAAGGTGATAACTTAACAGGATATGGCCCTGATATGTCGGATAGCTGCACATGCACCCAAAGTACATCCCACTGACGCCGGATCACAGCGGCGCACAGTGGGGCCGATTCCCGAAAAGCTGGTCAAAAGTCGAAAAATGAAGTTTCATTTTATAGGATTTAGAGTACATAGGTGGATAGAGTAATGTTTAAAGAATATAATGGAACATTTTATGAGGGCTAGTGAAGTATACCTGGCAAGTATAAGCCAGTACAAAAGAGACCTTCGCGCAAGTAATAGCTCGATCGTTCGAGCTCATATTCAAGCGTCATATTAAAAAATTCGTAGAAAATCGTAAAATTGGTCTTTCGTAATTCTGCAAAATGGAGGTTTCAGGTTGAAGAAAGTAGTTTATTATCATATGCGTCGACAATTATAACAGATACATATAAATTAATAGCTAAACAATGTCTAAAGTAGAAAAATGAAAAATGATGTGCAATCATTTTAGAAAAACAGGGAAAAAGTTAAAAGTTCCGCAGTGTTCCGCAACGAAACAAGTTTTAAATTAAAGTTTGTACTGTTATGTAACGGAATTAGTAAAAATCAGCTGCAGCTAGCTGCAACTTTGTTTTTAGTGCTCATTTGAATATAAAAAATTACAAATTCACATTAACCACTTGTTGCACGTTTTTTTCAAATGAATATAATTTTGTGAAACTTGTTACTCGAGGGTTTTTGGGGTCGCTGAATACGAATCCGGTGTTAAAAAAACTAAATTCAAAATGGCGGATCCAATATGGCGAACGCAAATTTCGAAATCGATTGGATTCGCTTGAAGCTTGTTACTCGGGGGTTTTGGAGGTCGCTGAATACGAATCTGGTGTCAAAAAACCAAAATTCAAAATGGCGGATCCAATATGCGGGCGCAATTTTCGAAATCGGTCGGATTTGCTTGAACTTGTTACTCGGGGGTTTTTGGGGTCGGTGAATACGAATCCGGTGTCAAAAAAACAAAATTCAAAATAGCGGATCCAATATGGCGGACGCAATTTTCGAAATCGGTCGGATTCGCTTGAAACTTGTTACTCGGGGGTTTTTGGGATCGCTGAATACGAATCCGGTGTCAAAAAAACAAAATTCAAAATGGCGGATCCAATACGGCGAACATAATTTTCGAAATAAAACCACCATTTTTAATTTTGTTTTTTCTTGGCTATGCAACGTGAATAGTTCCGTAGCGTAGTGGCTTACACGCTGGACTCGTACATTATTGTTCTCGGTTCAAATCTCGTGTAGGTGATTTTTTTTTATTTTGCACAATAATTATTTAATAAAATTGTAGTTAAATTAATTCAGCAATTTTCATAATTTTAAAAATTATTTTAATGTTATAAATAACTTATTTCGTTTTAGAGTATACATTGTTGGATTCTAACATTTATAGAGGATAACAGAACATTTGAAAAGAGTCGACTGTATACATAGACCGACCTGCAATATATAGGTCTACCTATACATAGTGGAACAGATAGACTTTTTGCGAGGGTAATGGAATATTTGAAAAGGGTCGATCACGTCACAAAGGGTCGATAGGCCTACCTGTGGGCCTGTGGCAGTTACGAGCAGAGTTGCCTGATACGTATCTTTTTCGCGCATGCCCATTCAGTTTGGCATCCACGTGTTCATCAGTGAAGTAGTTAGTTCAACTATTTAAAGGTATATATAGCCCTTATTTTGAAAGAGAGATGTTATTTTTATAGAAATTTAATACCGGCTATGATAAATCAACCAATAATAAATTACTGTCGCTCAATAATGTATTACGGCTAAATTTATCACAAGTTGCGTTAAATTTTTATAAGGGTAGTTATTTGTTGGAAAATATATGGGTTCCTTATTGCTATATACATGCCTGGAAATTCTTTCACATGCACTGCGCATGCCTGAAAAGGGCACGCATCTGGCAAGGGGATATGCTTGATGCAACTCTGGTTACGAGTTACGAGGCAGTGGCGAAGTGATCTTTCTTGGAGTAGCAGCTGTTGTGTTGGATCGTACGAAGTAAAAGAATATTCAAAAATTTGCCAAACATCGTGAAGTGGATCGTTTTGCAAAATGGACGCTTCAAGTGCAAGTAAGTGCATTATTTTTACATGTTTAACAAATAATAGTAAAGATATATTGTTATTATTTATTTCATTCATATTTACACAATGCTTAAAGATTACAAGTGAAAAATAACGTGTAAACGTTTCAGTTAACATACAAAAAAAGTCATGTTTTGTAAACTTTTATTCACAAAATTATTGTAAACTATAGTTTATATAAATTTTTAGCAAAAGTTTTTGCTTTCACTTCAACGTGTTATAAATTTGAAACTTTATTTTTTGTTTCAGGTGCTGATAGTACCAAACAAATTTCTGGTTTGTCAAGGGAAGAAATTTTTAGATTACTGAAAGACAACTTAAATGACAGTGCTACAATAGCTTTTGAAAAAATTGAAAATAATTTGTCTACAAAATTACAGCGATCTTTTACGTTATCAGACAATGTGAAATCTGTCGTTCGTATACTATTACATAAATTAAAAGCAAAGTGGCAGGAAGTTTGGCGGATGGAACAAAAATTTCTGGAGAAGAATCAGCAGTGACTAAATGGCATCGTTTATTTCGATGAAAAGAAAGAAGATGGATCACCACCACAAACCACGTCAGATGAAACACATATGGGCCGCCCAAAACAGCAATTTGCACAATCCAGTGCAAATTCGTGCGACATTCGATCGGGATCAAGTACTGAAGAGCTCTCCTACGCAACACAGATGAATTTACGAATCGAAGGAAACGTGGAAGCTGCTAAAATTGTTGAAGATATAACTTCGAGTAGTCCATCTAAAGCTCGAAAGTATAGAAAATCTTTGGAGTTTATTCCTGAAGTCACTCTTTCTACTGATGAAGCTGTTTCACTTGTAGTCGAGCAAAAACTATCGCGAAGTCAATACCAGGGATTAAGGAGTATAAGTAAAAAAAAAGAAATGTATATTATATCCATCTTATAAATTAGTACAGAAAGCTAAGTGTAAATGTTATCCTGAAAAAAGTAGTATTAGTATATGTGAAACCAATGCAGAAGTTAAACTACAAGCTTTATTAGACCATACAATCAGCCGACTGTTGACGACTCAAATGGATGTCGTAAAAAGTTTGCCGGATGAACAACTTTCTAATTTTAATTTAATTTGTAAGTGGGGTTGTGATGGCAGTTCTGGTCAAAGTATGTACAAGCAAAAATTTAGTGATGATGATGGAAGTAAATCAGATGCTAGTATCTTTTTCACTTCGCTTGTTCCAGTGCAACTAATATCGATCGATAAAAATACATCTGCAAAAATCATTGTATGGAAAAATCCGAGACCATCATCACCACGCTTTTGTAGACCAATAAAAATTGAATTTTTGCATGAAACTACTGAGGCTACTGTTAAACAAACAGAGTATATAAAAGAACAAGCGGACGAACTTATGCCTTTTAAAACTGTAATAAATGGAAAAGAGATCATTGTTACTTACGAACTTGCTTTAACTATGATTGATGGTAAAGTTTGTAACGCAATTACTGCAACTGCTTCTACTCAACGTTGCTATTTATGTAATGCTACTAGTAAAGATTTCAATAAGATCGATGTACTTTTGAAAAAAGAAATTAATAGAGATAATTTAACTTTTGGCTTATCTACATTACATATGTAGATTCGATTATTTGAATGTTGTTTGCATGTTTCGTATAAATTGGATATTAAAAAATGGCAAGCGCGAACAAGTGAAGATAAGAAAGCGACAGAAAATAGAAAAAAATATATTCAAAAAGGTTTTCGCCAACAGTTAGGACTTATTGTGGATCAACCAAAGCCTGGATATGGTAGTACGAATGATGGGAATACTGCTCGACGATTTTTCGAAAATGCATCAATTTCCGCTACTATAACGGGCGTTGACGAAGATGTTATTAAAAGGTTCCATGTTATTTTACAAGCTATTTCAAGTGGTCATGAAATTAATGTACCACATTTCCAAGAATACACAATAGAAACAGCTCGAAAATTCGTCGACTTATATCCCTGGTTCTACATGCCTACTTCTGTTCACAAACTTTTAATTCACGGCTCTGAAATAATACAATCTGCTTTATTGCCAATCGGACAAATGTCTGAAGATGCACAGGAGTAAAGTAATAAATATATTAAAAGATACCGTGAAGATTTTGCACGAAAATGCAGCAGAACAAAATCGATGCAAGATCTTTTCTTGCGTTTGCTAGTGGCATCAGATCCGTATATATCAAGCTTAAAGAAATTGCCACATAAGAAATTAAAATCCTTATTTCCAACAATTACTTTGCTTACTTCACCAACTGTTTATGCGTCTACTGATGATTTTCTTCAGATTTTTATACAGACAATTCGACTGATGATGAAGACTAATTTTTATGTTAATATTAGAACTATATTCTTGTTAATATAAATTTATTTTTTGAATTTGGCTTTGTACTGTATTTCTCAAATAAATATGTTAGTATTTAAAAAATCGTGTTCCTTATTACACTTTCTTATATATTTGAATTATAGATTTTTCAATATTTTTATAAATGATTAAAAATGTAATTACTTATCTGAAATATGTACAAAATATTTCTTTCAAACAAGAAAATCATTACTCTGTAATCCAAATACAGTTATTTCAAAACTGTAAATCAAATTATTATACAGTAATCTTAAAAAATGTTTACTTAAACTAAAATAATTATAAATTAACTGTTTGAACATGTTAATTTTATTTCACAAAATATATTTTGTTTCAGAAAATGATTTTAAGAAATATGCGCTTCAAAGAAAAAATTACTTGCAAGTAACTGAAGTACATTCACTTCAATAAAAAAAGGAAATGTAACTTGTAAATAGTATAAAATAAGTCTTTCAAAAGTGATTTTAATCAATACAATTATAGATGTAAAAGTAGATGTTTTATTACTTTTTATCAAATATATAATTTACTTACAGATTTATAAAAAGTTAATAAATTTTTATAATCGCTATTTTGGATCTGCCATTTTGAATTTTGTCTTTTTCACATCGGATTCATGTTCAGCGACCTCAAAAACCCCCGAGTAACAAGTTTCAAGCAAATCCGGTTGATTTCGAAAATTCCGTCCACCATATTGGATCCACCATTTTGAATTTTGTTTGCGAGAATCGTCCTAAGTAGTGAAGAGAACTGAAAATAAATCGTACACATCTCGCAGGTTGCTATAGTAATGATCAACGAATCGACAATATATTGTATTAATAGAAAAACAGTTCAATATTAACAAACGATAGACTGGTTTAATAGTTTCGCGTACAGGTCGTCGGTGTTTCGAGGCGACGCGGTGCTTCGCTAAGCATCGTGCCACAGTTGCCATTACCGTTGTGCGTCGTACTCGTATCGCAGCTATGAAGGAACGCATCTTGCTCGCTTGGAGTCACAGCTCACTGCCGCTCAGCCGTCCTCTCAGGCACCTGTTGTCATCCCGGTGGGGGAACCAAGCACGCAGCCGGGTCGGCTCTCTTCGTGCGCCGTCAACTGTTTTCAGGACATCGATGCGCGATGCCGACTGCGTGCGGGATTCTACCGTTATCATCGGGCTATCCTCGCGAGTCCTCGTCCCCGAGGACATAATCGTCGTACCGGGCTGGTCGTTGCCGTCGGCGGTGTGATCGCCCCTGATTAGGCGGTTCACTTGTCGGCGTCGTAGCATCCGTGGTCGGCGATGTAGTTGGCGCGTCTTCGGCATCGTCTGCTGTTTCTCGATGATTTCCTGCGTCGTCCTGGTGGTCGATTTCGATGTGACGTTGCTCGTTGGTTTCGTCCTTCTCGCACTCGCCTTCCTGGTCGAGGTGCTGTTTCTTTTCTTCCACTTCTTTTCCTTCGCTGGTGTACTCATGAATACGATGTCTCCCGGTCGGTGTCTATCGTAGCCCTCCTTGGCTGAGGTAGCTGTAGGTCTCTCGGACACGTGCCGCAGTCATCCTCGACACTAGTGCCTCATTCGACGTAGTTTCTTCTGTTTTCGGGGAAACTGCCGGTACCTTTGTGCTCGTTAACGCACACGTGACACTTGGTCAATTTCATAAGCGGTTGACTCTTATTCTCCATAAGAGCCTCCTTCTCCGCGGTAAGTCCCAACGTAATTCTAACCAATTTTTCATTGGCTAATTCTATTTCCAATTTTGCCTGTTGTCTGACTTTGTCGAGCTGCGTCTTAATCAAATCTATACATTCTGTGACAGACTTGGTTCTCTTTCATCTCCAAATTCTCCTCCCGTATCTTGACACTTTTCTCGTTGTCTTGATTGGTTGGGGTGTTCTTATCAGCAAACGCGCTCTGACACGTGACGCAATTCTCTTCCTTTCTTTTTTCGTTGACCCTGAGCTTCAAAGCTATCTCCTTCTGCTGATCGTTCACCACGCTGATACAATGTATCATCGCGGCGTGAACTTCTGGCACCTTTTGCAATTTCATCCCCAAGGTGTGATGCGGTTCCTCTGGCTCTGTTTGTTCAAGATATTTTTTATCTTACGGGCCAAATGTGATCTTTCCTTTACCCTTGGTATAGAAGCCTTCCATGGCACGTTCTTTCTAAAATTACATCGTACTCTCTGATCGAAAAGTACCCGGAATTTCTCATTTAAAGGAGCCACCCTTGAGATATTATCAAAATAATTTTTTTTCTAGGTTGGTACATCTGTCAGTTGCTTACATGTCACTTTTAAGCACAATGTGTCAGATAGTTTGTACTCTGTGAATCTTGCTATGTCGAATTTAGTTGAACGAAGAGTGTGCCTGAAATATTGTGTTTCTAATAAAATATCATGGGCGGAAGCGTTGAAAATGTTAACGGTAACCTACAGGGACTCGACAATGTCGAAAACACAAGCATATGAGTGGTACAAAGAGTTTAAAGCGGGCCGTACTGTGGTTGCTGATTTGCCTCGTTCCGGTCGTCCATCCACCTCTGTGACTGACGAAAACATTGAAAAAATTAAGAAAATTGTGCTCGAATATCGTCATGTGAGCATCAGGGAGATGGCAGCCAATCTTGGTGTCTCGTTCGGATCGGTGCAGAGCGTTATGCACGATGTATTGGGCATGACACGAGTTCAAGCGCGGCTTGTGCCGAGAGCGCTGCATTTTTTGTAGAAACAGTATCGCATTACAGTCGCTAAAGAAATGCTTTCTTTGGGCCAAAATGTTATCAAAGGCATTATTACCGGTGACGAGACATGGGTCTATGAGTACGACATCGAAACGAACCAACAATCATCGGAATGGCGCTTCTCAGACGAACCAAAACCTAAAAAACCACGACAAAGCCGATCCAAAATCAAGGTTTTGTTGACCGTTTTCTTTAATTGCCGTGGTGGTCCACTTCGAATTCCTTCCGCCAGGCCTAACAGTAAATAAGGAGTATTATGTGAGCGTATTGAAGCATTTGAGGGAGAATGTTCGTCGCAAGAGGCCGGAATTGTGAAGAAACAACTCGTGGTTTCTTCACCACGACAATGCACCGGCTCACACATCTCATATTGCACGCGACTCTTTGACCAAAAACAACGTTAATACCGTTCCACAAGCTCCGTATTCACCTGGCATGGCCCCGTGTGACTTTTTCCTGTTCTCACGACTCAAGTTACCACTTCGCAAAAAGCGTTTTGAGACGATTGAGGCGATAAAGGAGAATTCGCCGAAGAAGCTGAAGACGATTCCAAAATTGGCCTATGAAAAGTTTTTTAAAGATTGGAAGAAGCGTTGGAATACGTGTATTGCTTACGATGGAGATTACTTTGAAGGGACTAAAATAAATATCGATGAATAATTGAACCGTTTTCGGTTTATTGACAAATTCCGGGTACTTTTTGATCGTAAGGTATGAATGTAATTCGTCGTCCACCCGACAAATCGGTATATTCGGTATGAGCACGTTGTTGATCTGTGTTGATCTCTACATCGGCCATTGTTATTTCGGTCGATTCCCTCGTGGTGTTGTGGCCAACCCACCCTAGCTTCGTAGTATTCCGTGTGATTATGATCTTCTCCTTTCTGGTCCGTGACGCCTTGATTGTACAAACTCCGCTCCCGTCGTCGATAAGTACCTTCATTTTGATGTCATTTATTCGAGCCTCGTTCTCGTATGCTTCCAAATCAAAGTCGTTGTCGACCGTCACCGTATTTATAGACGTTGGTCGGTTCAATTCCGTTGCTGAGCAGCCTTTCTGAATGCGTTGCGCCATCTGCTTCCAGCATTCGCCATGCGATTCCGTTTTTGCCAAATGTTCGCATGGAAGCTGCCTTGAAACCCTCCCAAGATACTACGTCCCTGGCCCTGTAACGATACCCTCTTTGGCGGGTCCGGCCAGCTGCATCCGGGCGACTTCCAAAGCGTAGTTTGGTGGCCGTCGCTAGACCTTCCCCATCCGCTCGATGTTATCAATCCATTCTAGCGGAGGCACGCTTCCTTCATTACCTGTAAAAGTTTCCATATTTCTCGATAATTTCGGTACCATGTGATAGGTAGCCTCGTTCTCTCTACGACGTGTTGGAGATTGCTCGTGTTCCCGCGATCACGTATTCGGGCTGACGTGGCGCATATCGTCCTTCGATGCGCGCATTTGAAGTTCAATTCCCTCCAGCTCTAGTTGTAGACACCTGATCTCCCGCGTCTCTGTTCCTCGCGTTCACGGCTGTTACATCGATCGCGTATTCCTTCGTACTCGCGGCTAATATCGCGATGCTCCCAGCGTGCGGATCCGTTATCGCGCACACTGATATTTTCGTTTCTATTATTTGGTGAGGTGCGCCTTGATACCTGGTTTTCCGTCGTCTTTACTCCGCTCGCCCCCCCCCCCCGGTCATGTTCGTCGCGCACTGCCGAATAGCGTCGACTCTCTTTTTGCTGAGGCCCATCGCCCACCGCTTCACTCGCGAATAACGTTTCGGGCACTTTATTGTTCATATTATCCCCGTTTCGCGCCGCAAATTCATCCCCGCGCGCATTAATGTTCTGTGTGGGTGCCACGGGCAGCACTCCCCACGCGCTATTTACATACGGTTGGGTGATCGGGAGCGGTCCCTGCCACGGGCCATACCCCGATTACCCTTGTTTCATATGTGGCGTTAGCCATGGGCCCTAGCCCCCCTTGTAGTTCACTACTTGAGTAGGCGTGGCTGGTGTCCCACCACCATTGGTTGCCCCCACTACGAGTTTCTATGCTCACCCGGTCATCTACAGGCCTTTGCAGCGTACTTACGTAAGCCATGTTGGTCGACGGTTGTCCAGTCACATGGCCCCCTTGATCTGTATGGCTCTGATTCAAGTTCACCAAGTCCGCGTGACTTCCGTCGTCGCTCTCGGAGGCTCCTCCCTCCTCGTCTCGGGGCTGCTGCTTTGTCGTGACTGGCTGCTGTAGGGACCCTTCCGCCGGGTCGACTAAATTTTCGTGGAATTGTTCGAAATCTGATTCCACCATTTTGATCGTTATTTCGTCTCGTATTTTTGCGTGACACTCGTACGCGGCGTCTCGCGTCACTTTTCGTTCACGAAAAATATAGCGGTATTTGTTCACGGCGTCTCGCGACAAGAGTTCGTTCATTATGTTTTTGTTAAAAGTTCTTCAACATACGCAGCATCTCGCGTTGAAAAGAAAAATATTTTATGTTTACTCGTACGCGGCGTCTCGCGTCGAAAAGAAAAATATTTTAAGAGTCCACTCGTGCACGGCGTTTCGCGTCACTTCTTTACCACAATGGTGGATTACCGCGTCGTTTGCTGTTCGATTGTCTGCGTGGCGTCTCGTACTCACTTGTGCACGCTGTCCGCGTTGATTCACTAAAACAATGGCGGATTACCGCCTTGTTCATTGCTCGATTGTCTGCGCGGCATCTCGTGCTTACTCGTGTACGCCGTCCACGTCGCTTCACTATAAGTCCAGCTCGCACGTCCCTACCGTTCTTGGTTTGTTCGGTTTCAAACTACGCGTCGACTCATGGAAGTCCGGTTCACGCGTCACTAACAGTTTTTCTCGCACTTGTTATGCCGGTATCGCGTTATTGGGATATTACGATCAACGGGATAATATTAAAAGTTATTATTTTTGGATCGTTCGCCGATAAGGAGATAGATCTCGAGTAAATGACTAACACGTGAATTTACGTTAAAAGAAATAGTCGGTAGTCAATTATAGACATTGGTAACTCTCCGTTATCTATTATGTGGCAAGAAAAGAATAATATAATAATTCAATGCGTTCTCGAGTAATTGACGAGGAACCAACCCGTTATTTCTGAATCTACCGTTGGACTGATTTTCGTAAAGCAGTTGCTAACTACGTTTATGAAAATCCCTTTGTTAGCAATTTTTGCGTTAGCCTATCGTCGATCGCCAAGCGAGTCACCTCATGTTGTGTTGGCGTTCTCGGCGTCGATAGTACGATCGGGCATTGTACTTCGTTTCCTGTCTTGAACGAATTGCAATGTTTCGTTACCTGTGTCAGCTATGCGATATTCCAGAATATACCAATGAAATGGAATATTCCGCGGCACAACATCTCTACCCCCTTAAATGGAATTTTTTTTCCCAAAAAAATTTCTTTCCTTGGTTTCTCGTGTACATGTTATGACAATTTTTACATTTCGATAAATTGTCATTTTTTCATTTCGAAAAGATTTTTCAACGATGATACATTAAATTTTTTAATATTTTTTAAATGTCGTTCGGGGTAGACGAGTCGCACTCGGTTGAGGAGGCGAGTGTTGTATACCCTGGCCAGCTCGGATCGCAGTGGCTCCTCTGGCTGTTGTCGTCCAAGTGACTCGAGGTTGATGTTTACCTCGGCGGCTGCCGGGGTCATTACCTCGCTTGTCCTTGCCGGTGTTCTGTTTCGTTGATACCTGAAACATTTAAATAGAACGAAGCCGACCAAGGTTTTGGTGCTAATGCACCCAGTGAATAGAAACTCAGGTTGTGGATGTGCTGAATCCCGTCTCCAGTGGTATCGAGATCTTCCATTATTCGGTCTGCTCGAACTCCGAGCTTTCGAAGCTCTTCTGAGTCTCGCAGCACGCTTAATAGTGGAATGTTCTTCTCGGCCTGTATTGGTGGCGCCTGAGCCTTTATCTTCGTTAATTTTAAGATGAATGACGGAAAGTAATTCTCCCGGATGACCTGCGATGTTCGCCCGATGGTCTTGATGCTAAATCTCGGGCGGTTACAATACATACGCCTACCAAAGCCAGTATTTCCGTATTATTTTTAATCTCATGCCGTGTGGGTTTCGTTCTACAGTTTATCCCAATGGGTTCTGGGCTTGGTGTGACTATATTTCCACCGCCACCGTTACTGCATTGGTACGATGAGGGTGTGAGTTAATTGCATAACTCGTATCGTGCATCGTTCGTCGTTGTCCATGTTGATCTTCGCGAATATCTGAACCTCGCAGGGAGCGTCGTTCGTTAGCGAAATCGAAGGATGTGTAGGCAGGCAAATATGCAATTTGCTCTATACTTTGCACTTTTGTAGGTCATCGTTTGCCATTCTCAGATATTCCCGATTTTCTGTGTCAATTACAACGTGACTCCCAGTCGTGTCCACGTAGTAGTACCCACCATTGCGTGCTCGCGTGGGTATGGGGTATACCTTTTGTATACTGTACTGTTGCTGCTCGATCAGCGGTACGCGGTATGTCTAGCACGAGCACTATCGCGTTGCCTTCGCTATAAGCCTTTATGGCTGCCAGTCGCATAAGTGCTGACACTCCGTCGTGCGCTATAGCGACTAGGAAGCTACTGCCCATCGGTAGGTGTGGTAGTGCGTCGACAAGGAGACATGTGAGTGTCATGAGAGTGTCATGAATGTGACATGAGAGTTCCTGCCGCCGAGGGCAGGGACATTGCTCCTGCCTTACCACTAGCATTATCATTTACCAGACACACTAATAAGCAACGCCTCGACTGCGATACTTATCACGTTTAGCGTTTCGATAAGTGTTGGCGCCTCGTTACATAGTACAGGTTGTCATTAAGCGTGTGATTGATACGCTGTATCTGGACTAGCAGGGACTGTTTGTTGGCCTGTATGTGATGTGTGCTTTTGTTATATAGGCTGAGAGTGGTCCTCACTACTTGTATTTGGTTTTTCAACCCTTCCTGCAGGGTCTGATGTGAGGCCTTTATTCTGGCAATCTCTTTGTGGAGCTTTTGGGCGTCGGCATCGTCCATATTTCCTGTGATGGCCTTGATGATGCTTCGAAGGCCGTCGACCATTATAAGATTAATCGGAAACCGTGTTTCATTTGTCTCAATTATATAGTGTTATTTCCTACTCTGCTTTGTTTATTGAAGCTCCCACCTTGTGCCCTGAGGGGCTCCTACCCACATTTATTTTGTAGCTTTTATTTTATTTTAATTAGATGTCGGTGAATCACCTATGTATAAATTCTTTTCCCTATATATATATATATCCTAGCTTTATATTATATATATATTATATTATATAGCTTTATATATCGAGTGTAGTAAAAAGAAATCCATTATTTTTGCATGAAATTGAAGGCTTTAATTACCATAGTTAGACTGATCCGATTTAGGTCAAATATGCGCCGTTTTGTTCGATAACTTGTTGCCATTTTGAAGGTAATTTCATTATGCCTCTGTCATACAAGCCCTCATCCCTATTGGCAAAAAATTGAGACAGTCGATTTTCACAAGCCTCTCTTGAAGCGAATTTTTCACCAACAAAATTGTTCGCCATGGACAGGAACAGATGGCAATCACTTGGTGCCAGGTCCGGACTATAAGGTGGATGCATAAGAACCTCGCAATCAAGCTCCTGGAGCTTCTGGCGAGTCACTATCGATGTGTGTGGCCTGGCGTTGTCCTGACGGAACACAATTTTTCTCCTATTGGCCAAAGCTAGCCGCTTCTGGGCGATTGCTTCCTTCAGACGGTCCAATTGTTGATAGTACAGTTCCGAGTTAAGAGAGTAGTATGTGTACACTTTTGCTCCATCCCACTCCTATCCCCACTCCTTCCCCCACCACGCGGCTACCCCCACCACCTCACTTTTCCACCGTCGCGCTACCCACTCTGCTTGACCAGTGTCGGTAACGTGGGGATGGTAAAGTGAGGTGGTGTGGGTACCTTGGTGAACAAGGAAGAGTAGAGATAAGAGCAGGGTGGAGCAAAGGTGTACACATACTTGGAAAAATGAATTAAATTATGTACTCACCACCACCGCAGCTGTTGTAGGCATCTACCCTCCTGCCAAAGCGATTTTAAACTCCTGTCTCTCGAATGTACTCTCTCTCACACACGCACACACACACACACACACACATACACATGCACATGCACAGCGTCTTTAATTCATTACTATGTCCTCGTCAAAGCCCTCGTCCACGGCATCGATATCGTAGCCGATATCTATCTCATCACCGAGGGCTTCTATAATAAACGCCGCCACATCCACGCGTTCACCGTTCGATAATCGAACCCGCGGAGCGCTATCGCCAGCAAGAGGTCGCATCATGACAGCGATCAAGTCATCTCTACCGCACGCTTCTTCGACGAGCTGCTCGATACCTGCAACATCCACGCGTTCGAGTCCGTATATGGAAAACTCCATGACAAGAAACGGCAGCATACTTGCCAGAGGCTCCGGATGAAATAGGTGGGACCAGTCGATGTAAATAGTTTCGCCGAAATCGACTAGCAACACCTCGCAGTACCCATCAAAGTCCGGGTAAACCACTTCGCCACCGACAACGCTATTGAAACGAGGCACAACACAGAACATGCCGATATGCAGCTCCCCAAGCTCAATGGGTCTTCCACGACGCTCCACTAAATACACACTACGTAGGAGCTCTTCCAGCTCGTCGTATGCATCGCACATTTCCTGTGTACGCAGGAACACGCTCATCACACTCTCGACAAACATTAATCGGCACCAAAACGCGTCGCTTAAAATCTCCTTGCCGTATCGTGGATACATATTGCTTTTCATTGTTTGCAAGTAGGATGCCAAAGACAGACTAAATGCTCGAGATGCTGCTAGAGAGTATCACGGGCATAAAGATAACAACCTCCTATGAATCATAACTAGGTATCCATCACTTTGAATGCAACGAAAGAGGTTTTCGAGCATGCATAGCCCTGCGCTATGAGAGAGAGAAAAACTTCAATTATAATTCTCTAATTATTATGCTATAAAAATAAGAGACACAGTAAGATCAGATATTTTTAAATTAATCAATATTTTATGGAAAGCACTTGACACATTTACCGTCGTATGCAACAGCGCTGCAAACACGGTCATCCACGCTCGGAGATTCCTTCACTGTTAATTTTTACTTTTATCGCTATATGGAATTAATTTGTATTATCACTCGTAATATTGCTTTTAAATTATTTTTTGCTGTGAACGTTGTCATCATAGTGTACTTATGAAAAAGGAACGAAACAACTATTTAATTGAACGCACTGATCAATAAAAAACATCGTGTACAGAATAATCGATATTGTCTTACCAGATATGCCACGCCTCATTATACAAAGTTGGCAGCGTTGATGATCTTCTGCCATCGACGACAACTGTGGATGAGGATGTCGGGTGGCACTTTTCTTTCCCGAAGTTAGCTCTAACTGTACAGTATATGTATCTTCCTCTCGCTCTCCATGACATGAATAACGAACCCTCGGTGTCGGCTCATATGCAGGGGCTGCTCGCTCTGCAAGACATTATTTTTTATATTTAAAAATAAATATCACATGATTTAAAATTACGATTTAAAAATTATTTTATATTTTTTACTTACCAAGCTCTGCTGCTTTGCTGCTAATCGACATTGGCACGTATTCCATGATCTGCTGTGTTAATGAAACAGAGACGAGCGCTCCGTCTTCTTTCTAGCGCAGACCTTTGCTGATGCTTCGGTTTTAGGACTGTCTCTCTCTCTCTCTCTCTCTCTCTCTCTCTCTCTCTCTCTCTCTCTCTCTCTCTCTCTCTCACCATGACTGACCTCGGTGTATACTTTATAATATTTCGAGCGAAATGTACACTATATACAATTATTTACAACAGTGTCTCTATCACAAATAGCTGCACATACGTAGAATTATTGCGTTCGCAACGCAACACCCGATGCATGATCAGTGATATGACCACGAAACAGCACAATTATTTCGGACAAAATAATTTTCATAAACTCCGTATCTTCTGGCGTTAGCAAGATCGCGATGTGTTCGAGCGCTTCTTCAAAGAAGTCCTTGGAACCAATGATCTCATACGCTGCTGCACGAGGCATTTCACTGACAACTATCTTTTCACGGACATATGATACCACCTCGTTCATACACCGCTGAATCGTTTCACTTTTGCTCTCTAGAGCCTGCATATGAATATCAATTCTTCTACTTATTTCGACGAGCATATCAAATGTAGACCGCTGAAGAACAATGTTTGGAGAGTATTTTCGGAAGCGTTTCCGTTTCGATTCTCCAGATTCCTCTTGATTCTCGTATTCCTCATCAGCGCTACCGCTTATTTTACCAAATGACACAGCTCTGTGCTGGTAACACGAGGTTAAAAGTGTGTAATGCGTTGTGTGCTCTTATTTTTTATTTTTTAAAAATTATTTCTTCTTGCTGCGGCACTGAGCTCCTTGCTCATGTCCGCCTGATTAACCCATTTTATTTCTGTTGTATTTTCTCTTGCATATGTTGGATATCCCGTTTTTCTCGTTTCTTTCTATTCTGCTTTTCTTTCTTTCCTCTTTATTTTTGACTCCACTTCTTCTTACTCCAACTAATACAACCGTTCTTGTTATATGGTTAATTCTTTTCTATTTTCTCAGGTCACTTTGCCGCCCGGTGTTTACCAGTCGTTGCCCGTCCCTGCCCCGTGGAGGCGGACCTGTCTCTACTTTTATTTCTTCTAGCATTTTGTTCATTCATATATATCGTTGTTGTTGTTGTTTTGCTCTTCCAGGCATGTCGTTCGCGCCCCGAAGAGTTTTCTCGCGAACTCGTTGAACTTCTCGAGCCTTTCTTTCGTTTTTATGAGTTCGTCATGTCTCCGTGTCTCCCGTAGCTCTGGATATCTCCATTCTTCGTAAACCGGGCATTGCCACAGCATATGGTTTACTGTCTCTCTGGACTCGTCACCGCATACCCGGCACGTGCCATCAGGTGTTAGTCCTCTCCTCTCGAGTGAATCATTTATTGGTCCATATCCTGTTAGTAGATAAACCGCATGTCGGTTCGGGTCAAACCATCTACTTTCCTCCTTGTACTTTACTTTACTTATGAACCTATAGAGATCCCTGCCGTGCTCGTTCCCTTCCCATCTTCTTTGCCATTCTTTATTCACCTCCTCATTAATCAACTTCTTTTCTCTTTTCAGGTCTGACAGCTCTTCCTCTGGTTGCTCGTCATTGAATTCCACTGGTAAGTATTCATACTTTTTCCATATAGTGTGCTCATTTTTCCGTATCTTATAAACCAACCCCTTTTTTGACTATTTCAAGATCTAATGGGAGGCATCCCGTCAGAACCTGCAAAGCTGCTGTTGACGTCGTCCTGCATGCCCTACTCGTTGACAAGAGCATCGTTCTCTGAGCTGCATCTAGGTGCCTCCTCGTCCTCACTGTGGTTGTTTCACGATACCATGCTGCAGCTCCGTATGTGATAATTGGTACGCAAACACCTTTATATATTGTGTGCATTACATTTGTTTTCATTCCCCATTCCTCGTGAGCCAACCTTTTGATTGCCATCGCAAAACTAGTAATTTTTTCTCTTAGCCCCTTTGCATGCCTTATAGACGAAAGTCCCGTGTCTATTCTGATACCCAAGTATCTGTATTCGTTGCAATAGTGTATTTTTTTACCATTTATCCGGAGGAGGGGAAGTCTCTCCGGGTAGAATCTTCCTTTGATCACCATGACCTTAGTTTTCTCCTCTGAGACTGTCAGTTTGTGCTCCTTGCACCAGCCCTCGACTTTCGTTATTACCACCTCACCCTGCCTCTCAAGTGCTCTCCTAGAGTCACCCTTAATCATTATTAAGAGATCGTCCGCATAGGCAAAAGCCTCTACTTCTCCCTCGTGCATCTCCTCCTCAATGCTGTTCAATAATGCGTCCATACACCAGTTCCATGCAGCAGGGCCGAGGATGGACCCCTGCGAGCACCCCTTTTCCATCGTTCGTTTCTCCCGGCTATGTTCTGTTCTGACAATCATCACTCTGTGTAAGAAGTAGCTGTCCAGCACTGCCAACAATGCACTGCTACATCGAGCTGCAATAAGACGTCTCTTTATGGCTGGCCACCATAGGTTGTCGAAAGCTCCTTTTATGTCAGTGAACAGGACCAGTACATATCGCTTCTCTGTCTCGTGTACCCCTCGTCGAAATCTCAATAGCGCGTCATCAGTTGATCTTCCCGCGCGGAACCCGAATTGGCAGTCACTCATCAGTCCCATATCTTCGTAATGACCTTGGATCCTCTTTACTAGGATTCTCTCGAAGGTCTTACCAATCACGGGAAGGAGTGCAATCGGTCTATAAGACTCAATGTTCCCCCTGTCCCGCGACTGGTCCTTCGCTATTATCCTCAGCTCAGCTTCCTTCCACACATCTGGGAAGACTCTGTGTCTCCAGCAGTTATTAAATAGGCCCATAATTACATCATTATCATGCTTCCATATAATTTTTAGAATTTCCACGGGAATTCCGTCCATCCCTGGCGCCTTTCTTGCCTTTGCTGCTTTGAAGGCAGCGGAGATCTCCTCGGCCGACACTTCCGGTTCCATATTTGCACACTCGTATGCTCCGTTCTTTCGTCTGATTTCCCTTAGGGTCATTGTCTCTCCCGTCCTGGAGTCCTTGGGGACCATCTTCTTCAGCAGCTCCTGGGTCGTCTCTTTCCAGGTAGTAGTCCTCCTCTGGTCCGGCAGTATTAGTGTACAAGGGATCTCCCTACTTTTGATCTTATTGCCAGCTATCTTGTATAGAATTCCCCAGGGATTTTCATTGGCTTCCTTCTTCATGAAGTCCTTCCAAGACTCCTGTTTTGCCTTTCTTATTTCCGATGTGTAGGCATTTCTTAGTCTGGCATATCTTCTCTTGAGATTCTCCAGATCTGCCCTTGCCGCTATTCCGAGACGTCTCGCTGTTGACAACTCCTTCCTCGCTCTTCGGACATCACTCTGTTGTCGTCGGAATTCCTGTGTCCACCACGGCACAGATCGTGTGAGAATCTTTTTTTCCTTTAAAGTTGCCCCGATCACCGCTGTTACTACTTCTCGGAAGGTTCTGGCGGCATCATTCGGGTCCCCCGAGATGATTCGCTCCCGGACCGCCCGAGACATGTATCTATCGTACGTGAGTCGAAATCTTTCCCAGTCCGCCCCTTTCAGGCTAAATCCTATTCTACGCCCCTTGGTCCTCGTGGAGTCTACCTCCTCTCGGATCGTGAATATGATGAGATTATGGTCAGTAGCACCACAGGCCGGGGACACTGTCCAGTCTCGAATGGCGCGTCCCATGCCCTCGGTTACAATCGTGACGTCTATGTTTGACTCTCCATGTGTGGACGAATACGTTGTCGTTTCCGCTGGCTTATTTACCACGATGAGTTCCAGTTCTATGAGGAATTCCTCCACTAGGCTCCCTCCCCCCCACTCCCTCCCTCCGATCGCTCTCTCCTGCGTACCACAGTGGCGATCTCGCATTAACATCCGCCGCAACTACTATTTTGGCTTGTATGTCTTCCTGCCTAATACGACGCACCAGGTCTTCAACCACCCGCAGGTATGGCTCGATAGGCATCGAGAATTGGCAATAAACGCTAATAACATATAGTTCCGTGTTCGCGCTCTTTATGTTTGCACAGACCACGTGACTCGACCCGTAAGTGTCCACCTGGAATACATCCAGCCTCGCGTCGCTGACCAGAATTGCCACCCAAGGCCGATCCACCCCAGGCTGAACCACCTTCGTTTTCTGCCTGTCGTACCCAACCACCTTTCCCTTAACGCTGTAGGATTCCTGGACGCAAAGCACGTCCAGATTTTCCTTTTCTTCCACGATTCTCGCTTCCCCTGCTGCTGCCGCCGATCTAGCCGCGTTTAGCTGCCCAATCCTTAGGTCCATTTTAACCTCTTTCGATACATCTCGATTTGTCTTAAGTACTCCGGACACCTGCGGTCATTCGAGGGGTGGTTGGTTTGAGCCCGTCGCCCTTTTACGCAATTCACGCAGCTCGACTTCTCCGCCAAGCATGCCGTGCGCAGGTGCCCCTCACCTCCGCAGTTGTTGCACTTTGGGTGCTGTTCACTGCAATTTTTGGCTATGTGTCCAAAACCGCCGCATTTAAAACATCTCGTGACGTTCACATAGTCTCCGACACGGTAGGATCTCCACATCATATAGACTCTCGCCTTTTCGAGAATCTTCTTGTGGGCATCGCACGAAAGCTCAACTATCCAGTTTACATTGCCGTTCCGGTTCCGGAAACTGTGTCTAAAGTCTATCTCCGCTCCATCGTCACTCGGGTCTCCGCCGAGGTTCTTCGCAATGAAATCGCTCTTCAGGTCCTCAACCTTGACGTCCCTCTCCACATCGTAGATTATCACCGATAGATTAAACTTCTTAGGGTACTCCGCCCTGAGTCCGACCTCACGGAAAGATGTTTCTTTAATGAGATCGGCGTCCGCCTTTGCTTCTACTTCGATGGCTACTCCCTTCTTCCTCATGTTCCTGATGTTTCTGACTTTTAGCCTTGATCTTACTCCCTTTAGGGTCTCCATAACGATTCCTTTGATCTCCTCATTCGTTCTGGTATCGCTTTTCGTCTCCGGCTTGAGGAGGACAACTTCCGTTATCTGCCTTGGACGAGGCACTCCACCCTCGCTCCGGGAGGTCGGGCCTCGCTGTCCTAGACCTCCGGGATCACCCGATCGTCCTCCAGCAACCATAGCAGCGAAGGTAGGTCCAGTCGCCCCAGCGGCCATACCCACCTTCTGTTTTTCCCTCTCATTAACGAGCTCCATGTTTGCCTTTTCGTTTAGCACCACTTGCTCGTAGAGCTTTCCTTCGAGAGCCGACCACTTGGACAATATTACCTTAATCACGGCCTTGTTTACTTTATTATCTTCGTTGAAGAGAAATCTCTCGAGTTCGTCCCGGTGGGTCTTAATGTCTTTCATTATAAGTGGCATCGATCCATCCGAGTCCCCCTCCGGGCTCGGGACCTGACTCGCCTTTCTCCTCTTCTTCTTCCGTTTCTGCTGCCATGCCTCTGTATACGATGAGGACATCGATGGCGCCCTGCTCCGTCTGACAATGCTTCCCACATCGCTCATATCCGAAGTCGCTGTCTGCTTACCCTCTAGCTCCTTGCCCTCTTCCGCTAACCTCCAGCGCCGCTCACGCCTCGCCACCCTCCGGATCATATCCAGCTGCTCCTCCTTTTCCAGCATCACTAGCGCCTCCTTCGTTTTTATTGGTTGTTTTTTGTTTTTTGAATCCATTTAGTTCCCACGAATTGGTCGGAAAGTAGGTCCACCCGACCAGAGCCGCCTTAGCCGGGTAAGGTGTAGATACTGCAGGGTTCCACCAGGTGCCCTGCAGGGATCGTTTGCGACCGCACAGTTTTACATCAACGCGGCCATGCAGCTATAGGCACGATGCCTCACACCGTAGCTTTTGATGTTGTGTGTTCTTAGTCTGCCTGCTCCCCCTGGACCTGTCCGGCAAGGTAAGACCTGCCAGGGGCCGAAGCCCCCGCCGGCTTAGCTCCAAGGTTCATCGCAGGAACGCAAGCCCCCCCACCACGAACAAGGTGACACACTTGGGGGGGGGGGGGGGGGGGGGGCGTTGTGTGCTCTATGCGGGTATTACACATTTTCTCGGCATCAGTCCCATGAGCTTCGAAATATTGTTGTACGCGAGAAAAATCACTTTTAAACACTCGCCACTCGTCCGCACCGAGTGTAATTCCGGTAAAAGTATTCGACAATATTTTCACCACTGGTGTAAGAGTACACGTAGAGTTCAACTCGAACCCGGCTACGATTATTTTACCAAATGATTTATTTAAACCGTACATAACGGGGTTCGCTATATACGGCGATATCGCATGAGGCTTAGCACCGTTATTTGCCATTTTTATTGCTTTCGTGTAGACTGTAACTTTTCGAATGAATCGTCGGTGGTGTTCATACTCTGTTTTATACAGATTTCCCCCACCACCTAGCTGCATCGCCTCTTCTCTTGATACTGCAAATCATAAGCCTGAAAATGGCTAGCCAATATCCTTTGATATTTGTCGCATTCTCCTCAACAGCCTAGTAACAGCAGCAAATATATCCCAAAACTCTTGCATACTCTCGCACACTTATGCGCACACGCACACATCGACATACAGATAATATGTACCATGAAAACTAAATAATATTCGTCGGCGAAATTTGATGATGTTCCTCATGGCCGAGTGCCCTGAAATTAGATGAAAACAATATGACTTTCATCAGCGAAACTCGATAACTAAGTACATCACCATCGCTAAATATTTCCCTAGGTCTTGCTTTTGTAAAGCGAATGCGTGCGGCCATCTTCTTGGTTAGTCGTATTCATTACATCGCTGCAGTATATGCAGAGAGAGAGAGAGAAAGAGAGAGCTTGTTAAAGGAATATATATAAAAGTGAGCCGCTTTGAAAATTCTCTAGTTAATTGTCTGATTTACTGTGGTTACTACTACTACTACTACTCTAACAGCACAATCATGGTCAGAGTAGTGAAGCGCTCATTGATAAGAAAATTGATAGAGTTTATATTGAAGCGTAGACCGTCGTTGCGTTCGCGCTGGGGTAGAAGAAATTTACAGATCACCCTATGGGAACTTCCGACACAGGCGGTTGTTCGTAAAATTCGCGGTATGCTGTGCGAGTGTCATCAGCGCGATTTAGTTGACGCGTATAATATTGGATTGTTTGATAATCAAATAATTATTGATTCGGTGGTGCGTGTTATTCGTCGACGAGGTTGGCTGAATGAGCCTGCTCTGCAACCCATACTCAATGAAAGACGTAAGTAATATACAGCGCTAATTACTTTTATTTTATTTCCTTTATTTCATAAGATTTTTATATAGTTCGACGGTATGAGGACGCAGAAATGGGATCCGACACCTATGATTTCGATGAGGAGGGTAGAACCGATTCAGATGATCATAGCAAGGACAACGATGGCGACAGCACCGTAGGGAATCGCTGGATAAATTTTACCCAGCCATTCTGCGGTTATAAACCTACAAACGGTCTTTTCATGGCAGGCCCCTCGAGGGAACCAGATGAATCCGTCGCAGGCCCATCGCGACAATACAGTTCAAACGATGATACCAACAGCAGTACAGACAGCGAGGAAGAAGAAGAAGAAGAAGAAGAAGAAGAGGAGGAGGAGGAGGAGGAGGAAGAGCAGGACGTAGACGATGACGAGGAGGAGGAGGAGGAGGAAGAGGAGGATGACACTGTAGATTCAGGTAAGCTTTTAATAACGCAACCACGCTGACGAAAATAAAAAAAATTGCGCGGATAATAATAGTAAAATGAAAAAACAGGGAACGAGACGGACCCAAACGTTTTTCGCTTTGCACGATTCACTGTGCCGAGACCGCCGACAATCGAGTTGGTTTACGAAATGCGTCGGCGGTTCCCGGGTGCAGTCGACGGATTCGAGGACTAGAAGCAAATATAAGTTTGTAATTCTTACGTTACACGAATTATATGCATAGTATATAGCCAGCGACAAACAAAAATTTAAAGTAAATTAAATAAAAATTCTAATAAATAGTTTAATTATGCCTGCAGCTGGACAGACAGGCGATGGAAGGACTGCTGCACGGGGTGGTGATATTTTGCCTCCTGGTGAACGTTTCGGTATCGACAACGAGTGGCGACTAATTAATAGTGTAGCGCAGAGCGCGCGCGAATTTCGAATAGACGCTGGTACATGTAGAATGACGACATGTATAGTACGAGGCGTCGAAGGAGCTGGTGTGGGCACTAGGCTTACACACGAGTCTATAGCAAAAAAGTCAATTTTACGCATAATTAATCGCGATAATTTGTGTCTACAACGATCCCTTGTCACTGCCCGAGCGCATGCCGAACGCGGTCAAATACGTACGGGCGTGCTACACAGACGATGGTGTCAAATTCGGAACGGGCTTCGAGGTGCGCAATATACAGCAGCGTTAGAGCTCACGCGTAATGCAGGGGTAACGACACCGTCTAGAGGGTGTGGTGCGCGCGAAATTCAGCTCTTTCAGGAGTACTTGGTTCACGAGGGTATAGCGATTGTTGTTTATGAATTTCTCACCTTCGGAAAACGCGTTCGATTAAAACCACAGATAAAAAGATGCATGTATGTGGTATATCGTTTTGTACTACATGCAAACAAACGCGGCCGACTACGCATGCGTGTTTTATAGCACCTCTTAAGAAACCAGAGGCGCAAAAAGAGAAGAAAAAAGACAAGTCTTCCACGAGATTTTTATTTTATGATTTTGAGACGCAACAACACGAGCAATTGCATGATGATAAATCGACACGAATTCACGAGCCGAATTTATGTGTCGCACAATGCGTATGTATGGCATGTCTGGATATCACAGATATAGAGACCGATTGTGCTAACTGTGGTAAACGTGAATTCGTGTTTATCGATGATCCTGTTGGGGATCTCGTAAAATTAGCATTATAGCAAAAATTTAAAAAGCCCATCTGCATCGCTCATAATGCTAGAGGTTTCGACGCACAATTTATTCTACGGTATTTAATCGAGGTGCAAAAAACACAGCTGCCCTCTCTGATTATAAATGGTACGAAGATTGTCTCGATGAAAATTGGCGATGTCGTTTTTCTCGATAGTCTAAACTATTTATCCATGGCTCTTAGCGCTTTACCTAAGGCCTTTGGTTTCGCTGATGAGGTGGCAAAGAGTACATTTCTCCATTTATTCAACACACCGGAATATCAGAATTACTCAGGTCCTCTGCCGGCTTTGCATTTTTACTCACCCGATACCATGTTCTCAGCGGATCGCAAGCGCTTTTTAAAAAGGTATGAGGAAGAATCGAGTCGCGTAGATTATAAATTTGATTTTGCGACGCAATTTGTGCAATATTGTCGTACAGATGTTACGGTTTTGAGACGACCCTGTTTAGCTTTTCGAGAGTTACTTATACGTTGCGGGAGCGTGTGCCCCTTTACAGAAGCATGCACGATAGCATCAGCATGTATGAGAGTATTTCGAGAGAATTTTCTACAGAAAGATCGCATTACGGTGTTACCACCAGGAGGATATCGCTGGGGCGATAAGCAATCGCGCAAGGCCGTCGTATGGCTCGTATGGCTCGAGCATGAGCTCAACTGCGTTATCGCTCATGCTGGACGCACGAGAGAGTATCGCCCTCCGGCCGGCCTACCGGCTGTCGACGGTTACTACGAGGATGCAGGGGTCCATCACGTTCTTCAATTTCACGGCTGCTTTTGGCATGGTTGTCCGCGATGTTATCGCGTGAAAAGAGATGCTCGAATTAAATTCGGCGATACAATGGATGAGCGATACAAGCGTACCGTTCTTATTTCCGGGCGAATCAGATCGAATTTGATGCATTCTTTGGCGGTCGAACGGAAAATTTTGTAAGCTTGTACGACGTCGCGAATGGGGAGCAGATACGCTATGTGGATGTTTGCTCGCTGTATCCGTGGGTGTGTAAGAATGGAAAATATCCCGTTGGACACCCGAAATTGTACGTAGGAGACGAGTGTCGAGAACTCGTAGGACTTGAAAACGATCTAAGTGTCGTCGAGGGTCTCGTGAAGTGTACCGTGGTGGCACCGCGCGATTTGTATATACCCGTACTGCCTGTTCGCATGCATGGGAAACTACTGTTCCCCCTGTGTAGAACGTGCTGTACAGATATGGACACATCCGAGGTTTGTACACACGATGACACGACTGAGCGATCGTTTGACGGCACATGGGTCGTGGACGAACTGAGAAAAGCTGTGTCGCTCGGATATAAAGTGACGCGTATCTATGAAATTTGGCAATACGTTGTTACGCAATATGACTCGACAACGCGACGAGGCGGTCATTTTGCCGAATACATCGATACATTCCTAAAAATAAAATAGGGGGCGAGTGGTCCGCCAACAGAGTGTGACGATGACGAGGAAGCAATTGAGCGTTTTATAGCATTGTACAAGGAGTCTGAGGGTGTATATCTCGAGCGAAGTGCTTTGCAGCCAAATCCGGGTTTACGTTCACTAGCGAAATTGGCTCTTAATTCATTCTGGGGAAAGTTTGGTCAACGAGAGAATCTCACGAAAACCGTTATCGTTTTCACGCGCGCGGAGCTAATGAATTTACTAACAAGTCCGGAGATTGAGGTAACGGGGATGCTACCGGTTAATCACAAGATTATGTATGTAAACTATGTGAGCAACCGCGATATTATCCAACCATCCCCGACATCAAACGCCGTGATTGCAGCATACACGACGGCACAGACACGCCTAAAATTATACAGTTATCTTGAGGGGCTCGGGAGACGCATATTGTACTGCGATACGGACTCCTGTATTTACGTGAGCCGTCCCGGTGGTAACGAGTATGAGCCGCCAATCGGTCAATTTCTAGGAGATCTTACGGATGAATTAAGCGAATACGGGCCTGGTAGTTATATAACTTCGTTCGTTTCGGGTGGACCAAAATTTTACGCATACCTTGTTCGTAAACCCGTCGCGACGGTACGATTATTGAAAAATGTAAAGTAAAGGGTATCACGCTAAACTTTGCGAATAGCGATCACGTAAATTATAACGCATTACGATCTTTCGTGACAGGAGCAAGGAGCGTACCTATTATTTTAAAATTCGACGCTATTCGACGTACGGAATTTCATCATGTAGTAACGCGTAAAGAAACGAAATCATGCGAGCCTGTTAACACGAAGCGAAAACGGCACGGGATGTACTCTACTGTACCGTACGGCTATTGTGAAATACGCTAATTAGTATAACGCAAAAAAGTATATGGTTTTACGGTGGAATTCGCGATATTTAAAAAGAATCTTTTTGTCTAATTTCATGTATCATATTTACTGTGTACAATACATTGAAAAAAATTGATTTATTATGTATAAAACCGTTGTCGGATCGTTCTTTTTGTGCTGCTATTCGTAGCAGTAGCTGCTATCTCTCTACCGTTCCCTTTTGTTCTGACTTTCTCATCGTTGATTCCTTTTGTCCCGTCTTTCTTATCGAGTGTTTCCTTTTGTTCTGACTTTCTCGTGCTACATCCGTGGATATAATATTGCTGTTTAGAATTTGATGATTCGTAAAATTTGCATATAGAGATGTATGCATAGTGAAATAAAAATATTGCTTTATTTGTGAGAAATATAAAAACTATCGTTATTTAATTTACATACAGCGTAAACACCAGCTTATACCGCGGGCCCGCACCTCATCAGCTAGTGCACGCGCGCCGCGCCTTATCAGCTCTTTAAGGCCGCGAAAATAGCTGATGCCGCGGGGTCGCCGCCGCCGCCACGGTATAAGCTTATTTAAGAGTCTGCTGATTGATTTTGATAGACACTCGACGATATGGATACACGTTGGAAACATCCGTGGACAGCTGTGATAAGCGGTCCTACGGGTCGTGGTAAAACATATTTTGTGAAAAAATTCTTTAAATACATTTTAATACTTTATTTAAAATTTTGCGCAAAGCAGATGTAACGCTCGTACGCTGTATATGCGAGTGTGCTCTAAACGTTTTACAGGGAAACGTGAGTCTGAACAACGTGCAAAAAAATCATCTTCGGAGGCACGCGACAATTCTTCGACGACTAGCCGCCAAAAGGGGAAATTGGAGCGGTAAGAGGAAGATCATCGTAGAGCACTGCGTCGGATTTCTCAAGTTGCTTTTTGTGCCTGTCTTGGCCTACGCGAGACATGGAATATGCCAGAAAGATGGTACTTATTCCTCATGATAACATACATCGTCTCGCTGGACTCGCCACTACTGCTGCTGCTACTACTACTACTACTACTACTAGTGCAGACCCGTTGCCTTCCGTACAGACTACCGGTACGCCATTATCGCGCCTCGACTCTGAGCTGAGTGAAATTCTAAACTCTCACTCGTACAAGAGCGAGAGAGAGAAGTGGATAGCGTACTAACACGTTTTACAGCGTTATCTTCACATGGTCGAGTACGATAATGCAGTACCGAATATTTCATCAAAACGAAAAGTAGCAATACTCGATAGCCACGAGAATAAATCCGACGACGTTTTAATGAACAAAGTTAAATTTCGACTCAATGACACACTTATTATCGATAGCGTACCAAAAAAATTTTAATCGAAAGCAATATCGTTGCTTCGCAATTTGCATCGCAGCGCCGTTGGTAAAAAAATGACATGGGATCGTAACGGTGTTGTTTCCATGGATGGCAGAAGAATTTCAAATTCCAATATCGTTGATCTTGTTAACGATGCTATGCGAGCTAGAAAACGCGAGAAACCCATCGGACGATCTCACTTTGCCAAACTCCTGCGAGCGATACAGATGCCACGCGAATTTATCGGCAATCCCGAGTTACTACACGAGCCTACACCTACATCATCCTCGACACCACAGCGTCGTCTTATTTTACCGCGCAAAAACGATAGTAGCAGCAGCAACAGCAGCAACGGTAGCAACAACAACGACGACGAGGACGAGACCGCACACTCAAACAGAGATTTAATGCTCACGGCTGAAAACGACATCATCGAGGGGGAGGAGGGGAATGAAGAAGAGGACGAACAATTGCAAAACATCGCACAAGCAGAATATCGACCCCCCACACAGTTAGAAAAGAAAAAGAAAAAGAATTCATTTAACTGGTCATCGCTAAAATTATGAAAATTCTTCAAAAAATCTATTATGACACCGCTCATCCTGCTTCCTATTCTCGAGTAAAAAATTTGGCCCAGGTGGATCGAAGAGTAGCGCGAAAAAATGTTTTACCATGGCTCGAGACACAGGATTCATATAACATGCATCGCCTCATACGACGACGATTTCCCCGTCGTACGTACAGCGTGAGTAATATAGACGATGTATGGGAGGCTGATTTAGCTGATCTTCGCTCGATAGTCACGTACAACGATGGGTACGCATATCTGCTTGTTGTTATCGATGTGTTGAGCAAATACGCGTGGGTCGAGGCTTTGCGTGACAAAACGAGTGCAAACGTGGCCCGCGGTCTCACACGCATACTCGCACGCAGTAACAATCGTCGCCCGCAACAATTGCAAACTGATCGAGGCAAAGAATTTATCGGCGCACCGTTTCAGCAAATTCTCAAGAAAAAAAATATCGATTTTCGGGCCGCTCGTAACTCTGATATAAAAGCCTCGATTGCCGAACGCTTTAATCGAACAATAAAAGAGCGAATGTGGCGCTACTTTACATACACGCGAAATAAGTGTTACATCGATGTTTTACAAAATTTTTTATATGCTTATAATCACACTACACACAGCGGAACGCGTATTCCTCCGAGCGAAGTAACCCTCGAAAATGCCTCTATAGCCCAAGACAATTTAGCACGACGTTACGAGCGTAACGCGAAAAAAATTTTAAAGCCTAAATACAGCGTCGGTGACTTGGTACGTATCAGTACAGCTAAAGCAGCTTTCGTGAAAGGATATGAGCGTGGTTGGAGTAACGAATTATTCAAGATTCAACGAAAATCGGTGAATCGAGAACCATTCGTGTATATTTTACACGATCTGAATAACGAGACTATCGACAGTATTTTCTACGAGGCAGAATTATCACGAGTACGAGTGCCTCCGTCATATGAGAAGCCGAAAGAGAAGAAGAGGACAAAGAAGAAGAAGAAGAACGCTCGGGATCATCGTCCGTGATAAATATGAGCTCCAAGGATAGCTCTTTCTTTGTCGTACTACCGAGCAACAGTAGTATGCAGTATTTTCTGGATAATACGACGACGAAATTTATTACAAAACTACCGCGTCAGATACGCCTGCACGGAGAATGGTCTGTTTCTCTTGTGGAAATTGCTTATCCGATGACTCTTTTACATGTTCCTACTGTAGAAAATGTCGTAACTTTTGAGGATGGTGATTATGATTTATCGAGTTTAAATCTTTTAACACGGAGGCGCGCTGATAGAGACCAAGTAGCACCTGGTGTATATCGCTCTATAGACGCTCTTTTGGAGAGTACAAATCAGTTACCTCACGTGGCCGATCATTTGCGCTTTAAATCGCTTCCGAGCGGGCAGGTCAACGTGGCACGCGTATGCGACGATCTACGCTACCACGACTTTCGCGTATCGCCCGCTATCGCAAGGCTACTAGGATTCTCGGAAGAGGCCTGTAGGTCCGTAATGGTAGAACTGCATTGCGAATACACAGGGTCGAGGCCTGCATCTCTCACCGGTGCTATACCGGGCAGCATGTTTTTATACACAGATATCTGCGAGAGCTATATTACAGGCGATGTACAAACACCCCTCTTACGAGTTGTTCCCATTGATACTGATGACTGTCCGTATGGTTCGATAAAAATTAAATCGTTTTCAACGCCACGATATATACCTCTCTTGCGCAATAATTTACACACTATCGAGATCGATATAAGAGACGAATTTAGGGATCTTATACCATTCGAGCAGGGAACGTTGACTGTGACACTACATTTCAAAAGGTCCCACGATTGATTACACCACTATGGATGATATTGACAGTGTGCAGCACGGATGGAGTCGTCGCGGGTACGGTGGCATTAGCCATGTTTATATCGGAACACCTAATCAGCGAGGACACGGTATCGGTAGCTTTCTCGGGGGCCTTTTTCGTCGAGTGTTACCACTTTTAAAGAAGGGCGCTAAAGCAGTTGGAAAAGAGGCGTTGCGCGCTGGTGTAAACGTAGCCGGTGATATCCTCGATAGAAATATAGCTGTGAAAGATGCTATTCGCGAGAGAGCGCGAGAATCAGGCAGTAATCTCAAACGCAAAGCCTCTGAAAAAATTGACACTCTCATGCGGGATTCTGGTTATAGAAAGCGCAAAATTTCATGAACTCCTCATTCGTCGAACGAACGTAAGCCACGACGTATCTCCCGTAAAAATAAAAGTGTAATAAAGAGAAAAACAATAAAGAAGAAGAAGAATAATAAGAACAATAAGAAGAAGAAGACTCGTCAACGAACAGTTGCAGATATTTTTGGATAGCTGAAACAAGATGGCTTTTCTACATGCGCACTCGTGCGAGTGTCTTAAATCCGAACTTGAATTATTTTCACTCCCACCGACGCAAACTACTATCGAAGGCTCCAATTGGGTGTATTACAAACCAATATCTTCGCTAACAGATGATTCACCGATTGAATTTGTTATTCCCGGACAGGGTGATGAGTATATCGATCTCGCGCATACTATGCTTAGTCTGAGAGTGAAAATAACATCTCCTACCACTACGGAAAATGCCGCGGGTACATCGTCGAAAGTAAGTGCCGGCCCTGTAACAATCTCTTGCATTCTATGTTTAATCAGGTGGATGTATACCTGAATCAAAAATTAGTTTCACCTCCAAATAATGCCTACGCTTATCGAGCGTACATAGAAACACTTTTGAATTACGGTCCAGCAGCAAAAAATTCGCATCTCACGAGCGTTCTCTGGTACGACGATACACCTGGAAAAATGGATGATATAACATCGTAAAATACGGATCTAGTGAAGAGAAAACAATTGTTGAATGTCGAAAAAACTGTAGACTTGCTCGGTCATCTGCATTGCGATATATTCAATCAGGAGCGATTCCTATTAAACGGCGTCGAGATGCGACTACGGTTGGTGCGGTCTAGAGATTCATTTTGTCTTGTGGGGGATACAAAGAATGGTCAATGCGGCTTAAAGATTCTCGAGGCATCGCTTCTCATTCGTAGAACAAAAATAGCTCCTGGTGTGCTGCTCTCGCATGCTAGAACTCTGGCAAAATCTACGGCTAAATATCCTCTTACGAGAGTCGAGGTAAAAGCCGTTTCAATACACTCTGGTGTTCATGGAGAGACTATCGATAATATCGTGTTAGGTCAATTGCCGAACCGTATAATTATCGGTTTTGTCGATAACAAAGCGTTTAACGGCGACTTCAGTATGAATCCATTCAATTTCCAAAATTACAAGATAAATTATCTCTCGTTGTATGTAGATGGTCCTCAAATACCTTCGAAACCGTTACAACCTGATTTCACGAAAAATCATCTATATGTGGATGCTTTTCAAACGTTGTTTTCGGGAACTGGAATACATTTCTTGAACGACGGTAATTCGATCGATCGCGATAATTATCGCGATGGATACTGTCTGTTTGCTTTTGATTTGACACCCGATCTTTCGGCGAACAGCAATACACATTGGAATTTAATAAAGCACGGTAGTGTAAGAATAGAGGTACGATTTGAGAATGCGCTTGCTTCAACGATAAATTGTGTAGTCTACGCGGAATATGATAATGTCCTTGAAATTGATGCCTCTCGGCAAGTACTGGTGGATTTTACCGGATAAGCGAAAAATGTGCTGATGTCGGCATAAAATTATTTCGTGTTAAGACACGTAGAAGCGTGTCTGCGAGTAACTAATCAGTCGAACTCGGGCATCTGTACGGATTAGACGTGAAAATGGATATCGTCGTGGATATACAGGGAATGCGTGGTAAAGACTTGGAATTTATTCCGAAAGAAATTGCCGTGGTAGCCGTGGATAGACCGTACTCTGCTCATTGGATCGTCGCACCGCCGTGTCACTTTGCCGAATTACCACAGCCTTCGAGAAGCCAGAATAATTTTCTCTCGAAATATTTTCACGGTCTGGAGTGGTACGAGGGCGATGTGAGCTGTAAACAGGCATACGCTAACTTGCGTGAAATTTCGCGAAAATCAAGACGCATCTATACACGCGGTCACGAGAAGGCTATACTTCTTTGCGATATCACGAGTCATGAAATTTCCAACCTGGAGGATGAGGAGGGCGCCCCATCGTACACATTTATGCCGAAATCTTTGCGAAAATGCTTCAGACACGCTATGATAAACGATACAGCGTCTTCGCATTGCGCAATGCGCCAGGCTTTCCAAATAAAAAATTGGCTTCGCGAGCATCCATTTAAAGGAGAATCATACATGGATGTTAGGTCAGCAGACGAAGAGGAAGAGAATAAAAAAGAGGAGAAATCTTCATCATGTAGTCGTGGCACGATCGACGATGCTGTGAAATAAATTTTGCATATATATACGTCTTTCAAAGCGTATCGGTCATCATTTAATCATTGACTATGTGTTCAGCATGAACACTAGACGAATCTACGAGAGTCTGCAGTATCTACCACTTTCAACCGTTGGCTTATACCCGGCTGACAGAATTCCTCGTGTATGGTCGTTACCAGCCGGACTCGTAGTTAACACGGATAACCACGACGGACCTGGAGAGCATTGGATCGCCATGTACGTTAACCATCATGGAAAAGGAATGTACTTTGATAGCTACGGGCTACCACCGGTTATACCGCAACATCTCGCACGACTACAAAGAAACTGCAAGTTCTATCGGTACGGCCTCAAGCAGCTACAGAGTAATACGTCGGATGTGTGTGGACAGTTTTGTATCGTATTCCTACATCTTATGTCGTGCGGCTTCACCATGTCGCGATTTAATAATCTTTTTAGCGATAATGTAACGAAAAACGACAGATTAGTGCGTGAATATTACAATGCTTTTGCCTCTCGGCGATCAGACAGTGATAAAAATAAATTTAACGGCAGAGGAGTCTCCGAGCGAAGATTACCGTGTTTGCAGGGATGTTGCATACGACGGTAAATATCTGTAAAGTGATTTAAATAAAATATTGATTAATTAAAAACAAATACATCGGTTTACTGTGTCTCTTATTTTATAATTATATATAAATTATAATCGAGGTCTCTCGCGGCACGGTATCATATTCTGCGTCTTTTACTGCAGAGCATTCGCTTCACGAGAAGCACAGCGCAAAGCGGTACGCACGTGCAAAACCGCTGACATTGCATTCAAAGCGCTGCCAACCTAGTTATGATTCAGAGGGGCGTTTGTTATCTTCAAACGCTGTGATCACCGCCAGCCTCATCCGGAGCATCCAGTCCGTCTTTAGCAGTGCGCGACGAAAGTCTGAATAGAAAAATCGTAAAATGTATCCACTAAATCTAGGCGACGATCTAGCGGCAGCTTTTGTGTGTCGGGTGATATGCGGCACCAACGATAATACTGTGTGTCTGCGGTCGGAGCTAATGTGCGCGGCATTGTGCGGACTGGACGACAATTTATATAAATTATATATCGAGGAGCGCTCTGAGAGGAGACGCTTTTTAATCGATGACTTGTGCGTTGGGGTGTCCTGTGTGGTTGTGCGTAGTCAAAGGGCCATGCGCGGGGATATCATCGACGTGAGCGATGACGGGTGCTGCGAGGTGCTGCTGGTCGATTTCGAGGAATCGATATACGTCGATGGGTCGCAGCTATTTCACCCCGAGCCGCCGATTAGTGCGTTACCGGTGATGCTCGTGAAGTGCGTAGTATTCGGCCTCGATCAGTTAATTGACGAGGACGGATATCTAGAACGGGTCGATGAAACGCGCGGTAATGATACGCTGATCGGGATACGCATGCGTACCCCTGACGGTGCCAGCGCTCCATGGGTGCGGGTAATTAGCATTACCAGGGCGCGTAGCTGTGGTTTTTGAGTGAGTGAGTGAGTGAGTGAGTGAGTGAGTGAGTGAGTGAGTGAGTGAGAGAGAGAGAGAGAGAGAGAGAGAGAGAGAGAGAGAGAGAGAGAGAGAGAGAGAGAGAGAGAGCGTGTGTGTGCATATGTGTGTGCCATGGAATATTGGAATAAATATTGTGTCCGTCACCCTGGAGAGTCGTCGCAGATGCCGCCAACGCACGGGTGAGTTAAAAAATGTATTCCAAGTATGTGTACACTTTTGCTCCATCCTACTCTTATCTCTACTCTTCCTTGTTCACCAAGGTACCCACACCACCTCACTTTACCATCTCCACGTTACCGACACTGGTCAAGCAGTGTGGGTAGCGCGGCGGTGGAAAAGTGCGGTGGTGAGGGTAGCCGCGTGGTGGGGGAAGGAGTGGGGATAGGAGTGGGATGGAGCAAAGGTGTACACATACTACTTCAGAGTTTTGCCGTAGGGGAGCAGCTCATAGTAGATGATTCTCTGCCAATCCCACCAAACACACAGCGAAACCTTCCTGGCCGTCAATCCTGGCTTGGCCACCGTTTCCGCCGGCTCACCGCGATTCGACCACGACCGTTTTCGCTTGACGTTGTCGTAAGTGATCCTCTTTTCATCACCAGTTACCAACCGCTTCAGAAATGGGTCGATTTTATTGCGATGCAGTAGCGATTCGTAGATGGAAATTCGGTCAATGAGGTTATTTTGCGTTAACTCGTGTGGCACCCATACATCGAGCTTCTTTTTGTATCCAGCCTTATTCAAATGGTTCCAAACAGTTTTTTGTGCAATCTTTAGCTCTTGGGCAATCGAAACAGTGCTTACATGCCGGTCGGACTCGACAATTTCCATCATTTTATCGACATATTCGACAATTGGTCTTCCAGTGCGTGGTGCATCTTTGACATCGAAATTATCGGAACGGAATCGACAAAACCAAAATTGCGCGTGATTGGCTGTTACAGTATCAGGACCATAAACACTATTCACCTTTTCAGCTGCCTGGCTTGCGTTTTCGCCTTTATCGAAGACAAACTAAAATATGGCGTATTTTCTCTTTGCTAGTGTCCATCTTTGACGCGCCCTTAAACAAAACTAAGTCAACTAGTCACAAAACTGTCACAAAAAATTTTTTAGTACGAAATCTCATCTTTCTAACACCATATAGTGGAACCCGATCGGACTTATACAACGCGAGATACAGATAACTAAAGCCATCTATTGGAAAAATAATGGACTTCTTTTTACTGCACCTAATATATATGTACGTATGAATTCTTTTGTTTTTCATTAATGCCATTAGTGCTCTATAAAAAGTTTCAGCTGGTCGGCACATACCGTGTGTGCTTTTCGTCCTTTCCGGAGTACATAGTTGACGGGGGGCCTCTTCTCTATGACCTCGTGAGATCCCATTCACTTTGGGGTCAGCTTAATCAACCTTCCCCTGCACAGCGTCTCGTCATACAGTAACACGCGTTCAACGCGTGTGCAGGCGTTGCCTCTCGCTCTGCCACGTTGCTCGGTATGCCCGGAGTATCCTCGGCTCTCCGCTTTGTGCGGTTGTTCGTACCCCGGTGCGTGCTGTCTTTTTCCTTCTTGGGGGCGAGCTTAGCCTTTCGCTCCCGCACGTAGCTATGGCTGTTGGGGGTATCCTCGGCCCTACGCTTTGTGCGGTCATTCGCTGTGCCGATTTGCCCCGTCGTGCTATCCTCTTCTGATATACTGACTTCGATCTTCGCTCTTTCTTGGGCCCTCGTAGTAGTGAACATATGACTTAGCGCATCAGCGTTTGTGTTACGCTTTCTTGCCTTATATTCAACGTCAAACTCATGTTCCGCTAATTTTAATTTCCATCGCATCAATCTCGAACCTGAATCCTTCACCCCGAACAGCCAGGGGAGTGGTTGGTGGTCTGTTACGACCGCGAAGCGTGCACCATAAATGTAGGGTCGGAACTGAGCAAGGGCCCGAACTATGACGAGTAGCTCTTTCTCCGTAGTAGTGTAATTCATCTCGGCGTTTAATATGATGCGACTCGCGTAGCATATGGGCAAATCGTCCCCGATCTTACCTTGCGATAGGATTGCGCCGAGCGCCTTGTCCGAGACATCTGTTGTAAATACGAACGGCTTCTCGAGGTCTGGATACTGTAATACTGGTGCCGTAGTTTTTGCCGTTTTCAGTTCTTCAAAGGAGCATCCCTTACTGCCGTCCACTCAAATTTAACCCCTTTTTATGTTAATTCCGTGAGTGGCTTTGCAGTTTTCGAAAAATCCTTTATAAATTTACGGTAATACCCGGCTAGTCCAAGAAAGGATTGTACTCCTTTTACGTCCCTTGGTACCGGGAATTACTTCACCGCCTCCAGTTTCTTGGGATCAGCCCGCACTCCCACTTCAGAGATTATATGGCCGAGGTACCGCGTTTCTTTGCGCAGGAATTGGCACTTGCTAGGTTGCACTGCCAACTTGGCCTCTCTTAGCTGCTGCAGCACCTTCCGCAGCCTGTCGTTATGCTCCTTGAAGGTTTTCCCATGTATCACGATATCGTCAAGGTACACGTGGCACGTGACTCCCTGTAGTCCGACTAAAGCGAAAACCATTAGCCGCTGGAAAGTCGGTGGCGCATTCTTGAGACCAAAAGGCATTCGGTTAAACTCAAAATGACCCTGCGGAGTAGAAAATGTCGTATTGTCCTTATCTTCCTGCGCCATTGGGATTTGGTAAAATCCTGAGGCGAAGGCCAAGGTCGTATAGTATCGTGCTCGTCCCAGCTGGTCCAATATTTCGGTTATATTGGGTAGTGGATATGAGTTCCCGATGGTGGTTTCGTTTACCTTCCGAAAATCCACCATTACGCGCTTTTTCCTTACTCCGGCGGCACCGGGTTTCTTGGCCACGACCAACAGCGGCGCATTCCATTGGCTCTTGCTAGGCTAGACTATTTCTTCTGCTAGCATTCCGTCTGTCTGCTTCTCCACTTATCTTTCTCGTGGGCGAGTTTAGCCTCTCGCTTGGAAGAGTTACCGTGCTTGCCTTGGGTATCTTCGACTCTCCGATTTGTGCGTCTGTTCGTATACCCGAGTGCGCTATCTTTCTCATTCTTGTGAGACTTTGTTCCTGTCCCACTTGGGCTTGTGTGGTCGCGTATATGCGACTCAAAGCGTCTGCATTAGTATATCTATCTCCGGCTTTATGCGCGTTTTACCGAACCCATGCCCCGAGATAGCGACCGCTGTCACTTGTTCCCCCGTAGATGGAATACACCCTTGTATTCGCACATTATGTTTGCGCGAGCTGCTTGCTTTTCACTGCTGGGGGGTACCAAGTCGAACTTCTGTTATTGCTGCTCGAGACGATTGGCTCTCCTGCCCGTGCTCTCTGAGCTTACGCGCGGTAACTTGATCTGACGGCTACGTACGGCCTTCGCTATCTCCGACGGCTCGAATGTCACCGTCGGCTGTTGCACTTCTCCGTCGTTCTTCGAAAGTTCTATACTCGCTACGCGGCCATTGGTATTTGACGGTGTGACATGGGATATCGCTATGATGCCTCGGCTGATTTCGCTCCTTATAGGTAGCCCGACAGATTTATTCTGCTTGGCGGCATCCGTGTTAGACCTGTTTCCAGAAGGAATCTTTATTTTTGTAAGCGGGCCTATTATTGCATGTGGCTGCAGTTCTACTGCGTGGTGACGAATATATCCTTGTCGCGCCGTCCCGTAATGGCATGCAGTACCCATACAACTTGAGCATCTCGCCATGCAGGATGGCCGCGTTATGCTGCTTGATAAAGTCCATGTCAATCAATCCGTTGACCCTCAACGGCACATTGTTCGGGACGAAGTAGAACCAATACTCTACGTTTAAGGCAGGTGTCTCAAGCACGATCTTAGCCATTCCGATAGGAGTGTATTTTTTGCCCGCCACCCCCTGCAGCTCTAAAGTACAATATTTCACCTCGGTCTCCGGTTTGAGACAGCCTTCATTGATTATGCTGCACTGCGCCCCGGTATTCGCCTTAAGGGTGAGCACCCCGGTCATGGCCAACGGTGCGACAATATCGAAGTCACTGGCAGTGGCGCTGGACGCTGGCAGTGTTACCTGTAGCAGCTGCAGCGTTGTTTTTCTTGCTGTGTTCCTTCCTCTGCTCGCCGGTCTCGGCTGGGCAGTTAACGTATTCTGCCTCAGGGCACCCAGTGTTTTAACGCCTGCAGTGGCTCGATCTGTATGTATTTTTTGCATCTTTGTAACCTGCATTCCTCGGCCATCGGGGCTGCTTCGTCGACTGCGTCGACTCGCGTTTATTCTGCGACAGTCTCTTCCGGCAGTCCTTCCACATATGGCCTTTCTTCTGACAGTAATTGCAGATTATTTCCACGTTGTGGATCGACTTGTTTTCGCTGGCAATCGGTAGGCTCACTCGTCCTGACCTCCGGGTGCAGTCTCGTGCCACGTGCCCAGGTCTCCCGCAGGTAAAACAATTTTCTCCCTGTCGTAGTGGCGTGCCTTAGGACCTTCTAGGGTGGCCTGTTTCTCCACCTGCCCCTCTCTCCCTTCGGCTGCACCATGTTGGTGATTTCAATTGCCCCCGCCACCGAGTCGTGCAGTGTCTGATAATTTCTCGCACGAACCAACACCTACACCTGGCCGTGGAGCCCGTTTTCGAAGTTCGCTTGCGCGTTCTGACGGGTAACGTTCTCGACGATGACCTTTTGATCTTCCGTTACCTGCGGTTCATAGAGTATCTCAGTAATGTCCATTTGCAACGCAGCCAGGGACTTCTGTTGTCCGTACAACGCTTCTAACTCGCTCTAGAGTTGCGCCATCGTACTGATGGTCTTGTGCTGTAGCGGCCTCGCTGCCGCGGCTTACAATATGCTCATTACAATTAACTCTAAAAGGGTGTCATGCTCCTCCTCGGCCACCCTGCGGAATATGTGTCTCGCAGGGCTTTAAAAATAGCGACAGGGCCTTTAGATCCTTACCATCGAATATTTTTACCATTTTAATACCCAGGCTGAGGCTGAGCATGTTGGAAGACGGCTGTGTCTCTTCGAACCGTGTACGCTTCGGTTGTTGCAAGGCTGGCGGGTCGTCTTCCAACCCTGCCCCTCCTAATCGTTGCCACAACTCGGCGTTTGCTCTCGTAGGGAGTGGATGAATTCAAACTCATCTGCTCCTTCCTCGTTTAGCGTGTCGGCCAAGTTCCTCCTTGCCAACGGTGCATCCGCCTCCTGGAGCCTGAGTTCGAGGTCGAGCTCGCGCTGGCCCCGCTCGGGCTCGCGCTGGCCCCGCTCATACTCGCGTCGAACTCTTTCCACATTGCGGTGACTGCAGTCAACCGCCTAACCGTTCTCGCACGAGTTCAGGTACTGGTCGCGCTGTCGTACCGGTAGCTATCGAAAAACCTACGTGATATATGGTTCGCAAGTGTTCGATCTCAACCATATCTTCAATGATATGTCCCGGAGTTTGCTCGCCGGTAGCCATAGTAAATGGATCGTCACTGACAGTACTGTCGTGATCTCCAAACGACGTACCCCTAAGCGGATTAACGCCGAACTGTATCGTCAGTCGGTCCGCAAGGGCCTCTCGCCTACCGCGGAGTCTACCCCCTCGCCAGGTAACGTAGTTTCTAGTGAGTTACCCTTACGTTTTGGTCTCGCGCCTCTAGTTCCCAGCATATGGCAACTTTTGCGGTTCGCGCGACTCTAAAATAGTCCCTCGAAACCTTGGGAAAATACGTTTTTTTCCTAATATTTCTGCTTCTTTAAATGGAATTTTTTCCCCAAACAAACATGTCCTACTGGCTTTGGTGTATTTCCACCTGTTCTCGTGTAGCTCCCCTCTGCAGTTGGTCGTTGACGTCTTTCCTGGCGCCTTTGACCCGTTCCTTCGGTGGTTCCTGGGCTCGTCCTTTGGTGCGTCGTCAACTGTTACGTGACGGCTTTGTCACAAGTTCACTCCCGTGAGCACTTATTTGCACACTTTGTGCGTGATCCGCGACTTGACGTGACACCGTCAATCGGGACGTTGAACAGTGGACCACTGTGTCACACCGCACCGACGTACACTTTTCGTTAGTTTAGTCGGGTTTCTGCGAGTTACACTGGTATCCTGGCACTAGTCGTAGTCGTCACTTCAATGTCACACTAAACGTTGTCCAAAATCTCTTTGTTATTTGTTCGAGTGAATCGCCGATAAGGAGATTAATCTCGAGTAAATGACTAACACGTGAATTTCCTGTAAAAGTAATATTCGGTAGTTTATTATAGACAACGGTAACTCTCCGTTATCTATTATGTGGCAAGAAAAGAATAATACGATAATTCAATGCGTTCTCGAATAATTAACGCGGAACCAACCCGTTCTTTCTGAATCTACCTTTAGACTGATTTTCCCTTCGTTAGCAGTTTTTGCGTTAGCCTATCGTAGATCGCCAAGCGAGTCGCTTCATGCTGTGTCGGCGTTCTCGGCGTCGATCGTACGATCGGGCATTGGACTTCGCTTCCTGTCTTGAACGAATTCCAATATTTCGTTAGCTGTGTCAACTATGGAATATTCCGCGACACAACACACTTGCACGTTTTCGCGAGTCTTTGTCCGTACACTTTCACTCGTTCCTTTTTCCTTTTCCTTCCTCGTTTTTCAGGCGATCCCACTTCTGAACGTTATGAACACTATTTTCTGCTCGTACTGCTGCATCTCGTGGTTGTCAGATCTCCACAGCTCTACGCCAGAATCGACGTCTTACCGGCAAGCAATTATGCAATTATACGTTCACGTAATGGCTGGGATGTGCTGAACGTAGCGAGGATCGTCCAAAGTAGTGAAGAGGAAGGAAAGTAAATCGTAGGCGTCTCGCGAGTTGCTATAGTAATAATTCACGAATCGATAATATATTGTATTAATAGAAAAACAGTTCAATATTAACAAACGATAGACTGGTTTAATAGCTTCGCGTACAGGTCGTCGGTGCTTCGAGGCGACGTCGGCCTTCGCTAAGCGTCGTCTCGCGGCACGCCACAATGGCCGTTACCGTTGTGCATCGTACTCGTTTCGTAGCTACCAAGGAGCGCGTCTTGCCCACTTGGTGAATCACAGCTCACTGCCGCTCGGCCGTCCTCTCAAGCAACTGCTATTCCGGTGGGGGAACCTCGCACGCAGCTGGGTTGGCTCTCGTCGTGCGCTGTCGACTGTTTTCGGGACATCGATACGCAATACCGACTACGTGCGGGATTCTGCCGTTACCAATGGCATTAGTGAATTTTATTGTGGATAATAGGAAAAATTCTGCAATTGCACCATTCATCAGAAATAAAATAGTTTATATTAATTACAAAACATACTATAGATATAAAGAATTTGATAATGCTGTTATGAGAACTGAGGAAGATACTTTAGCATGTCCTGCACATGAATGTAACGATCCTGAGCCATTCGGCATGTGCACAAGGCGAGACCCAGATAACAAAGGCGAAAAAGAAAACAGAGTCCCATCGAGCGGAGTGCGCCTGTGCGTGACAGGTAGCTCAAGCGTGACCCAAGACAACGGCAGTCTATAACGGGGACTCGAACGAGTAGGCAGAATAACATGATGCGACGTGAAGTGCAAAATGACGCCAACAAAGAGAAGCCACCACGAGGCTTGACGACCACACGTGGTGCAGCCACAGTCAACGCGACGATTAAAAGTTGTAATACGCGGGTTACTCCAAACGAGTGTTAATAATAAAGTATTTTTGATTACATTATATCCGATGTCTTCACGTAATTCCCCGCCGGTTGCCGAGGAAAGCGAACCCAACACTTGGCCGACCGTCTCGAAATTTTCTGACCCATGCCTGACACCCTATTTTCCTGTAGAGATAACGCTAGAAAAAGTACGGTTTCCTAACACGAAAGTAAGTTTCAATGCTTGTAAATTGAAACGACATTCGAATGTTGTCATAAGATGCCCAGGCACAGATCTTTTTATTATAGCACTAAACAACATGCAATATTTGAACGAAAATGTTGAAATTTGATTGAAAGTTTAGATCGGTAACTTCAAGAGATATATAAATGTCAACAAACTGTACGAAACATTCAGACAAAATTTAAGTCAGGCACTTCCAGGTTCTCACGCATTCACAGGATGTGACTCCAACACTGCATATTTCAGAACAGGTAAGAGACAGCCTTTGACAATTTTACAAAACTCTGCAGAATTTATTGAAGCCTTCTAAAAAATTCACAACTATCCAGACATTCAAATAGGGTTAAGTCACCAGTGAATGAATATTTAAGCATAATCACTTCTTTATCGTACGTTTTCATGAAAAGAAATAGTTTCACACAAGCTGCGACGTTTTTTTCCAATAACTTGTGTAACGAAATACGAAATAACTTTTAAAAAATCCTATTATCATTACAAAGTAAAAAAAAAAACATTTCAATACAAAAATTTGATAACGCCAATGAATGAGCGGGCCAATCTAACCTACACTTTTAATCGAAGTTCATTTTCGATGGCAAACCGAGCATGCCAAATAGCAAAAAATAGACGAAATTAACTGTAAATTTTTATCTGAACCATCAAAAATTCTCATGAGCCCTAAAAAGCCTTCGTTCCTTCACTACTGACTTCATCCTAGATGATATATTTCAAACGCTGAAAAAATTTGTAGCATGTATCACTACAAAAAATTAAGCAACGCGAATGAAGCACGACTAGCTATGTTGATGACAGCATATAAATGTAACGACACTGAGAAACAGTTTAAACTAAAGTCGAAGAGCTTCAATGGGGCAATATTATCACCATGCAAGTTTGAGCTATGAAACCAAATTCTGAGGGCAGTTGATATCTCCAGTGGCGCTCATTTACAATATCCAACCTTGTTGTCTCCTTCAGATTGCGGATGGGAAGAAGTTGAAGATAAATTCCAATGGTTTGAGGGTGACTACCAGCGTCTGTCCGTGGACGTGGTAATCGAAGATCTTGGTAAAATCAATGTCACAGGTAATAATAACATTTTTTCCACAATCTTACAGGGGCATTTATTTTTTAAAATATGTTGCCACTAACTTCTAAACTATTTATTTATTCATTTTCAGACTCTGATGTAGAGAATGATGAAGGAAGCGAAAATGGTACCGATTATAATAAATGTGACAATGATTCCAGCGATAGTGAAGATTCTGACATTGAAGATCTGTCCGCTTTTGTCAAAACGGTTTATGAACAGTGTGATGAAGATTCATGCCTATGAACATTTTTTGTGAACAAATATTTTTTTTAAATGCGTAAATTTCATTTTTTAAATGTACAACTATTTTTCAAAAAGTATAGGAAGAGGAAATATCAAAGAAAAATATGATAAATTCAAGCGTTAAAACTAATTCTTACACTGTGTGACTTAGCTTACAGCTTTACTTGTTCCTCCGAAGCTAGGCCCAGTCACATAGCTGGCAACATACTTTTTTAAACTATCTTAATTATTAATGGTAACGTGTTGAGAACATACGAAAAAATCAGCAACGTGGGATTCGTCAATCTTGGCAAGGAAAAAATATATTCTAAAAATTTTTTAAACTTACAACCACTATATTTAAAAAAAATGAGGTAGTCATTGAGGACTGCCGACAGAAGTGAAAACTTAAAACTAAAATAACAGTGGATTTTTTTTGGAAACCAAAAAAACCACTGATATTTAAATTGATGTAGTACCAAAAAATAAAAACTTAATAATTTGTAAATGAAAATTTTAACATGAGTCTGGTATTCGCATCTATCGGCACTCCGAGCAACAAATACATATATTTTATATGGTTTATTTTTTAATCAAAACATATGATGCGCTGCGCAAGTCCAGTACAAAATGTCGATAGAACATAATTGACAACTTAAATGAATTTCAATTAACTTTATTTTCAACATCATTTTCATTGTTTGCGTCATGATCATCATTTACTTCAACAATACTTAAATTATTTGTACTATTAATCATTTCATTATATTCCAAAAAGGATACAATAGGCTTGTGGTAACTGAAGTAAGAAACAAAAATATTTGATTGGAATTTATGTAAATATCTTATAAAAACCACATCGATCGTTGTTTTATATTTAGTAGTGCTGAGTTTTCATGCAAAAATTCAATTAACGGTAGATTTTTATCATCTGCAAAGTTAATATCGAAGTTTCCACTTAATATCATGGGTATATCGTCAAATTTTTCCCCAAATCTTTTTTCGAGTATTTCAGAACCTTCTTTTGTATAAATCATCAAATTTAAAAATAGAAATTGTTGTATTTGCCTCATAGATTTTCCAGGTGAAATATAAACGGCCACCATGAAAATGTATTGTCCATTTTTGGAAAGACAACGAGCGACGCATATTTCACCAATACCTGAAACATTAACACCAATTCCTCTGGTAAATTTGGTGTGTATGTCCATATATGAAGTGACAATGTGTGATGTATCTTGTGTGTTGTGATAAATAGCTGCCCCCGCCGCAGGAACGTCAGGCCTTTTGTAACTGACAACAAAATTGAAATTCGTTATCTCGATTGGTATTTCGTTTTTTATACGATTTTCTGATAGAAGTAAAACATTTGACATTTTTACCACAGCATCATTTTTTAGATCAGCTTCATGTGCATGTAAACTTTGGCAATTCAATGAAAACATAGATAATCGAGGCCTCTTAGACATGAATTCAAGAAACGTTCTAGTGTCAGTTTGTAGTGTATTGTTTTGTAACCTTTTCAATTCTAACGTTAGATCCTCTGGATGACTTGTTGATCTCTTGTGATGCTCATCTGCTTCTGAAGTATTCAGAGGGATTCCTGTTCTACCAATCCAAAATTTCCAGCTGTCTCTAGTATTTTCTTTAGTAACCATGAATAAACCTTGAATCCTTGTTACACTTGTCAAAGCTACGTATACTAATTCTCTAGGATGTTTGCGATCGTATTCATAAACAATAGCATCATAAGTACCTCCCTGTGATTTATGAATAGAGCAGAAATAAGTGGAAAATGTTTTCGTTTCGCTAATATAGTTTTATTATTATTAAGTGGTATCGATGATGTCTGAGACGTGATTGGCACGGCATCGTTGTCAAGATTGAGTCGTGCACTAAGATTTCTTGATTTTGTTGCCCGTCGTCGTCCACATGATTTTGGAAATTTCACCCAAACTCTTACGATGTCACCATTCTCACCTCTCTCCACATGATATAATATTATTACAGTGCAATTTGACAATCCATCCGCAACGTCTACGTTATAAGTTATCATGTAAGTTCGGTTGAGAACTAAAATTAGTTCATAAGGCAATCCACCAGTATCATCAGTTCTCATTTTATGCAACTTCTGCCTGACGAAATTTTCTTGTTCAACATTATGACAACCAACAAAAACATCCGATGCCAAAGATATTATTTTGTTTTCTACACTATTTAAAATGGAATGATTGTACTCATTTACCGCTGCGTTCGTAAATATGGGTCTTATTCCTTCAGGGCATACTGACTGAGCTTCTACCTTTGTAACAAACCTTGATTCCATCACTTGTATTTATTCCTTCGTTAAAATATTGCCATCTCCAATCTTCGTTAAAATTTCGGCAAACTGACGATCTTCTTGTCTCATGACTTGTTTCAATTCAAATTTTTTAAATTTTCGGTCGATGTTTCACCAGTCATTCTCCTTTTAATTCTTGAGGATTGGCGTGGCTTTTGTATATTTCCTGGAAATCTGTTGTATATTTCCATCATTCCTTTTATTACAAATGTCTTGCCACTACCGGCTGGTCCAGTCAAATATACAAGCAATGGTTCTCGCATTGGCTCATCTGCAGATATCAGGTGGTGCATTGTATGAAACAAGATTTTTCGTTGTTCCTCATTGGCCCGGCGCATAAGATCATAAAAATCGTTATTGGAAACTATGTTTTCTTTCTTTTTAGCGATAGCTCCAAGTTTATTCAGCATTGCAAGTTTTAAATCATCATTTATCACTGCATTCGGATCATTGTACAAATCTTGAAATAGATTTTCATCAGGAAGTCTACCAACAACATCTCTTATTTCTTCATTATCATCTGCAACTTCTTCGCGACAAATTTGTAATGTTTTTGCAATGTTAATGTTGGACTCAAACTCTTTCCTCCGCTGTAATATTAGACCTACATTTTCATCGTATAAATTAATAAATTTCATTCCTTCAAGAATTTCTGCTTCCTCATGACGAAATGAAATGTGTAGAGTTACCATTTCTCGCCTATATTCGTTGAAATCAGTAGCCATGTCATAATTACGATAATGTATTACTCTCGGTTCATCTCGTTTGATAAATATTCCCTTGTCATTTTTGTAATACATAGAAACAAATTGGGCGAGAGAAATATTTTCTAAATCTGCAGGTCTCTTTTCATACTTATCGAACCAATTTTCTTTCCATATATCTGTGCAGTCATCACTCAATTCACTCAATTCCTTCATGGTCTTTTTTATTCTGTGTCTGTCAATGGGCCATACAGTCGGTATATGCACAATAATAGTTGAACTTTTTGACATAGGCTCTTTCAACAAATACCAGGCAGCTTCTCGACTTGTTATCTCCGTGTGATTCAAAAGATTGATACTAATATTTTTAGTGATGTCAAATATATCGAATTCCGGGTGTTCAGCTATGATTTCAATTATTTTCCTTTGTAAATTACTAACACCTCGGTTCGTCTTATTGACATATTCCACCACGTAAGCTGCACACGAATATTCTTCTGTTATAAATTGAAAGTCTGTATTATATTTGACAATGTTAAATATAAATGGATTAAAAGTATGGAAGCATTTTTCATAAGGTTGACGCTTCGGAAAAACTCTTGGTCTATTGATTCCTGCACGAATGATAATAACATATTCCTGATCTGAATTAATATTATTATCTTCATAAAATGTTTGGAAATCATCGTATTGATAATTTTCCAGATTTCGTCTGAGAGCAAAATATGCTTTATACTCTTTAAATCCATCTTCGGTGTCTTTCATCGGTGTTAAAATCATTGTGGTCTTAATTGGCATAAAGGGAGCTTCAAACCTACGTTTCTGCATCCTTTTTGATGCTACTCCTTTGTAGCATATAAAGGTATGCTTATGTGTTGTAACGTAAATTTGTGCCTCAAGGCACCACGTTATCTATAGCTGACCCAAGCTATTTTCCCTTCCTTTAATTTACTCTTTCGAGATGGGCGCCAGGCGCTTACGCGCCGGGGGACAAATAACGAGATGTTTGGCCAGACTCAACCCAGGCTAGCTACAACTGTTCGAGGCAGAGTGGGTGGTGCGGATTGTCAAGGTAGTCAAAAGTCCAGACCGTCATTAAATAAAACCAATTTATAACAATAAAACCAATAAACAAAAATAATAAATAAAGTCGATGAATAAAATCAATAAAATAAAACTAATAAGTGAAGTTCAAAAACAAATTAGTAAATAAAACTAAACAAAACAGTAAGACTAAATCGAGGAATAAAATAAAATAAAATAAAATCAATGACCAATAAATAGAGTCAACAAATGAAACAAATAAATAATGTAGCTAAAGTAGAATTCACGAATAAAATCAATAAAAATAGGATAAATAACAACTAAATAAAAGAAAAAAATAAAACCAATAAATAATTCCGACAGCAAGGCAGGTACGGGATTTACAAATGCCCCTCGGGCAGATAGTTTATTCAACCAGAATGATTATAAAGTTGTCAAAGTCTTACACTAACAAAAAAAAGGTAGAAGAAAATATCCCGTAAAATTACTCTGAGTTTTCTTGTTTCACAATTTTCAAACTTAATTACTTCGGCAGTAAGTATTATCCCAGCTGTCGCTCCTTCTCTCACACACGCATACGTAAGCCTCATTTTACCTGGCTCTCTACCGCCTATTCAAACCAAATCCCGAACACAACTCCGAACGAATAACAGAAAATCGAATAAAGCAAACTAACAATTCCGGAGGATAACTCGCTCGCGATACGGCGTATGCCGGGTCAATCCCATAGACTCAAAACAACACATTGACAACGGGACGACGGAAGGTCACGTACGCGAAACCTTTAACGGCTCGATCGTTTCAATAAAGGCCGTCGTATAACGAATATAATTTTTAGACAGGGGAGTTCTGTCTAACGATAAATCCCTTATCTGTCAATAAGTCAATACGCAACGACCATGACACAACGAATAAAATAAATTAAGGAAAGAAGAATATTGATAATAATTAGTAAAATGAAATATCACAGAATGCACCGGCAAATTTAACGACGCAAGATACGTCTCGAACCGTTCAAATCCTACACTCACATACACAATACGGGATGACGGCCGATCACGCACTAAGCGACTTTCAGTAATGTAAAGGCGAAGTCCGAATAAATAAATAGAAATAAATAAAAATAGAAATAAATAAATAAATAAATAGAACAAATAAACGCCAGTTAATTTTGAATGATAGGCAACGCGGTCTATCACGTATCAGTCCCCTTTACACAAAACCTCGACAACGGGACGACGTACTAACGGGTACGTGACATTAGAAATTACATACTAAGAAATATAAAACACGGCGTGGCTTATTCCCGGCTTTACCTAACAAGCGATATCGTTGTTACACTCTACAAACGGAACCTGGCCCAATACAAATGCATACTCTGCGTGCGGGATATAGAAGTTGCAGGTATGAACCGGCTCGAACGGACTTATTTGTCCTCCAAGAATCGAATAAAATCAAAGACCGGGGAAAGAAAGCGAGCTCACCGAGACGATGCTGCAGCGTGGTTCTCTGGCTTCCGGGAAGATCCTCGTAGGCTGGTACAGAGGTTGATTTGAGATGTGTCGACTGTAACTTTTGTTTCGATTGCGTGATAATCGCCTTCCTTCTTTCTTTATACGAACGTCGCAAGAGTACCGTGGGACCCAGGTATCTTTAACGCAACGTCTTACTCGCTCAACGATATCCGGGAAAAAGCCCGGAGGTCCTGCCGGCACGCGTGCCTGTGAACTATGATCCCCACTTAACCCGCCAAACTCGGTTAATTGGGGGAACCTGTGTCGCACGATGACCGCGACTAGCCCTCAGCTGGACGATGTATAAATTAGCAACGGACAATACCAGCGTTGCGTAGTCCCGCAGATGACCCCCTGAGACATAGATTTCCGTGGGTCGACGACGGCCAAGGATAGCATTTGGTGCGTCGTGCGGGAAAACGACATATCCCGACTGAGAAAGACGTAAAATATCGGTCCGAAGCTTCCAGTTGTTAGATGTGTTGCTCTCTTCCTCCTCGAACTCCCTCTCCGTCCCCCGGTCGTATAAATCAGAATACATATGTTTTAAAAAAAAAGAAAGAAAAAAAATTAAACAAAGTCCGGCAACTACCAACTACAGCCCTGCGAGATCGCTTTGGTGATCGTCGAGCGAGGAGGACGCAGCGCTGGAATATTTCACCATGTTACAGTGTCTGTAATTTAATATTATCAGACACCTCTGCTGCAGATACTAATATGAGGAAGTCCATGAGATTGATGGCTTTATTATAATATTTTCCAAGTGCGTTTTCAGGAGCATTGTCTAGCCAAACTAAAATGTGCGCATGAGGACTTCGCATTATGCAAGTAATGGCGTCTTCATTAATAAGTCTTCATTCATAAGTGGGCTCTTTTCTATAAAATGTAAGGCTGCTGCATCTTCAACGGATAATCCAGAATTATATTTCAAATTGTGCAATAATTGAAGTAACTTCGGCCATCCTATTTCGTTAACACTTATTGTAAAAAAAAATTGTTGACTTGCCATATTGCTTATCATTGCGAACAGATCCTTTTTTCTTTCTGACCAATAATATGCGGAATTCGGAATTGTGCGTAGAAAAGCCAAATTACTTTCAATACAGCCATGTATGTAATTTTCTGATTCTACTTGTTCTTTAGTGATAGTAGTACCTTTTCCGATGTGTTTGAACGCAATAGAAAGCGAATCTCGTATTCTTATTCTCATTATTTTCATGGCCAAGTATAACAAATGCTGGGGGTAACTCCTCGCCGATCAGATCGTCTAAGCTCACTTGTTGCCATCATAAAAGGTGTGACTGTAACGCCATGACGAAAGGTTCTAAATTGACCCAAGTAGATTTGCGGAAAAGATAGCTCTTCTGCGTGTTCATGAAATAATAGACTAATGGGAACATTGCCTTGCTTCTTCCACGGAGCAATTCTTAGATACATTTCGTTGTTCCACATTAATGTTTGTTGCTGTGCGATTAAGCTTTTGTCAATTGGTATTTGTTCAGAAATGTCATTGGCACCATCTTCATCGTAGATAATTTCATTTTGCACATGATCCTCGCCGTTAAAGAAATTACCATCAATCGTAATACCATAAGACATATAAAGAAGTGTATCTTTTAAGTATTGCAACCACGCTTTTATTTTTCTTTTGTTTCTAAACTATGAACATAGCTGGATTTGTGTATTTTCCTTCTCTTGATGTGGACGGTAATATTATAATCGTCATCTACATTTCGTGGTAAGGTACGTACCATTGTATTTACCTCTATCGGAATATTTATCACTTGCCCATAGATTCCAAATTGACCGTGAACATGTCAAAGTCTTCGAATTTGCATAAACGGGATTCTTGGAGATATAAGCCGTTCTGTTACCAAATCTAATGGGAATTTTTAAAGATTTTCCGGAAATGGTGGATACTTAAATCCATTATATACCGAAAGTGGTGGAACACGATTCTTCTAAATTGTTGTTAAGCAAGTTGAGCAAATTTTAACTTCTACTATATCAATATTGATAAGCATTGTTTTTATAAATTCAATATTAGGAGATGTGTCCTTGTTAAGAAAAATGTTTCAGTCTTTTTTAAACCTCAGTCTATCGCAAATGTAATTTTTTTTTAATTCTCGATGTGCCCTGGAGTTTCGTTCGAAAGAAGAGTATATTTGCACAGATAGATTATGTTGAGAATCCATATTTTGTGTATTATATAGAACATTACTTGAAGAAATATTTTGAGTATTTGATTCATAATTTGTTGCTATTGGTTCATGTAAGTGTAGAACGTGGTTCATCTGAACTGGTAAAGGAGGATCGTTGGGCATTTCATCGTCATTATCTGAATGCGATACTGGAACGTACAGTTCATTACGTTTTAATAGACTAGCAGTGTGAGTTGGTGGGACATATGGCACATCTCGTGTTGATGGTCCTGCTATTTGTGAGGTATGGTAATGCTGACACTTAGAAACATGCTTTGCAACTGGTTTTGAGGATTGATCCGTCTGTAAGTTAATCAATTTTGTGGCCCTTTACTTATCTCTATAACGCTGACTTTTTTGTTTGTCCTTTTCTCTACGGCGTATAATCATTTCCTCCGTCTCAGTTGTTGTTGTTGTTAATGGTTGAGAATTAGGTGAAGTAACTATTGCACTAGATTTCGTCTTATTCTTATCTCTATATCGTTGACATCTAATTTTATTTTGTAATTTTCTTTTCTTTTCTATATTTTCATCATTTCTTTCTTGACTCATGTCACCATCGGAGATATCCGCTTCTACTAATTCGTCTTCAGCGTCTTGTATTTTTCTTTTACCACCGTCTGAAGACATCTTCAATTTTTTCTACGTAGTGTGGATCTAAACAAATGAAAAAGTGGTATTGAGGAACACTAATTATTTTACAACATTTTTTGCAAAACACGTATTTTATGTTTAATAACAGCAACTAATAAACAATCATTTCGGAAAAATCAATCTTGCCATATAAGAACATATATTCTGAAATGAAAATTTTGATGAAAAAGATTTTTTTGATTTTGACTCCGCGATTTTTACAACTTAAAATTTCAATAACATGAGGCGATAAACAATTATTTTGTTGAGTAATGTATATATTTTTCAACCGGAAATTTCAACAGTACATACTAATAGACTCCAAAATTCAAATAATAAGAAAAATTTTCAATTTAAAATTTCGAGAACAGAAGGTAATAAACAATAACTTTGCATTAGTAACCATATTTTCAGAGTTCAACTCATAAATCTAATATTATAAAATTTTACGGAGTTTGTAATTTGGAAATTCACGGCAAAAATATGATTGAACAACTAGAAATTTGTTTGACCACGCTAGTAAAATAACCCCTAAGCCACTATGAAGTACCCATTGAATGACGTATGGCAGAGGTTAAATATCAAAGACAAAATTGCGTAACGATATTTATACGAGTATTGAAAATATGTATACATGCTTTGTTTATGTTATTCATTTTTCTATACTAAAATAGTAACATGTTAGATACTCACTGTTGTATCTATATATAATCAATACACCGTATACACACTTTAATCTTTCCACGTAGTCAATTTAATTATACTTCTATACATCCACACTGCACTAATATTCCACTCTTAAAATAATGTAAAATAGTACAGATAAGCAATAAACTGTACGTAGATACGATGTTTTACAATGTATATCCTTCCACGAGGACTGAAGACACGAGTTAATAATGCATATGCTACGTGCTGGCGTACTCGCTGCACGCGTACTCGTCACAGCTACATATATAATGTTAACACTAGCATGTCGGTGATGCGAACACACGATATTTTACCCACACAAGAATCGCTCGACCTGGCCTAAGGAGTGGGAAGCATGTCGGTGACGCGAACGCAGGATATTTTACCCATGCAAGAATCGCTCGAGCTGGCCTAAGGAGTGCTAAACGTGCCTAAAGAAGTTTTCACTTGAAAAAAAAAGTATATTATACTATATCTATTTCTCATCATGGCACCAGTTGATATCCTGTAAATTCGACATAATCGATTCCACGACTCATGAAATTCTTCAAAAAATACCCGGCACGATCATAAGTACATTTAGTAGTTACAGAAATCATATTCACTCGAAATTGTATTTACAACATGTAAACAATGAAAATAGCATCGCTTACATATGCTTGTAATTGATAAAAAATTGGACCCTGTTGCATTCTTTGTACGGCCATGTATCGATCTTGGGTGTTTCGCTCGAAACTTGCGAGCGGTGCTCCGTGGTTCAATAATTTGTCGATCAATTGACCTCTTCTTGATTTCGGGAAACGTGGGGAATTCCGGAGCGAAGGAGTATTTTTTAAATAACAGCTGGCCTTCAACATTCGGCTGAATTGAAAGTAATTTCAGCGTTCCAGGAACAATCGTAGCTTCTTGAAATCTTTTGGCCAGACGTTCCGTAGCGATTTGGTGTGTTTCCTTCGAGCTAAAGTAAATCGAAGTTGTAGTCATGTTCTGTTTAGCCCAGCTAAACAAAGCCAATGGCGTCAAAGTTTGGCCCTCTGATCTCCTAGCTTGGAGACTGGCACGGGCAGCAAGTCGTTTCAAATTGGCACCAATCCCATGGCAGACTCCTTTGCCGTGAGCAGTACCGAAAAAGTGCCATTCTGCGGGAAGCCCCAAATCGTTCTCATGATACAGAGGGTTTGAATAGTTGCATCTATTGTAGTATTGTCCAGCCCCGCCAGTCAAATACACAACTTTTTTTGGGTTAAAATTTGCCTTCAGGTGATCGGTGGATATTTTTTTTAATTTCTGCACAGCCATAGTATTATGTGCAAGTCGTCCGAAAAAATCACCATCGAGCCGTGCTGTATTTCTCCTCCGTATTTATAATACTCGTAGTACACTACGGTATGAATAGTGCACTAGTCGTTATTCTAGTGTAAATTTTGAATAGCGTTTTGCGTTACGAACGCATATTTATTGGCAAAATCGCACTGAATCAGGAACTCACTGTCTATCAATTTTTCATTGCGATAATCGAAATATTTTGTTTGTTGACGCGCGACGTACGCGAGAATCGTAAGCTTAATAATTTTTTCACATAGTTCCTCGATAAACAGATCACCAGAAAGAACTCGTGTCTGTACCGCTAATCGGTCCGTTTCGGTTCAACAGCGGAATTGCACACTGTTAATATCTTCTAAATCGAATATATTTCAAATGTGATCTGCTAACCGTTCTGTTACTGGGCAGTTCACGCACTCTCTGAGGTAGCAATCTGCGTTGGATGTTTCACAAACGATGATGTGAGAAGTGAAATCATCATAATTTTTTAGACGCTTTCGAGAAGTTAACAGCATCGATAACTTTACATTCTCATGACACACATACACACACATACGCGCGCGTGCGCGCAGTGACTACCGCTAGCACCAGCTAGAATGCAATGTTTTGGACGCTGCTTACCAAACGTCGAAAAACTGACCGGTAGATCCGTATGCGTCACTGTGTAAAGGTTGCAGCTCTCTAAGATTGCAGTACCCGAAACGTTTCTGTTTCTACTCGCGGGTACCATCGGGTGGTTTCACCAATATGAAGTCTTTTTTACCCGCCATTATCCGACTATTTTCGTCGTTTTCATAGAAGCACGTTACAGCTTTCGTGATCAAATCATTCAATTTCTTGTCTTCTTTAGGATTCGATAACGTTAGAATCCCTTCAGAGCCAACTAAGCTCCGAGCTTACTGTGTCATTTGGCGTGACGTGTGAAAGAAACTAGCTGTTTTTCAGATGCTCAAGTCTTTGGGAATCAGCGTGAGAATTAGAATATTTTAGGATTCAGTTGTTGTTTGCTGGAACTCTTCTTTCAGCTGCGTAAGCACCGTCATATCAGCTTGGACTAGCTCGACCACCGCCTTGTCAACGTAAACATTTGTCTTTTTCCTTTGTTGGAGGATACGACACATCATTGTTCTGGCTGCTAAGCATAGGTTGGCTGATGAACTCAGATCGACTGCTAAGAGTGGCTTGAGTAGAGAGCATCGTTTCGTTCTACGACAGTTCTCCGTCAACTTTTTTTTCTGACACAACCTGACTGGAGTGTGTCAGTCATTGAAGTTGAAGCAGCGTCACATGTTGTCAAACCGGATCTGGCAATTCTTATGATTTCACAGTGTCAGCAGATGCTATTTTCGGTTTGTACTTTAGGATACTCTTTCTACAGTGACCACGTAATTTGCGCCCTTCAACATACTTCATTCTACTGGCATGTTCAATCAAGGCGGGTCGTGAATTCGATTTTCTCAAGTGCTTTTCATTTCAAAGCATTGCGACACTGATTATAAAAAGCCATCGCTCCAATTATCGTCTTGCACTAAGATATTTCCAGTACGTTCTCTTTCTCATATCACATCTGATGCATACGACGACACATTCACTCGGAGTTATCAAGATTTTTTTAGAAGTATTGTTACGAATGAACGCTGGCTGAAAGCAACGGTAACAAAGGCATGACAGCAGTTGTGTCGACCACATTACTGCTATGTCCTTCACGTCTATTTTTCCTCTTACCCCCTCCATGTGTTTCACTTACACATCTACAGTTTAGTGTTAAAAAACCGCGAGGTGAACCCACTACTGCAAACAGCGCGTAGGGTAGCCTCAAGGGGGAGCTCTCTCCCGGTCTAACGGTGCCCGGGCGGTCGGAAGAACAGTAGAGTAAATGTAAAAATTTCAACTGTGTCAACGTGTCTACAGACAATTTGCCGATTGGATCAATATAACGTTTTTGTCTATTAAAAATACGGTGAAAATATTTTTTTCAAGAAACATTTTTCTTCCTTGCCAAGGGTAGCGAATCCTACTGTGATATAACATAAGTAGATATAGTATCGACCGTAGTTCAAAATTATCGATTGCGTATAAATAAGGTGGCAGCACCTCCGGCTATGCGAGAACCTCGAATGAGTTCGCCTCTCTAATAGACTCACGGACATAAATAAGAGCGTTACGCTTAGTTGGTTGCATACGAGCGTATGTAATCAACGCCTCTCCCTAATCGTCCGCCGGCTCACCGAGACACCACGTTATTCACACTTATCCGTGTGCGATTAAAATAAAGTACATAGTTTTATCGTGTTATGCCGATATCGCATAATTGGGTTATTACGGTAATCAGGATAATATTAAAAGTTATGATTTTTGGGATAGTTTGCCGATAAGGAGATATATATTGTAGCGAATCGGCTAGACAACAGTTAGCGAGATGTATGGTGTGCCCTATCGGCTCACTATACTTAACCCGTTCCGTTACCCGTGTGAACCCCGTAGTTTCACCGTACCGCGTTCAAACAAAACCGATACATTCAATGTTCAAGAACAATTGCGCTATACTCCATTAATTACGCTCGGCGCACATAATAGAAATAAATCGCAAGGCGAGGAACTGCCGTGCCGCGTAGCACTCGCCCCAGTCATTGCGAAGCTGTCGCACATCACACATATCATCGAATAACTTGATTAATAAAAGTATAGCTTCGCGCGTGAGTGCAATTATTGTCAGCATAAACCGTATCCCTGGATTATAAACAGGTATTTATAAGTGTTTCTTTTTGAAATACCATGAGGTAAAATGCATACCATCAACCGAATATAAATTATCGGTAAGGCGATGCAGCCTGTTTGATTCTGAATCACCCGTTGTATTTTATAGGGATTCAGTGACTGGGCGCATATAATCTTTAATGTTAAGACGTCCAGATTCGAAGTAATGTAAATTCGGAATCGCATCTGTAACGGAGAGAGTGTTATATATCGTCTCACAATTAATGGGTGGTGCATGGTATTGGTATGGAGCTGGTACGACCTTTGTACTGTAACGAGAAATTTGCTCCTCAACGCACCACGTTACCTATGACTGGTCCAAGTTATTTTTCCTTCCTTTTTATTTTCTCTTTCGAGATGGGCGCCAGGCGCTTTCGCGCCGGAAGGAAAAATACCGAGTTGGATGACCAGTCTCGACCCAGGCCAGCTACAGCTGTTCAAGGCAGAGTGGGTGGTTCGGACTATCAAGTCACCAATTAGTCAAAAATAAAATATGGTCAGTTAGATAAATAGCAAATACATAAATAAAATAATAACAGTAAATAATTTAAACAACAATAGCGGGTACGGGACTTACAAACTTCTTTATTTCTCCAATAAACATCAATTTAGAATTTAACTAAAATGTCCCGTAAAATTATTCTCTCCGGTGTTAACAATTTTCCAAATCCAGTTAGATATCATAATTGGAATCTCTAATTCGGCGGCGTACGTTATCCCACGCTCTCACTCACTCTCATGCCCTGCAGATGTTATATAGCCTATCTCGCTCGTTTATTTGAATCTCGACCAATATTCACCGACACAGCCAAATATTCGGTTGTCTCAACGCACAGTTCGCGATACGGCCTATTCCGAGCTAATCCCAAATACATCCAAGAACCATAACCACGGGACGTCGGGAGGTCACGTACGCGAAGCGACCCACGGCCCGCTATTACAATTTCGAATAATGTATGCCGTGTAAAAGTCACACCACCGAGACTTTCTGCGGTCCGTGAGATGTCAAATAACGAATAAATAATGGTCGGTAATTCAATAATAACAAAGAATAATAATAATAATACAATAATTAATGTGAGAATAATAATCTCGACCAATACCTCGTTGGTGGAATAAAATATAACAAATAACCAATAAATGATAAATAAAAGAATAAATAAAATAATAAATAAATAAATAAAACAGAGAAACGCCTATTGATTGGAAGGATACGCGACGCGCTATATAACGTTCTAGTCCCTTTTACATCCAATCTACAACGGGACGACGTACGAATTCGCGCACGACCTTCCAAATCGAAACGAAAGGGAACTCAAATTAACTCACATAAATCCAAAGTCTATATTTCGTTAAAATCTGTGACGCGGTCTATCCCGTTCCAATCCCACACAAACCAACACACTTCGGGATAACGGCCTAACGCGCGCACGTTTTAACTATACGACTACAGAACAGTAACAACGAACGAACTATTTATCATGGCCAGATACGCCTCGAACCGTACGAATCCCTCACAATCAAGTACCAACACGGGATGACGGCCGAGCACGCACTGCATGTATTCGCAGAAATAAAATAATGTCCAATATAACAAGAAAGATAAATAAAATAAAATAAGACGAATAAAATATTATAAATCTATAAGGGTCAATTATGCCTGAAAGTCCGCGACACGGCCTATGCCATTCAAATCCCTCACACACAATCTGACCACGGGATGATGTACCAACACGCGCGCGTTCTTACAGCAAACGACTACAGAACAGTAACAAAAAAAAAGGACAACGAACGAAGTGACTTCTTCCCGGCTCTAACCGCCAAACGATCACGATATTACACTCTACTCGACGCAGCCTGTCCCGATACGAATAGTACTCTGTGCGTGGTATATCAGAATCGCAGGTACGACTAAGTTTGAATCGAACTTTCCAAAGAATTAAAAAAAACAATAATAATCAAATAATGGCGAAAGACCGTAGAAGGGAAGAGAGCTCACCGGGGCGATGACGATGCGATGTTCCTTGCTAATCCTTCTTAACCCAAAACCGTCTCGAAATTCTCTCCTCTGGATACCATCCTCGATTTACTCCTCGTTGTTTCAAAAGATATGCCCCGGTACCCACGATAGGTGGTGATAGATTTCGACGAAATCAATGATGGAGCGGGACGATATGATACTCGCTGCTACGTCCTGTTCGCTCGACGGTAACCGGGAAAAAGCCTCGAGGTCCGTTCGGCACGCGTGCCCGTGAACTATGGCCCCCCCTTAACCCGCTAGACTCGGTTAATTGGGGGAACCTGCCTCGCACGATGACCGCGACTAGCGCCTTAGCTGGACAACGCATAAATTAACCACCGATAGTGCCGAGAGTAGCTGATAGCCGACGATGGATAACAGTGTATCGTTGGTAGATGTACGTTGAGCGGGACAGTATCCTCCAACAGAGAGAGGTGTAAAATATCGGCGAATGTAAAATATCGAATCCCGCAGTCAGCCATCGATGGATACGGCGTGGTCCTCCTCCTCCTCCCTCCATCCCTCGGTCGTATCGGACGTGTTATATATATATAAAAAAAAATACAACAAAAAAAAATAAAAATAAAGAATTAATAAAATACGGAAATCACCCCCTGCAGCCCTGGGCGATCGTGCTGGTAGCCGTTGAGCGAGGAGGACGCGGCTCGAGTATTCTGCCACGTTACAGTACCCCTGGTTGTAATCGAGCAAGGAATCATATATTCATTGGCCACGGGGCCATACTAGGCCGTGTGAGACAGTCGTCTAGCCAGAGATTACCCGCGTAACGTACGTTGTCCTATAGCGCCTCTCGCTCACCGCCTACATCATCACAGCAATTTCAATTGTAAACATTGAACCGAACAGATAAGTGGACCCCTTCGTAGATTTATATATGTACATAGAATTGTCGAATCCGATTGTATTATTATTAATCTCCGTACGTGTTAGCATTGATTATTCATGTAGCTACTCAGGAATAGTATGTGCGTGCATAATTTATATAATTTGTTTATGATTCGTATATTTATGTATAATTTAATGATAAAATATTGTTTGTAATGCTTCGCACATGCGCTATGCCTGTGTGCCTCCATTTGATTTTATACGGACACCCGATGGTGAATGGCAATAAAAAAGAAAATAGTTAATTAATCACCAAATGAAATTATTAATGGTCGATTGAGAATTTCATTGAGTGGTATCCTTTTTCGATATACAAATAAAATTAATTTAAATCAACAACACCGGTGCAGGACAGGTCATTATTTATATTCATCTCTTGAGCCCCAGAATTTCTGATAAATAAAGAGTTTATAAATTACACAGGGAATTATATATATATATGAAAGTATAAGACATAAAGAGAAAACAAAAAACTAAATTTATTACAATCTCTAGTAAATAATAAACATGTGAATTTACGGTAAAAATGATAGTTGAATATTTATTATAGACAACGGCAACTTTCCGTTATTTATTGTAACGTGGCAAAATATTCCTACGCTGCGTCCTCCTCGCACGACGGATTCCAGCTAGATCTCGCAGGGCCTGGTGGGATTATGTAGTGCGATATTTAATTATTTTTTTTGTTTTTTGTTTTTTTTTTTAATTACACGATCGGATGGACCGAGAGAGAGTGAGGGAGAAAGAGAGGAAAGGACGCATCGTATTCACGAGTTTGGCTTCGGGATCCAGTAGCTCGACTTAAAGCAAGAAGATACAATCATCTTTCATCTCCCACTGTCGGGATGTAGAGCCGTTCCGTTCGATAATCATCTGCAACATTTATCCAATGGGGTTCACCTGCCGGACTGGTCTAAGCATATCTATTATTTTCTGTTAATTTATGCGTTGTCCAGCTGAGGCGCTAGTCGCGGTCATCTAGCGACACCGATTCCGCCAATTAACCGAGTTTGGCTCGTTAGGAGGGGATCATAGTTCACGGGCACGCGTGCCGGTAGGTCCTCGGGACGTTTTCCCGGTTACCGTCGAGCGAGGAAGACATAGCGTCTAGCATATCATTGTCCCGCTCTACCTTTGGGATTATTACAATCGATTGGCAAGTCGTGAGTACCGGTATCTATGTTTGGAAAACGGAATCGAGCACTGAGTTGAGAGGAGACGATTATCGAGGCGATTTTGAAAGTACCGTGAACAGTGTGGAGGCGTTTCTTTCTTTTGGAATTATCGAGGGTCGACTGGAAACATCACAGCAGCATCGTCCCGATGAGCTCTCTTTCTTTCTACGGTTTTTCCCCATCACTTTTATTTTTCGCTCATTTATAAGTCAATTAGAGCTTGGTCGTACCTGCGATTCTTGTTTACCACGCGCAGAGTATAATTGGTATCGGGACAGACGGCGTTTATTAAAGTGTAAAATCGAGATCATTTGGCGGTTAGAGCCGGGAATAAGTCACTTCGTTTTTTTGTTACTCTTTTGTATTCGTTTACTGTTAAACCGTGCGCGCGTTAGTACGTTATCCCGTGATATGTTCGTGTATGAGGGATTTGAACGTTATAGACAGTGTCGCGGATTTTTCAGACTAACTGACGTTTATTGATTTACATTAATTTCTTTATTTTCTTTTATTAATTTTATTATTTTTTTCGTAAACTTACACAGTGCGTGTTCGGCCGTCGTCCCGTGTTTTGTACGTTGTTGCGAGGGATTTGCACGGTTCGGAACATAACTCGCCCTGTTAAATTGTCCGTTATTTTTATTGGATTTTATTCGACTACCACAGGGACTATTATTATTATTATTATTATTATTTTGGACGTGAGTTATTGTATCATTGTTTTCTATTTTACTTTATTTAATTGGCCCTGATGAGTTATTATTTCGCGTATGAGTTATTCTCGGTTTTGCCTTCATACGACTTTCGAGGATTAGAACAATGAGAGGCTTCGCGTACGTGACCTTCCGATGTCCCGTGACTGTAGTTATTTTGTGTGTAGGATTGACCCGGCATCGGCCGTATCGTGAGCGAAATTTTCGAGGATACTTATTATTTGATTTTGTTTGACTTTATGTTGTTTGTTCCTACTGTTCTCTGGAATTCTGTTAGACGAGAATCAATTTGAATTGTCGGGAATCGATCGGGATATAAGCTATGCGGGAAAGTGTGAGAGAAGGAGCGAATGCCGCGATAACATTTGCTGTCGAATTAATTAAGAGTATCCACTGTTAAACACCAGAGATAATTTACGGGATCTTTTCTTTAACCTTTTTTTTTGTTATTGTGATATTTTGCCAAACCCGTAATCATTTTTCTTTTTTTAAATAAATAAACGATCTGCCGAGTGGCATTTGTGAATCCCGTATTTGTATTGTTGTCCGAGTTATTTATTGATTTATTTATGGATTTTGTTTAATAGTTTATTTATTGATTTTATCTGTGGAATTGATTCATTGACTTTATTTATGGAATTGACTTTATTTATTACCACCTTGACAGTCTGAACCACCCAGTCTGCCTTGAACAGCTGTAGCTAGCCTGGGCTGAGTCCGGTCAACAACCTCGTTATTTTTCCTCCCGGCGCGTAAGCGCCTGACACCCAACTCGAAAGAGAAAAAATAAAGGGAGGAAAAATAGCCCCAACCGACTACAGATAACGTGGTACCTTGGAGGTGCAAATTTACGTTACGCTATTAAGTGTCAATGAAAGAATGATACAATAATTAGCTGTTTTCCAGTATTTGACGAGGAACCAACCTGTTCTGTTCGAATCTACCTTTAGACTTTAATATTTCGGGCGAGTCCGACCCACAATCAACCGTTCAGATTGATGTTAAACTTTAGACTGATTTTCGTAAAAGCAGTTGCTAACTGCGTTCACGAAAATCCCTTCGTTAGCGGTTTTTGCGTTAGCCTATCGTCGATCGCCAAGCGAGTGCCCTCATGCTGTGTCGTCGTTCTCGGTGTCGATCGTACGATAGGGCATTGGACTTCATTTCCTGTCTTGACCGAATTCCAATGTTTCGTTAGCTGTGTCAGCTATGGAATATACCATGAAATATTCCGCGGCACAACAATCGTGTCAATCCGTACTAGGTTTTAGAGCAATTTTTTGAATCGCAAAACAGTTACTTCGAATACGATCACAGGTATGCTATCAATGCAATGTTTATCCAATATTTAGGGTTTTCTTAACATATAAATCTAAATCAAACAACCGTGCCTCGTTCGCACAGGACGGTTGGGCCCAAATGGGTATGTAGTATACTTCCCAACGATTAATGCCGCACGCGTCGTTGTACCTCGCAGTTACGAAGCACCTTGCCGTCCGTGCATGAATTAGCCTGAGGGTTGGTATGAGATATTGCACCAAGCATCATACTCCAAGGGGATTGATAGATTGTCGACAGTACCGGGTCCGTTCAGGATATTTAACCCTTTGCACTCGGGAGGTGTCTCGTTTACCCAACAAATGGTGAGCGAGAGTCGACGGTACTGGGTCCGTTCGGGATATATACAGGGTGCGCCATCTATTATGTTGGTATGTAAACATTGAATAACTTTGACATTTATCAACCGATTGACTTGAGTATACATGTTTTTGAAACGTCAATTCAGTACAATTTTAATCATGAATCGCTTCATACCGAAACAACGCGCCGAAATAGTGACGCTGTACATTGAAAATAGTCGTTCAGTTGTGTTAACTCAACGTGCATATCGTCGAAAATATCGTGGCCAACAAGCACCGTCTGACAACACTATTCGTCGTTTGGTGTCGAATTTTGTTGAGCACGGGACAGTGGGAGATCGTTCACGTGCCGTTCATCAACGCCCAAGACGTTCCAACGAACTGGTTGAAGCGGTAAGAGAGTGTTGCCGAGAACCCACATGTGTCGTATTGTCACCGCGCTCAGCATTTTGGCGTCAATGGAACCACTTTGCGTCGCATTTTGAAGGATGTTTTGCATTTGTTTCCGTATAAAGCGCAATTGACTCAAAGAATATTGTCGACAGACCGTCCAAGTCGTTTGGAATACGGCCAAACAGTCACTCGAATGGTTGACACTGAACGTGATTTTTTAAAGCAAATTTTGATGACCGACCAGGCCCATTTCACACTCTCTGGCGTCGTTAACAAGCAAAATTGCCGCATTTGGGGAACGGAGAATCCATACGAGATCCATGAAACACCATTGCATGACCAAAAAGTGACTGTTTGGGCCGGCCTTTGCGCCAAAAGAATCATTAGGCCATTTTTCTTCAGAGAAGGTGAAACAGTCGATGGGAATCGATATCGGTGGATGTTGGCTAATTATGTCTGCCCACAAATGTGTGAAAAAGGTCTGGACGGTTACTGGTTTCAACAAGACGGTGCGCCATGTCACACTGCAAATCAAACAATGGAATTGCTGCCACGAAAATTCCCTGGACGTCTGATGTCAAAAAATGGCGACATTGACTGGCCACCCAGATCTCCAGATTTGACCCCTCCAGACTTCTTTTTGTTGAAAAGCAAAGTGTACGCCAATAAGCCTCAGACCATTGACGAGCTCAAGGCAAACATTCGTGCCGAAATCATCGCTATACCGCCCGAGATGCTCGAAAAAGTAATGGAAAACGCAGCAAACAGGGCACATTTTGCTTTGGCCAATAAAGGCGGCCACTCGATTGATGTTGTATCAAAAACTAGTCCAAATAAATTGTAAAGGACCAACTTAAATAAAAATACCTCATATATGGAAATCGGTTGTTTTTTTTAAGTTATTCAATGTTTACATACCGACATAAAAGATGGTGCACCCTGTATATATATGTATATATATATATATTGTGACAGGTTATTTTTGGCGAACCGTCACAAAGTCGGGCAGGGCGGGGCTGACCGCGGTTCACCCGCTCGTTCGGCCGAGTATACCGGGTCCACTGCCGTGTCTAATCGACGGGAACCGACGCCTGCCCCCCGCGATTATGAGTCTATCATACCAGTATCTCTGATATGAGTGTGGAAGTTAGCTCCAGTAACTTTGGTGAGAAAACTCGAACGATATTGTCGTGACGGCACGCTGTCGTGCCGAAAATCTAACGTCTTTTATTATAGCGGTCAAACAGCTACAGCCCGGTATTTCGAATTTGCAATAACTCCCTTCCCGAGAATCAAAGGATCGCCGAAGGGGTTCCATCTCTTTGTTATTGTTAAAGATTTATTTATTGTAAATTCGAACGCGTGAGGAGTTCTTGTGTGTTGTGTGCGCGGGTGCGTGTCGTAGATTTTGCAAAGTTGATTGTATTTATTTTATTTACCGTGTCAATGCTATTTATCTCATTTACTTTATTTTATCACCAGTATTTTATTTATATTATTTATTCAATTATTTGTCGTATTTACTTTATTTTATCACCATTATTTTATTTATATTATTTATTCAATTATTTGTCGTATTTACTTTATTTGATCGCCATTCTTTTATTCATATTATTTATTCGATTGATCGCCACTATTTTATTTTCGTTATCGCATCTGTTTCATTCGACCGATTTATTTTCTTTCGTGCTCGTAGTCCGTTTCATCATTGTATTTATGTCATTATTTCGTTTTAACTCTTTTATCGTGCGTCATCGAATTAATTTCGGTTAAATGTTGTCACCCGTCCGAGCCCTTTTGTGAAATAGTGTAAGGAAAATTGAATTGACATGAATCCAGCACGTTACCATTTGTAGCTTTCCGACCGTGTTTTCAAGTGTACCACTTGGGCTCTCGACTGATCATTTTGTTGAATCCACTGCAATAAATTGTGTATTCTATTTTTGATTCTCTAACTGCCGTGTTGAGATTATCTGTGCGAGACCCCTCTGACTGACCCATCCATTCTACCAATTACCAAGGCTGCAGCGAAGCCGAGCTGGCCCCGTGTATTCCGCGTGCGAAATATATTTATCTCGGGAAATCATTTCTTTCCCGGGACTGGCACCCAGCACGCGGGAGCACGGACTTTTGTAACCATCCGCAGGAGATGGAAGCGTTGGAGTTGGGGAAAATTGGTTACAATATATATATATACTGGATCCGTTCGGGATATATATATATATCCTAATACCGGACCCAGTACCATCGACAATCTATCAATCCTCTTGGAGTATGATGCTTGGTGCAATATTTCACACCAACCCCCTCAGGCTAATTCATGTCCGGACGGCAATGCGCTCCGTAATTGCGAGGTATAACGACGCGTGCGGCATTAGTCGTTGGGAAGTATACCAAATACCCATTTGGACTCAACCGTCCTGTGTGAACGAGGCACGGTTGTTTGATTTATATATATATTGAAGTCGAGTATACATCGAGGTCAACTGTGCCTTAAAAGCCGTTGTTTGCGTCCTCTGAGGGGCTTTGAATTTGAGCAAGCGCTCGTGGAACTTTCGTGGCGTGACGTACCCCGTCGTTGACGCTCAACTGGCTTTGCTACCCGGCAGCCGTACTGCCGCCATTTGCATTACTTGTTTTGACACTTGTAGAATTCATCCGGCGTGCTACGAACGACAATCAAAGCTCATTAACTAAGTATCGCGTATTTTGTTCGATGTTTTATCAAATTGTAATGTGTGTTAATGTGGTTATGTGCCACGAAGTGTGAAAAGATATTCCAACACTTGGAGAGATATTCTAGTGAGACAGAGAGTGCGTCTCATTAATGTATCCCGCTATCAGATCTGTCAATGCTGGTTAGCAGGCTTGTTGAGTAAATTAGTTATTCTCACATTAGAATCATTGGTGGAATTTATGCGATATCGTTTTGAATTATCCCGCTGTAGAGTCAACATTGTGAGAGATAATTATAACTGTTAAAATGCACCGCTATCAATCTGTCAATGCAGGCCAGTCGGTCTGTCGAGTCTCAGTGTGAGATTCTGAAGCAATTATACATGTGTCTATATATGAGTATATATTTTGGGTTATAAACTGTCTGGAATAATGAAGAGCTACGTTGTCCGTATTATCCTCGCTTGGTGCGCATATGAAAAGTGATCATTCTCCCGTGAAATTGATGCGTAGATGTCATTAGGTCGTGGGCTAAAGTTCTTTGTCGTTACATCTGGATAGATGTCAGCGATTTTTGTAATATTGAAATTGAATATGAAATATGCACCTGTCAGAATAATATGCCTATCATATGTAAATGGCTTTTGTAATTGTTATGGGTTTATGAACTTGATTATAAAGTGTGCCACTTGTCAGATATAATATACATCTGACGCTTATGGAAGGAATAGCGCTCGATGCGAATATGATATGTATAATGAAAGTAATATCGCTTGATGCGAACATCATGTACATTGAAACATAATGAGCAATTGCATTAAAACGTATAACCATAATCATTCATGTAATATTACGTGCTGAATCGCAATGTATGCTGTTCATAATACACATACATGTTTGTCGTTCTACGTCTGATACTGATTTCTTATTCGAGAAGATATATTCTTATGCGTATCTAATGCGACCTCCGCTATTAATTGAATAATGTTTGTTTAGCCATATACCAGGTGTATGCATAAGTTTTTTCCGGTTTAACTAAGAGATGGTGCCAGCGAAAAGTACGCAGCGTATTAATTTGACACATACGTCATTTTGTTCGTCTGACATTAACCTACAAACACACACAAGTTGAGTCCGCCAAAAACTAGCGTCTTTGTTTTATCGTTCAGTGATCATGTCGAGTTTTGTGCCTGAAAAAGAACATTTGCGGCACGCATTGCTTTTCTTATTTAATCAAAAGAAAAAGGCTGCTGAAAGTCAACGTTTGCTGGTAGAAACATATGGTGAACACGCTCCATCGATTAGAACATGTGAGACATGGTTTCGACAATTTAAAAGTGGTGATTTCAATGTGAAAGACAGTCAGCGCTCTGGTAGTCCACAAAAATGCGAAGACGAGCAATTGCAGGAGTTATTGGATGATGACCCAACTCAAACTCAACGGCAATTAGCAGAAGCATTACATGTGTCACAAGAAACAATCAGCAGACGTTTACGAGTAATGGGGAAGATCAATAAACTCGGTAAATGGGTCCCACACGATTTGAATGAACGTCAAATAGAAAATCGCAAAGTCACTTGTGAAGTGCTGCTTCAACGCCACGAAAGGAAATCATTTTTGCATCGAATTGTGACGGGTGGCGAAAAATGGATTTATTTTGAAAACCCGAAGCGGAAAAAATCGTGGCTTTCACCTGGCGAAGCCGGTCTTTCAACACCAAGGCCAAATCGCTTCGGCAAGAAGACCATGCTCTGTGTCTGGTGGGACCAGAGCGGTATTGTGTATTATGAACTCTTGAAGCCCGGCGAAACCGTTAATACACAACGCTATCGCCAACAAATTATTAATTTAAACCACGCATTAATCGAAAGACGACCGGAATGGGCCAGAAGACATGGCAAAGTGATTTTGTTACACGACAATGCGCCGTCTCACACAGCAAAAGCAGTGAAAGACACCTTGAAATCGCTTGGATGGGACATCTTTCCGCATCCGCCGTATTCGCCAGACCTGGCGCCATCTGACTATCACCTCTTCGCATCAATGGGGCACGCGCTCCCAGAGCAGCACTTCAGCAATTCCGAGGAAGTTGGAAAATGGCTCGACGAATGGTTTGCCGCAAAAGACAAGCAGTTTTTCTGGCATGGTATTCATAAGTTACCTGAAAAATGGGCGAAATGTGTAGAAGCCGATGGCCAATATTTTGAATAAAACAAAAATTAATTTCCCTTGAAAATTACATGTTTTTTTTTACCAACAAACCGGAAAAAACTTATGCATACACCTGGTACATAGTGCTTGAACCAGCGTACCTCGTGTGCGAGGTGTGTTTATACACTATCCACTGCTCATTTTTCGTAGTCTATCGAGCCAATGTCGTGCTGAAAGTTTGTAACTACTCTCTGATCGAAAAGTACCCAGAATTTCTCATTTAAACAATCCACCCTTGAGATATTGTTAAGATCATATTTTTTCTAGGTTAGTACATCTGTCAGTTGTTTGCATGTCACTTTTAAGCCCAATGTGTCAGATAGTTTGTGCGTAATAGTTTTGTAAACAAGTCATTGTTTGGTGTACTCTGCGAATTTCGCTATGTCGAATTTAGTTGAGCAAAGAGTGTGCCTGAAATTTTGTGTTTCTAACAAAATATCATGTACGGAAGCGTTGAAAATGTTAACGGTAGCCTCCGGGGACTCGACAATATCGAAAACAGAAGCATACGAGTGGTACAAAGAGTTTAAAGCGGGCCGTACTGTGGTTGATGATTTGCCTTGTTCCGGTCGTCCATCCACCTCTGTGACTGACGAAAACATTGAAAAAATTAAGAAAATTGTGCTCGAAGATCGTCATGTGAGCATCAGGAGCCTAACAGTAAATAAGGAGTGTTATGTGAGCGTACTGAAGCGTTTGAGGGAGAATGTTCGTCGCAAGAGACCGGAATTATGGAGAAACAACTCGTGGTTTCTTCCCGACAATGCACCGGCTCACACATCTCATCTTGAACGCGACTATTTGACCAAAAACAACGTTAATACCGTTTCGCAAACCCCGTATTCACCTGACATGGCCCCGTGTGACTTTTTCCTGTTCTCACGACTCAAGTTACCACTTCGAGGAAAGCATTTTGAGACGATTGAGGCGATAAAGGAGAATTCGCAGAAGGAACTAAAGGCGAATCCAAAATCGGCTTATGAAAAGTGTCTTAAAGATCGGAAGAAGCGTTGAAATATGTGTATTGCTTACGATGGAGATTACTTTGAAGGGAATAAAATAAATATCGATGAATAATTGAACCGTTTTCGTTTTATTGACAAATTCCGGGTAGTTTTTGGTCGTAAGGTATATGAGTTGTTATGACATCAATGATAAATATCAATTGATGATGGCAAAATAAATAGCATCACAAAAGATTTTTTGATATAACTCAAAAACAGCATTTGTCATGATTATATTGGGAGTACAAATGAAAACCGCCGTTTTTTTTTTCAAATTTGAACGTTTATTGTGAAAAAATTGTTACATAATTATTCTTTAAAGTATTGCCCATCGGTAGCCACAATTTTTTCCCATCTTTCTGGCAGCATACGGATGCCGCGTCGAAACAACTGCTCGTCTTTTGAGTCGACCCACGAATCCACCCAATTTTTGGTTTCTTCGTAACAACGGAAGTGCTGCTCAGCCAGGCCATGCGTCCTCGATCGGAATAGGTGGTAGTCGGAGGGGCAATGTCTGGAGAATACGGTGGGTGGGGTAGGACTTTCCATTTTAGCGTTTCCAAATATGTTTTCATTACATGTGGCCGAGCGTTGTCGTGCAGCAAAATCGCTTTGTCGTGTTTTTGCTCGTATTGTGGGCGTTTTTTCTTCAATGCTCGGTTCAAACGGATTAGTTGTATTCGGTAGCGAGCTCCTGTGATGGTTTCATCCGGTTGCAGCAGCTCATAATATACTACGCCGAGATGGTCCCACCAAATACACAGCATGAACTTCGAGTCATGGATGTTTGGTTTGGCCGTCGATGTTGATGCATGGCCGCGGTGTCCCCGTGATTTTTTCCGCTTTCGATTATCGTAATGGATCCACTTTTCATCGTCAGTCACAATACAATGCAAAAAAACCCTTCCTTTTTTGCCATTGAAGCAGCTGTTCGTACGTGAAAAAACGTCGTTTGATGTCTCTAGGCTTCAATCGTATGACACCCAATTTCCTTGCTTTTGTATCATTCCCAAGGTTTTCAAACATTGTGAAATGGCTTGTAGAGTTACGCCCAATGAATCTGCAAGTTCTTATTGCGTTTGACATGAATCTTCATCGAGCAATGCCTCCAATTCTGCGTCTTCAAACTTTTTCACCGGTCCGGGACGCTCCTTGTCTTCCACGCCGAAATCACCCATTTTGTAGCGTTGAAACCAATCACGACATGTTCTGTCACTAATAGCAGCCCCACCACAAGTTTCTACAATCATTCTACAATCAATGACGCTTATTTGGTTCAAATTTCGATATATTCGCGCACAAAAAAGTATATGACGCCGATAAAAATTCACAAATCGAATGATGAGGAGTTGTTGGCAGATGTCTAGCCTCACCATATGACTTTTCTGATCTGCCATTTATTGACCAGCATTTACTGCTGACGCTATCTATAGGAAAACGGCGGTTTTCCATTTCTATTCCCAATAAATAAACATAAATAAATAGTAAATAGTAAAAAAAATATTACACTACGTTGTAGATTTTGTCGTAGGTTCTCAACACGTTGCTGAATACCTTCTAAAATTAGCAGTCGAATCAAAAAAAGTCGAAAAAAAAAAAATTCGATTTTTTTGCTGAAAATAGCCTTTTTAATATGAATAAAAATTTAACATATATTGCATCGAATAGTTCATGGAAAAAGAAAAAAAATTGTCGTTATGTTTTTTTATCCGACTTACCCTTTTCAATTAACAGACAAAACAAAAAAAACCGATTTCCAAAATTTGAGGCTCCAAAAATCTGAAAAAATTTACAGAGTATTTACAAATAGTATTAAAATTTGGCCAATTATAAAAATTATCTAAGAAGGTCCGAAAAAAAAATGGCTCGGTTGACGGAAAATGCTTCATATTTTCCTAAAGAATTATTATCACCGCGTGAATGCAGTCGCAAGGAGATATTCTAGCCCGAACCGTCTGTTCTGGTGTGTATCTAAACTGATTTCTGCTCTCGACGGCTCATCCGACGATCCCATGAGCATCGGGTAAGTAAGCAAGAACGGACTCGCAGTTTCAGCAGTATTGAGAAAAATGGTGAGAACTTCAGCCACGGCGCATGAGGCAAAGAGGTATGTAGATTATTTTTGTCCATGATACTAGCGCTTCACATCGTTGGATTTATAAATTGAGTTTATACATTTTTATTTACAAAGAGCTTATCTGAATATTTACTCCAAAAACAAAAGGAACGTCCGAAGGCACGGAACGCGATATCTCTAATAAGTAAATCGCAATTTTCAGTGTTTCAACTATACTGTGAGTGCAAGTATTAGTCTTTATCGACAGAGATCCTTCTTGAGCCTGCTGTGAATTTGTGATCCCTTACAATTGCCTTATACACTACAGTGGGTCAATTTCTGGAGTTGATAACTAGTGTTCTCTGCACTTGATATCCCAGATATCCCAACTGACAAGTGCGTTGACCCGTGTGATAATTTTCTCGAATAGAATCTCAGTCCCTCGATAATCAGGCTGGTCGGCAGTCTTCCTCCCTTCCTTGGTGACTGCAAGACTTATGCGTTGCTGCTTATCGGTTAACAAGTGCCTCGGTTGCTGCTTGTATACCGTACTGACCTCTGTCCATCCTTGTCTGTTTTTTGCTAATAATAACTATATTTCGTTCATTTTTCCTCATTCTCATTATGTAAAGAATATCGTGATCGGGATTTCACGATATACAACATCTATTTGGCGGAGAATGGGAATTACAGCTTATTGTGGAGAATGTCACATCTGGGTGGCAACGCATCATCGACAGTGCTGCGAAATGGCGTATTGTGCTATGTGTGTAATGGTAGTCAACGTGCGCGCTGACGTCGCAGAAGCACTGTAAGTGCCCGCCTGAGGTGTTCGTCTGTATCAGTGTGATTGTGTTATTTCTAGAGTGTCCGGATGTAATTAATAATCAATAATTACACGTTAATCATATACGTTGAATGTGGAAAGACTTTGGTTATGAAGTTATACTGGCTTTCATTACGAAAGGAAAATAAATCCTTTTTCGCTTCAAAGATTAAAGATAAACAAATAGGTCATTACAAGATTTTTGAAAAATTTAATTGTAAAATGTGACTACACATATGGTCATGTCGTCCATGTGATTAATATATACCAGAAGTAATTATATACGTATGTTTCTTATATATGTATAGTAGTAATATACTTTACGCATAAAATAATGGTCATTTTTTTTATTTACAAATAAATCATTAGTTGGCTGTACTGAACTCGGCAATAATACCCATTAAGATACACAGAAATTAATCACGCGGACTGCGCTAATTCTTGGTAGAGATAGATTACCTAGATTGAGTGTCTACGACAATGAACGTAAAAATGTACGAGTACTTTTGTTCTCAAGAAACTCATATAACAAGAAATTTTATGCCAAAATTGTGCTCACACGAAATTCTAAGTCCACATTTCATGTCAAGTTTTGTATGTATGCGTAGAGGAACTTACTTGACGTGGTCGCTGGAAAAAAAATAACGGGCCAATCAAGATATGTGGATAATAGCGGTTTTCTTGTAATTTTTAGTTTCCCCGAAAGCGAACCATAAAGTTCCGCGCATAGAATTTGATACTTAATTATCTCTATCGTAATATGATACTCCGTAATATCATAATTGTCGTTGTCATTTATTACTTTACAAGGAGGAAGAAGATGAGCTTGACCACGCCTGTAGAAGATTCAATGTTTTGTTCAACTTCGAGCACCACTCCAGCCTGTCCTCTTTTGTGTCTGCGGACAAGAGGTGCCTGCAACAGTAAATATCGATCAATGACGTAAGCTGACACGATAAAGAGAATTAGTCCAATAGCCCAAGATCCAGATCAGCATGTCGACTGTAAATATTTTGAGGTACACGACAGAACATTCTTACATTTGATTATTTGGAATGAAATCAACGAGGTAAGCTTTGGTTTATAGACTTACAAATTCAAATGATGAAAGCACACTGGATGTTTAAAGTCCAAAGGGGCTTGAAGTAAGTTTCGTTTTTGTTGTGTTGTGCGTGTTCAGTTACTATTGTTACACGTTCCCATTATTTAAGTTCACTTAAGGCTTAATTTTCTAAGATTATTAGAAAGGGAGTCGGAGGGACCGAACTATTTGACTAGTCCGTATGCCAATCATCAAGTTTCAAGCACTCCTTGCTGAACATACCTGATAGTTGTTTTAGATCCGTTTCTAACCAGAACAAGACTGTCGCTGTCTCCGTGTTGAGCTGGTCTTACGCTTTCCAATAGAAAAGTATTGGGTCGCGCGCAAATGTCGCGAGAAACCAAGCCCACGTTCGTCGTCATCACACCTGAAATTTACATTCATTTAGAGTTCAGACTATAGATTAGTCAAATATCCTTCATACATAATTTTACGTCCTGGATACGACGTCATAACGAGTATAGACAATACACTACATATAAAAAATACAAATAATGCTAAATTAAAAAAGTATATATAATGTAACGTGGAAAAATTCCGGTCATATTACAGTGCTACGTTCTCCATACTTGACGGCTCTAAGCGATCTTGCAGGGCACCATTGTAATTACTTAGGACAATATTTTTTTTGATTGACTGTGGGGAAGAGAGGCAAATAGAGAGAGAGAGAGAGAAGTAACGCATCAATGCACTCGGAAGCGTTCCTGATACGACCTCGTCAGCAACGGGAGATCGAGTCACTATATATCACTCGAGCGCACAACCATTGTACCCATCTTACCATCGAGATCTCGAGCAGTCCCGCTCGATAACCATTGCTTACGATAACCAAGGATAGCTTACTTGACCGGGATACACATCTCTCTTATTTATTCTACGAGGTCTGTTCAAAAAGTATCGCGAATTTAGTGTTTTTTCAAAAAGTATTTATTTATTCATTAATATCTATTTCGTCCCCTTCAAAGTAATTCCCCTCGGATATAATACATTTATGCCAACGTTTTTCCCAATCCTCGAAGCACTTAAAAAAATCATTTTTTGTGATCTTGTTCAGCTCCTCCTTCGATGCCGTCTTTATCGCTTCAATCGTGGCGTAGCGTCGTCCTTTCATGGGCCTCTTCAGTTTTGGGAACAGGAAAAAGTCTCAGGGGTCTGGGGAATACGGTGGTTGCGGCATCATTAGAGTGTTTTTTTTTGGCCAAAAATTCGCGCACAAGCAACGATGTGTAAGCAGGGGCGTTATCATGGTGCAAAAGCCAATTTTTGTTCTTCCACAAATCCGGGCGTTTCTGGCGGATTGCTTCGCGCAAATTGCGCATAACTTGCAGGTAATATTCCTTATTGACTGTACGACCCTGTGGCAAGAACTCATGATGCACCACGCCCCTGCAATCGAAGAAAACTGTGAGCAAAACCTTCACATTCGACCGAACTTGGCGCGCTTTTTTCGGTCTAGGCTCATGCGGCAGCTTCCATTGCGATGATTGAGCTTTGGTTTCCACGTGATAACCATAAACCCATGATTCGTCACCAGTTATGACCCTCTCGAGCAAATTTGGGTCGTCGCGGACCAAGTCCAACAGCTTCTTAGCAATGTTAACGCGACACTGTTTTTGTTCGAAATTGAGCAATTTTGGCACGAATTTCGCGGCGACCCGTCTCATGCCCAAATCATTGGTAAAAATCGAATAGCACGAGCCAATCGATATGTTTAGGTCCTCAGCAACTTCTCTAACGGTGATTCGACGATTGGCCAATATTATTTTCTTCACTTCATCAATGTTTTCGTCTGTTGTTGATGTGCTCGGGCGTCCGGCACGCTTTTCGTTGTTCGCATCTTCTCGGCCCTCTGAGAACATTTTGTACCACCGATAAACGTTGCATTGGTCCAAGGTAGCTTCACCATATGCCACAGCCAACATTCGGAATGCGTTCGCGCACTTAATTTTGTTTTTCACACAAAATTTGATACAGATTCTTTGATCCATTTTTTGGAATAGGCAAAAATCGAAGACAAGCCAAAACACGTCCAACCAAAATAGCTGTCAACAATTAACTAAACATTAAAAATGGCCGACTTTGTCAGCATAAGTGAGGGACATGAGTACCAACCTAACGCCACAAAAAAATCGAAAATCGAATATACGTAGCCCGTGGAAATTCAAAACTCGCGATACTTTTTGAACAGACCTCGGAATTTATGCGTCGTCGTGACGAGGCACTAGTAACGATCATCCAGCGACGGCGATTACCCCAATTAGCACGATTTTGGGTAAAAATAAGGGGATCATAGATCGAGCGAGAACAGCGACAGGTACTCGAGGCTTTTTCCCAATTAACGTCTAGCAAGGAGGACGTAGCTTCCGAGCGTTGCATTGTCCCGCTCTACCGTTGGCCATATTCATATACCTCAGTTTACTTGGTTCTATCGCATTCACCCCATAATCTCATAAAAGAGGAGAATCGGAGAGGATCGTTCGAGTCAACGGATTCCTGAGGCATGTGCCTTCCAAGGGACAGAGAACACTGTTGCAGCTTTCTCCCGGAGAGCCGTCTTTGCTCTCTTTGAATTTTCATTGGTTTATTGATAATTAGCGAAATTGAAAATAACAAGATCTTGGTCGAACCTGCCACTATCCCATTCTGTGCGCAGAGTAGTTATCGTTCGAGACTGTGTATTGCCCTGATATTTTTGGACATTTGTTAAATTCTGTGTCCAGGTCATATCAGAGCTTTTGAGTCAACCGGGATTCTTAGTGCACACTCACGGGATTAAGTGCGTTTTATAGATTTGAATATCAGTATCTCTTGGACTGGAGCGCCGGGGAAAAGTCACATTATATTTTATATTTTTCGTTTATTGTAAAGTCGCTTGCGTGTTAGTTCGTCATCCCGTTGTATGTTGGTTTGAGTGGGATTAGTACGACAATTGTTTATTTATATGTTTGACGTTATTATTTTTGATAAATCGTTGAGTCCATGTTCAGCTTTCACCCAGTAATTTGTGCATTTGGAAGAGATTCGTACGGTCTGAGGCGTATCTCGTTTTATTAGATTTTGTCGTTTAATCTTTGTTTTTAAAATCAGAATTATTGGTGTGACGTTTCGTCGAGTGCGTGACCATCTGTTATCCCAAATTGTTTGATTGGTTATTCGTGGGGGATTTGTACCTATCGGCTGCATCTGCATATTTATTATTTTGTTTTTATTTATTATATTATTTTCTTTACTTGAAAAATAGAATTAATAACGTCGCGTACGTGACCTTCTGTCTTCCCGTGGTCGCTGATCATGTCTGTGTGTGGGATTTGCACGAAATTAGCCGTATCACGAGCTATTTATTTTTCGAGAGATCTTATTTTTGGTGGCTGGCTACGCATCTCTACTATCTATCTTAATTTATCCGTCGTCCAGGTGAAACGCTAGTAGCGATCATTTAGCGACGGCGATTCCCCCAATTAGTACGATTTTGGATCGTTAAGAGGGGATTATAGTTCACAAGCACGCGTGCCGGCAGGTACTCAGGGTTTTTTCCCGGTGGCTGTCGAGTGAGGAGGATCTCGATTGGAATCATCTCACCGTGCCGCTATTGTTGAGATACATTTACCTGGATAAAATTCAGATTGGAAAGGGATACCCCGAGACGGTTTCTTTTGGTTGAATTTACGAGGGTTACTAAGAACATTGCTACAGCTTCGTCCCGGTGAGCTATCTTTCCTCTCTGCGGTCTTTCGTCGTCTTTTGAATTTGTATAATTGACACTATTAGAGCTTGATCTTACCTGCAATTTCTGTGCACCACGCGCAGAGTACGTGTTGTATAGGGACTAATTGCGTTTGATATAGTGTAACATCGAGATCTCTTGGGGCTAGAGCTAGGAACAAGTCACTCCGTGTTTCACGCTTTTTTGTTAGGTTATTATAAAGTCGCGCGCGTGTTAGCTCGTCATCCCGTTTTGTATTGGTGTGAGAGGGATTGGTACGATATAGACTGCATCGCGTATTATTCTGGTTATCGACGATTACTGATTCATTTATGCAATTTATTTTATCTTATTTATTTGCTTTTACCTTATTATGTTGGAGATATCGTGAAGTGCGTGATCGGCCGTCGTCCCGTATCTGGTACGTTTATGTAAGGGATTCGCGCGGGCCGAGGCGTATCTCGCGTCGTTAGATTTTCTGTTTTATTTGTCATTAATATTTCGTTTTATTGGCACCTCTTTAAATATTATTTTTTTGTTGTTTTTTTTTTGGTCTATTGTCTATTGATACCCCATGATTTATTATTTTATTTACTACTGTTGTACCGCGAACTAATTCTTTGCACATTATTTCGCCATTGTCCTCCTTTCGTGAGGACCGCTCACCAAAGTAGAACAATGTGCAAACGTCAGCATCGAGCTGCCCGCAATGACTGCAATGAGCTCGAGCTTGGAATTTGCAAGCTAAGATTATTATGAAATTATTACGAATCCATTCGACACTCGATTTCGGTCAATGGAGCAAATTAACTGCTTTGCCGAAATCAGTCTACAGTTGGACATCAACCTGAACGGTTGATCGCGAATGATAAATTCGAATGTAGATTCACACGCGAGAGGTTGGTTCCTCGTACGGTCTCGTAACCACAGTTTTATTGTATTAAACTCTTTTTACTTTTAAATAGACAACGGGAAGTAGCCGTTGCCTATAATAAACATTTCCATTTTTACATAAATTCACGTCTACACGAATTACTCGAGTTTCTACTCCTAATCGGCAAACGATCCCAGAATAATAACTTTTTAATATTATACCGATTGCCGAGTTATCCAATAACGCGGTACCGGCATAACACTACTTATTTGTCGGACTGATATTTATTATTGTATATTTTATTTATTATATTATTTCCTTTATTGAAACGATCGAGCTGATAGAAGCTTCGCGTACGTGACCTTCGTCGTCCCATTGTCGTTAAGTCGTGTTTGTGTTAGGGGGATTGCGTGTGGGTGGCGCGTCGGCATAAGCCGTATCGTGAGCTGTTCGTTCTCGAGAAATCTTATTTTATTTTATTTCGATTTTAAGTTATTTTTGTTTGAATTTTGATAACGTAGACTAGAGACGATCAGATCGAGCGCAGAATATGTATGTGAGTGTGAGGGAAGGAGCGAGTGTCGCGATTTTCACCGTCGAAATATTTAACTTACAATTAGTTAAGTGAATTAATTATGGAAAACCCAGAAATATTTTACGGGACATTTATTTTTTATTTTCCTTTATTGTAATATTTTGCCGAGCAAGAATCCCCTTCAATTGACTGAATGATTCGCCTCTATGACGTATTTGTGAGTCCCATATTGGCAGTGTTAATTGCATTTATTTATTGGAACCTCGAAAGTACGAACCACCCACTCTACTTCGAATAGCTGCAGTAAGCCTGGCACAGTTCCGTCTTAACCATCATTATATCCGCGTAAGCGCCCAGCTCGAGAATAAAAAGGGAGGAAAATAGCTGAGACGGGCTTTAGGTGACTGTGAAAAGTTGGAGGCTAAATTTACGTTACATAGGTGAGACTTCAGAGAGACAAAAGCGTTTAAAAAGAATGTATGGAAAGCACGGTTGTATATATCGAAATACCACAAGATAGTCGTCATTCCTACTATAATCGTTCATCTGTACGTAATTTCAGTGCTCATGATGAAGTGAGAGAAAGAGTACGTGAGATTCAGTCAATATTTGTATATATTGGGTCTGGAAAAAAGTACGTGGCGTTTTTCCCGTTAGATGGCATCAATTGCAAATGAGTCAGGAAACACAGATCGCAGCGACACCACTAAACACTCGTTGGAAAGGTGACACTTCGAGCGTTACTTTGAATGTATAAACATCGAAATTGGTGCAATGGTTGGAAAGTTGTTTGTGTTTGAAAATGGAGAAAAGTAATAAAAAATTGCGCTATATTTTGCAATAATATTACAACAAAGGAAAGAACGCTGCGCAGGCTTGTGAAAAAATTTGTGCCGTGTACGGTGAAGGTACTTTATCAAAATCTGCTACGCGAAAATGGTTCGCTCCCTCTCGTTCTGGTCATTTTTATGTGAAAGATGAGTCACGCTATGGTCGTTCAATCACTGAAAAAGCTGATGAAATTCTTGAAAAAGTCTAGCAAGATAAGCATATCAGCAGTGTCGATATTGTTATGGAGCTAGTCGTTGACCACAAAACTGTTTTGAACCACTTAGACAAGGCTGGTTACAAAAAGAAGCTCGATGTATGGGTTCCTCATAAGTTGAGCGCGAAAAACATGATAGACCGAATTAACATCTGCGATACGCTGCTGAAACGCAATAAAATCAAGCCATTTCTGAAACGTGTCATAACCGATGATGAAAAATGAATACGTACGACAATCGGAACCGTCAAAGATCGTGGGCAAGGGATGGTGAGCCGTCACAAGCGTTCGCGAAGCCACGATTGACAGAGAAAAAGGTGATGCTGTGTATGTAGTGGGACTGGAAGGGAATCGTCCACCATGAGCTACTTCCAGTTGGTCAGACGATTGATTCTCAACTCTACTGTGGACAACTAGAGAGATTACGTCAAGCAATTGAAAGAAAACGGCCCGAATTGATTAATAGGAAAGGTGTTGTCTTCCATCATGACAACGCCCGACCACACACTTCTTTGATGACCCATCAAAAATTGCTAGAGCTTGATTAGGAAGTTTTGATGCATCCACCGTATAGTCCAGACATAGCACCCTCTGACTATCAATTATTCCGATCTCTGCAGAACTCTCTCAATGGAATTAAGCTGCTTTCAAAAGAAGCCTGTGAAAACCACTTGATTCAGCTTTTCAACCAGAAACCACAGAAGTTCTTCACCGATGGCATCATGGCTCTACCCGAAAAATGACGAAACATTGTCGATAATAATGGAGCATATTTGGTTTGAATAAATTCTTTTTCACACTATAAGAAAACCAGTTGAATTTTACTAAAAAAAAAAAAAAAAACCCCACGAACTTTTTCCCAGACCCAATATATTATATTCAACAACACGTAAATTTTAATAAGTTGTACATCTCTGATGTACAACAAACTTCTCCAATGCTGCTCTACTTTTCACCTCACACATATCGGCACGCAGTTAATATAATTGTTTGTGCAGCTCATTAAATTAACTTCAAATTCATTAGTATATTTTATTTATATGGTTTTTGTAGTCAAATCGAGTCAAAGGTGGAATAAAGGCTATTTTCTCTACCAACATCTTTGGTCTGGTTATTTCACACCTGTCGTGAGTGAAAACTCATCCCATTCCAATATATTTCAGATTCAAGAACACCAGAGAATCCTCAACATGTGTAGCATAATAGTGAATTATGCTACACGGGAGGAAAGTGCCCGATTTCGAGTGAAAGATCTGCACTCACTCAAGATGGCAATCGGGTTTCCTCCCGCGTAGCATGCGATACATTTTTTCCGATTTCGTTGAAATTACCTCATTGCTATGCGTACAACGCTATTATTGTTACAATCGATCAAAAAAGTTAATGAATATTAGTGACACCGCGGTCACTCCGCTCGCGTTACAGGTCATATCGCGAAGCATTCAGGGGCGAAGCCCCCTCCCACTGTACAAACAAAAAATTTTAGTTGACTTTATAACAAGTTGTGATCGGTATTCTCAAATGTTTAAAATTGGAAACTTAAAACGCATAGAACGTTTTTGGCCGAATTCAATCCGTAAGGTCAGTGATCGAGATACCATATCCCATTTACAATTCTAGAACATTCGTTGGATATTCCGTACGAAAGCGTATTATTATTATTATTATTATTATTAGCACGAGGCTACGAGTGTTTCTTGATCTTTGTCTGACGGCGCCACCTGACCACCTTATGTTTTTCGCTCGGGCCCTCAGTTTTTGCCGTAGGGTCGAAAAGTAGGCTTTTTTGCCCTAGCGTAGAAAAGTAGCAGCTGTCGCTCAAGTGTGCATACGCACTAGTCATAGCTCAAAAAGTGCAAACTTTCGGCCCGTGTTGCACGTATCCACGGTGGTCATTTCAGCGCAGGGGGGAAAAAAATTATTAAACTGTTTCAAATTTTTCAAATATAATACATAACTATAAAAATTATAAAAATGCTGTAGAAAGTCACATTGAACTAGCTTTAAAAAGTATAAAATAAAAAAATGAAACATTTTTGTTTGAGAATTCAGATGTTGGAGATAAGTGGACTGTAAAATTGTAGCAAGTGAATTAAAACGCAGTACACAGATGTAGTTTACAGTGGCATTTATTGCTCCACCTGTCAACGGCTGTGGACGAAAACACAAATAATACAAGTAAAATGTAGAAAAGAATATAACAAAATAAGCGTAAAAAAGAGTGAATAAATTTCGGTGAGCTTTCGGTGATAGTTACCTAACACGATTATATTAATCGGTGTAATTTGATGAGATGTGCTGTCACGACCAAGCCTCGCGGTGAAGCTGACGCCGGGTGCACGACACGATGAGCCAATACGTTGATGTACTGGTTGGCCGACGTCAATATATCAATGCTGATATGATGGATGACTCTGTAGAGACTGTAGGTCCGCAGAGTTGATCGATGAGACTTATTTAGATGCACAGAACTATAATGAGCACGCACGAATCACGGTGGCGATGAAAAACCGTGCAAGAGCAAAACGCAAGATGGCTACGTTATACAAAGCGGCCGTTGTCTAGTGAATTAGTTGTAGAGCACGTGCGCGCAGCGACCTGTTGCTTGGCACGCTGATCTAGTGCGAATTTTCTGCTTCTGAGAGGTGCTGCCGTTAAGTAGCAACAGCAAGCAGTTGCCCACGCTAGCCTGCAGTGCGCAGTCCAGAAACGCGTAGCAGAATGCTCAAGCATTCTCAAACCATTTTAAAAACTCCCGACTACTAAAAACTATAATAAACAGTACTTTACTATTAATGTACTATTTAATTTACTATTACAGTAATTCATTTACTGCTGTCACTGCAGTCGGGAGACGTCCCCTAAACATTGTAACTGCCTTTTACGTATCAAAAAGCATGCTGGCGTCTGGATCCTAATTAAACAGAAAAAATATATACAATATGGACGTTTTCTAACGCAGACGAAAACGTCTCCCGACTGTAGTATAAGTGCAGTAAATGAATTATCGTAATTTGAATATGAAGGTAACTAAAATGAGATCGGAAGTTATTTCATCCTCTTTAGATTTATTTTCATACGAACTTTTTTTTTAAGTTAATTCCGGTTTTTATCGTTTTTTGCAGTCGGGAGTTTGACAAATTTTTTATTTTTAACAATGTTGTATGATTTCATGCTATTTTATTCCAAGATTTTTATTCGAAGGCATTCATTTATTATTGTTCGAATTATAGATATGTCTATGTGTGCATGTGAGAGTAAGAGCAACGAGTGTCGATTATTCAAAAATCCGGAGATGTCCCGGATTTGCGGAACATTTCTTTCTTGTTTTTTTATGTAATATTTGGCAAAGTGAGCAGTCATTGTATTTAAATAAATAATTCGCCGCTTTGCCATTATGGTTGGCGTGTTTTATTTTTTACGCACTTAAACATTTTAACATTGTATGCATGTTTTATTATTCGCGCGTTTATTACTCACGCGTTTAACCATTTAACATTATTGTTCGCGTGTTTTATTGTTCACGCGTTTAAACATTTTAACATTATTGTACGCGTGTTGATTACAGTGTTTTTAAATAATCATTACGGGTGAGGAAAATCTTAAAAGTGTGGTTTCATTCATCTGCCAATCACTCCGATCCCAGGCTTTACATCTCTCTCACCGTTTTCCGTCGTAAGCTTGTCACAATTTCTCTCTCGTGGACCAGCCATTCAAACAACACAAGAGCTTAAAGCCATAGATATGCCTTTGGTAATTTCTATTTCTGACTAGGCAATCTGGAGCGTGATCCTCGTTGCACCGCCAGATCACGTGCCATCGGATTCCGCGGTGGGCAACTGTTCCGAGTCCATAGTACTCTACTCTCTGATGACGCTTGAAAACTCGCACCGGGGAATATTTTACTAGAGAAGGTGACATCGGTGCGAGCAGCACACCTGTCTCGAAAGCTTTATTTCACGAACTGCGCAGTGCATCAGGGTATGCACGGATACGCGCGTTGACACAACGCCCAAGACGTTGAACCCTCGGGGGTTGCGCAATGTAAACATAGAATTGCGAGATTGGTCAGACAAAAAGGGTGGTAGAACTCTACGTAGGGTCGCGGTAGCTGCGGTAAAACTTACGTCGGTACAAATCTGTACTATCCGAGCTAATTCAGAACGTTCTTCCGATGAACCACGACCCTCGGCATCAGGCATAGTCGAACCACCAGGTACAAGACATAACTCGAATTCGACCGAGCCCAGGACAAGAGCGAAACCACCGACGACGAAATCGTCGGAATACTCTAGGGGCGGGGGGGCTTCTCTCTTGTTCCCTAAGGTAAGTCTAGGGATTTTTTATTTAAGACACCCTATGATCGATCGACCGTGCTGCGAATCCGAGCTAGTACATTCTGAGTAGTATGTGTACACCTTTGCTCCATCCCACTCCTTCCCCCACCATACGGTTACCCCCGGCACCCCACTTTTCCACCGTCACGCTACCCACTCTGCTTAACCAGTGTCGGTAACGTGGAGATGGTAAAGTGAGGTGGTTTGGGTACTCTGGTAAACAAGGAAGAGTAGAGATAAGAACAGAATGGAGCAAAGGTGTACACTGTAACGCAGCAAAATATTCCAGCGCTGCATCCTCCTCACACGACGGCTGCCAACACGATCTCGCAGGGCTTTACAATAAGATCGCCGGACTTTGTTTAAATTAAAAAAAAAAATTTTATTATTTGTACGACCGAGGGACGGAGAGAAAGAAAGAGAAAAAGCACCACACGCACCTTTTGTCGGCTTCGGGATCCAATCACTTCTTCGAAGGAAAGAGGATACAGACATTTTCCACTTCTCTCTGTCGAGATCTACAGCCGTCCCGCTCGACATTCAGCTACGGTCAATATGCTAGTATCTATCCTCGGCCATCTGATCTACTAGCAATAACCAATCTATCTCATGGGGTTCACCTGCCGGACTGAACTACACATCTTTATTATCTGTTGTTAATTTATGCGTTGTTCAGCTGAGGCGCTAGTCGCGGTCATCGAGCGACACCGATTCCTCCAATTAACCGAGTTCGGCTCGTTAGGAGGGGATCATAGTTCACGGGCACGCGTGCCAGCAGGACCTCGGGGATTATTTCCGGTTACCGTCGAGTAAGTAGGACGTAGCGCACTCTCTCTCTCTCTTTGGTTGTCCCGTTCCATCGTTGGCGTAATTTGAAAAGTAAGGCAAGGAAGACGATCACTGTCTATTTGGAACACCAAGTCAGCTTTTCCAAAATCTATATTTGCCACTGTATTATCTGGACGGGAGGAGTGAGGCTTGGAGGATATTCGAGATTTCCCGGAATTCAAGGAACCTCGCAGCGTCATCGTCCCGGTGAGCTCTCTTTCCTTCGACGGTCTTTGGCCATTATTTGATTTTTTTTTATTGACGAATGACTCTATTTGAGCTTGGTCATACCTGTGACTTCTGTATACCGCGCACAAAGTATCAATTTGTATCGGGATCGACTGCGTCTGTTAGGGTGTAATATCGAAATCGTTTGGCAGTTAGAGCTGGGAAGAAGTCACTTCGTTCTTTTTTTGTTACTGTTCCGTAGTCGTTTGCTGTAAAACGGCGCGCGCGTTAGTACATTATCCCGTGATACGATTGTGTGAGAGGGATTCGAAGGTTATAGGTCGTGTCGCGGATTTTCCAGAAACAACTGACACTTATTGATTTACATTATTTTATTTGTTGTATTTAATTTTATTTATTTTTCGCAATTATAATGAGTTATATTTCATCTGTAAGCTTGTGTAGTGCGTGTTCGGCCGACGTCCCGTATTTTGTATTGATTGCGAGGGATTAGTACGGTTCGAAGCGTATCTTGCTGTGAGAAAACGTTCGTTACTTTTATTATCTTTTATTTGAATAATTTATGGATGATTATTAGTTTTGTTGGACGTTAATTATTTTATTGATATTATTTTTTGTATTTATTTATTTTATTTTATTTTATTCAATTGATATCCGTTATTTATCGATTCGTCGGTGACTTATGCTCGGTTTTGTCTTTATACGTCAGGAGATTTTCCAGTGGAAAGAATCGAACCGTTAGAAGCTTCGCGTACGTGACCTTCCGGCGTCCCGTGATTGTCGAGTTATTGTGTGTGTGTGGGATTGAACCGGCATAGGCCGTATCGCGAGCCAGATTTTTGAGGAGACTATGTATTGGACTTTGTCGGTCCCTGCGAATATTTGAAATCTGAGTTAAACTGTGTTGCGAATCGAGCGTTGATAACGGATAAGAGTGTGAGAGGGACAGTGCGAATGGCGGGATAATTTGTACTTCCCGGAATAATTAAGTTTTTGAAATATTAACCAGCCAGAGTTAATTTTACGGGATATTTTATTTATATTTTCCTTTGTTCTTTTTGTTGGAAGATCAGTAGTCATTTTAATTAAATAAACGATCTGCCGAGTTTTGTTTTATCTCTTGACTTTATTTATTTGTTATTGATTTTATTTTATTGTTTTGTTCTGTTTTATTTTATTGATTCTATTTCATTTTTATTGATTTTATTGCTGATTGACTGAACTTTAGCAAATGGTTTATTAATTAATTGAATGTTGAGATTGTATGGACTTATAACCACCTTGACAGTCCGAACCACCCACTCTGGCTTGAACAGCTGTAGCTAGCCTGGGCTGAGTGTGGTCAACCACCTCGTTATTTTGTAACGCGGTGCGTTAGGGTGCAAATGTAGGTTACAACACATACTTGGAAAAATGAATAAAATTATGTACTCACCACCACAGCTGTTGTCGGCATCTACCCTCCTTCCGCAGCGATTTTAAACTCCTGTCTCTCGAATGTACTCTCTCTATCTCACACACACAGCACCGTGTCTTTAATTTCTTGCTACGTCCTCGTCAAAGCCTTCGTCCACGGCATCGATATCGTAGCCGAAATCTATCTCATCACCGAGGGCCTCTATAATACCCGCTGCCACATCCGCGCGTTCCCCGTTCGATAATCGAATCCGTGGAACGTTATCGCCGGCAAGAGGTCGCATCATGACAACGATCAAGGCATCTCTACCGCACGCTTCTTCGACGAGATGCTCAATACCTGCAACATCCACGCGTTCGATTCCGTATATTGACCACTCCAGGACAAGAGCCGGCAGCATACTTGCTAGAGGATCCGGAAGAAATAGGTGAGACCAGTCGATGTAAATGGTCTCGCCGAAAACGACTAACAACACCTCGCAGTACCCATCAAAGTCCGGGTAAATCACTTCGCCGCGAACAACTCTATTGAAACGAGGCACAATACAGGACATCCCGATATAGAGTTTGCTAAGTCCAATGGGTCTTCCTCGACGCTCCACTGAATACACGCTACGTAGGAGTTCATCCAGCTCGTCGTACGCATCGCACATTTCCTGTGTACGTAGGAACACGCTCATCACACTCTCGGCTAAAATTACTCGGCACCAAAACGCGTCGCTTAAAATCACCTTGCCGTATCGCGGATACATATTGCTTTTTATTGTTTGCGTGCAGGATGCCAAAGACAGACTAAATACTCCAGATGCTGCTAGAGAGTATCACGGGAATAAAGATAACAATCTCCTATGAATCATAACAAGGTGTCCAGCTCTTTGAATGCTACGAAAGCGGTTTTCGAGCATGGATAGCCGTGCGCTGTGCTCCTCACCGAACGCTTGCTCTGCAGTAAAAGACAAAGAAGATGATCCCTCACGAGAGAGAGAGAGAGAGAGAGAGAGAGAGAGAGAGAGAGAGAGAGAGAGAGAGAGAGAGAGAGAGAGAGAGAGAGAGAGAGAGAGAGAGAGAGAGAGAGAGAGAGACTTGAATTATAATTCTCTAATTATTACGCTATAAAAATAAGAGACACAGTAAGATCAGGGATTTTTTAAAAGGTCAATATTTTATGGAAAGCACTTTACACATTTACCGTCGTATGCAACAGCCCTACAAACACGGTAATCCGCGCTCGGAGATTCCTCCACAATTCTGTTTTTATCGCTATACGGAATTAATTTGTATTATCACTCTTAATATTGCTTTTAATGTATTTTTCGCTGTGGGTGTTGTCATCACAGTGTACTTCTGAAAAAATAATGAAACAAGTATTTAATTGAAGGCACTGGTCAATACAAACAACGTGTACAGAATAATCGATACTGCCTTACCTGATATGCCTCGTCTCATTATACAAAGTTGGCAGCGTTGATGATCTGCTACCACCGACGTCATCCGCGGATGAGGATGGCGGATGACACTTTTCTTTTCCGAAGCTATTGGGTTGTTCGCAAAGAAATTTCCTTTTTTTTTATAAAAATGAAACACGATTTTCTTATAGTGAATTAATATTTTATTCAATCCAATATTGTCCATTCTGATCCAATACCTTTTGCTATCTTTCTGGCAGTAGCATGATTCCGCGCTCATAAAATTTTTGTTCTTTGCTGGCAAAAAACTGATCCAAGTGACTTTTGACCTCCTCATTTGAATTAAACGTTTTACCGTCTAAAAAAGACCGGAACAGATGATAATCGAAGTGCAAAAAAAACTGTTGCCCTCTCTGATTATGAATGGTACGAAGATTGTCTCGATGAAGATTGGCGATGTCGTTTTTCTCGATAGTCTAAACTCTTTACCCATGGCTCTTAGCGCTTGACCTAAGGCCTTCAGTTTCGCTGATGATGTGGCAAAAGGTACATTTCCCCGTTTATTTAACACACCGGAATATCGGAATTACACAAGTCCTCTGCCGGCTCTGCATTTTTACTCACCCGATACCATATTCTCAGCGGATCGCGAGCGATTTTTAAAATGGTGTGAGGAAGAATCGAGTAGCGTCGATTATAAATTTGATTTTGCGACGCAATTTGTGCAATATTATCGTACAGATGTTACGGTTTTGAGACGAGCGTGTCTAGCCTTTCGAGAGTTACTTATACGTTGCGGAAGCGTGTGCCCCTTTACAGAAGCACGCACGACAGCATCAGCATGTATGAGAGTATTTCGAAAGAATTATCTACAGAAAGATCGCATTGCGGTGTTACCACCCGGGGGGTACCGTTGGGGCGATAAGCAGTCGCTCAAGGCCGTCGTATGGCTCGTATGGCTCGACCGTGAGCGCAACTGCGTTATCGCTCATGCTGGACGCACGAAAGAGTATCACCCTCCGACCGGCCTACCGGCGGTCAACGGAAACTACGTAGAGGCAGGGGTCCATCATGTTCTTCAATTTCACGGTTGCTTTTGGCATGAATGTCCGCGTTGTTATCGCGTGAATAGAGATGCTCGAACGAAATTCGGTGATTCAATGGTTGATCGATACGAGCGTGCCGTTCTTATTTCTGGGCGAATCATATCGAAAGGGTACACTCTAACCGAAATAGAAGAATACGATTTTGACAGATTACTCGAGAATAACGAGGAAATGTCGTTATACGTGAAAAATCACGCCATGGTTAAGCAGGCGCCTCTCGAACCACGCGCAGCATTATTTGGCGATCAAACGGAAAATTTAGTAAGCTTGTACGACGTCGCGAATGGGGAGGAGATACGCTATGTGGATGTGTGCTCGCTGTATCCTTGGGTGTGTAAGAATAGAAAATACCCCGTTGGATATCCGAAATTGTACGTAGGTGACGAGGGTCGAGACCTCGTAGGACTTGAAAACGATCTAAGTGTCGTCGAGGGTCTCGTGAAGTGTACCGTAGTAGCACCGCGCGATTTGTATATCCCCGTACTGCCTGTTCGCATGCATGGGAAACTACTATTCTCCCTGTGTAGAACGTGTTGTACAGACATGGACACATCCGCGGGCTGCACACACGATGACACGACTGAGCGAGCGTTTGACTGCACATGGGTCGTGGACGAGCTGAGAAAAGCTGTGTCGCTCGCGTATAAGGTAACGCGTATCGATGAAATTTGGCAATACGTCATTACGCAGTATGACTCGACAAAGCGACGAGGCGGTTATTTTGCCGAGTACATCGATACATTCCTAAAAATAAAACAAGAGTCGAGTGGACCGCCAGCAGAGTGTAACGATGATGAGGAAGCAATATCGCGTTTTATAGCGTTGTACAAGAAGTCTGATGGTGTATATCTCGAGCGAAGTGCTTTGTAGTCAAATCCGGGTTAACGTTCGCTCGCAAAATTGGCTCTAAATTCATTGTGGGGAAAGTTTGGTAAACGCGAGAATCTTACGAAAACCGTTATCGTTTTCACGCGCTCGGAGCTAATGAATTTACTAACGAGTCCGGAGATTGAGGTGACGGAAATGTTACCGGTTAATCACAATATCATGTATGTGAACTATGTGAGCAACCGCGATGCTATCCAACGATCCCCGTCATCAAATACCGTGATTGCAGCATACACGACGGCACAGGCACGCCTAAAACTATACAGTTGCCTTGAGGGGCTCGGGCGACGAATATTGTACTACGGTACGGACTCCTGTATTTACGTGAGTCGCCCCGGTGGCAACGAGTATGAGCCGCCAATCGGACAATTTCTGGGAGATCTCACGGATGAATTAAGCGAATACGGGCCTGGTAGTTATATAAGTTCGTTCGTTTCGGGAGGACCAACATTTTACGCATACCTTGTTTGTAAACCCGACGGTACAATTATTGAAAAATTTAAAGTAAAGGGTATCACGCTAAACTTTGCGAATAGCCGTCACGTAAATTATGACGCATTACGATTCTTCGTGACAGGAGCTAGAAGCGTACCTATTATTTTAAAATTCGACGCTATTCGACGCACGGAATTTCATCTAGTAGTAACGCGTAAAGAAACGAAATCATGCGAACCTGTTAACACGAAGCGAAAGCAATACGGGAAGTACTCTACTGTACCGTATGGCTATTGTGAAATACACTAATTATTATAACGCAACAAAGTATATAGTTTTACGGTTGAATTTGCGGTATTTAAAAATAATATTTTTGTCTAATCTGTATGTCATGTATCGTATTTACTGTGTACATTACGTTAAAAAAATTGATTTATTATGTATAAAACCGTTGTCTGTTCGTTCTTTTTGTACTGCTATTCGTAGTAGTAGCTGCTATCTCTTTACCGTTCCCTTTTGATCTGACTTTCTCGTCCTACCTCCGTGGATATAATATTGCTGTTTACAATTACATGATTCGTAAAATTTGCACATAGAACTGTATGCATAGTGAAATAAAAATATTGCTTTACTTATGAGGAATTAAAAACTATCGTTATTTAATTTACATACGGTGTAAACATCAGCTTATACCGCGGACACGCGCCTCATCATCTAGTACAGGCGTGCCGCTCTTTATCAGCTTCTCAAGGCCGCGAAAATAGTTGATGTCACGGGGTCGCCGACGTCGCGGTATAAGCTTAGTTAAGAGTCAGCTGATTGATTTTGATAGACACTCAGCGATTGATCAGTGGTCGATCTTTTCACCAAAGGTAGCCATCATAAAAATCTTACAGTGTCACATTCATCACGTAAACTCTCTTCCATGAGGGTCACGGGCAACGCGATATCTCCTTAAACGCTAATTATATCGTTGTCTTCAAAAATCCGCGAGATCGCGTGCAAATTCAACATCTAGCAGGCCAGGTATGTCCCGAGAATCTGAGATTTTTGTTGGAGGTATAATTCGATGCAACAGCTACACCGCATGGCTATCTATTATTCGACTTGAAACAATCGACGCCTGATAATTGTCGATTTCGCGCCTGTATATTTCCCGATGACTAATACCATTACATTTACATGCCTCAAGAAGAAATAAAGGTTCGCGATGCGACGCGCGATATACCAGTAATGCGCTTGTAATGGCGTTGCGCGGACCTCTCGATATAAAGCAAATAATTATATTGCAAGCGCTGTGTTATCTGAAGCAAGAGCAACGACGTGCAATTATGCGCAAAGCAGATGTAGCGCTCGTACGGTGTATATGCGAGTGTGCTCTAAGCATTTTACAACGAAACGTGAGTCTGAACAACGTGCAAAGGAATCATCTTCCGAGGCACGCGACAATTCTCCGAAGACTAGCCGCCAAAAGGGGAAATTGGAGCGGTAAAGGAAGATTATCGTCGAGCACTGTGTCGGATTTCTGACGTTGCTTCTTGTGCCCGTCTTGGTCTACATGAGCCATAGAATATGCCAGAAAGATGGTGCTTATTCCTCATGATAACATACAACGTCTCGCGGGTCTCGCCACTACTGCTGCTGCTACTACTACTACTACTACTAATAATACTACAGACCCGTCGCCCTCCATACAGACTACTGGTACGCCAATATCGCGCCTCGACTCTGAGCTGAGTGAAATTCTAAACTCTCACTAGTACAAGACCGAGAGAGAGAAATGGATAGCGTACCAGCAGGTTCCACAGCGTTATCTTCACTTGGTCGAGTACGATAATACAGTACCGAATATTTCGTCAAAACGAAAAATAGCAATACTCGATAACCACGAGAATAAAATCGATGATGTTTTAATAAACTTAGTTAAATCTCGACTCAATGACACACTTATTATCGATAGCGTACCAAAAAAATCTCCACTCAAACAGAGATTTAATGCTCACGGCGGACAACGACATCATCGAGAGGGAGGAGGGGAAGGAAGAAGAGGACGAACAATTGCAAAACATCGCACAAGTAGAGAGCCAACGACACCCCAGTGAATATCGATCCCCCACACAGTCAGAAAGGAAAAAGAAAAATAATCCATTTAACTGATCATCTTTGAAATTATGAAAATTTTTCAAAAAATCTATTATGACACCGCTCATCCTGCCTCCTATTCTCGAGCAAAAATTTTGGTCCAGGTGGATCGAAGAGCAGCGCGAAAAAATGTTTTACCATGGCTCGAGACACAGAATTCATATAACATGCATCGTCCCGTGCGGTGACGAATTCCCGTCGTACGTACAACGTGAGTAATATAGACGATGTATGGGAGGTTGATTTAGCTGACCTTCGCTCGATAGCTACGTACAACGATGGGTACGCGTATCTGCTTGTTGTTATCGACGTGTTGAGCAAATACGCGTGGGTCGAGGCCTTTCGTGACAAAACGAGCGCAAACGTGGCCCGCGGTCTCACACGCATACTCGCACGCAGTAACAATCGTCGCCCGCAGCAATTGCAAACTGATCGAGGCAAAGGATTTATCGGCACTCTACTTCAGCAAATTCTAAAGAAAAAGAATATCGATTTTCGCGCTGCTCGTAACCCCGATATAAAAGCCTCGATTGCCGAACGCTTTAATCGCACAATAAAACAGCGAATGTGGCGTTACTTTACATACACGCGAAATAAGCGTTACATCGATGTTTTACAAAAAATTTTATATGCTTATAATCACACTAGATACAGCGGAACGCGCATTCCTCCGAGCGAGGTGACCCTCGAAAATGCCTCTATAGCCCGAGAAAATTTAGCACGGCGTTACGAGCGTAACGCGAGAAAAATTAAAAAGCCTAAATACAGCGTCGGTAACTTGGTACGTATCAGTACAGCTAAAGCAGCATTCGTGAAAGGATATAATTGTGGTTGGAGAAACGAGTTATTCAAGATTTAACGAATATCAGTGAATCGAGAACGATTCGTGTATATTTTACACGATCTGAATAACGAGACTATTGACGGTATTTTCTACGAGGCAGAATTATCGCGAGTACGAGTGCCTCCGTACCTGACAAGACGAAAGAGAAGAGGACAAAGAGGAAGAACACTCGGAAACACCGTCCCTGATAAATATGAGCTCCAAGGATAACTCTTTCTTTGTCGTACTACCGAGCAACAGTAGTATGCAGTATTTTCCAGATAATACGACGACGAAATTTATTACAAAACTACCGCGTCAGATACGTTTGCACGGAGAATGATCTGTTTCTCTTGTGGAAATTGCTTATCCGATAACTCTTTTACATGTTCCTACTGTAGGAAATTTCGTAACTTTTGAGGATGGTGATTATGTTTTATCGGGTTTAAGTCTTTTAACACGGAGACGCGCGGATAGAGATCAAGTTTCATCTGGTGTATATCGCTCTATAGACGCTCTTTTGGAGACTATAAATAAGTTACCTCACGTGGCTCTTTAAATCTGCGCTTTAAATCGCTTCCAAGCGGGCAGGTCGAATTAGCGCGCGTATGCGACGATCTACGATACCACGACTTTCGCGTATCGCCCGCTATCGCAAGGCTACTAGGATTCTCGGTAGAGACCTGTAGGTCTGTAATGATAGAAACGCATTGCGAATACACAGGGTCGAGGCCTGCATCTCTCACCGGTGCTATACTAGGCAGCATGTTTCTATACACCGATACCTGCGAGAGCTATTTTACAGGCGAAGTACAAACACCCCTCTTACGAGTTGTTCCTATTGATGCTGACGAGTCAGTATGATTCGATAAAAATTAAATCGTGTTCAACACCACGATATATACCTCTCTTGCGGAACAATTTACACACTATCGAGATCGATATAAGAGACGAGTTTGGAAATCCTATACCATTCGAACAGGAAACGTTGACTGTGACACTACATTTCAAAAGGTCCCATGATTACGCCGCTATGGGTGATATTGACAGTGTGCAGCACGGATGGGCCCGTCGCGGGTACGGCAGTATTAGCCATGTTTATATCGGAATGCCTAATCAACGAGGACACGGTATCAGCAGCTTTCTCGGAGCCTGTTTCATCGAGTGTTACCACTTTTAAAGAAGGGCGCTAAAGCAGTTGGAATAGAGGCATTGCGAGCTAGTGTAAACGTAGTCGGTGATATCCTCGATAGAAATATAGCTGTAAAAGATGCTATTCGCGAGAGAGTGCAAGAATCAGGCAGTAATCTGAAACGCAAAGCTACTGAAAAAATTGACACTCTCATGCGGGGGTCTGGTTATCAAAAGCGCAAAATTTCGCGAACTCCTCATTCTTCGAACAGACGTAAACCACGACGTATCTCCCGTAAAAATAAAAGTGTAATAAAAAGAAAAGTAATAAAGAAGAAGACTCGTGAACGAACAGTTGCAGATATTTTTGGATAGCTGAAACAAGATGGCTTTTCTACATGCGCACTCGTGCGAGTGTCTTAAATCGGAACTCGGGCATACTATGCTTAGTCTGAGAGTGAAAGTAACATCTCCTTCTACGGAAATTGCTGCGGGTACAGCACCGAAAGTAAGTACAGGCCCTGTAAACAATCTCTTGCATTCTATGTTTAATCAGGTGGATGTATACCTGAATCAAAAACTAGTTTCACCTCCAAATAATGCCTACGCTTATCGAGCGTACATAGAAACACTTTTGAATTACGGTCCAGCTGCCAAAAATTCGCATCTCCCGAGCGTTCTCTGGTACGATGATACCCCTAGATAAATGGATGATATTACATCAGGAAATGCGGGTCTTGTAAAGAAAAAACAATTTTTAATGTCGGAAAAACTGTAGACTTGCTCGGCTATCTGCATTGAGATATATTCCATCAGGATCGCTACCTACTAAACGGTGTCGAGATGAGATTACGGCTGGTGCGGTCTAGAGATTCATTTTGTCTTGTGGGCGATACAAAGAATGGTCAATGCGGCTTAAAGATTCTCGAGGCATTGCTTCTCGTTCGTAGAACAAAAATAGCTCCTGGTGTGCTGCTCTCGCATGCTAGAACTCTGGCAAAATCTACGGCTAAATATTCTCTTACGACAGTCGAGGTGAAGGCCGATTCAATACACTCCGGTGTTCATGGAGAGACTATCGATAATATCGTGCTAGGTCAATTGCCGAAGCGTATAATTATCGGTTTTGTCGATAACAAAGCGTTTAACGGCGACTTCGTAGATGGTGCTCAAATACCTTCGAAACCGTTACAATCTGATTTCACGAAAAATCATCTGTATGTGGATGCTTTTCAAACGTTGTTTTCGGGAACTGGAATACATTTCTTGAACGATGGTAATACGATCGATCGCGATAATTATCGCGATGGATACTGTTTGTTTGCTTTTGATTTGACATTCGATCTTTCGGCGAAAAGCAATTCACATTGCAATTTAATAATGCACGGTAGTGTGAGAATAGAGGTACGATTGCGTGAAATTTCGCGAAAATCAAGACGTATCTAAAGACGCGGTCACGAGAAGGCTATACTTCTTTGCGATATCACGAGTCGTGAAGTTTCCAACCTGGAGGATGAGCAGAGCGCCCCATCGTACACATTTATGCCGAAATCTTTTACTTTTCCGAAATGGTTCAGACACGCTATGATAAACGATACAGCGTCTTCGCATTGTGCAATGCACCAGACTTTCCGAATAAAAGATTGTCTTCGCGAGCATACGTTTAAAGGAGAATCATACATGGATGTTTGGTCGGCAAACAAAGAGGAAGAAAATAAGAAAGAGGAGAAATCTCCACTACGTAGTCGTGACACGATCGACGATGCTGTGAAATAAATTTTGCATATATACCAGGTCTATAAATATGAAACCGGAATTTGCCTATAGATGGCCCTAGCTGTCAATGTAGTTACCGTCAAACCGCGTCATTGGCGCCATTTCCTTGTTGACATCTCTGACAAAGATTTTCAACTCACAACAATACAAGTTTCATACAACAGCATAGTTTGTAATAGCGTTGAACATGTCGAATTTTGTGCCTGGAAACTACGATTTGCGGACAGCATTGATTTTCTGTTACCAATTGAAGAAAACTGCTGCAGAATCGCATCGAATACTTGTCGAAGCTTACGGTGAGCATGCTCTTGGTAAATCACAGTGCTTTGAGTGGTTTAAAAAATTCAAAAGTGGCGATTTTGACGTGAGAAACGAAGAACGTGGAAGACCACCGAAAAAGTTTGAAGACAGCGAATTGCAAGCATTGATGGATGAGGATGACGCTCAAACGCAACAACAACTCGCGGATCAATTAAATGTGACACTAGAAGCCGTCTCCATACGTTTATAAGCCATGGGAAAGATCCAGAAGATGGGAAATTGGGTTCCACATGAACGGAATGAAAGACAGCAGGTAAACCGAAAAACCACTTGCGAAATGCTGCTCGCCAGGTACAAAAGAAAGTAATTTTTCCATTGAATTGTGACTGGCGATGAAAAGTGGATATATTTTGAGAATCCTAAGCGTAAAAGATCATGGGTAACTCCAGGCGAACCATCGCCATCGACTGCAAGGCCAAATCGCTATGGACGGAAGACAATGCTCTGTGTTTGGTGGGATCAGAAGGGTGTGATCTATTATGAGCTGCTAAAACCTGGCTAAACCGTTAATACTGAACGCTACCGAAAACAAATTATCGATTTGAATCAAGCTTTGCGTGAAAAACGACTAGAATATCAAAAAAGGCAACACAAAGTGATTTTGCTTCATGATAATGCACCATCACACACAGCAAAACTGGTCAAGGAAACGATTGAGGCATTTAGTTGGGAAATACTTTCGCATGCGGCTTACTCACCAGACTTGGTTTCATCCGATTACTACTTATTTGCATCGATGGGACACGCACTTGCTGGGCAGCGCTTTACTTCTTACGAAAATGTACGAAAATGGCTCGATGACTGGTTTGCCTCAAAAGAGCAACAGTTTTTTTGGCGTGGCATCCACAAATTGTCAGACAGGTGGGAAAATGTATGGCTAGCGATGGGCAATACTTCGAATAAAATATTTTTTATCATTTTCATACAATAAACGTGTATTTTCTATACAAAAATTCCGGTTTCATATTTATAGACCTGGTATATATACGTCTTTTGAAGCGTATAGGTCATCATTTAATCATTGACTATGTGTTCAGCATAAACTCTAAACAAATCTACGAGAGTCTGCAGTATCTATCAGGAGTACAAATTGAAAATGCGGGATTTTTTTCTATTTTTGAACGTTTATTCTGAAAAAATGGTAACAAATGAATTATTCAAAGTATTGTCCATCGCTAGCCACAACTTTTTCCCATCTTTCTGGCAATTTACGGATACCGTCGCGAAAAAATTCGGCCGGCTTGGCTGCTATCCAGTCATCGACCCATTTTTGGGCTTCTTCGTAAGAATGGAAGCGCTGGTCAGCTAGGCCATGTGTCATCGATCGGAAAAGGTGGTAATCGGAAGGAGCAATATCTGGGCTATACGGCGGGTGGGGTAAGACTTCCCATTTCAGCGTTTGTAGGTATGTTTTGACCGGCGCTGCAACATGTGGCCGAGCGTTGTCATGTTGCAAAATTACTTTGTCGTGTCTTTGCTCGTATTGTGGCCGTTTTTCTTTGAGTGCGCGGCTCAAACGCATCAATTGAGTTCGGTATAGTGCTCCTGTGATGGTTTCGTTCGATTTCAATAGCTCATAATACACCACACCCAGCTGGTCCCACCAAATACAGAGCATGAGCTTGGCGCCGTGAATATTTGGTTTGGCCGTCGATGATGATGCATGGCCGGGGTAACCATATGATTTTTTGCGCTTCGGGTTATCGTAATGGATCCACTTTTCATCACCAGTGACAATGCGATGCAAAAAACCCTTCCGTTTTTGCCGTTCGAGCAGCAGTTCGCATGCAAAAAAACGGCGCTCGACGTCTCTCGGCTTCAGCTCATACGGCACCCAATGTCCTTGCTTTTGGATCATTCCGAGGGCTTTTATACGATGGGAAATGGCTTGTTGTGTCACTCCCAATGAATCTGCGAGCTCTTGTTGAGTTTGACACGAGTCTTCATTGAGTATTGCCTCCAATTCAGCATTCTCAAACTTTTTCACTTGGCCCGGCCGCTCTTTGTCCTCAACGTCAAAATCACCACTTCTAAACCGCACAAACCATCTCTCGCACGTTGAAACCGATGGAACATGACTCGGATAAGCCTCGGAGACCAATCGATGTGCTTCAGCAGCACTTTTCTTCAAATTAAAGAAGTAAATTAAAACTTCCCGCAAATGCTGTTTTGTTGGTACGAAACTCGACATATTGAGAGCTCAAAAAAACTATGAATTTGACACTGCGACAAATTGACACATACTGAAAATTAAAGCTATAAGACGTAGCTTTGACATGAACATAGTCACAGTACTGCCTGATGCGTATAGCGTTAGTAACGCCATCTGTTATCAAACCCGCATTTTCAATTTGTACCCCTGATAGTAGACCGCTTCTTGCCAAGGCTTGCATCAACCCGAGGCGCCTACTTAGACAGCCGATTTTTGCTCTTTTGCATATTCCCCAAGCTGCATTAGTTGCCTTTGTAATTTCCTTGGTTATTTTAACTAAGTGTTTTTCAAAGGTGTTTCCGGTTGAAAGCCTCATGCCGAGGTATTTATAGTCTTTGATAATTTGTAGCTCCTTACTTTTGTATATCCATTTCACATTCCTTTTTCGTCTACCTTCTTTTTGGAATATAAGTATTTTTGTTTTGCCTATGTTGATTTCCAGTTTGTTCTTGTCAACGTAACGTTCGAAAGCCGCTATCATTGTCTTCAGATCCTCCCCTTCGTCCGAAACAATTACAATGTCATCCGCAAATTTTAGAGCAAAAGTGTTATCCTTTCCTATCACTGAACCACCATACTTTTTCCTTTCCCAAATCTTGTCAATATCTTCCAAATATACGTTAAAAAGGAGTGGGCTCAAGGGGCAGCCCTGTCTCATTCCTTTCCAAGTTTGGAAACTTTCCGTTATCCCGTCACCCGCAATTATTTCATTCAATGTTTTCTCATATATATACTGTAACATTTTCAACATCTTGCCTCGGATTCATATCTTTTTCAGTTTCTTAAGCAGTATCTCCCTGTCGATTGAGTCAAATGCAGCTCTGAAGTCAACAAACGCCGTGAATCGTTTGCCGCCGTTCTTTTTTAGCCTATATTTACTAGCGAATTGAGAACAAAGATGTGGTCCCTTGTTCCTCTTCCAGTCCTGAAACCCGCTTGACTTTCTCCGAAGCACTCTCTCCCTTCTAGCCAGACCCTCAATCTCCTTGTCATTAAGTTTGCCAATAGTTTGTAGCCGATGTTAAGTAGGGAAATTCCGCGGTAGTTTGAAGCGTCGTTTGTATCACCCGCCTTATGAATGGGGTAGATCCTGCCTACTTCCCAACCTCTACCCATCTCGCTGTTTTCACAGAAGCTTTGCAAAATTTCATGAAATTCCCTCAATCCTATTTCTGGCATTTCTTTAAAGAACTCAATTGCTACCCCATCCTTTCCTGCCGCTTTACTATTCTTCATATTTTTTAAGGCTCTTTTCATTTCCTCCCATCCTATTTCCCGATTCATTCTCTCTAAATCAGCTTCTGTATCAGCTTCTTTACTATCTTCACTCTCTACTTCCAATGCTCCTCCCTTATCTTGTGTGTTTACATCTTCTAATGTCCGCGTCTTTTCGGGGTTATCATTTCCGCCTAGGAGATTCTTAAAGTGTTTTAACCAATCCTCCTTTGAAACCTGCTTTCCCGGATTGACTTTTTTCGGTTTGAATGGTTTAATTGCTTCCCACATATCATTTAAATTCTTGCTGCTTTCCACCCTACTCCATTTCTTTTCCCAGTATTCTCTATTTCTTTGCTTTTCAATTTGCTTAAACTCGCCTCTCGCTTCCTTTAATTCATTTTTCTTTCTTCTCTTTTTCCCCTCACTAACTTTTTCAGTTTTTCCCATACTATTTTCCTTTTTTCTCTGATTTCCTCGCAGGACTTTCTGCCCCCTTGCATATTATTTCCGAGGTTTCTACTCATCCCACTTTCTGCTGTTTTCCACATTATTCTAATCAGTCTATCCCATCTATCTTTTGTCTCTAACACGCTCGGCGATTCCTCCCATTCCTTTAAAAATCTTTCCTTAAAATTCTCTCCTCGCTCGTCTTTCCAGCACAGTTTTTTCTTGTTTTCCCGTCTGATCCGTTCCTCTGCCTTACCCTCTGTACGTACCCTTCAACCTCCTACCTAGACTCACGGAGATGGGAAGATGATCTGACTCAATTTTAATCTCCACTCGTAGCTCATTTAATATTGCCTTTCTCTCTGCACTGATTAGTACATAATCTAGTACATAGCCGTTTTGATTCCCTAACTGCCGTGTCGAGATTTTTTGCGCGAGACACCTCTGAATGACTCCTCCCTTCTACTAATTACTAATTTTCCCAACACCACCGTTCCAGCTCCTGCGGATGGTTGCAAAAGCCTGTGTTCCCGCGTGCTGGGCGCCAGTTCCGGGAAATAAACTGTATCCCGAGACCAATTTAATTTGCACGCGGAATACACGGGGCCAGCTCGGCTTCGCTGCAGCCTTGGTAATTGGTAGAGGAGATGGGTCAGTCAGAGGTGTCTTGCGCAGAAAATTTCGACCGACAGTTAGGGAATCAAAAATATAATAACAATTCATTGCAGTGTATTGAACAAAATGATTAGCCGAGAGCCAAAGTGGAACTCTCGGAAGCATGGTCGGAAAGCGACAAATGGTAATGTGCTAGATTCCCATCAATTCAATTTTCCTTAAAATATTTAACAAAATCTCGCAGACTGGTGACAACAGGACACCCTTCCACACTACACTCCGCACACGGTCGCCTGCGGTTCCTCGCGCTCGGGCCCCCTTACAACCAAAATAAAATATCAGGGGTACAAATTGAAAATGCGGGTTTGATAACAGATGGCGTTACTAACGCTATACGCATCAGGCAGTACTGTGACTATGTTCATGTCAAAGCTACGTCTTATAGCTTTAATTTTCAGTATGTGTCAATTTGTCGCAGTGTCAAATTCATAGTTTTTTTGAGCTCTCAATATGTCGAGTTTCGTGCCAACAAAACAGCATTTGCGGGAAGTTTTAATTTACTTCTTTAATTTGAAGAAAAGTGCTGCTGAAGCACATCGATTGGTCTCCGAGGCTTATCCGAGTCATGTTCCATCGGTTTCAACGTGCGAGAGATGGTTTGTGCGGTTTAGAAGTGGTGATTTTGACGTTGAGGACAAAGAGCGGCCGGGCCAAGTGAAAAAGTTTGAGAATGCTGAATTGGAGGCAATACTCAATGAAGACTCGTGTCAAACTCAACAAGAGCTCGCAGATTCATTGGGAGTGACACAACAAGCCATTTCCCATCGTATAAAAGCCCTCGGAATGATCCAAAAGCAAGGACATTGGGTGCCGTATGAGCTGAAGCCGAGAGACGTCGAGCGCCGTTTTTTTGCATGCGAACTGCTGCTCGAACGGCAAAAACGGAAGGGTTTTTTGCATCGCATTGTCACTGGTGATGAAAAGTGGATCCATTACGATAACCCGAAGCGCAAAAAATCATATGGTTACCCCGGCCATGCATCATCATCGACGGCCAAACCAAATATTCACGGCGCCAAGCTCATGCTCTGTATTTGGTGGGACCAGCTGGGTGTGGTGTATTATGAGCTATTGAAATCGAACGAAACCATCACAGGAGCACTATACCGAACTCAATTGATGCGTTTGAGCCGCGCACTCAAAGAAAAACGGCCACAATACGAGCAAAGACACGACAAAGTAATTTTGCAACATGACAACGCTCGGCCACATGTTGCAGCGCCGGTCAAAACATACCTACAAACGCTGAAATGGGAAGTCTTACCCCACCCGCCGTATAGCCCAGATATTGCTCCTTCCGATTACCACCTTTTCCGATCGATGACACATGGCCTAGCTGACCAGCGCTTCCATTCTTACGAAGAAGCCCAAAAATGGGTCGATGACTGGATAGCAGCCAAGCCGGCCGAATTTTTTCGCGACGGTATCCGTAAATTGCCAGAAAGATGGGAAAAAGTTGTGGCTAGCGATGGACAATACTTTGAATAATTCATTTGTTACCATTTTTTCAGAATAAACGTTCAAAAATAGAAAAAAATCCCGCATTTTCAATTTGTACTCCTGATACGTGTTGGATAATCAGCTAGCGCACAGCGATCAATATTCGCCGTGCGTCGACCTGTTGCTGTGCTCAAGCACGCAGCGTTCGGTTGGGCGGAGATAGCCGAGGCAGGGCTTCGCGGAGCCAAGGTTGTGCCTCGTTGGCATGCCGCGTCGAGCGAGAGGATGTCTCTCTCGCTTGACTTCGGTTTCGCTCACCGGCTATCTCGCTCAACTGACTTCAGCGCCCAACGACGCTTTTATATCCCGCAGCCATGTTGGAAAAATAGACACTTTTTACGTGAAGACCGCATGGAACAGCGCACTCATCTCTGCTTTTCGTGGATATTCTTCATCGCTCTTCACCGGATCTACTGAGCTATCCTGCTCAACAGGACTCAAATTAAGGTAAGAGAACACGGTCATAATTTACCATAATTCACTGACGATGAGGAGATTCATAAATATCGGTACATCAGCATAAAAGATCTCGCACTGTGGCGTGCTCTGCAGCGCGGGCTGCACCACGTTTTTCCTCACTCTGCTTTGCCTGCTTGATTAATACAATTACGCATGTGCCTCATATTCACTGTAGTTTCCCCCAGTAAACCTGCTGGGAAAATACTGTGAATATTTTCTGCTCAATTGTGCATCCTCAGTATATGTTGTATTGTGCTACGCAGTGCTGCTTGCGTAGCTTGTCTCATACATGTAGAGCACTCAAGCAATTATAATTGCAAGTGCTCTCATCTATTCACTGCAACCTCTCTTCGCCAAACGGCTGAGAGCTTGCAGTGAATGGTTTATAAAACCTTACGCACTCATTTTCTCTAGCGTGGCGTGCTACGCAGCACTGACTGCTGCACGCGCACTGCTCTCTACGCTCAGGCTCAATCACACTCAGCACACCATTAATATAATTGTGTGCTGTCTAAAACTCAAAGTTAAAATTCAATTTGTTATTTTGTTATAATTTGTATTCTTTCTAAATTAACTCTAATTTGGATTTATTTTAACTTTTATTGTTTTTCGAAATAATATTATTTGTTTGTGACATGCGGAAGGCATAATAAACCGCTTTCTCAAAATACCATCTATGTGTCTGGTTTATTTTCACCCTGTCTTGAGTGAAGTTTCATAATTTCCGATATATTCGCAGATCTGTCAAACACCGTCAGGCGAAATCTCAAACAAGACGGTAAGTCGCAGTGTAAAGGAAATCGCATACACAGTCCAAGGCAAAATAAAATAGACCAACTAACAAGGAAAGGTACTTTGGTGTCCCCCTCCGATTTTAATGCAACTCACGTATGTCGTAGAGCATCGAAAACTAAAAGACACGTATTTTTTTTTATCGGCGGGAAAACATTTTTAAGGGGTGAAATCACTCTTCAAAAATAGCATGTCGAGGGGTGATTTTGCAGTTTCACCCAGAAGGCGTCAACCGATTTTAATAAAACAAAAACCAAAATACTCCTCATTGAAGACAATCAAAATTCCACGCTAAGTTGAAAAAAAAATTCATTTGCAGGGGTGAACAACCCCCTGATTTTTCAAATTTCCACCCTACACAAAAAACTAATCAACCAAATTAAACAGAACATGTACCATTTGGAAGGGCAAGTTAAAATAAAGTTGACGTATTTTTGCACATTCACAGGAAAATGAGTTTACGGGGGTAAACTACCCCTTATCCATTAGTACGTATATTTGTGCATACATTCTTGTTTCTCGTTATTTACATGTTAAAGAGCTGCTTGCGTTCACTCTTTGTGCTGATTTTGTGCTTATCAATAATTTATCGTCATATGTCATCGACCTTTCGGTTAGATAGTATTTCGATTCGGCACAAATTTCGGAATAAGTCGATGATGCAACAGTCGTTCCATCTATAGAACCTTGCCAGTTATTCCAACGAAATGAATATGATCTTTGTTTTTTGAGTAATCTAATCATACGCCAATATGATAAAAATACTTTCGACGCAGTAAGAGGTGTTTTCTACATAGGCGGCTATCTGGGACTGCGTATTATCTGCTGATATCGCATGTGGTTCAACAACAAGTCTTTCAAATATAAAAGCCGCGATACATACAGCGATCTTCAGTTGCTCATTTGAACGGAGTGCCAGTGCGTCAGTTATAATTTCTGACAAAAAAAAATCAATAGACCATGAAAGTGAATCCAATCAACGTCATTCAACTTCTTTTGGCTACATTTCAAGCCATGAATATTCCCGAAACTCCGATTAACAATGCAGAAATCAAGGTAAAGCAGAATTTCGAAAAAGTTCTGGTCGACTGCATGGACGATTATAACGGAGTTGAAATTATCGAGGAACAATCGCTAGATTTTCAAGAGCCATTCAAGCAATATGATGTTAACCCTGTCGAGGACATTCTTTGGCAACATGATAAAGGTCCAGTGGATTCTGATACTTGTTCTAAAGACGAAGAAGACATAAGCTACGATTACAAACGCAAAGCAATCGAATACTGGAGATCCGGTAAGAAGAAAAATTACAGTGTCGATACCGTGAGTCAGAAATTCAAAAAAGTCAAATCTGTACGACAATTAAAACGCTGGACAAAGCAAATGAACAGAGGTGGGACCTACAAGGAGAAATTAGCTCAAATCTCTGAATATACTTTGAAAAACATACAAGCCGCAATAGATGCTGGTTTCATTGTTCATGATATCGACCTTCAAAAGTGGGCTCTACAAGCTCAAAAAGAGATAGGTCACGAAGACATTCGTTTTAAAGCTTCTCATAATTGGCTTCGGAAGTTCAAGAAATCACATCGTATTGTGTCCAGGAAAATTAATAAATTCGTAACACGAAAGACTATAGAAGACGAATCAGTTTTAAGGATGAATGCAGAAAACTTCGTAAATGAAATTAAACCATATATTCAAACATATGGACCGGAAAACATATATAATTCAGATCAGAGCGGTTTTCAACTGGAAATCCACTCTGGCAGGACTCTAACGACTGAAGGAACTAAACAAGTGCAATGTGTAGTACAATTCGTATCATCTACAACTCACAGCTACACTATCCAGCCAACCATAAATGCAGATGGAAAATTATTGTCACTCCTTTTTATCGTTCTAAAAGAGGGAAAGGGTGAGTTCGGCCCAATCGTGGAAAAAAATTTATTCAGGCCAGAAAACGTATTTTTAACAGCAACGAAATCCGGAAAAATGACTTCAGGTATGGACAAAAATGATTGCCAGAAAATATTAAACATATGATGAATTATACTATATCGATAACCAATATCATCCTATGTATAGAGCACTTCAAAATTTGGTTGGAAAAAGTATTCTTCCCCAACACCGGCCGTGACAGCGTATTGTTGATAAACTCGTGGAGTGGACACTGCCCAGAAGTTGTTCTAAATGCAACACCTCGGGGCAAAAAAATAATCACAAAGATAATACCTAAAGACACCACAGGGAAAATCCAACCACTCGACGTTTTTGGTTTCCGAATATGGAAAAATTTGGTACGACATTTTTCCGACAGTGTATTATTACTTAATTCTGATATTAATTTGCACTTGAGAAACAACATAATCAAACTGCAATCTCTCGCACACAATCAACTTTCATCACCCAGATATATAAATCTTTTCAAATATGCATGGTTCAAAAGTAATTATATAACCGATAAGCCAAACGAATTCGACAATCCAGTGAGTTTTGGTTTCGGTCAATCGTCTCAAGCACACTGTGAAGTACTAGGTTGTAATAATGTGGCCATCATCAGATGCTCATGGTGCAAGATGTCTTTATGCTTGCAACATTTTTTTAAAGAGTATCATTTCTGCACGACTTACGAACCATGATTGCTGCAAATTATGACGTGCACATTGCACGTTGATGAATTGTAAAAGGAACGATACATTATAATATATACTGTGGTGTATGTAGATGCGCAAGGCGGTAAGAATAAATGTGAGAGAATGGAGAGTGGGGAGAGCGTTAACATGGGACGTGAAAAGGACGACAGTCGAATAAATGCGCATGCCGAAACCGGGTATTTGTTATTTCTCGCCTATGTCCTCAGCTGATTGCCGCTGTTTCGAAATACAACCATACATATATGCCATACAACCACTCAACCCCAGCAACATTCTCCAGTAGTCTGTATTTGAACAAGCTATTTTTTTCAGTAAATAACGCGAAACTCGTGAATGGACCATTCTACATGTAGGTACCAGCCGGTCACCCCCTTAATAATAAATAAAGCATCATGCGAAGTTCCCCCCCTTGACTTCGGCTAACAGGAATGTTTTGAATCAATTCGGACATTTAAATAACGAGAAACAAAAATGTATGCACAAATATACGTACTAATGGATAAGGGGTAGTTTACCCCCGTAAACTCATTTTCCTGTGAATGTGCAAAAATACGTCAACTTTATTTTAACTTGCCCTTCCAAATGGTACATGTTCTGTTTAATTTGGTTGATTAGTTTTTTGTGTAGGGTGGAAATTTGAAAAATCAGGGGGTTGTTCACCCCTGCAAATGAATTTTTTTCTTCAACTTAGCGTGGAATTTTGATTGTCTTCAATGAGGAGTATTTTGGTTTTTGTTTTATTAAAATCGGTTGACGCCTTCTGGGTGAAACTGCAAAATCACCCCTCGACATGCTATTTTTGAAGGGCGATTTCACCCCTTAAAAATGTTTTTCCGCCGATAAAAAAAAATACGTGTCTTTTAGTTTTCGATGCTCTACAACATACGTGAGTTGCATTAAAATCGGAGGGGGACACCAAAGTACCTTTCCTTGTAAGAAAATTAATGACATAAATACAACGATTAAACGGAATACGATAACTAAAAATAAATCGGACGAATGAAATAAACACGATCAATGAGATAAATAAGATAAAGCAAATAAACAAGATTAATAAAATCAATCAGCTAAATAAAATGAATACGACTAATACCAGAAAGACGATCAACAGAATAAATACAGCAACTAAGGCACCGAGCAGAGCGATCGTTCAAAATCAACGACACGCACCCTCGCACACAAAACACAAGAATTTTTAACGCGCTTAAATTTACAATAAATAAATATTTAATAATAACAAAGAAATGGAACCCCTTCGGCGATCCTTTATTTCTCGGGAAGCATGTTATTGCAAACTTTGAAATACCGGGCGGTAGCTGTTTCTGTTCGCTATAGCAAGAGACGTTAGATTTCCGGCACGATATCCTCACACCCTGAATTACCAACCCCTCCTTCCACTCAGTTATCGCATCTCTTTTGACAATATTCTTTCTCCTAAACCAATGATTTAGCCTCCCGATGCACGTCCTCGCTTCTTGCGCCTGACTGCCGCTTTCGTCATCCACTCGAAGTCTCTATTCAGTCCTCCAATAACCTTGTTTTCACGTTTCTTCTCCAGCCATGTCTCTTGTAATACCATGATGTCGAAGTTTTTAGCCAGTCCCAAACTTGGTGGATTTTTCTTACACCTGCGATGTTCCATGAAACTGCCACGAAACCCATTGTCAACTTGGTAGTCATGCTTCTCCGCGACCTCTCTTCGTCTCAATTCTTTATTCGGATAAGTCGTCCCTCTAGATCATTTCAAATGTGCCATTCACCGCCTTCCCACAATTTCAGGTACCCGGTATAGATTTTCTCTCCTATGAATCTTTTCTTTTTCGCTTGATCTTCGGTCCACCACTGAATCTCTCTCTCTCTCATATTTGTGGTTCCTGTTCATTATTTGGACCTTTTGCCACCTGGACTCTAATTCTACTAACACCCCTCCCTTTGGCAGGACCATCCAGTTTACTATTCTTGGATGAATGCCAGTTTGGTTGCGAATCGCTTTCTCAGCGTCTGATTTAATTCCTTTCCCCATTAGACTGTGTGTCGGTGAGCCTAACAGTTTACATCTCGTTCTAAATGCATTATTCTTGTTGAGTGAGCCCGGGTCATCCGTATCATGCTGTGACTGGGTGTCTGTTACGGTTGCCGTTTTGATTTGATTACAGCCTACATCCAACTCTCCGTCGGTTTGTCTCAAGACGAAGGACTCTAGAGTCCGTTTGCACGCAGCTGTGGTGTTCTTTTTATTCGTCACTCCCTTGGGTCTTCCCCGTTCTTTTTTACCGCCCGACGCTGTTTGTTCGCCTGACCTAGCTTCGTTCTCCTGCTGTGGCGCTGTTGCGCTCTGTTGCTCTTCATCTTCCATCTCGCTTCTTTACTTCTAACCTCTTCAACTCGCCAACAGTATAAAGTTTTCTCCTACGCGCAAATCGCTCAGATCCCCCAAACTTACTATATCTCTGCTTCCAGTACTCTTACAACAATCCTCCAAACTCACTTATACGGTCGCTATTCTCGCTTTTTCACTTAAAAACAGTTTCGCTACAGAGCTAACTTGCAACCCGCCTGACCATGCTCCCACTTCTCAACTTTTTTCATCTATATGTAAATAATGTAAATGATATAAATAATGTAAGGGGTAAAATAAAGCAGAACAGCAAGTCAAATGAATATTTTTTTGTCGTCCAACTCCTCTATTTATTATGTAGAAGGGGGCTATTGACTCACTCGCTAAGGTGGATACGTGGCTACAGGCTGCAGTAAAACTTATATCGTGAAAAATTTTTTAAAGTTTATTTTGCATATGAACAGTGAATTTGGTGAGCTGATACTGTTCAGGCACGGAACGCTAATGGTGACATTACAGCTTAGACGTACAGATGGACAGAGATGGTGCTAAATAGATTACAGCGACGACTACTTTAATATGTAAAATATAAAAAGTGCTTCATTCAAAGTATGCTCCATCGCTTGTTATACATTTTTCCCTTCTTTAGGGCAATTTGTGAATACCACGCCAGTAAAAATCTTCCCCTTTTGCTATGAACCATTCAGCGAGCCATTTTTTCACATCTTCGTACGAACCAAAGCGCTGCTCAGCAAGTGCGTGACTCATCGATGCAAACAATTAGTAATTGAAAGAAGCCAAGTCTGGTGAGTAAGCCGCATGGGGTAGAACTTCCCAGCTGAGTGCTTCCAACATGCCACGAACCGGGTTTGCCGTATGTGATGGAGCATTGTCATGAAGAAAAATGACTTTGTGTTGCCTCTTTCGGTATTCTGGCCTTTTTCAAGCAGCGAACGGTTTTAATCGGTCAACTGTTGTTGGTAACGTTTGGTATTAACCGTTTCCCCAGGTTTTAACAGATCATAATAAACCACGCCCCTCTGGTTCCACCAAACACAGAGCATCGTCTTCCTGCCAAAGCGATTCGGTCCTGCCGTCGATGTGGATGGTGCGCCTGGGTCTACTCAAAATTATACTTGGGATTCTCAAAATTAATCCACGTTTCATCCCCTGTAACTATACAATGCAAAAACGACTTCCTTTTGTACCGAGCGAGCAAAATGTCACATGTGTTTTTGCGCGTTTCCATTTGCCTGTCGTTCAACTCATGTGGTACCTATCAACCGGTCTTCTGAATCTTTCCCATCTCTCGTAGCCGATTGGAAACAGCTTGTTGACTAACGCCTAATTGCTCGGCGAGTTCTTTTTATGTTTGCGAATCATCTTCGTCCAACAATGCTTGCAATTCCACATCTTCATATTTTTTGGGCGGCTTTCCACGTTCCTTGTCTGCAACATCGAAGTCACCACTTTTAAAACGCCGAAACGATCATTCACACGTATCTTGCGATGGAGCATATTCACCATAAGCTTCTCGAAGTATTCGGGATGATTCAGCAGCAGTTTTCTTCAAATGAAAACAAAAAGCTTATGTTGTCCGCGAATGCTCCTTGTTCGGTATAAATTTCGACATATTGAACACAACAACACAACATTATGTACACAATTTTCCAATTTATCACTCGTGCGCGTCTGACACAACAAAATGGCGAAGAGTCAAATCTTTATAGCACAAACTGCATTCGTGCACCATCTGTTGTCGTTTAAGAAGCGACACGCTCTGGTACTAATGTACCCAGCGATATAATGGATACAGGCATACACCTGAGAGAGGTCTGCAGAACGCGTCTACGTGAGTAAACCAAAAAAAAATCAATAGTCTCATGGAGGGTTTTGACTAGAAATTGACTAAAATTAACAAGTTGTTGCATTCTCTTGGCAGAAGCGCTTCGCGTCGCATTGGTGTAAACAAAGTAAAGGAAACCGCGTCACGGAAACGCTCCGATTACGTGAAGAAGAAGAAGAAGAGGGGCAAAGGTGTTAAAAAAGGAAAGAGATCCCGAGTGTCGAGAAAACGCTTCGGGTGCCTGCGAATAGGGGAAGAAATAGGTAGAAACCAAGAAGCCTAGGACTGCATCCACTATTTTCGCCTAGATACATTTGAGAAAATGGCATTCTTACACACATCCTCGTGTAAGTGCATGAAGTCAGAACTAGAGCTATTTACGTTGCTTCCGACTCAAACCACGATTGAGGAACCACAATGGGTCTACTATAAACCAATCTTAACTCTGATATATGATTTAATAGAATTCGTGATTTCTGGTCAAGGTGATGAGTACATCGATATTGACCCCATAAATAATCTATTCGATTGAATGTTTATTCGAGTCGATGTATTTTTGAACCCCATACTTGTATCGCCTCCTAATAATGTTTATACATGCAGAGCATATATTAAATCACTCTTGAATTACGGTTATAGTGCAAAGAGATCCTGTCTTAGGTGTGTTCTATGGTGTAATGATGATACGGCCAGTAAAATGGATGATGTAGCTGACGTTAATGTCGGTGTTAATAATCAAAGTCTTCATCTAACAAAGAGAGACCGCCTACTCGTCATCACGGATTTCGCTAAAATTTATAGCATATGTAGGGCTTGGCTAGAAATTAAAGTACCCAAAGTGGGAACTCCAGATAGCCAAGCGTTTAGAAAATAAATTTTTTGACGCGAATCTGGCACCGTAAAAGCCATTTATGTTAGTATATTTTCCAAGCATCGGTTGGATGCAGTGGTAAGAGCTCGGACTCGTAATGCGATGGTCGCAGGTTCGACTCCCCGTGCGGAGACTTTTTTTTCTAGCTCTTTCCTAATTTTTATAATATTCATGTCGAAATTAAGCGAAGTGATAAATAATTTATTTTATCAGCATAATTTCAATCCCTCGTAGGGGTGTATCGCTCTCGGCCCACGCTAAACTGTGATAAACACGTTTCAACCGGACATTTTGCTTTTTCATAGTAGGCAATATAAGTCTGATATAATCGTGCTACAAGCCAATGTCCAACACATGGCCTGTCTAGAGAGATGACGTCCACCTCTTTCACCATAAAACTATTATTTCTATCTGTTAGGCCCTGGATATAGATTACGATATTTATTAAGACTCTCTTCATCGTAGTGGATTAAGGTGACAGAGATAACTGAAGCCTCCCAAGAGGCCGCTTGGCATACAGAGTCGTAGTTCTTTGGATTCAAATTCGTTAATCAACCACGAAAGTCTACAACAAATTGTGCTTAGTTGAGTCAATCTCCAACACATTGTCATACTCAGTATCGAATAATCAGAAGAGGTTTTAAATCAGAGTGCTTGAAGAACCTCACAGGGTGTTTTATTAAAAATGTATAGAAATATAAAGAAGCCCCTCCATCCCGAAATAATTGCTGGGACGACACACATTATATATCTCACGACCTGCTGCGTAAAAATCGTACGTCCCGATGCTCGGTGGACAGGATAAAAAGAATCAAAGAGTGGTTTTTTCATAATAACCGCATCGGCTATTTGTAGGAATATAGAACTACCACGGCAGATTTTGTGTTACGTTTCTTCATTATACAGGGTGCGCCATCTCAATCTGGTCGATAGAAGTATTGAATAACTCTGACAGATTTTAACCGACCAGCGTCGTACAACACGTTTCGTATAGGTTATTTCAGTACAATTTCAACCATGTATCGCTATACGCCGAAAGAACGCGCCGAAATAGTTTCGCTTTACATTGAAAATAATCGTTCAGTTGTGTCAACTCAGCGTGCGTATCGTAAAAAACATCGCGGACGTTCTGCGCCCAAAGGCGACACTATCCGTCATTTAGCTTCAAATTTCATGGAGCACGGGTCTGTAGCGAATCTCCAACATCAAGCTCGACCGCGTCCAGGTCGTTCAAATGAAAATATCGAAGCTGTTCGACAGAGTGTTGCAGAAAATCCAAATGTCTCATACCGCCGCCGGTCTCAGCAATTAAACATCAGTGGAACCACTTTGAGAAGGATTTTAAAGCAAGATCTTCACATGTTTCCGTACAAAGTGCAGTTGACTCAAAGATTATTGGAAACTGACAAGCCGCGACGCTTGGCTTACGCTAATAACGTTAGTCGAATGAAGGAAGCTGAGCCGGATTTGAAAGGTGATATTGACTGGCCACCAAGATCGCTGGATTTGACTGCACCGGACTTCTTCTTGTGGGGATTTTTGAAAAGTAAAGTCTATGCCAACAAGCCGAAGACCATAGAGGAGCTAAAAAACAACATTCGAGCCGTAATCGCAGCGATATCGCCCGAGACGCTGGCAAATACAATGGGAAATACCGAAAAAAGAGCTCATTTTTGTCTCAGTAATAAAGGCGGACATTTGATCGATGTGGTTTTTGGAAACTAATCAAAATAAATTGTAATGAATCAAATTTAATAAAAAAATACGACTTTGTGAAATCTGTTGAAAATTCTCTAAGTTATTCAATACTTCCATCGACCAGATTGAGATGGCGCACCCTGTATATGCTGGGGCGTGATCACCTGCGAATATGCTGCTTGCTAGCTACCACAGCTGTCACACTACGCATTTCTCTCCAAATGCTTTGTCGTCTTTCGCACTGCTTTCCATCCACCTCGGCAGCAGGGAGTCTAGAGAGCGACCACCAGCACCTGCTTTTCACGATAACAACATGATTATGTTTTAGGCGTAACGGAGAAGAAAGCTGGATTCCAAGCCCTATCCCAGTATTCACGTGGACGCCAATGACCCTGAAGCAACGTGAATTTGGGAGATATTTCGGGTGGTTGGTCATGGTGTCCCACTCGTGATCATAATGGTGGGGCTGGACACACCACATTCCTCGGCACCTTGAAGAGTAGCGAGCGCTGCGGCAGGTCACACGTGAGAGACACCGGAGTGTCGGCTTCCCGAGCTGAGCAACGAAGACGCCAAAATACCGATGAGGACGGAAGCGGTCATACTGGTGGCACTCTGATACTCTGAATACCGTGGTTGTTGAGAAAACAGTTGGCACGCGGCCACTATGCGTCGCTGCGCTCGGCTGCCGTGCGTGCAGCCGGGTGGTAGCACCTCACGGACACTCAACTCACGCGAGAGACTACGATATATCTCTCGCTTAACGACGCTTTCGAATAACTCAGCCATCTTGTTAATTTTCGCTACTCCCGTAAACACCGCCAGGGAAGCATCACCTGCCTCTACTCGACTGGATACTTTCGCACAGTATTTCTCGTATCTTCTCAACCTCAAATGTGACAGGACTCAAAATCAACGGTAAGGTGGCACCTTAACAATTTAAACAAATTCAAGCAACGTGAGATGGAAAATTATCATTTTGTGCATCCTCAAATGTCTCACCTCGTGGCGTGCTTTGCAGCACGGATTGCTTCATGCTCTCTCACCCTTTATTAATTGGCACGCAATTAATATTGGGTCTGGGAAAAAGTTCGTGGCGTTTTTTTAGTAAAATTCAACTGGTTTTCTTATAGTGTGAAAATGAATTTATTTAAACCAAATATGCTCAATTATTATCGACAATGTTTCGCCATTTTTCGGGTAGAGCCATGATGCCATCGGTGAAGAACTCCTGTGGTTTCTGCTTGAAAAACTGAATCAAGTGGTTTTCACAGGCTTCTTTTGAAAGCAGCTTAATTTCATTGAGAGAGTTCTGCAGAGATCGGAATAAGTGTTAGTCAGAGGGTGCTTTGTCTGGACTATACGGTGGATGCATCAAAACTTCCCAACCAAGCTCTCGCAATTTTTCACGGGTCATCAAAGAAGTGTGTGGTCGGGCGTTGTCATGATGGAAGACAACATCTTTCCTATTAATCAATTCGGGCCGTTTTATTTCAATTGCTTGGCGTAATCTCGCTAGTTGTCCGCAGTAGAGATGAGAATCAATCGTCTGACCAACTGGAAGTAGCTCATGGTGGACGATTCCCTTTCAGTCCCACCACACACACAGCATCACCTTTTTCACCGGCAATCCTGGCTTCGCGAACGCTTATGACGGCTCACCATCCCTTGTCCACGATCTTTGACGCTTGCGATTGTCGTACGTGATCCATTTTTCATCACCGGTTATGACACGTTTCAGAAATAGCTCGATTTCATTGCGTTTCAACAGCGCATCGCAGATGTTAATTCGGTCTATCATGTTTTTCGCGCTTAACTCATGAGGAACTCATACATCGAGCTTCTTTTTGTAGCCAGCTTTGTGTAAATGGTTCAAAACAGTTTTGTGGTAAATGCCTAGCTCCATACCAATATCGACACTGCTGATATGCTTACAATATTACCAGAACGAAAGCGAGCGAACCATTTCCGCGCAGCAGATTTTGATAGAGTACCTTCACCGTACACAGCACAAATTTTTTCACAAGCCTGCGCAGCGTTCTTCCCTTTGTCGTAATAATATCGCAAAATATAGTGCAATTTTTCATTACTTTTGTCCATTTTTAAACGCAAACAACTGTCCAACCGCTGCACCAATTTCGATGTTTATACACTGTAAGTAACGCTCGAAGTGTCACTTTTCCAACGAGCGCTTAGTGGTGTCGATGCGATCTGTGTTTCCTGACTTACTTGCAATTGATGCCATCTATCGGAAAAAACGCCACGAACTTTTTCCCAGACCCAATATAATTGTGTGTGCAGCTCACCAGTAAATTCAGTGATCAATTTTCTTTCATTTTATATTATTTTTGTAGTTTTTGAGTGAATATTGACCTTTTTTTTCCCAACACCTATTGTCTGGTTATTTTCCCTGTCACGAGTGAGTACTCATCCCTTTTTCAATATATTACAGCTCATACACATCAGACCATCAGGATTCTCGAACAGTGGTCATAGGAACAACACGTGCAACAAGTAGAGAGTGTCAGTTAGTATAGATAGGACAACGTAATAAAATATAAGGAAATGGAACGCAATAAGGGGGAAAAAATCGAGACTGAGTGAGTATGGATTGACTGAGAAACGTATGAGTAAAATGTATAAAACACATCACCTTCCTGGGTACATAACATTGCCTGGGATTATCCCATTAATACAGGGGGGAGGGGTCTGCACGCCCCAATTCCTCTTTCGTTTGATATGACATGTTCAGTGATTTTCTAGCGTCATATACGACTCTTTAACGTGATAGCACACCGATTGTTGCACACATTCACGCGATTATCTCTGAAACTTTCAATTTTTAGCCGCTCTACATAACCTGATTTGAAGGATAATTAAATTGACTCGAATGTTTTCTCTGTTAACTCTTGGAGTATTCGAAATTGCAAGCAGAGCCCAAGCTCTGCTGAAATCAAAGAAAGATCCATTGGTGCACTTTAATGTTGTGCCGCGGAATATTCCACTTCATATTTTCGGGAATATTCCATAGCCAAAACATTGGAATTCGTTCAAGACAGGAAACGAAGTCCAATGCCCGATCGTACGATCGACATCAAGAACGCCGATGCAGCATGAGGCGACTCGCTTGGCGATCGACGATAGGCTAACGCAAAAATCGCGAACTAAGGGATTTTCGCGAACACAGCAACTGCTTTACGAAAATCAGTTTTTAAAGTAGATTCAAAGAGAACGGGTTGGTTCCTCGTCAATTACTTGAAACAACAGAATTATTGTACATTCTTTTATTGACTTTTAAATAGACAACGGAAATTTACCGTTGCCTATAATAAATACTTCTATTTATATAAATTCGCATTTTCACCAATTACTCGAGATCCATCTTCTAATCGGCAAACGATCCCAAAAATAATAACTTTTTAATATTGTACCGAATACCGAATAATCCAATTACGCGGTACCGGCATAACATTAATGTATCACTACAATATAATTGTTTAAAAAATGATAAACAAACCAAATGCTGCCAAAAAGGTCTATTAAAAAATCGAAATGCCTTGTAGAGTTCAAAATAAGATAAAAGATCGTAAACCAAATCCGGTCCACGAATTTTCGAAAATTTATTGATAAAAATAAGACCACAGCTTAATGCAATAACTTCGAAAGGGCCTGCTGAAATACGCCTCCATTTAGCTATCCGGTAAGTATATATTATTAAATTTAGGTTTTCTCCGTTCCTAAGCTATTAGGATATGCAATAGTAAAAATTTAATTCAACGCCTTGTTCGAAGGAACTTTAGAATTGATGATAACATTTACCGTGTAAATCCAGACTTCCAATAGAAGTCTTCTTCCTTTCATCATCCGGATATTTCCAGTACGAAAGAATTGCACCCTGAAGTAGGCACCAGCGACGATGCCAAGCTCCGAAACCCGAGACATCCTCGAACAATGTGAGAAAACCCCGATGTTCAATAGAAACTGATAACTCAGATGTTACATGCATCTGCAACCGTCCTTCCAGTACTGAATTTCTTGGTACCTGATTGCACAAATACAATGGTAAGAATATGCGATATTCCAGAACGGGTGTTGGTCGCGGGTCCACGAATCTGACGCGCGTCTAGTACTCGTTTCATAATATCATGCAAAGAGTATCGTATTATTGCAGGTCCTAATTACTTCTCATCTCTTTTGAGTCCTTATTGAAAATTAATCCGAAAATATATTCTCGACTGCGCTGTAATGAACACATTGCACGCGTGCAATATGGGTCGAAAATGGCACTTTTCAAGCCATGGTTAGTGCGCATGCGCACTTGACCGACAGTTGCTACTTTTCTAATCTAATGCAACAAATGAGACTGTCCGAGCGAAAAACAGGTGTTCGGGTGGCGCCATCAGATGGAGATCGAGAGACACTAGTAGCCATTGCGCTAATAATAATAATAATAATAATAATAATAATAATAATAATAATAATGATAATAACAATAAAACGCATTTGTACGAAACGTCCAACAAATTCCATGAGTTTTAATTTCCAATTTTCAACATTTACGGAAACCGAACTTGGCTTGTTATTTAGTCAACTAAACATTTTTTTTCGTGCGCTGCAACCCCCCATTGGTGTTTCGCCCCTGGACCCCATCTCTTATTTTTACATTGATTGTAACAACAATAGCGCTGTTGCATGCATAACAATGAGGTAGTTTCAACGAATTCGGAAAAAGTATCCTATGCTACGCGGGAGGAAGCTCGATTGCGACCTCGTGCGAGTGCTGCAACAAACATCACACTCGTTTATTTTGTATCTATAACTCCATATATCATACGTGTCGATCCTGGAAAATCCAATCTTTACCAGTGCTTTTCAGCCGCAAAAAAACGCTCTTTGTAATGAAGCAACCAAAATAGTTATTATTTTTATGAAAAAATATGTAATATCCCAAAAATAAATATTCATTAATTTATATTTGTTTCTGCTTCTAGGATCAACTTTATTTATTTCAAAATCTTACTGAACTTTGTTTGAGATGTCAGAAAGGTACGGTAAAAAGTTCTGCTAGCCTTTTTCTTCTGTTCGGTTTTAATTAAATATATAAATTTTTTGTTAATATTACAAATATTTAATTTACTATCTCTGATATTCCATCAGAAGCATTTTTTCCGTAATAAAGTCGTCTTTGTGTGTGAAAGTTGATGACATTTTTGCATTTTTATACTACTGTGAGGCTCCATCGGAAAAATACATTTCTTTCGGCGAAAAGTGGACCTTTATATATTGTACGACAAACTGTTAAAAGGCAGGCATCGAAAATTCTAAAAAGCATCTTGCAGACTGTAAACGTAGTTCTGGGTTAAGTCTCAATCGGCTACAAATTCTTCGTCGGTAATATTTTCATAATCTCCCTGTGGCACGATGTTTGTTTATTGGCGCGATTGGGTAAAGTCGTGAGGGAGCAGAATCGTCAACGCACAATACAAGGTATCTATGAATTCGGCCGAGGACATCTATAGATCTAGCGTCGATATGTCTACCGAGACAAAGTAAGAAAATTTCAATGTGTCAATCATCACATCGTCAAATTTGTTTTCAAGAATTTGAGCCGATCGTTTCGATACCGGTAGACTCCTTGCACTTGTTTGAAAAACGTATCGTGGGATGGCATTGCGTATTGCATGTAATAAGTTTTACGTTTCAAGCAATACTTGCAGTCGTTGAGCGGAGCTATCCAATCTTTAGTAAGCTGTCTGATTCTGCAAGAGTTCAGCTTCAGTATAGCATTATGATGTGAAGTACAAACACACACAGTATGCATACCACTCTGAACCGGCATGACACCGAACGGCGGTAGAAGAGTAGCAAATCGTAAGAAGCCAATTTTTATTTCTAGATATTGGTATACTAACTAAAAGTCCAATACAACTCTTTGAGATTGCACAGAACCAATCTCTCCTGTATTCTTACTTGCTTTTCCGCATGTTTTTGTACAGAATCGGAATCTCTTTTCCCTGCGAGGATACAACCGTTTTTGTCATTGACACGAGATGCTTAGACTCTCGACATATTGGTTGCATCAAGTACATTTACAACTTTCACCGAGGGTGATGACAACACTCCCATCTCTGAGTACAGGTGTTTTGCGACTTGCACCATCCTTTTACTTGCATTGAACTCCGACATTACTTCGCTGATTGATATACTTTGCAGTCAAGTAGTTAGAAGCTGCATTTTGACTTGATGAGAAGTTATTTCCTTATTAAATTTGTCATGAAATAACTGCATCATCTCGTTATAAAGCCGAACTTTCTTTTTCTCGACTGTCATCATAGATTCATTCAAACCAGCCTCCACAAACTCGTTTACATTCTCATGAATTTTCTGCTTTTTTGCCAAATGAGTAATGACACGTTTTTTTTTCTTCGAAATTGGAGGCTCGTCTACGTCTTCAAGCAGCCTCGGAAATCCACTATTTTCACTGGTGATTACGAAACTATTAAATTATGAAATTGCATGATATTTCTTTTCACCAAATGACGACAATTGGAAATGAGCTGCATGTTTACTTGTTGTAAGATTAATGGGGTCAGACTTATTTGTAGATGTGGGTTCACGAAGAGCGAAGGGTTTACGTTCTATTGTCATGCGACAATAGTTGTAAAGATATTTTCCCAGTTCTAATGACGATTCTCACTCTTAATATTGTGCATGGCCACCAGTTTTACGCATGCACACTTGTTCTTTGTGATTTTTTGTTGAACTGATTGGAACAGTAGTTCTCAACCAAGATGTATCTAAATTAAATAACTTATGTAATCAAATTTCGACGCATTGCGAGCGGAGTTTGAATTTTTTTATCAACAGAAAATGATATATAGGTGAATCGGCCGGGTATCAAGACATGCGTGGACCCTGAAGAGAGATGCTTGCATTTAGTGGGCCTCCCGGACGGGTCGCTACGGCCAATCACATGCGGAAACGGCGTCCCGACCACTGCACAAATCGCGAGCTCGCATGCCCGAAACGAGCATCTGTTAGACGATGATAATGGCCTGTTAAAAACTAATAAGAGTAATAACAAATGAATAAAAGGTATTTATAGGATAGAACTAACTATTCTATAGTGGAGAAACTACGTTCATAGGAACAAGGTTGCTAAGCGCAGAACAGTGTGAACTTGATGTAAAACAAGCGAGTGGAAAGGGACCTATTTCTAACGGTCCCATAAATTGTAGATTCTTCATGCATAATTTCTTACGCCAGCATCCGGTTTTACAGTCACAAACATATAATATTCATTCCTAACCGCGATACCGTTAGCACTTACGCGGGGGCAGCGGCCGTCTTATCGCGTGTACCAACATTGCATCCACGCGCAGCAATAGGCGAGGGCCCTACTTCCGTCAGGCCCTTTCTTCAGTTCATCTCGACGTCTCGAACCGTTGTGACGTTCGCTCGCCTTCAATAGTACTTTCATACACTAAATCTCACCGTTAATCTCATTCTGGCATTTACAATCATTTTCTACGCTTCACCTCAACCTTACCTGGCAGATCATCATATGGTGTCAGAATTTCACGAATCATCAACACGCTCACACAATTATTAGTGAAGTGACAAAAATATTTATAAAAATCGGGATTATTGCACACCGGACTATAAAAAGTACTACCAATTTTATAATACAACAGTGAAAAAAAAGCGAGAAAAGAAAAACAAGAAGTGAAGTTAGTGACAATCGAGAACATTAACATTTTCATGGATATTTTCAATTTCATACGGACATCGACAACATTTCAATACGATTTAATACACAAGGAAACCAGTAAAAAGCAATTAAATAAAAATCAAGGAAGGAAGCAACATAAAATTCATGCAACTATACATACTAACGCTTTTGGCACTGTAAGTACCTCAGAATTTATTTTATTTTACCTTATTATAAAAAAAACTACTACTCCCAACCGCTTCAGTGACTAATAACGACACAAACTAACAAATTTTGATTTTATTTAACTGCTCACTGTACCCTACGAGAGTGCATAGCTGGTGACGCTGGCCCATTGTGCCGCTGCCGCAACTATTTAACTGTTCGAAAATATAGGACTAACAATGCCGAACGAAGATAGAAAATAATACCTTTATCTTCTGCGATGCGTACAAGGCGATACCAACCTTCAACGGAAAAAAACCCCCGTCGACGTTTTCGCCAGAGCATGCAAACGTGCAAACGATTGCCTGGCTATAGCAGAACGCGAGAAATTCTTTAATATGATCTCTTTCAAATGATCCGACATAGCCCTTTCCGTAGTAGAAGCCACATCACCAGCCGATCTTGAGTCCCTCTTAAAGGAATCAAACGCGCATTCTTAAAAACCGAAGATCTAAATGATATAGAAAACGAAATGGAAAGAACGCCACAGGAGTACAACGAATCAGTAGTAGAGTACGCAGCACGATTGCGCGACAAACTCGCAAAAATTACAGATAGATTAAAAGAAACTTATAATACGAACGAAAAAAGACAATATTTAGCCGACAGAGTAGTAGAAGTCACAGCGAAAACGAAAAGAGCTTACGTTAGAGGCTTTAAGCCTGCCATCCGCTCACACCTTATCCTCAATAACGTACAGGAATTCGACGCACTAGTCGATCAAGCAAAAACGATAGAACACGAATTATACAAATAAAAACAAGTACGTGAAAATCAAGCAGTTCGCGACATTCAAATAGCCATAGGTACAGCAAAGGTACAATTTGCAGAAACTACAAACCAGCCCGACAAATACTGCGAATTACACCCACACAAGAACAATCGCACAACCGCAGAGTACACGACTATTCGCCGAATGCGGGAAAACTTCAACATCAGAGACAACAGAGATTATTCCCGAGACCAATACGAAAAGAGTAGACGCGACGACTCTCAAGAGAAATACAAGAACGACTCACGAGACAGATACAGGAACAACTCACGAGACAGATTCAGAAACGACTCACGCGACCGATACCGAAATAACTCACTCAAAGACAGGTACTGAAATGACTCACGTGACAGATATAACGACCCACGAAGCAGACAGTCACGGGACAGATACAGGAACGATTCACGTGACAGACGCCCAAACGATTCACGCGACAAACGCCGAAAAACTTCACGAGACCGATCCTCCGACCGCGACGAAAAATCCAGCTTACCACTAGAAGTGGAAAAAAACTTAAAGCCATGCTTGCAAACCTAAATCTATAAAACTAGAATCGAGTTTTACGAACAAGTGCGCCGTAGAACAAATATTAAAGGCACTAAACAAGACACTGAAGATAGTAACGATCTCACTAGGCACAACAAAGGGCCATAAGTCACCATTAATCTGCATAATATTTTACGAACTGCGCTATAACCCGACGAAATTTTTAATCGATACTGGAGCCCAAATCAATTTGTTAAAGAAAAAACTATTGCACGCAACGTAAAAATCGATGCATAAATTATCTACGAATTAACAGGTATCACCGAAGGCAAAGTATATACACTGGGCATATGCATAATTTCAATAAAATCCGTACAAGTTAAATTTCACGTGGTTTCCGACAAGTTTCCGATAAAGCAGGACGTCACATTGGGCGATGCATTTTTCAAACAAACACCAGCCGACATTCTCTATTCGAGTGCCTGCTTAGCTTTCAAAATCACCGTATACCATTTGCAACTCGTGAACGGATTTTGATTCCACCTAGAGTAAAAAAGCATAATTCACATCAGGGTAAAAAACCCCGAGATCCAGGAAGGATACGTTCCGCGGTTAAAAACTTCGGACGGCATCATTCGTCGCGAAGCCCTTGTGAGAAACGACAATGGAATCGCATACGTGGGCATAATTAATAAAAACCAACATGCCATCGATTTTGATATCCCGACAGTCGAATGTAACCTGTAGAGTGCATCTCTCAGGTTACGACCGAAGCGGAAAATTCTCGCTGTAGCACCGACGCTCACAGCGCAGTAATTCAAACTGCGGTCGCCATGAACACCGCGGAACGATTCGAAAAACTGAAACCTCTCCTGCATTTAAAAAATCTAAATGAAGAAGAGAAAAATCATGTTTATAAACTCGGATCGCAAAATCCATTCTTGTTTCACATACCTGGCGATCAATTAGGACACACGACTCTTCTAAAACATTAGATTTTCACAACAGATGACCGGCCAGTAAACACAAAACAATCTCGCTTTCCACAAGTCCACAAAAAAGAAATTCAGAAGCAAACCGAGAATTTACTGCAAAAAGACATAATCCAACCTTCGATATCTCCATACAACTCTCCAGTTTAGATTGTACCAAAAAAATCAGACTCTCAAGGCAACAAAAAATGGTGAATGGTAATAGATTTTCGGAAAATAAACACAAAAACAACGCCTGACACGTACCCCCTGCCAAACATCGTAGAAATTCTGGACCAATTAGGAAACGCTCGTTACTTTTCAACATTAGACAACTTCCGGTTTCCAGCAAATCAAAATGCACCCGAACGACGACCAAAAAACCGTATTTTCTACGCCAAGTGGACATTACGAGTTCAATCGCAAGCCATTTGGCCTAAAAATGCACCAGCAACCTTTCAACGACTAATGGATATAGTGCTATCAACACTCAGCGGAAGCGACCTTTTTGTTCACTTGGATGATATCGTGATCTACGCAAACACCCTCGAGGAACACGACAAGAAATTCAACCGATTAGCAGAAAGATTAACAAAAGCCGGACTAACTCTACGAATCGGCGAAAACCACTTTCTCAGGAAAGAGGTGACATATTTAGGCTATACAATTTCGGAAAAAGGAGTCCAACCAAACCCCTTAATAGTCCAAGCTGTCAAGGATTTTCCAGTCCCCAAAGATAAAAAGCCATAAAACAGTTCATTGGTCTCGCTGGATATTACAGACGTTTTATTCGAGATTTCGCGGAAACCACAGTCCCTATGACAAAACAGTTAAAGAAAGATGCTAAATTCAAATGGACGCAGGAATGTTAAATGGCATTCGAGTATCTCAAAAACAAAATTATTGAACGGCCAATCTTGCGTTATCCAGACGACAAAAAATCATTTCAACTCACAACCGACGCTTCAGACTATGCGATCTGCACCGTATTTAGTAAACAATATAAAAGATTTTAGCATCCAGTAGTTTTCTTCTCTCGAATTCTTTCAAAAGCCGAACAGTCATACGATGCCATGAGGTAAGAATTGTTAGCAATAGCAAACGCTGTAGAATATTTCGCAACGTACCTGTACGGACAACGATTCACCCTTATTATGGTATTACGGACAATAGAGCACGGACATATCTATCAAACAAGGCTGACCTTCTGCAACAACTTCAAGGCTGGCAAACGACGCTGAACAATTATGACTTCGAAATTCATCATCAACCAGGCAAATTAAATGTCATCGCAGAGGCTTTATCCACAAATCCTGCAACTGTTCTTCCTATTAGACCCCGCGAAAGTTCCTTCGAAAACGCAAAAGAAACATTTAAAAAACCAAAAATCTTCCATCAACCACATACACGCGGTCGCTCATCTGACGAATCATCCGGGAATTCAGCACCTAGGAAAAAATAGCACGAAAACGATTCAGAGGACGAACAACCTCCACAAGGTCCAAGTCAAAATGAAAACATAACTTTAGGAAAAACTAGGAAGAGCGTACACGTCAAGTCAAAATGAAAACATAACTTTAGGAAAAACTAGGAAGAGCGTACACATCACAACGGATCCGACGGTTGACGACGAAACCCCAGTAGCCGAAATATCAGAAGATGAACTCACTTCAAAACCTCCTAAGACGACAAGAAAACGTAAAAAGGACGAAAAGAAGACACGAGAACCACGCAAGAAATCAAGGACACGAAAGGAAAAGATAACAGAAAAATATGTAAGAAGCAGTGAAGAAGAAAGCAAAGACTCGAAAGAAAAAATTCACCGTGCAAAGTGAGACTAGAGTGGAAAGTGCAGAGCGCAGAGGACAAAGAGCCCCGCTTGACACAGAATAGAAAGGTCCACAAATGCGGAAAGAAACAGATAATTTAGCAATCCAAAAAGGACAAGATTTAGAACAACGAAACGATCGATCGCCGCCGATAAATATCGGAGATCAAGCCAGTGACGGTAACACCTACAAACCACCGGTGCAGCCAACCTTCAGATCACCTTCAACACGTGACATGGAAGAAGGAAGTAATGGAGCTGCAGCACGAACACCGGTGCAGCCGAACTTCAGGTCACCATCGTCAAGGACCGCCAACAATCCTGGTTACCTTTCACCGGAAATGGATGACAACTATTGGGACTCCGGAAAGCAAGTCGAATCTCCATCAAAAGAAATAGCTAACTTCAAGGAACCAAGAATAATTCTTGAAAGGTGCGACAAGCCAGCATACGCAAAAAAAAACCAAACAAGGAGAACCAAAGAAAACTAATGACGATCCTGGTCATTGCTCACCGGAAATGACAGACGATTATTGGGAATCCAGAAGAACAAAGGAAACCCCAACCACAACCCTCGACAAACGTGACATACGAACGAGTGCTCGAAGATGAGATTTCGTAAAACCAAACAAGATCGCAGATAACCTTGGTCATTGCTCTCTTGAAATGAGCAACGATTACTGGAATCCCGACGATGCAGTCAACCACCACCCAGTATACCAGCTCGAAGTTATACAAACGCGCAATTCTCGTACCTCACTCCTGGCCTGGAAATTCAAAATAAAAATTCCAAATCTCCTACATTAGCAAGTAACAAACAATATCAGGACGAATCATCAAGGGACGAATCTGACTACATAGACAGCGATTCACTCTTCGAACCATCAAGTTACCATAGGAAACGGTTAACACACACCGACACACGACCATCGACTAGAAGCGCGACGGTGACAGAAGACGTGATTGTACACGAAACATCGCAATCACACAATCTAACCTGCTAGTCCAAAAAGACAACATAGCATACTTCTTGGCAGCCGACTGTGTGACGAACATCATGGCGGAAATATTAGTCGAAAAAAATAAGATCGACCAGCAGTCACTGCTAAATTGTAACCCAGATTGGAAATATGCTTGTTACTCGCCAAGGAGAAACATGCTACATCGGAATGGTCTGTAAACAAAAATCTATAGACGCTACAAACGCGCACATGGTAACAAAAATGGTTGGAGGCACTCGTCGAAAGCCTAGAAAAAGAGAAACTGGAATTCTGCACAATGTCGAAAGATTCAGAAAAATCATTGACATAACACTGTGGGCATACATCAAAACACAGTTACGACTACTAACACACAAATCGCTAATGGAGTTTACTCTTTGCGAAGGACTATTAACCATTCCACCACCAGAAACCAGACAAAATATCATAAAGGAATTGCATGGATCGACAATTGGAGGTCATAAAGGAGTATCAAAAAGGTACCAACGTATACTCTCAAAGTATTACTGGAAGGGTCTAAAGAAGGACGTTCGGAACATGATCAGATACTGCTTCGACTGCCAGAAAAACAAGTTGGTACATGTCAAAGGCAAAGTCCCAATGATCATCACCGATTCTCCATTCGCTCCATTCGACAAAGTCGCAATCGACATACTTGGACCCCTACGTGAAACAAAAAACGACTTCACGTAAATACTAACAATACTCGATATTTTCAGCAAATTTAGTATAGCATTCCTGTTAAGAAACCAAACAACTATCGACGTTGCAAAAGCGCTTTGTAACGACCCTCATATCAACATTCAGGGCTCCTCGCGTAATTTTGTCCAACCAAATTCGACGATCTAAAACATCAGCCTACGATTCACTAACGGAGCTCTAGAGCGTAGCCATGACGGACTGATAGAATACCTCAAACATTTCATCATCAAACACCGCGATTGGGAAGAGTTAGTGCTTTTCGCGACAATGGCGTACAACACAAGCGTGCACGAAACGACAGGCTACACACCCTTCGAACTAGTGTTTGATAGAACAGCCAGAACACCCTCAGAGTTTCCGCCACCGGAAAAAGTAGTCACTTACAATGACTATTTGAACCAAATGATGCAGGTCCTGTGATGAATGATGAAGGACATCCAACAACTGGCGTTTGAAAAAGAAGTTCGATTCTAACAAAAGACCAAGGACTATTACGATATAAGAACTCAAATAAAAAACTTTCAGCCCCAACAAATGGTATGGCTCGAAAATAATGCTAAAAAGGCAAGCTCGACAGTAACTATTTAGGTCTATTTAAAATCCTCCGAGTATTAGATAGGAACAATGTAGAATTAGAAATCTCCGGGAAAAAGTCGAAAATATTATACATCGATGATATCAAAACGGCGTATGTTGCAGATGCCATACGGCCGCTCTAACAATCGACGACCCGGTAGAAATCATACCACTCGCAAAAAACCCAGGGCTGTACTCCGAACCTCTGGGAAAACTCCGTTTGTACCACACGACATGGACAGTAATTACATACACCAACACCCACGGACTTGCGGATAGGTGACTACAAATATAACGAAACATAATGGCAGCAGTACAGTTTTGCTCCGCACTGGGAACACGCTGCCTCATAAAAGGACAACTAGCAGCAATGCCATCCCGACTAGACACCCTGGAGTACACAGAGTTAATCCTGAACTAATTGATTCCATCAATAAAAATAAATTCTGTAAACAACCGTGAAAAACGCGCAGCATTCGAATTTATAGGAATAATAAATAAGGTACTTTTCGGAAACACTGATAACGAAGATGCAGAACGAATCAACGCGCAAACCGAAGTATTAGGGAATAATTTCATAGAATTGGCAGAAATTGTACAAAATCAAACTCACATCATTAGATCAAGATTCGACACAATGCAAAAGCAAATCGCGTCACTAGCGGTAGCACTACGAAAGGAAACTCAAAGATTCAACACGGTCCATGTTGCAATCGGCGCCGAAATACACATCATCGAACTAAATACAATAGTGATACAATTCACAATATCTAACGGAACTGGAACTTGACATTGAAATACTGAACAACGCAATTCTTTTTGCAAAAACCGGACAAATACACGTTCAGCTTCTGACGAGCAGGAAAATACTACTCAGCGTTGAAGCAGTCAGGAAATCCTCACCGAATACGGACTAAACACGTACCCGAGTTGATGGAACTAACTAAATTAAGTGTGTTCCATAACGGAGAAAAATTGATCTACGTAAATACGATACCATTGCTAGACCTGACAACGTACAGACTATACCATCACACAGCAGTTCCAGTACGTCAAGCCACAAGTTATAATAATTCACGATTTGTATTTATCAAACCTACCGCCCAGTATACAGCCGTCTCCGACGTTTCCGAAACTTATTTTAGCCTACAGGAATTATATGAATGCAACGTCGACGCATTCAACTACGTAAGCGAAAGTGACCCCAGTTCAGCGCAATACCGACCACACCGAATGCGAGGTGCAATTGTTAACCAACTCTCAATTTTTCAATTTGGAAACCTGCGACATCCGACTTAAAACACTCAAACAAACCTATTGGGCCAGAGCCAGCAACACTAATGCATGGCTGTATACCACACCTAAACCAGAAAGTTTTTATATCAACTGCAAAAACCTTGAGTCAAGAATCAGAATTATTAAAAACACAGGAATTTTACAACGTAGCCCCAAATGCCAGGCGAAAAGCAAAACCATCCTGCTAACACCATCAATAGAGATAACATCGTCAATACAAGTAAATTTTTCAAGCACACTAGTCCCGAATATTTCACAAATAATAGAAGAAGCAGTTCAAACCACAGATAATTTGAACATAACCGAAATTCTGACCGAAACAGAAGCATTAGCGTTGTCGTCGGAACCGAATACTGTTCACGATAACCTCACAAAGAACGCAGTGGCTTTTAAAACGGTGATCGCAAAAGCTAGGGAAATAATAAAAGCACATCGCTTGAGTAATAGACTGTCGCTACTAGAATCCTTTCTAAAGTATTCAGGAATATCACTAGGATGAATTTTCGTTTTGTTGGGCATTTGTTGGAAATTCTCATTGTTCGGAAAAATATCAAAAATCATTACTTTAATGACGTGCATGACAGGGAAGCAAAGTAACAGAACGGAAATCCAAGAACAACCTAGCGAAATCATAGAACAAGCCACACAAACGCATCGGCAAACAATAGAACTAGTCGAAACAGCAGTCGTACCAATAGCTCACTATAGAGACGTGGCAATAGTAACTGAACCTCCTCTAGAAATAGAACCTAGACTAGCATCTGTTATAACATACTATCCTCACAACAACATCATGTAAATGCTCCTTGAGCATTTTCCCCGTCCATAAAAAACTCAAACAACCCCAAAAGTCCACATATAGGACACATATTATAATCAAATACTAATAACTAGGCAAATATACTAACATAATAATAATAACAATACCATAGCTTCGCATAGCCACCATATAACTATAATCCAAATTTTTCTTCTTTTTTAAATACCATTAAATTTTTTAATACCATATTTATATATTTCATTTCCTAGCTCCAAATCATGGACCGTACAAACATTGCCACATCGCAAACTAACATGTCTGTCCAACTAACTTTGAAAGCTAACAAAATTTAGACTGTTTCAGGAAACCAAGCCAACAATAAATATTTTTTCCAGGTCCACTACAAGATACAGGGTAATACGGACAAGATACAGGGTAATACGGACAAGATACAGGGTAATACATAATACGGACAAAAGGAATCTGAAAAAGACTAATCCTGAAGAACATTTATATAATCAAAAAAGAACCACCAACAGACTGAAGTCACATAAATTCGGAAGACCGACGTAAAAATGTTTACTATAATAATCACAATTACACGCATACACACGGACCCGACTGATCCTCATAACACAACCAATTCCACTAACACAAACGCTAACGAACAATAGTCAGTTTCAGATCTAGGACACCTATAAATCCTTAAACGAACCTAGCAAGGACATTCGGACGAAATGAACAATAATCATCTTTGGCAACGTTCAGATAATTGTAAAAAAATCATATCCGATGCGGAGCATCGCTCTTTTTGCGAGAGGGGAAGTGTAACGGTCCCATAATTTGTAGATTCTTCATACGTTATTTCTCACGCCAGCATCCGGTCTTACAGTCACAAATATATAATATTCATTCCTAATCGCTTTTCCTAATCGTCAGTTTTTGGTTTTCCACGATCGACACCTGATATCTATGTCGTTAAAGGCACGAAAGACAGATTTTCTCATAATTTTTCAGTCGGGACTGAAGAGAGGTTAAACATTAATTGGAACATACAAATATGAGTGACTCTTTGTAATCGCATATATAAATTAAGAGGTTGCCGAGTATCGGGGGCAAAGCATACCTTGTTCAGCGTGAATTGCTGACGATTTACTTCCCGCAAACTGAATATGACGTATCCGGCAAGCGCAAAAGCAGGAGTTCGAACTGCCCCGGGTCCAGCGGGGCTTTGAACAGTAGGTATCACTGGTCGGCTTTCTTGCTTTGAAAGCTTTTTAGGTGTTTTTCCACTTCGCTGAAACATTATCATATCGATTATTATTATAACGACAGAAGTTTTCATTTTTGTTTACTTATAAAGAAAGCTTTCCCATGGATCTTAATTTTTTGTAGAGATTTAGATGTCACGTAACTAAAATTTATAACGGTACTACAGGGTTCAGAAAAGTAAACGAGAAACAATGTACACAGAAGGAGGGGATGAACTATTTCCGTAAAAGAGATTGTTGTCGTCCAGATTTCATGGCATATCACATTTAAATAAGAATGCGGAGCAGAACCTTAAACGTTGCTTCCTCGTTATATTCCGTCTTTGACAAAGCCACCTCTATGAAGAAATATGTTGATCGATTTTGCTTCCTTGTAGAGGAAGCTTAGTCAAAGCTGGAAAATAATAAAATAATCCAGTAAAATACCAGCTCGGTTCGTCAGATGTTCCAGAAGTAGTAGTCATAAATCGAAAACTTTTAATTGGTATAAAATCTGAATCCTCTTACCGATCCTAACCACATTAAATATATAACATCTATTAACGTTAGTTCGTTTCTGTACAAAATTTGAGTTCGACTGATTGACATTCATGTTAGTTAGGGCGACAACCTCATAATATTTCAGTCCTCTTTATAGATTCGGCTCAAATTCAATCCTAAACGTCCTTGAACATTATCCTATTTGTAAATAACTATTTAGCAAGGTGACTGAAAAGTTGCAAGAAATAGAGTAACCCCAGACATTTGTCACAAAATTCAAAACACGTAAAATTTAAATCCGTAAATCAATTTTGACGAAAATTATACCGAACAGCGACATTTCTGCTTTACCTGTGTAATTGTTTTTACCTGTGTGCCAAGTTTCTTTTTAATCGGCCAAGTAGTTATTGATATAGCGTGGTTTTAATTTTCTGAGGCCTTGAAGAATTAAAAAAAAAAATTTTTATGAAAACAAAAGGTTCTCTACGGCGGAGCAACAAGCTTATTAAGTAGAACCTTGCAATATGCTTCCTTATTACCTTCTACCTTTTACAAACCGACCAATATGCGAATGTATGTTAATCAATTTGGCTTCCACATAGAGTAAAAGGAAAGTAATGAGGATGCAGATTGTAAGGTTCCACACAGAGGACTTGTTTAAATACTGGGTACAATAGCTCAATAAGTTCAAATTCGCCAGATGAAGAACAATCATACAGAAAAAAATAACTCAACTTCAGAAAAATTTCAGTGGGATATTAACTTACAAAAAAGATCACTGTATAAAGAGAAATTAGTGTTAGTAATATGTGGACGCCCTTGTTCCATCCTACTACTTCCTCCACCATGCGGCTACCCCCACCACCCCACTCTACTGCCGGCGCGCTACCCACTCTGCTTACCAGTCTCTGCCACAGTGTCGGTAACGTGGAGATGGTAAAGTGGGGTGGTGTGCCTACTCTGGTGAACAAGGAAGAGTAGAGATAAGAACAGGATGAAGCGAAGGCGTCCACATACTTGGAAAAATGAATAAAATTGTGAACTTACCACCTCCGCTATTATTGACAGCCTTCCACGTTCTGCGGCAATTCTACATTCACTATCGCACACATGCACGTACGCACGCACGCTCCATTACGCTCTCCACCAAAACGCGTCGCTTAAAGCCTCCTTGCCATATCGCGGATACATATTGCTTTTTAATGTTTGCGCGTACAATACCAAATACAGTCTGAATACTCAGGATGCTGCTAGACGGTAACATAGGCTTAAAGATAACAACCTCCTCTGAATCATAACCAGGTTCCCAGCGCTTTGAATGCATCGACAGCGGTTTTTCACGTGGGTGTCGCTTTGCGCTGTGTTCTTCGTGAAACGCTTGCTCTGCAGTAAACGGCAGAGAATATGATCCGGCACAGAAAGAGAAAGAGAGAGAGAGAGAGAAAGAGAGACTGACTTTAATTATAATTCTCTACTTATTACACTATAAAAATAAGAGACAGAGTAAGACCAGATATTAGTTTTTAATTAACCAATATTTTATTGAAATTACTTTACACATTTACCGTCGCACGCAGCATTTCTGCAAACATGGTAATCTTCGCTTGGAGATTCCTACGCCGTTAAATTTCTTTTTATAACTGTCCGAACGTTGAGAGCTAAAGCATTATAATATTCACGTACTATTCTATCGTTTTTCATTACATTATCGCTAAAGAGATTATTAAATCGCGACATAGTGATTCCGCACGACATAAGATGCAGGAATACGATACAAAATTGTCCACAAACATCCGACGTATTACTCTGTAGTTGCTTGAGGCCGTACCGATAGAACTTGCAGTTCCTTTGTAACCGCGCGAAATGTTGCGGTATAATCGGTGGTAGCCCGTAGCTATCAATCAGATTGATATGATGATGCAAGCACCTTCTCAATACGTACTTCTATTGTCACGCTACCATGCTTTATTAAGTTCCAATGTGAATTGCTGTTTGCCGAAAGATCGGGTGTCGAATCAAAACCAAACAGACAGTGTCCATCGCGGGCAGAGCGGGGCTGACCGCGGTTCACCCGCTTGTTCAGCCGAGACTCCCCGAGGCCATCCAACAGGGCAAAAATATAGCGTGCGAATCGACCAATATTCACTTCGTGTTTCTTTTGTGTTTTTTTTTGTATGATACTCCCGAGTTGGTGACGGCCCGAGCACAGGGTCATCAGTATCGACAAGAAGGGCAGCCGCGGGAACTTGAAGGACACTGATGTATCGACGAGAAGAGAGATCTTGGGTCTACGTAGCCGTCAGGCTGGAAGGTCATAGCCCTGTCTATGACATCAGCGCTCTGGTAAAGAGAACCACGCTGAGACCACCCCCGTAGCATCTCAGGGGACCGGAAGGTGCAACGATGTTGAGCGGCCTGTCAATTTTCGCTGCGCTGCGAAGTCTTTGTTTTTCTCATTTCGTTCACTTCCGGCTGCTGCTACGCACGAGGCATCGAAGCTCTCGCTAGGGCCGGTGCTAGCTCGGATATTAACCCCAGTCGCAAGTAACGTTACCATGCTTCAAATTTTATTGGTGGTTGAGATTTAAGGGAAGGGAGTTTATCGGCTCAAACAACGAGAGCCAACGTATTATCGAGGATTCTTGCGCCGTATCTTGTACAACGAGGACGTGTATACCGGGTCCGCTGCCGTGTCTAATCGACGGAAACCGACACCTGCCCCCCGCGATTCTGGACCGCTGCGAGATTATTTCTCGAGAGAATCTCAATACTGCAACTATCCAGTAAGGCCGTCGTTCGTCTCTGGTATGAGTGTGGGAGTTAGCTCTAGTAATTTTGGTGAGAAAACTCGAACGATATTGTCGTGATGGCACGCTGTCGTGCTGGAAATCTAATGTCTTTTATTATAGCGGTCAAACAGCTACCGACCGGTATTTCGAATGTGCAATAACTCGTTTCCCGAGAATCAAACGATCGCCGAAGAGGTTCCATCTCTTCGTTATTGTTAAAGATTTATTTATTATAAATACGAGCGCGTGAGGAGTTCTTGTGTTTTGTGTGCGAGGGTGCGTGTCGTATATTTTGCAAAATTGATCATATTTATTTTATTTACCGTGTCAATGCTATTTATCTCATTTACTTTATTTTATAGCCATTATTTTGTTTATAATTCTTTTATTCATATTATTATTATCGCATCAGTCTCATTCGACCGATTTATTTCATTTCGTGCTCGTAGTCCGTTTCATCATTGTATTTATATCATTATTTCGTTTTAACTCTTTTATCGCGCGTCATCGAATTAATTTCGGTTAAATGTTGTCACTTATCCGAGCGCTTTTGTGAAATAGTGTCAGGAAAATTGAATTGACGGGAATCCAGCACGTTACCTTTTGTCGCTTTCCGACCTTGCGTATTATACAATATATAATAAATTGTGTATTATATTTTTGATTACCTAACTGCCGTGTTGAGATTTTCTGTGTGAGACCCCTCTGACTGACCCATCCCCTCTACCAATAACTAAGACTACAGCGAAGCCGAGCTGGCCCCGTGTATTCCGCGTGCGAATTAAATTTATCTTGGGAAATAATTTCTTTTCCGGGACTGACGCCCAGCACGCGGGAGCACGGGCATTTGTAACCATCCGCAGGAGCTGGAAGCGGTAGAGTTGGGGAAAATTGGTTACACCACATACAGATAATTTTTCATGAAATCCGGTTGTAACGGTTTGGAAGGTATTTGAGCACCACTACATACAATGAGAGGTAATTTATCTTGTAAATTGAATGGATTTATACTAAAGTCGCCGTTAAACGCTTTGTTATCGACAAAACCGATAATTATAAGCTTCAACAATTGACCTAGTACGATATTGTTGATTGTCTCTCCATGAATATCAGAGTGTATTGAAACTGCCTTTACCTCGACTCTTGTAAGAGGATATTGTCCGTAGATTTCGCCAAAGTTCTAACATGCAAGAGCAGCACACCAGGAGTTTTTTTGGTTTATAGAAGAAATTGGTTTATAATACACCTATTTGGAGCCTTCGATAGGTGCTTGCGTCGATGGGAGTGAAAATAATTTAAGCTTCGATTTAAGGCACTCTCACGCGTGTGCATGTAGAAAAGCCACGTTGTTTGAGCTATCCAAAAATATCTGCAACCGTTCGTTGACGAGTCTTTTTCTTATTATTATTCTTCTTCTGCTATATTGCTTTTCTCTTTATCACGCTTTTCTTTTTACGGGAGATACGTCGCGGTTTATGTTCGTTCAGTGAATGAGCAGTTCGCGAAATTTTGCGCTTTTTATAACCGGACCCCTGCATGAGAATGTCAATTTTTTCAAAGGCCTTGAATTTGAGATTACTGCCAGATTCTCATGCTGTCTCGCGAATAGCATCTTTCACGGTTATATTTCTATCGAGGATATCGCCGGCTACGTTTACACCGGCACGCAATGCCTCTTTTCCAACTGCTTTAGCACTTTTGTTTAAAAGTGATGATACTCGACTAAACAGGCCACCAAGAAAGCTACCGATACCGTGACCTCGTTGATTAGGCATTCCGATATAAACATGGCTAATACCGCCATACCCGTGACGGCCCCATCTGTGCTGCACACTATCAATATCATCCATAGCGAAGTAATCAACCGTGGGGCCTTTTGAAATGAAGTGTCGCAGTTAACGTACACTGTTCGAATAGTATAAGATTATCAAACTCGTCTCTTATATCGGTCTCGATAGTGTGTAAATTGTTGCGCAAGAAAGGTATATATCGCGACGCCAAAAACGATTTAATTTTTATCGAACCGTACTGAAAATCGTCAGCATCAATGGGGACGATTCGTAAGATGGAGGTTTATACATCGCATGTAATATAGCTTTCGCAGATATCGCTGTATATAAACATGTACTCGCAATGCGGTTCTATCATTTCAGATCTACAGGCCTCTTCCTCGAATCCGAGTAGGCTTGCGATAGCGCGCGATACGCGAAAGTCGTGATATCGTAGATCGTCGAATACGCGCGCCACTTCAACCTGACCGTTCGGAAGCGATTTAAAGCGTAGATGACAAGCCACGTGGGGTAACTTATTTATACTCTCCAAAATAGCGTCTATAGAGCGATATACACCAGATGGAATTTGGTCTCCAGCTACACGGCTCCGTGTTAAAAGATTTAATCCCGATAAATCATAATCACCATCCTCAATAGATACGAGATTTCTTACAGTAGAAACATGTAAAAGACTTATCGGATAAGCAATTTCTACAAAAGAAACAGATCATTCTCCATACAAAGGTATTTGACGCGGTAGTTTTGTAATAAGTTTCGTCGTCGCAGTATCCGAAAAATACTGCATACTACTGTTGCTCGGCAGTACGGCAAAGAAAGAGCTATCCTCGAAACTTATATTTATCAGTGACTATGATTGCGAACGCTCTTCCTCTTCTTCTTCTTCTGCTTTGTCTTTTCAGGTGACGGAGGCACTCGTACTTGCGATAATTCTGCCTCGTAGAAAATACCGTCGATAGTCTCCTTATTCAGATCGCGTAAAATATATACGAATGGTTCTCGATTCACTGATATTCGTTGAATCTATGATAACACGTTACTCCAACCGCGCTCATAATCATTCGCGAATCCTGCTTTAGCTGTACTGATACGCACCAAGTCAGCGACACTGAATTTAGGCCTTCTAGTTTTTTTCGCGTTACGCTCGTAACGCCGAGCTTGATTTTCACGGGCTATAGATGCACTCTCTAGGGTCACTTCCTTCGGAGAAATCCGCGTTCCGCTGTGTTTAGTGTGATTATAAGCATATAAAAAATATTGCAAAACATCGATGTAACGCTTATTACGCGTGTATGTAAAGTAGCGCCACATTCGCTCCTTTATCGTGCGATTAAAGCGCTCAGCAATCGAGGCTTTTATATCTGGGTTACGAGCAGCCTGAAAATCGATATTCTTTTTCTTTAGAATTTGTACAAATGGAACCCCAATAAATTCTATGCCTCGATCGTGTGAGACCGCGTGCCACGTTAGCGCTCGTTTTGTCACGCAAAGCCTCGACCCACGCGTATTTGCTCAACACATCGAAAACAACAAGCAGATATGGATACCCATCATTGTATGTAGCTATCAAGCGAAGATCAGTCAAATCAGCCTCCCATACGTCGTCTACATTACTCATGTTGTACGTACGACGGGGAAATCGCCGTCGTATGAGGCGATGCATGTTATATGAACCCTGTGTCTCGAGCCATGGTAAAACATTTTTTGTCACCACTCTCCTATCCGCCTGAGCCAAATTTTTTGCTCGAGAATAGGATGTATGATTGTATTATAAACCAATTTTTTCGCTAACAGATGATTCACACATTGAATTTGTTATTCCTGGGCAGGGCGATGAGTATATCGATCTCGCGCATACTATGCTGAGCCTGAGAGTGAAAATAACATCTCCTTCTACGGAAATTGCTACGGGTACAGCGCCAAAGTAAGCGCTAGCCCTATAAACAATCTCTTGCATTCTTTGTTTAATCAGGTAGATCTATACTTGAATCAAAAACTAGTTTCACCTCCAAATAATGCCTACGCTTATCAGTGTACATAGAACCACTTTTGGATTACGGTCCAGCTGCCGAAAATTTACATCTCACGAGCATTTGTAAGGAGAAAACAATTTTTAAATGTCGGAAAAACTGTAGACTTGCTCAGCCATCTGCATTGCGATATATTCAATCAGGAGCGATTCCTATTAAAAGGTGTCGAGATGCGTCTAGAACGGGCTGGTGCAGTCTAGATTCATTTTGTCTTGTGGGGGATACAAAGAATGGTCAATGCGGCTGAAAGATTCTCGAGGCTTCTCGTTCGTAGAACAAAAATAGCTCCTGGTGTGCTGCTCTTGCATGTTAGAACTTTCGCGAAATCTACAGCAAAATATCCTCTTACGAGAGTCGAGATAAAGGCCGTTTTAATACACTCTGATGTGCATGGAGAGACGATCGACAATATCGTACTAGGTCAATTGCCAAATCGTATAATTATCGGTTTTGTCGATAACAAAGCGTTTAACAGCAACTTTAGTTTGAATCATTTAAATTTCCAATTACAATATAAATTATCTCTCATTGTATGTAGATGGTGCTCAAATACCTTCCAAACCGTTATAACCGGATTTCACGAAAAATTATCTGTAAGTGGATGCTTTTCAAACGCTGTTTTCTGGAATACGTTTCCTGAACGATGGTGATTCGATCGATCGCGATAGATACTGTCTGTTTAGTTTTGATTCGACACCCGATCTTTCGGCAAACAGCAATTCACATTGGAATTTAATAAAGCATGGTAGCGTGAGAATAGAAGTATGTCTTGAGGAGGCGCTTGCTTCAACGGTAAATTGTATTGTCGACGCGAAATATGATAGTGTCCTTGAAATCGATGCTTCTCGCTAGGTAACGGTGGATTTTACCGGATAAGCGATAAAATGTGCTAATGTCGGGATAAAATTGTCTCATGTTAAGCGGCGTAGAAACGTCTTTGCGAGTAGCAAATCAGTCGAACTTAAGCATCTGCACGGATTAGACGTGAAAATGGATATCGTCGTAGATATACAGGGAATACGTGGTAAAGACTCGGAATTTATTCCAAAGGAAATTGCTGTGTTAGCAATGGATAGACCGTACTCTATTCACTGGATCGTCGCACCACCGTGTCACATTGCCGAACTACCACAGAATTCGAGAAGCGAGAATAATTTTCTCTCAACATTTTTTCACGGTCTTGAATGGTACGAGGGCGATGTGAGCTGCAAACACGCGATCACGAAAAGGCTATACTTCTTCGCGATATTACTAGCCGTGAAATTCCAACCTGGATGATGAGGACGGCGCACTATCGTACACATTTATGCCGAAATCTTTCCAAAAATGTTTCAGATATGCTATGATAAGCGATACATCGTCTTCGCACTGTGCAATGCGGCAGGTTTTCCAAATAAAAAATTGGCTTCGCGAGCACCCGTTTAAAGGAGAATCATACATGGATGTTTGGTCGGCAGACGAAGAGGAAAGAATAAAACGATCGACGATGGTGTGAAATAAATTTTGCATATATACGTTTGCCAAAGCGTATAGGTCATCATATAATTATTGACTATGTGTTCAGCATGAACACTCGACAAATCTACGAAAGTCTGTAGTATTTACCGCCTTCGACCGTTAGACTGTACCCTGCTGACAGAATTCCTCGTGTATGGTCGTTACCGGCCGGATTCGTTGTTAACACGGATGTTAAATCCTGCGAGATCTTTCTTTTCTCGCTATTGTCTCAGTGGTATGACCCAGCCACGATGAGCGGACGACCAGCGCGAGACAGCTGGGGTATATATCCCGTCCTAATTCAATCGTCTCTACGTTCAAGGGGGGGGGGATGCCAGTCCTACTGTATTCTCGGCCTAAAGAGCCGCGCCTTCCGCGATACCAGGCCCACGGTGGCCCTAGACTTTGTGTGTATTTCGAAATCTGTGTCTTATGAATTGTATATAGTGTACGTTCAAATAAACTATATGGTAAATTAGCTGGATTCGCTCCGCCAACTTTTTTTCTTCTATCGCCAACGAAAGGGTACGAGTCGAAGAAAGGTGCCGGCAACCAGAAATCGACAATACGACAAAGAAGAACTACTACTAGAGGGGACAAGTGTTAACAGTACACCTCATCTCTATCCATTGCTCACCAGGTAAATTTCTCCTATTTCCAGTCGTAAAAGGCGAGGTGTTTGTCCCTACTGTAAAGGGCTGCCAAGCCTTGACGCAGAAGCGAGACCGACAGTGTTCGTACAACCCTGAATCTTAGGCCCGACGTAGCAACGGCTAACCACGACGGACCTGGAGAGCACTGGATCGCCATGTACGTTGACGCGTACGTATTGACGTGTACGTGCGGCCTCAAGCAACTACAGAGTAATACGTCAGATGTGTGTGGACAATTTTGTATCGTATTCCTGCATCTTATGCCGTGCGGAATCACCATGTTGCGATTCAATAATCTCTTTAGCGATAATGTAATGAAAAACGATAGAATAGTACGTGAATATTACAATGCTCTCTACAAACCTCTCGACGATCGGATAGTGATAAAAATAAATTTAACGGTAGAAGAACCTCCGAGCGAAGATTACCGTGTTTGCAGGGATGCTGCGTGCGACGGTAAATGTGTAAAGTAATTTCAATAAAATATTGGTTAATTAAAAACTAATACCTGGTCTTACTGTGTCTCTTATTTTTATAGTGTAATAATTAGAGAATTATAATTAAAGTCTCTCTCTCTTTCTCTCTCTTTCCTGAGCATTCAGTCTGTCTTTGGCATTCTACGCGCAAACATTAAGAAGCAATATGTATCCGCGATATGACAAGGAGGTTTTAAGCGACGCGTTTTGGTGGAGAGCGTAATGAGGCGTGCGTACGTACGTGCATGTGTCTGATAGTGAGAGTAAAATCGCCGCGGACGGTGGAAGACTGTCAACAATAGCGGAGGTGGTAAGTTCACGATTTTATTCATTTTTCCAAGTATGTGGACGCCTTTACTCCATGCTGTTCCTATTTCTACTCTTTCTTGTTCACCAAAGTACGCCACCACCCCACTTTACCATCTCCACGTTACTGGCACTGTTTAAGCAGACTGGCGTCCACATACTATTAGTGTTTTATTCATGTTTCAAAGTTCGGCTTGTTATTCGATATATAATTTGTCGATTGCCTCGGACCATAACATATTTTTCGTAAAATTTAGAACCTTATAAAATCCCTTTGTCAATTCCAGACAAACCAATACCAAACATGTTCGCTCTTTCCTTTATTTGTAGGTAACATTTCAACTCGATAGCTCCAAATTTGCAAACATTAGGAAAATAAATATTTTCTGAAAAATAAAAATCTTGCAAAGATTTTAACAATTGACTCAGACTGATTAACCATTAACCAAATCCCGAAATTTTATTAATAATAGTTCCATATAGGGACAGAGACGCTCAGTCATCTTAGCTCCATACTTTTCCGAACGTCGTAACGGTTGCCTCGTGTGTACACACAGATACCTCACTTCGGTTTCCGGCATGTGCTTCTCGAGTGCTCATATTTCTCATCTCATGTTCTCAAGTGCGCGCAAATCCGGTCAGCTCAGCTCAACAGACATTTGAACTCAAGTAAAACGCTGTTGTATCATTAGTGCAATTCAGTACATCGTTATCTCGTGCTCAACGAGATGGCTGTCGCCACGTAACGCGCGTCCGCGCTCATCGGGGCAGTGTTCATCACCGTTGTGTGAGATAGCTAATACAATTGTCTTACACCGAAACTTCACAGTGTCATCGTGTTTATTTGTATTTCTACGCTCGTTGTTACTATTCGATCTTAAATATACCGAAGAACTACTGTGGTAAACAGCTCGCAATCTTTATTTCTCATCTGCCTTTTTTTGTCAATCTTTCTACAGCAATGGAACTCCATTGTTCAACATTTTTTGAATTTCGTTTTTGATCTATCAGCAAGCCTTCGGTGAAGATTTTTTGCCATGAAAATCGTTTTAAAAATAATACAGATATTGCTGTAACAATAACTGGAATTCTTTCATAACGATAATTGTTTTCCTTCTTGACATTTTGAGTTACAAAAAGGCCACACTAGCAATGGAACTCCATTGTTCAACATTTTTTGAATTTCGTTTTTGATCTATCAGCAAGCCTTCGGTGAAGATTTCTTGCCATGAAAATCGTTTTTAAAATAATACAGATATTGCTGTAACAATAACTGGAATTCTTTCATAACGATAATTGTTTTCCTTCTTGACATTTTGAGTTACAAAAAGGCCACACTAATGCGGACGCATTTCATGCAGTAAGGTTGATGGATCCTTATTGCATTGATACCAACGAAATACTATACTATGTGCTCCCATAGATGGTAGCTCGATAAAGATATAATTAATGGAATTTTTCTTTGTACCTTTTTACCGTTTCGACCGCAGCCTCCATTGTTATGAATGTGATACTTGATTTCGTGTGGAAGAACTTCTGCGCGAGTTTCAAGGGTATAAACCTCGATGGCTATCTTAAAATCGCGGTGCAGATCTTCCAATTTCAATGTAGATGGAAAACGGATACAAGAGTCACCGAGTTTCACTTGAATAACCGGAGTCACTACGACGTTTTCCAGGTATCGAACGAGACACAAGAAGTGAAGGCATGTGTCTGCATCGAGATTTCGTAAATAGTCGCATTTAAGGGGCAGGGTCAGCGCGGAAGCCGTAAGGGATCCGCTCTCCTGTACTTCTGAACTTCCGGGTACGACCGGTCTCAAAGTACCTTCGACTTGGAGACGTTGAATCTCATTCAGAGCTGCTTGTCTTCTGTGAACTGAAGAAAAATGAATAAAACTTTAAGTATTCAATATTCAAACGAAACGAGCATGAGACTCATTTTGACTTCCGTGAAATGCAATACGTACTCGCTACGAGCAAAAGTCTTTCTCCTTCGACTTGTTCCCGCGATCCGGTAAATTCTACAGTCGCGTGGCACAAGTTTAAAGCTTGACTGGCTTGGCCAATAATCGTCTGTTGCTTACAAACATCTTTCATGAGACATTTAACTTTTTCCTGAACGAGAGCTGCTTCGTCTCGCTCGTCGAGATTCGTTAAACTACCGCTTATAAATTCTGAATCCAATTTGCTAGTGCGTGATACGTGAGGTACTGAAGTCTTCGGAACCTGCAAAAGTTATATTACTATTTATTTTTGTTTCATAGAAGAAGTTTTATTTTCGTACAAGATTAAAAGTTAAATAATGTTGAATTTTTTGAAAAATGACTGTGAATGACCTAGTACCTGCAAATGGTAAGCCATCAAATTAAAACATTTCAGAAAGATGAAATCATTCTCAAAGTTATTTTGTAATAATGTGTGCAAGGCTATTTGATGAAAATGACTTCGTAAAAATTAAACTTTTATATACGAAAAATAAATTGAGCTACCGATTCGAAACATTTGCTAAAATTTGATTCATTTGATACATGACATAAATTGTGACAAGGGTAATTGGTTACTCTAAGGGAAACGGGGTGGGGGGCAGTATAGAAAAGATAAACACCGATAACAATTGTAACGGTTGTTTATTACGAGGTGTAACGCATTTCTTGCAGTCATTAAATAATAACAATTAAAAATAATCGACCATTTCCTAAATAATAACAAAAAGAAATAGCCAAAAGTGTTAAGAGTCATCGAGCGAGGGCACACGAAGCGCCAAGTGACCAATAAGCAAACTACGATCTTTATATTTCGGATATCGCTGAAAATACAACAGTATTACAGAATAAGACATAAAAAATCAATTCGTCTGTCTAGTAAGAAATGCCGTCTGGTCCGTTTCTCCGTGGAATTTTTGATAGGCATAATAAATGATCGAAAATTCGAGTCGGCTGTCGTTTGCCATGACGGTTTTCAGTTGGACGGTTTTCCAACTGAAAAATGTATTTTATTATAAATTTCACGTACATCTACCACTGTTCACGGGACCGGACAGCATTGTCTGATAGCAATGTTTCGTTGTAAATTAAAGCGATAATCCGTCATTATCCGTCATATCCGGCGATACGTCAAATTCGTGTGCAAGGCTTTATTGCAGTATATGCTATGTAATTGTTAGTTCCAGCTCCTAACGTTGGGTTCGTTAGAAGCGGTTGACAGTCAGAGCGGATAAGCAGCAGTGAAGACATAAGCGTAAATGCAGCCCCCGAGATAAAAGAATTTTTTATGATGCAATATTTCTGTACAACCTATGTTATATGTTAATAAAATCGACGTTTAACATTGTCGCGACGATTTTTCAAAGGAACGTGAGATCGTATTCCTGGACTAAATCTATGGGCTAGATATATAGTATTTTCATGTAAAGCGCACCAAGACATTGTGTGTGCATGTCAAGGTATATAATTCGTATACCCGAGATATTTTTCGTATATCTTAGGTATACGAATTAATTAATCAATGAGCGATCATGTATGTTTATTAGAATCATGAATCTATGCGACAATCCCGACCAATTGTGAAGATGAAATTTTTTGGCGAATCGTAACTCGGGGTGTGAATCAGAGCCAGAGCCACGGTGGCGTAATTGGTAACATATCAGGCTAGAATTCTAGAGTTTTTGGTTCGATCCCGAGCTGTGGCGATATTTTTCACGATTTCTTTAGAAAATAAAAAATCGTCAGATCTGGTTGTCGCATCGATTCTTAACCTGTTAACCGGGCGTGACGTACTGACACGTCCTTGCTGTGTAATTAAAAAGGGAATTACCCGGTTAACAGGTTAATGAATGAGTGAGGCAATCTGAGCTGACAAAAATTAATGATTCTACCAAAAGATCGATAACGCAGGAATCCAGGCGGCGCTGAGTCACACTCCGAGTTGCGATTCGCCAAAAAATTCACGTGTATAAAAACGGGGTTCGGCGCGTGTTGCATGCGTGCAATGTGGTCATTTCAGCGCAGTTGGGAAAAAAAATTATTTTTATACACGTGAAATATATGTTACATAGATGTGTTATCTGCGCCGAAATCGTCTATATTATACATACATTATTGCACCTACATAAATTTCCTACAAAGTAAAGATGGTTGATTAATGTTGGTATATTAGTAGTATGTGTACACCTTTGCTCCATCCCACTCCTATCCCCACTCCTTCCCCCACTACGCGGCTACCCCCACCACCTCACTTTTCCACCGCCGCGCTACCCACTCTGCTTGACCAGTGTCGGTAACGTGGAGATGGTAAAGTGAGGTGGTGTGGGTACCTTGGTGAACAAGGAAGAGTAGAGATAAGAATAGGATGGAGCAAAGGTGTACACATACTTGGAAAAATGAATAAAATTATGTACTCACCACCACCGCAGCTGTTGTAGGCATCTACCCTCCTGTCAAAGCGATTTTAAACTCCTGTCTCTCGAATGTACTCTCTCACACACGCACATGCACAGCGGCTTTAATTCATTACTATGTCCTCGTCAAAGCCCTCGTCCACGGCATCGATATCGTAGCCGATATCTATCTCATCACCGAGGGCTTCTATAATAAACGCCGCCACATCCACGCGTTCACCGTTCGATAAGCGAACCCGCGGAACGCTATCGCCTGCAAGAGGTCGCATCATGACAGCGATCAAGTCATCTCCACCGCACGCTTCTTCGACGAGCTGCTCGATACCTGCAACATCCACGCGTTCGAGTCCGTATATGGAAAACTCCATGACAAGAACCGGCAGCATACTTGCTAGAGGATCCGGATGAAATAGGTGAGACCAGTCGATGTAAATAGTTTCGCCGAAATCGACTAGCAACACCTCGCAGTACCCATCAAAGTCCGGGTAAACCACTTCCCCGCGGACAACGTTATTGAAACGAGGCACAATACAGGACATGCCGATATGCAACTCCCCAAGTTCAATGGGTCTTCCACGACGTTCCACTAAATACACACAACGTAGGAGTTCTTCCAGCTCGTCGTATGCATCGCACATTTCCTGCGTACGCAGAAACACACTCATTCCACTCTCGACAAACATTAATCGGCACCAAAACGCGTCGCTTAAAATCTCCTTGCCGTATCGTGGATACATATTGCTTTTTATTGTTTCCAAGCAGGATGCCAAAGACAGACTAAATGCTCGAGATGCTACTAGAGAGTATCACGGGCATAAAGATAACAGCCTCCTATGAATCATAACTAGGTATCCATCACTTTGAATGCAACGAAAGAGGTTTTCGAGCATGCATAGCCCTGCGCTATGCTCCTCGCAAAGTGCTTGCTCTGCAGTAAAAGATATAGAATATGATCCCTCACAGAGAGAGAGAGAGAGAGAGAGAGAGAGAGAGAGAGAAAGACTTCAATTATTATGCTATAAAAATAAGAGACACAGTAAGATCAGATATTTTTAAATTAACCAATATTTTATGAAAAGCACTTTATACATTTACCGTCGTATGCAACAGCCCTGCAAACACGGTCATCCACGCTCGGAGATTCCTTCACCGTTAATTTTATTTTTATCGCTATATGGAGTTAATTTGTATTATCACTCGTAATATTGCTTTTAAATTATTTTTCGCTGTGGACGTTGTCATCATAGTGTACTTCTTAAAAAAGAACGAAACAACTATTTAATTGAGCACACTGATCAATGAAAAACATCGTGTACAGAATAATCGATATTGTCTTACCTGATATGCCACGACTCATTATACAAAGTTGGCAGCGTTGATGATCTTCTGCCACCGACGACAACTGCGGATGAGGATGTCGGGTGGCACTTTTCTTTCCCGAAGTTAGCTCTATCTTCCTCTCGCTCTCCATGACACGAATAACGAACCCTCGGTGTCGGCTCATATGCAGGGGCTGTTCGCTCTGCAAAACATTATTTTTTAAATTAAAAATAAATATCACATGATTTAAAATTATTTTATATTTTTTACTTACCAAGCTCCGCTGCTTTGCTGCTAATCGACATTGGCACGTATTCCATAATCTGCTGTGTTAATAAAACAGAGACGGGCGATCCGTCTTCTTTCTAGCGCAGACCTTTGCTGATGCTTCGGTTTTACGACTGTCTCTCTCTCACTGTGACTGACATCTGTGTATACTTTATAATATTTCGAGCGAAATGTACACTATATACAATTATTTACAACAGTTTCTTTATCACAAATAGCTGCACATACGTAGAATTATTGCGTTCGCAACGCAACACCCGATGCATGATCAGCGATATGACCACGAAACAGCACAATTATTTCGGACAAAATAATTTTCATAAACTCCGTATCCTCTGGCGTTAGCAAGATCGCGATGTGTTCGAGCGCTTCTTCAAAGAAGTCCTTGGAACCGATGATCTCATACGCTACTGCACGAGGCATTTCACTGGCAACTATCTTTTCACGGACATATGATACCACCTCGTTCATACACCTCTGAATCGTTTCACTTTTGCTCTCTAGAGCCTGCATATGGATATCAATTCTTCTACTTATTTCGACGAGCATATCAAATGTAGACCGCTGAAGAACAATGTTTGGAGAGTATTTTCGGAAGCGTTTCCGTTTCGATTCTCCAGATTCCTCTTGATTCTCGTATTCCTCATCAGCGCTACCGCTTATTTTACCAAATGACACAGCTCTGTGCTGGTAACACGGGGTTAAAAGTGTGTAATGCGTTGTGTGCTCTATGCGGGTATTACACATTTTCTCGGCATCAGTCCCATGAGCTTCGAAATATTGTTGTACGCGAGAAAAATCACTTTTAAACACTCGCCACTCGTCCGCACCGAGTGTAATTCCGGTAAAAGTATTCGACAATATTTTCACCACCGGTGTAAGCGTACACGTAGAGTTCAACTCGAACCCGGCTATGATTATTTTACCAAATGATTTATTTAAACCGTACATAACGGGGCTCGCTATATACTGCGATATCGCATGAGGCTTAGCACCGTTATTTGCCATTTTTATTGCTTTCCTGTAGACTGTGACTTTTCGAATGAATCGTCGGTGGTGTTCATACTCCGTTTTATACAGATTTCCCCCACCACCTAACTGCATTGCCTCTTCTTTTGATACTGCAAATCATACGCCTGAAAATTGCTAGCCAATATCCTTTGATATTTGTCGCATTCTCCTCAACAGCCTAGTAACAGCAGCAGATATATCCCAAAACTCTTGCATACTCGCGCACACTTATGCGCACACGCACACATTGACATACAGATAATATGTACCATGAAAACTAAATAATATTAGTCGGTGAAATTTGATGATTTTCCTCATGGCCGAGTGCCTTGAAATTAGATGAAAACAATATGACTTTCATCAGCGAAACTCGATAACTAAGTACACCACCATCGCTAAATATTTCCCTAGGTCTTGCTTTTGTAAAGCGATCGCGTGCGGCCATCTTCTTGGTTAGTCGTATTCATTACATCGTTGCAGTATATGCAGAGAGAGAGAGAGAGAGAGAGAGAGAGCTTGTTAAAGGAATATATATATAAGTGAGCCGCTTTGAAAATTCTCTAGTTAATTGTCTGATTTACTGTGGTTACTACTACTACTACTCTAACAGCACAATCATGGTCAGAGTGGTAAAGCGCTCATTGATAAGAAAATTGATAGAGTTTATATTGAAGCGTAGACCGTCGTTGCGTTCGCGCTGGGGTAGAAGAAATTTACAGATCACCCTATGGGAACTTCCGACACAGGCGGTTGTTCGTAAAATTCGCGGTATGCTGTGCGAGTGTCATCAGCGCGATTTAGTTGACGCGTATAATATTGGATTGTTTGATAATCAAATAATTATTGATTCGGTGGTGCGTGTTATTCGTCGACGAGGCTGGCTGAATGAGACTGCTCTGCAACCCATACTCAATGAAAGACGTAAGTAATATACAGCTCTAATTACTTTTATTTTATTTCCTTTATTTCATAAGATTTTTATATAGTTCGACGGTATGAGGACGCAGAAATGGGATCCGACACCTATGATTTCGATGAGGAGGGTAGAACCGATTCAGATGATCATAGCAGGGACAACGATGGCAACAGCACCGTAGGGAATCGCTGGATAAATTTTACCCAGCCATTCTGCGGTTATAAACCTACAAACGGTCTTTTCATGGCAGGCCCCTCGAGAGAACCAGATGAATCCGTCGCAGGCCCATCGCGACAATACAGTTCAAACGATGATGCCAACAGCAATACAGACAGCGAGGAAGAAGAAGAAGAAGAAGAAGAAGAAGAAGAAGAGGAAGAAGAAGAAGAAGAAGAAAAAGAGGAGGAGGAGGAGGAGCAAGACGTAGACGATGACGACGAGGAAGAGGAGGACCCTGTAGATTCAGGTAAGCTTTTAATAATACAACTACGATGACAAAAATTAAAAAATTACGCGGATAATAATAGTAAAATGAAAAAGCAGGGTACGAGACGGACCCAAACGTTTTTCGCTTTGCACGATTCACTGTGCCGAGACCGCCGACAATCGAGTTGGTTTACGAAATGCGTCGGCGGTTCCCGGGTGCAGTCGACGGATTCGAGGACTAGAAGCAAATATAAGTTTGTAATTCTTACGTTACACGAATTATATGCATAGTATATAGCTAGCGACAAACAAAAATTTAAAGTAAATTAAATAAAAATTCTAATAAATGGTTTAATTATGCCTGCAGGTGGACAGACTGGCGATGGAAGGACTGCTGCTGTACTGGGTGGTGATATTTTGCCTCCTGGTGAACGTTTCGGTATCGAAAACGAGCAGAGACGTTATTTTTCACGCTTTAGGATGCAGGGTCGAGAGACAGATTTTTATTTTCGTCAGCCACCGGTCGGTATCGATCATCTGACATGGTTCGAGGGAGGTGTACGAGATGTTCTCACACGTCTTACAGAATCGTGCGAAGGACATGATTATGTGGGTATGACTCTGAGCGTACCGTCTTTTGCGCAAGGACCTGTATGGTTATCATTTCGACCAGCTCGTGACATCGTTCCCGACGATATATGGCGACTAATTAATAGTGTAGCTCAGAGCGCGCGCGAATTTCGAATAGACGCTGGTACATGTAGAATGACGACATGTATAGTACGAGGCGTCGAAGGAGCTGGTGTGGGCACTAGGCTTACACACGAGTCTATAGCAAAAAAGTCCATTTTACGCATAAGTAATCGCGATAATTTGTGTCTACAACGATCCCTTGTCACTGCCCGAGCGCATGCCGAACGCGGTCAAATACGTACGGGTGTGCTACACAGACGATGGTGTCAAATTCGGAACGGGCTTCGAGGTGCGCAATATACAGCGGCGATAGAGCTCACACGTAATGCAGGGGTAACGACACCGTCTAGGGGGTGTGGTACGCGCGAAATTCAGCTCTTTCAGGAGTACTTGGTTCACGAGGGTATAGCGATTGTTGTTTATGAATTTCTCACCTTCGGAAAACGCGTTCCGGCTCTGTACGATGGGCGAAAATACGTACTCACTGCAACAGGTAAAATTAATCATACACTTTTTATTCTCTATTACGAGCGTTCTCATCACTATCAACCGATATTAAATCTCGCCGGTGCCCTAGGTAGTCGGGGGTTCTGCACGCAATGTAATTCCAAGTATATTCGAGTACTCGAGCATCGATGTAGCTATCAATGTGCTCGATGTAAATCCACTTATTGCAATGGTAATAGAGACTCTCAGCCTGAGTATTGCGCAGACTGTAATCGTTCGTTCTTTGGTGCTTTTTGCCTCGCTCATCACAAGAGTGAGGGCTCCGCGGGTATCACGTCTCGTAAATATAGACGGTACAGCGTCTGTAACGCATTGAAAATCTGTAGAGGCTGCTCGCGTATGATTAAAACCACAGATAAAAAGATGCATGTATGTGGTATATCGTTTTGTGCTACATGCAAACAAACGCGGCCGACTACGCATGCATGTTTTATAGCACCTCTTAAGAAATCAGATGCGCAAAAGGAGAAGAAAAAAGACAAGTCTTCCACGAGATTTTTATTTTATGATTTTGAGACGCAGCAACACGCGCAATTGCATAATGATAAATCGACACGAATTCACGAGCCGAATTTATGTGTCGCACAATGCGTATGTATGGCATGTCTGGATATCACAGATATAGAGACAGATTGTGCTAACTGCGGTAAACGTGAATTCGTGTTTATCGATGATCCTGTTGGGGATTTCGTAAAATTGGCATTATCGCAAAAATTTAAAAAGACCATCTGCATCGCCCATAATGCTAGAGGTTTCGACGCACAATTTATTCTACGGTATTTAATCGAGGTGCAAAAAACACAGCTGCCCTCTCTGATTATGAACGGTACGAAGATTGTCTCGATGAAAATTGGCGATGTCGTTTTTCTCGATAGTCTAAACTATTTACCCATGGCTCTTAGCGCTTTACCTAAGGCCTTTGGTTTCGCTGATGAGGTGGCAAAAGGTACATTTCCCCATTTATTCAACACACCGGAATATCAGAATTACTCAGGTCCTCTGCCGGCTTTGCATTTTTACTCACCCGATACCATGTTCTCAGCGGATCGCGAGCGCTTTTTAAAATGGTATGAGGAAGAATCGAGTCGCGTAGATTATAAATTTGATTTTGCGACGCAATTTGTGCAATATTGTCGTACAGATGTTACGGTTTTGAGACGAGCGTGTTTAGCTTTTCGAGAGTTACTTATACGTTGTGGGAGCGTGTGCCCCTTTACAGAAGCATGCACGATAGCATCAGCATGTATGAGAGTATTTCGAAAGAATTTCCTACAGAAAGATCGCATTGCGGTGTTACCACCAGGAGGATATCGCTGGGGCGATAAGCAATCGCGCAAGGCCGTCGTATGGCTCGTATGGCTCGAGCGTGAGCTCAACTGCGTTATCGCTCATGGTGGACGCACGAGAGAGTATCGCCCTCCGGCCGGCCTACCGGCCGTGGACGGTTACTACGTGAATGCGGGGGTCCATCACGTTCTTCAATTTCATGGCTGCTTTTGGCACGGTTGTCCGCGATGTTATCGCGTGAATAGAGATGCTCGAACTAAATTCGGCGCTACAATGGATGAGCGATACGAGCGTACCATTCTTATTTCCGGGCGAATCACATCGAAAGGGTACACTCTAACCGAAATATGGGAATGCGATTTTGACAGATTACTCGAGAATAACGAGGAAATGTCGATATACGTGAAAAATCACGCCATGGTCAAGCAGGCGCCTCTCGAACCACGCGATGCATTCTTTGGCGGTCGAACGGAAAATTTTGTAAGCTTGTACGACGTCGCGAATGGGGAGCAGATACGCTATGTGGATGTTTGCTCGCTGTATCCGTGGGTATGTAAGAATGGAAAATATCCCGTTGGACACCCGAAATTGTACGTAGGCGACGAGTGTCGAGAACTCGTAGGACTTGAAAACGATCTAAGTGTCGTCGAGGGTCTCGTGAAGTGTACCGTGCTTGCACCGCGCGATTTGTATATACCCGTACTGCCTGTTCGCATGAATGGGAAACTACTGTTCCCCCTGTGTAGAACGTGCTGTTCAGATATGGACACATCCAAGGTTTGTACACACGATGACACGACTGAGCGAGCGTTTGACGGCACATGGGTCGTGGACGAACTGAGAAAAGCTGTGTCGCTCGGATATAAAGTGACGCGTATCTATGCAATTTGGCAATACGTTGTTACGCAGTATGACTCGACAACGCGACGAGGCGGTCATTTTGTCGAGTACATCGATACATTCCTAAAAATAAAACAGGAGGCGAGTGGTCCGCCAACAGAGTGTAACGATGACGAGGAAGCAATAGAGCGTTTTATAGCATTGTACAAGGAGTCTGAGGGTGTATATCTCGAGCGAAGTGCTTTGCAGCCAAATCCGGGTTCACGTTCACTAGCGAAATTGGCTCTTAATTCATTCTGGGGAAAGTTTGGTCAACGAGAGAATCTCACGAAAACCGTTATCGTCTTCACGCGCGCGGAGTTAATGAATTTACTAACGAGTCCGGAGATTGAGGTGACGGGGATGCTACTGGTTAATCACAAGATTATGTATGTAAACTATGTGAGCAACCGCGATGCTATCCAACCATCAACGACATCAAACGCCGTGATTGCAGCATAGACGACGGCACAGGCACGCCTAAAATTATACAGTTATCTTGAGGGGCTCGGGCGACGAATATTGTACTGCGATACGGACTCCTGTATTTACGTGAGCCATCCCGGTGGTAACGAGTATGAGCCGCCAATCGGTCAATTTCTAGGAGATCTTACGGATGAATTAAGTGAATACGGGCCTGGTAGTTATATAACTTCGTTCGTTTCGGGTGGACCAAAATTTTACGCATACCTTGTTCGTAAACCCGACGGTACGATTATTGAAAAATGTAAAGTGAAGGGTATCACGCTAAACTTTGCGAATAGCCGTCACGTAAATTATAACGCATTACGATCTTTCGTGACAGGAGTAAGGAGCGTACCTATTATTTTAAAATTCGACGCTATTCGACGTACGGAATTTCATCATGTAGTAACGCGTAAAGAAACGAAATCATGCGAGCCTGTTAACACGAAGCGAAAACGGCACGGGCTGTACTCTACTGTACCGTATGGCTATTGTGAAATACGCTAATTAGTATAACGCAAAAAAGTATATAGTTTTACGGGTGAATTCGCGATATTTAAAAATAATCTTTTTGTCTAATTTCATGTAACATATTTACTGTGTACAATACATTGAAAAAATTGATTTATCATGTATAAAATCGTTATCGGATCGTTCTTTTTGTGCTGCTATTCGTAACAGTAGCTGCTATCTCTCTACCGTTCCTTTTTGTGCTGACTTTCTCATCGTTGATTCCTTTTGTCCCGTCTTTCTTATCGAGTGTTTCCTTTTGTTCTGGCTTTCTAGTGCTACATCCGTGGATATAACATTGTTGTTTAGAATTTGATGATTCGTAAAATTTGTATATAGAGATGTATGCATAGTGAAATAAAAATATTGCTTTATTTGTGAGAAATATAAAAATTATCGTTATTTAATATACATACAGCGTAAACGCCAGCTTATACCGCGGGCCCGCGCCTCATCAGCTAGTGCAGGCGCGCCGTGTCTTATCAGCTCTTTAAGGCCGCGAAAATAGCTGATGCCGCGGGGTCGCCGCCGCCGCCGCCGCAGCCGCAGCCGCGGTATAAGGTTATTTAAGAGTCTGCTGATTGATTTTGATAGACACTCGTCGATATGGATACACGTTGGAAACATCCGTGGACAGCTGTGATAAGCGGTCCTACGGGATGTGGTAAAACATATTTTGTAAAAAAATTCTTTAAATACATGCGCGAAATGACGGATGTCCCGTTCGAGCGTATACTTTTTTATTACTCAGAGTGGCAGTCCGGGTATTCAGAGTACGGTGATAAAATCCAATTTCGCGAGGGTTTACCGCAAGCAGTAGACTACTCGAATGACGCAAGACCTAAACTTGTGGTCATTGACGATCTAATGCGCGAGGCATCCAACAATACTGTGGTCGATCTTTTCACCAAGGATAGCCATCATAAAAATCTTAGTGTCATTTTCATCACGCAAAATCTCTTCCATCAGGGTCATGGGCAGCGCGATAGCTCCTTAAACGCTAATTATATCATTGTCTTCAAAAATCCGCGAGATCGCGCGCAAATTCAGCACCTAGCCCGCCAGGTATGTCCCGAGAATCCGCGATTCTTGCAGGAAGTATATTTCGATGCAACAGCCGCACCGCACGGCTATCTATTATTTGACTTGAAACAATCGACGCCTGATAATTGTCGATTTCGCGCCTGTATATTTCCTGATGACCAATACCATTACGTTTACGTGCCTCAAAAAGCAATAAAAGTTCGCGATGCGTCGCGCGATGTACCAGTAATGCGCTTGTAATGGCGTTGCGCGGACCTCTCGATAAAAAGCAGATAATTATATTGCAAGCGTTGTGTTATCTGAAGCAAGAGCAACGACGTGCAATTTTGCGCAAAGCAGATGTAGCGCTTGTACGCTGTATATGCGAGTGTGCTCTAAACGTTTTACAGGGAAACGTGAGTCTGAACAACGTGCAAAAGAATCATCTTCGGAGGCACGCGACAATTCTTCGGCGACTAGCCGCCAAAAGGGGAAATTGGAGCGGTAAGAGGAAGATCATCGTCGAACACTGTGTCGGATTTCTCAAGTTGCTTCTTGCGCCTGTCTTGGCCTACGCGAGACATGGAATATGCCAGAAAGATGGTACTTATTCCTCATGATAACATACATCGTCTCGCTGGACTCATCACTACTGCCGCTGCTGCTACTACTACTACTACTACTACTAGTGCAGACCCGTTGCCTTCCGTACAGACTACCGGTACGCCATTATCGCGCCTCGACTCTGAGCTGAGTGAAATTCTAAACTCTCACTCGTACAAGAGCGAGAGAGAGAAGTGGATAGCGTACCAACAGGTTTTACAGCGTTATCTTCACATGGTCGAGTACGATAATGCCGTACCGAATATTTCATCAAAACGAAAAGTAGCAATACTCGATAGCCACGAGAATAAATCCGACGACGATTTAATGAACAAAGTTAAATCGCGGCTCAATGACACACTTATTATCGATAGCGTACCAAAAAAATTTAAATCTAAAGCAATATCGTTGCTTCGCAATTTGCATCGCAGCGCCGTTGGTAAAAAAATGACATGGGATCGTAACGGCGTTGTTTCCATAGACGGCAGAAGAATTTCAAATTCCAATATCGTTGATCTTGTTAACGATGCTATGCGAGCTAGAAAACGCGAGAAACCCATCGGACGATCTCACTTTGCCAAACTCCTGCGAGCGATACAGATGCCGCGTGAATTTATCGGTAATCCCGCGTTACTACACGAGCCTACACCTACATCATCCTCGACACCACAGCGGCGTCTTATTTTACCGCGCGAAAACGATAGTAGCAGCAGCAGCAGCAGCAACGGTAGCAACAACAACAACAACGACGACGAGGGTGAGACCGCACACTCAAAAAGAGATTTAATGCTCACGGCTGAAAACGACATCATCGAGGGGGAGGAGGGGAATGAAGAAGAGGACGAACAATTGCAAAACTTTGCACAAGTAGAATATCGACCACCCACACAGTTAGAAAAAAAAAAAAAGAAAAAGAATCCATTTAACTGGTCATCGCTAAAATTATGAAAATTCTTCAAAAAATCTATTATGACACCGCTCATCCTGCTTCCTATTCTCGAGCAAAAAATTTGGCCCAGGTGGATCGTAGAGTAGCGCGAAAAAATGTTTTACCATGGCTCGAGACACAGGATTCATATAACATGCATCGCCTCGTACGACGACGATTTCCCCGTCGTACGTACAGTGTGAGTAATATAGACGATGTATGGGAGTCTGATTTAGCTGATCTTCGCTCGATAGCCACGTACAACGATGGGTACGCGTATCTGCTTGTTGTTATTGATGTGTTGAGCAAATACGCGTGGGTCGAGGCTTTGCGTGACAAAACGAGCGCAAACGTGGCCCGCGGTCTCACACGCATACTCGCGCGCAGTAACAATCGTCGCCCGCAACAATTGCAAACTGATCGAGGCAAAGAATTTATCGGCGCACCGTTTCAGCAAATTCTCAAGAAAAAGAATATCGATTTTCGCGCTGCTCGTAACCCTGATATAAAAGCCTCGATTGCCGAACGCTTTAATCGAACAATAAAAGAGCGAATGTGGCGCTACTTTACATACACGCGAAATAAGCGCTACATCGATGTTTTACAAAATTTTTTATATGCTTATAATCACACTAGACACAGCGGAACGCGTATTCCTCCGAGCGAAGTAACCCTCGAAAATGCCTCTATAGCCCGAGACAATTTAGCACGGCGTTACGAGCGTAACGGGAAAAAAATTAAAAAGCCTAAATACAGCGTCGGTGACTTGGTACGTATCAGTACAGCTAAAGCAGCTTTCGTGAAAGGATATGAGCGTGGTTGGAGTAACGAATTATTCAAGATTCAACGAATATCGTTGAATCGAGAGCCATTCGTGTATATTTTACACGATCTGAATAACGAGACTATCGACGGTATTTTCTACGAAGCAGAATTATCACGAGTACGAGTGCCTCCGTCATCTGAGAAGACGAAAGAGAAGAAGAGGACAAAGAAGAAGAAGAAGAAGAAGAAGAACGCTCGGGATCATCGTCCGTGATAAATATGAGCTCCAAGGATAGCTCTTTCTTTGTCGTACTACCGAGCAACAGTAGTATGCAGTATTTTCCGGATAATACGACGACGAAATTTATTACAAAACTACCGCGTCAGATACGCCTGCACGGAGAATGGGCTGTTTCTCTTGTGGAAATTGCTTATCCGATGACTCTTTTACATGTTCCTACTGTAGAAAATCTCGTAACTTTTGAGGATGGTGATTATAATTTATCGGGTTTTAATTTTTTAACACGGAGGAGCGCTGATAGAGACCAAGTAGCACCTGGTGTATATCGCTCTATAGACGCTCTTTTGGAGAGTATAAATCAGCTACCTCACGTGGCCGATCATTTGCGCTTTAAATCGCTTCCGAGCGGGCAGGTCGAAGTGGCACGCGTATGCGACGATCTACGCTACCACGACTTTTGCGTATCGCCCGCTATCGCAAGGCTACTAGGATTCTCGGAAGACGCTTGTAGCCCCGTAATGATAGAACCGCATTGCGAATACACAGGGTCGAGGCCTGCATCTCTCACCGGTGCTATACCGGGCAGCATGTTTTTATACACAGATATCTGCGAGAGCTATATTACAGGCGATGTACAAACACCCCTCTTACGAGTTGTTCCCATTGATACTGATGACTGTCCGTATGGTTCGATAAAAATTAAATCGTTTTCAACGCCACGATATATACCTCTCTTGCGCAATAATTTACACACTATCGAAATCGATATAAGAGACGAATTTAGGGATTCTATACCATTCGAGCGGGGAACTTTGACTGTGACACTACATTTCAAAAGGTCCCACGATTGATTACACCACTATGGATGATATTGACAGTGTGCAGCACGGATGGGGTCGTCGCGGGTACGGTGGTATTAGCCATGTTTATATCGGAACACCTAATCAGCGAGGACACGGTATCGGTAGCTTTCTCGGGGGCCTGTTTCGTCGAGTGTTACCACTTTTAAAGAAGGGCGCTAAAGCAGTTGGAAAAGAGGCGTTGCGCGCTGGTGTAAACGTAGCCGGTGATATCCTCGATAGAAATATAGCTGTGAAAGATGCTATTCGCGAGAGAGCGCGAGAATCAGGCAGTAATCTCAAACGCAAAGCCTCTGAAAAAATTGACACTCTCATGCAGGGGTCTGGTTATAAAAAGCGCAAAATTTCACGTACTCCTCATTCATCGAACGAACGTAAACCACGACGTATCTCTCGTAAAAATAAAAGTGTAATAAAGAGAAAAACAATAAAGAAGAAGAATAATAAAAACAATAAGAAGAAGAAGACTCGTCAACGAACAGTTGCAGATATTTTTGGATAGCTGAAACAAGATGGCTTTTCTACATGCGCACTCGTGCGAGTGCCTTAAATCGGAGCTTGAATTATTTTCACTCCCACCGACGCAAACTACTATCGAAGGCTCCAATTGGGTGTATTACAAACCAATATCTTCGCTAACAGATGATTCACCGATTGAATTTGTTATTCCCGGACAGGGTGATGAGTATATCGATCTCGCGCATACTATGCTTAGTCTGAGAGTGAAAATAACATCTCCTACCATTACGGAAATTGCCGCGGGCACATCGTCGAAAGTAAGTGCCAGCCCTGTAAACAATCTCTTGCATTCTATGTTTAATCAGGTGGATGTATACCTGAATCAAAAATTAGTTTCACCTCCAAATAATGCCTACGCTTATCAAGCGTACATAGAAACACTTTTGAATTACGGTCCAGCAGCAAAAAATTCGCATCTCACGAGCGTTCTCTGGTACGACGATACACCTGGAAAAATGGATGATATAACATCGCAAAATACGGGTCTTGTGAAGAGAAAACAATTTTTAAATGTCGAAAAAACTGTAGACTTGCTCGGTCATCTGCATTGCGATATATTCAATCAGAAGCGGTTCCTATTATACGGTGTCGAGATGCGCCTACGGCTGGTTCGGTCTAGAGATTCATTTTGTCTTGTGGGGGATACAAAGAATGGTTAATGCGGCTTAAAGATTCTCGAGGCATCGCTTCTCGTTCGTAGAACAAAAATAGCTCCTGGTGTGCTGCTCTCACATGCTAGAACTCTGGCAAAATTTACGGCTAAATATCCTCTTACGAGAGTCGAGGTAAAAGCCGTTTCAATACACTCGGGTGTTCATGGAGAGACTATCGATAATATCGTGTTAGGTCAGTTGCCGAAACGTTGTTTTCGGGAACTGGAATACATTTCTTGAACGATGGTAATTCGATCGATCGCGATAATTATCGCGATGGATACTGTCTGTTTGCTTTTGATTTGACACCCGATCTTTCGGCGAACAGCAATACACATTGGAATTTGATAAAGCACGGTAGTGTGAGAATAGATGTACGATTTGAGGATGCGCTTGCTTTAACGATAAATTGTGTAGTCTACGCGGAATATGATAGTGTCCTTGAAATTGATGCCTCTCAGCAGGTAATGGTGGATTTTACCGGATAAGCAAAAAATGTGCTGATGTCGGCATAAAATTATTTCGTGTTAAGACACGTAGAAGCGTGTCCGCGAGTAACTAATCAGTCGAACTCGGTCGTCTGTACGGATTAGACGTGAAAATGGATATCGTCGTGGATATACAGGGAATGCGTGGTAAAGACTCGGAATTTATTCCGAAAGAAATTGCCGTGGTAGCAGTGGATAGACCGTACTCTGCTCATTGGATCGTTGCACCGCCGTGTCACTTTGCCGAATTACCACAGCAATCGAGAAGCCAGAATAATTTTCTCTCGAAATATTTTCACGGTATGGAGTGGTACGAGGGCGATGTGAGCTGTAAACAGGTATACGCTAACTTGCGTGAAATTTCGCGAAAATCAAGACGCATCTATACGCGCGGTCACGAGAAGGCTATACTTCTTTGCGATATCACGAGTCGTGAAATTTCCAACCTGGAGGATGAGGAGGGCGCCCCATCGTACACATTTATGCCGAAATCTTTGCGAAAATGCTTCAGACACGCTATGATAAACGATACAGCGTCTTCGCATTGTGCAATGCGCCAGGCTTTCCAAATAAAAAATTGGCTTCGCGAGCATGCATTTAAAGGAGAATCATACATGGATGTTTGGTCAGCAGACGAAGAGGAAGAGAATAAAAAAGAGGAGAAATCTTCATCATGTGGTCGTGACACGATCGACGACGCTGTGAAATAAATTTTGCATATATATACGTCTTTCAAAGCGTATCGGTCATCATTTAATCATTGACTATGTGTTCAGCATGAACACTAGACTAATCTACGAGAGTCTGCAGTATCTACCACTTTCAACCGTTGGCGTATACCCGGCTGACAGAATTCCTCGTGTATGGTCGTTACCAGCCGGACTCGTAGTTAACACAGATAACCACGACGGACCTGGAGAGCATTGGATCGCCATGTACGTTAACCATCATGGAAAAGGAATGTACTTTGATAGCTACGGGCTACCACCGGTTATACCGCAACATCTCGCCCGACTGCGAAGAAACTGCAAGTTCTATCGGTACGGCCTCAAGCAGCTACAGAGTAATACGTCGGATGTGTGTGGACAATTTTGCATCGTATTCCTACACCTTATGTCGTGCGGCTTCACCATGTCGCGCTTTAATAATCTCTTTAGCGATAATGTAATGAAAAACGACAGATTAGTGCCTGAATATTACAATGCTTTTGCCTCTCGACGATCAGACAGTGATAAAAATTAATTTAACGGCAGAGGAGTCTCCGAGCGAAGATTACCATGTTTGCAGGGATGTTGCATACGACGGTAAATATCTGTAAAGTGATTTAAATAAAATATTGATTAATTAAAAACAAATACATCGGTTTACTGTATCTCTTATTTTATAATTATATATAAATTATAATAGAGGTCTCTCGCGGCACGGTATCATATTCTGCGTCTTTTACTGCAGAGCATTCGCTTCACGAGAAGCACAGCGCAAAGCGGTACACACGTGCAAAACTGCTGACATTACATTCAAAGCGCTGCACACCTAGTTATGACTCAGAGGGGGGTTTGTTATCTTCAAACACTGTGATCACCGCCAGCCTCATCCGGAGCATTCAGTCTGTCTTTAGCAGTGCACGTCGCGAGTTTAAATAGAAAAAATGTATCCGCGGTACGATAACTTCGCGCTAGCCGCGGTTTTTGTGTTTCGGGTGGTTTGCGGTGCGTAGTATAACACGATATTCCTGCGCACTGAATTAATGTGTGCTGCGTGGCTAAGGTTAGAGGACGATTTGGAGCGGTTATATATTGACGGATTTGTGGACAGGAGTGTTTTTAAATTTGAGGAGTTGTGTGCGGGAGCCTCATGTGTCGTTGTGCGGCATCAAAGGGCTCTGCGCGGTGAGATCGTAAACATGGACGATGACGGGTGCTGCGAGGTGCTGCTTGTCGATATCGATGAATCGGTATACGTCGATTGGCAGCAACTATATCACCCCGAGCCACTGATTAGCGAGTTACCTGTATTGCTCGTGAAGTGTACGATATTCGGCCTCGATCATTTAATTGACGAGGACGGATATCTAGATCGCATCGATGTAACGCGCGGTAACGATACACTGATCGGGGTACGTATGCCTACCCCTGCCGATGCCCACGCTCCATGGGTGCGGGTAATTCGTATTACCAGAGCGCGTAGCTGCGGCTTTTGATGCGTGGGTGAGCGTGTGCGTGCGTGACTGAGTGAGTGAGTAAGTGAGTGAGTGAGTGAGTGAGAGAGAGAGAGAGAGTGCATATGTGTGTGTCCTGGACTGAATATTGTGCCCGTCACCCTGGAGAGTCGTCGCGGATGCCGCCAACACAAGGGTGAGTTGAAAATTTTATTCCAAGTATGTGTACACCTTTGCTCTATCCTACTCTTATCTCTACTCTTCCTTGTTCACCAAGGTACCCACACCGCCTCACTTTACCATCTCCATGTTATCGACACTGGTCAAGCAGAGTTGGTAGCGCGGCGGTGGAAAAGTGGGGTGGTGGGGGTAGCCGCGTGGTGGGGATAGGAGTGGGATGGAGCAAAGGTGTACACATACTACTTATATTTGTGGTCACGGTACCGCTTATACCAATTATAATTGGAATTAGGAAACGTTTTACGTAATGAAAACGAATTAATAGAGGAGAGTAAACTCGCTGACCTCTGTCCACAAACTATTCCACTTCACGTAAAATACCTCACATATTAAAAAATGCGAAATTCCAAAATTATTTGCTTCCAAATTACTGGTGCCGAGATAAATAAGTAAAATTCTAAAATAAAGGTAGAAGGTTTGTCACATTATAATTGTAAAATTATAGAAAAAATGCTCTACCTCGGGAACGAATCAAAGTTTCGATTCTGAAGTTTTACTGGATTACTGTCAAAAGTAATACCGTGATATCATGCTCAACTGGAAATATCCGGGAAATCACGTTAATACGAAATCATAATTCTTAATGTTATTATGCTCCAACTCCAATGTGTCGTGGCGTGAGATCGTATGCGTGTGTGTGCGAGATCGGCAAGCCGCACACCGTTGCAGTCGAGCTGATGCCGTGATGATCGAAGATTTTTTCTCTACACTTTAGAACACGATTCACAGCTGAGCGCTTACAAACAACACTCCGGGCATAAGGCGAACCGTCTGAGCTATTTTTTTAATGACAATACTTTTTATCTAATAGTATATACGAGATATTCCATGCAAATGCGACCTCGCTCTACCCATATCCTCTAGGATTTAGCTAATTATATTAACTGCTATCAACATGACAACTTTTTTGTTTTTTTGGTTGTTTGCTTCTTTATAGTTAGCAATATAACTTTTGCTTCCCACATGGCCAAAGCGGGCAAAGATATTTAAGATTGAATTTGGCGACAATCACTAAAAGGGTGAACTTTTTTCTTTATATCGAGTTTTTCGAAAAAAAATTATTTTCGGTCCATCTTCCGCACATTTTGGGACATGGGGCTAATTTTTTTATCTATATAACTGGCTGTATAGAATTTAGTTAGTTCACCTTTTAGGTAATTTTGCACTTTTCTAATAATTGTTGGGTACGATAGCTTTAGCACATTTTGAGATATCGGACCAAAATATGGCACGTGAATAGAATAATGGTCATTATTTAAAATGTGACTTTTCCGAATTTCAATGATTTTCCTTTGCTCATTGATGGATAATGTACAAGAGTAAGCGGAACCCAAACGCACCCGAACAAACTCAGGCATTTATTTTTCCCAGGACTTTTCGGAATTTTTTTGGGAACTCTGTATATTTTTGGGGATTTTATCTCAAACCTTCCAATTTAGGTTTGTTTGAATTTATTCGGGGTTGGATTTCGATTATGCGGTTACCAATTACGCCAATAATTAATTCTGCCAGGATCAGGGCGGCGTAATTGGTAATGCTCCAGGCTGGAATTCTGGGTCTTCCCGGTTCAAATCCGGCTCGTGAGAGAATTTTTTTCACAGTTCGTTTGTTAAAGAATTATCGAATCTGGTTGTTGGATAAATGTTAATTTAATTGGCTTATCTAACTAGATCCGATAATATAAAGATTGGCAAAAGCGAAGTTTTAATTAGGCTTCTTTTTCCCGCGTGTAGAATCACGATCACCCTGCTCGCACCCTGAGTTGTGTCTCGCAAAATATCCATCCTGATGAAGACGCTATGCAGGGTGTTCCATTTTTTAAAATATGCTCAAATACATTGAAAACTAAGAATTTAATTGAAAAATGTTTCGAACAAAAGTTGTTGTATATGGAGGGGGACATCAGATGAGTATATCAGTTTTTGGGTCCGGGGCCTCTGCTGGGCCCAACTTTTGCTTTTTAAATGGAACTCTCTTTTTTATTGCATTTGTTATTTTCCATTAAAAAATGAGTAAGTTTTACTCCGAGTCATTTTTCGTTTTCGTCTTCAAATAGGCCCAAAACGTTATTCGAAGTTTTCTCGTGCAAAAAGTGGCAATACCTCAATCGATTCTCACTAAATTCAAGCTCAAGTATCATTATCTTCTAGCCAATTTGTATGCCATGGTTTAGTATTATACATGAAAATTTACGACAGTTAGAGCGAAAATAGATTTTTTTTCGAACAATTACTAAAACTCATAATTTCATTAAACCTGAATGCTCTGATCGATTCTTGAGAAATTCAATACTGGAGAATCTAGTCCCCTAGTCCATTCTTGTAGAAAGTTTTAGCTCGGTAGCTCAGAATTGATGAAAGTTAGAAAGATCACACCCTTTTTTTCGAAATATTCAAACTACCATTGTATGAAACATCCCTTCGCGATTAGGGTAGAAATTGCGGCTAACCAACGGGGGGTGCGACCCGACGCGTGTGCAAAGTTTCAGGAAGATCGATCAACCCATTCTCGAGATATATGTAGCCATTAAAATTTTTCAAGCTCATCACACACACACGCGGGCATTTTTTAAGCACTTTGGCAGGAGGGGGCTCTGGCAGACACTTCATCATAGGTCAATTTTACGTGCTACCACGCATGTTATTGCTTGCCTTGTGCGTCGTGGTCGCCAGTCGATTGACACGAGACTCAGGGGAATTGCACACGGCTCTACTCACTCTTACATCACTCAGTTGACACACACATTATCTCCGCTTCAATTTCTTTAATATTTCGATCCTATTCCGTCCTTTTTCTTCGTCCTATATAACTAACTATTCTATCTTGTGACGTAGTCACAGTCAACATAAGAATAAGTAGATAATAAAACACAAATCAACGTATAATAAGAGGAAAAAAAACACTTTATTCAACAAAACGAGCGAGGTACACGGTAGGCGTTATATGGGATAACATTCCAGATTTTCGAAACTGGAGCCGCGTCTGGACACATCTGACGTCACCATCACGGAGTGTACCCTCGCTGCCGAAAAACAGCAGGTCAGCGACCAGCTGACCCCGCTCAAGCAGCTAGGGGAACGCCAGGGCACGATGACGGGAACCTGCAACAAGACCAAAATTGTATTAAAATCCGAAATGAGAGGAGAAAAGAGAAGAGAGTGGGAAAGGAAGGGGAAGAGATATAAAAGAGGCTGCGACCAGAGAGGAGGGCTGTTTTGGATAATCAGCTGACGCACGGCGATCGATATTCGTCGTGCGCCTACCTGTTGCGGTGCTCTAGCACACTGCGTTCGGTTGGGCCGGAGATAGCCGAGGCAGGGCTTCGCGGAGCCGAGGCTGTGTCTCGTTGGCACGCCGCGTTGAGAGAGAGGATGTCTCTCTCGCTTGACTTCGGCTTCGCTCACCGGCTATCTCGCTCAACTGACTTCAGCGCCCAACGACGCTTTCGTATCCCGCAGCCATGTTGGAAATTTAGACAGTTTTGGGAACAACCACGGGAACAGCGCACGTTTTTCGGGACTCTCGGACTTTTCTTCACTGCATTCACCGGACTCGCTCAACTTTCTGTGCTCATCAGGACTCAAACTCAAGGTAAGCGCACATCGTCATAATTCAGTGCAATTCACTGGCGGTGAGGAGAATAAAATAAGCGGTACAGCAACATCATTGTCTCACTTTGTGGCGTGCGCTGCACCACGTTCTCCTCACTTTATTTTGCCGGCATAATTAATACAATTATGCATGTGCTTCATATTCACTGTAGTTTCCCCCAGAAAATCTGCAGGGAAAATACAGTGACTATACTCTGCTCATTTATGCATCCCCAGTCTATGTTGTACTGTGCTACGCAGTGCTGACTGCGTAGCTGGTCTCACATCCATTCACAGCACTCAAGCAATTTATTTGCAAGTGCTCCCATCTATTCACTGTAATTTCTCTTCGACAAACTGCTGAGAACTTGCAGTGAATGGTGTACACATTTTACGCACTCATTTATCTCATTGCGAGACATGCTCCGCAGCACTGGCTGCAGCACGTACACTGCTCGCGCACACCCAGCACACAATTAATACAATTGTGTGCTGCTCAAGCTTCATACAAAATTCAACTTAATTTATTTATTTGTAAACTCTCGGATTTTGATGCATTCATTTTTATATCAATTTTGCATTTTTCTAAATTTAACCTGTTTTGTATTTATTTTTCACTTTGACATTTTTCCAAATTATATACAAAAACTGTATTTTGTATCCGAGCTGAAGGAAGGTGGAATAAACCACTTTCTCAAGATAACAACAATTGTGTCTGGTTTATTTATCACCCTTTCGTGAGTGAAGTCTCATATTTTTCCAATATATTCGCAGGTTCATTCTGTCAAACTACATCGGACGGGATTCTTAAACAAGCGCTCTTCTCTAGAAAACTACCATTCGAGCCAGTTCTTTCTGGTCAGCAGCAGTAATACATTTAAAAATTGTGGATCTCTCACCAAACCATAGGGTGGGAATTAGCTCGTTGACGTGTTTAGAACGTGAAAAAGAATCAAGGAAAATCAGGCAGAGCGGGTGAACATACTAGCATAAATTTAGCACTTAAACGAAGCAGAGATGGGACGATCGAAAATAAATGAATTAAGACTAAAAAGCAAAATAATTGATAGGAAGTAGTGATTATCAATTGTTGAAATCGAGTAAGTTGAGGTGAATCAAGGATAATCCTTGAAGGAAAATTTGAGTAAAATAATTAGAAATATGTAGGATAATAGTAAATAAAAAAAATTGTTTGTGCAACGTAACAGTCGTCGCGATTAGACCAAATACTAGAATCCAGCAGGTACGTATCAGATATCGTGAAAAGGACACAGGAGCGGAGTGAAGAAAAAGAAGGAAGGAAGACCTGCGACGTCCAAAAAAAATTACAGAAATAATCAGGGTACAGAGGACTCCATAATATACAAATAAGTATCAGCACCAAAGAGAGAGAGAGAGAGAGAGAGAGAGACTCTTTCGAGTAAACTTTGGGAAATTTGGTAAGGAAGATTTGGTAAGGAGAAGTGAGGCCCACCGTCAAACCAAATCCCAGGAAAAGAGATTAGAAGAAGCAGAGGCCTATAAAACAACCAGAGCAATGAAACCTAATTTCCAAGCTCCGTCAGGCACATCGGACCAGAGCGACATCGCTTCCCAGGACGATAAGAAAGAAGAGAAAGAGGACAACTTACCTAGTTATAAATCCAACAGGTTGTCAAAACATCGAAAATGTCCGCGGATCACCACCTGATTGTTGAATAAATAAAAGAAAAGATATATTCTGAACATAACAATTTGGGGCCACATCACAGCATAATTAAGTGATCACTCGCGACTCGAAGGCACGATCGACACGAAAAGACACACAAAAGGTCCACGGAGACGGAACAAACACCACGGACAGAAGACCCGGACGGAAAATAACGTGGAAATCGACATAATTCCAATTATCCGACAGCGAGGTGACGCGAGCACGGACCCAACGTCCACGACAGCTGACAGGCGCGCCAGCAACAGGTCTCGAGGCACAGCAGACGGCGCACTTCAGCAGTCAGGAGGCTGCATATCAAGATGGACGAACTCAATTCCGCCTAGTTGTGGAGTTCGCCGCCGATCTTTAGAGCGTACGAGTGGAAGGCCTACTATCATCGAGGATAAAGAAGAGCGAGGAGCCTTTGTACATATTATTACGTCGGAAATTGATTGTACGGCCAACGGCGCCAACAAGCGGAACATCGCATATTTCTTACTAATTGTTAAATAAACCCCACTGGTACCTCCTTAAGAAGTCTATACTAATTTTCTTCGTGTTCGAGTCTGATTTCTTCCCCCCAGAAGATAAAAAAATTCATGATAACGGGAAAATATCGTTACAATATGTTACAAATATATAGAGTACTATTTTTATGAATTTTTACGAATATATAAATGATAGTCAAGGAACTATTTTTTGTTTTTTTATCCATGCATGCAGTAATATTAGGCTCTTCTAGTTGTGTTATAAGGCCAACTATATGATCTTTGTTATATAATCTTAAAACATATAGGTTACTTGGGAACCATAAGGTTTAAATTATACCTTGCAAGAAATAAGTTCAAAGTTTCTGGTGCTCAGCGGACGCCGCTTGCAGAGGATTTTACATGGGGAGAAGAAAGCGAGAACGATAGCACGAATGCAAGTGAAAAACGGACAAGGAGTAAGAAAATGAAAGTACGCAACCACGAAAGTATAGGAGAGCAATAGAGAGGAGTAAACAAGTGTAGGGAAAACAATGAGTAGGAGAGAGACAGAATGATAAATCGCTCTTTTCTTTACTAATGCATGCAAAATCCTTGTTTTTTCCCGTCTGCACTGAAAAGATCACATTACACGCGTGCAACGCGAGTCGAAAGTAGCTCTTTTTGAGCTATGACTAGTGCGCATGTGCAGTTGACTGACAGCTGCTACTTTTTTACCCTAGGGCAAAAACTGGGAGACTGCCGCAGTGAAAAACAGCTGCACGGGCGGCACCATTAGACGAAAATCGAGAGACACTCGAAGCCATCGTGCCAACAATAATAATAATAATACGCTTGCGTACAGAATATTCAACGAACGTTTTGAAATTGCACATGGGATATAGCATCTTGATCGTTGATCTTACAGATTGAATTCGGCCCAAAACGTTCCATGCATTATAAATTTCCCATTTTCAACATTTAAGGATACCTATCACAGCTTGTTATTTAGTCAACTAAACATTTTTTTTCGTGCAGTGACTTCGCCTTATCCCTCCACCGAGGCTTTAACCCTGGGCCCCACCTAGTATTTTTGCATTGATTATAGCAATATCAGCGCTGTTGCACGCGTTACAATGTGGTCATCTCAACGAAATCGAAAAAAAGTATCGTATGATACGCGGAAGGAAGCCCGATTGCGACCTCGTGTGAGTGCTGCGGAAAACCTTACGCTCGGTCGAAATCAGGCACTTTCCTCCCTTGTAGCATAATGGCTGATTAAAGTAAAGGCTGATTCCCACACTGTGCGCGAAGGCCATACGCACAATGCTTTCACCGATGCGTAAAATAACTTCACTGGTGATACTTTGCTCACTGGTTGTACTACTAGTGCCATTTAGCGTTGCAGACGGTTACTACGTTCACACCGAGTTGAATGAGGTTGGACGAGTCATTAGTCATAAACAATATATTTAAAGTTGTTTTGTTTTTACTAAGGAGTGCCTTCGGCTCTCCGCCTTTGACTTGGCTTCGTGCCACCTCCACACCCGCAGTGCGCATAACGTCCATTTGGCTTCTTGTATCGAAATATACTATTTCTCCCTTCAATCAAACTTATTGCAATATCTCAATAACTAGTGATTTGGTGAGTTTTGTGGGTGGCCACTTTTTGGAACAAATTAAGGGGCTCCATATATACCTGCCCTTATTAGCAGCCATGCTCTAGCACCCCTACTTCACTCATTACTAGGTGCTCCGGATAATGACGCGGATTTTTTAATCAAAGAAAACATGATAATTTCAAGAAACATCAAAAGTGCTTTATTCAAAGTAATGTTCATCGCTAGCTACACATTTCCCCCATCTTTCAGGGAATTTGTGGATACCGTCCCAATAGAACTTTTCTTGTTTTGAAGCAAACCATTCAGAGACCCACTTCTCCACTTCTTCGTACGTTTTGAAGTGCTGCTCAATAAGTGCGTGTGTCATCGATCGGGACACATGGTAATCTGAAGTATCAAGGTCTGGTGAATACGGCGTGTGGGTTAATACTACCCAGGCGAGATATTTTAACGTGTGTTCAACTGCTTTTGAAGTGTGTGATGGTGTGTTATCATGAAGCAAGATGACTTTGCCGTGTCTTTTGACCCATTCTGGTCGTTTCACGATCAATATGTGGTTCAAATTGATTATTTGCTGTCGATAGTATATTAGTATTATCGGTATTAACGGTTTTTACCTTATTTTAGATGCTGATAATACATCACACCTCCCTGATCCTACCAAACGGAGAGCATTGTATCCTTTCCGAAGCGATTTGGTTTTGCGTTCGATGTTGATGATTGACCTCGATCAATCCATGATTTTCTGGGTTTGTGATTCTCAAAGTAAATTCACATTTCATCACCAGTCACAATTCGATGCAAAAAATACTTTCTTTCGTGCCGTTGAAGCAACAACATTTCACTTATGACTTTTCAGTTTTCCATTCGTCTATCGTTCAGTTAATGTCGCACCCATTGTCCTTCCTTTAAAATCTTTCCCATTGCTTGTAAACAATCGGAAATTGTTTGTTGAGCAACGTTTAATCTATCGGCAAGTTGTTTCTGAGTTTGACACGCATCTTCATCCAATAATGCTTGTAATTGTTGGTCTTCAAACTTTTTCGGTTGACCTGAACGTTCTGTCCTTTCAATCGAAATAATCCTTATTAAAGCGTTTAAATCAGTGTTCACACGTATTTTGAGATGGACCATGTTCACTATAAGCTTCCAGAAATATACGATAACATTCAGCAGCACTTTTTTTTCAAAATAAAGTAATGAATAAAAATTTCCCATAAATGCTCTTTTATTGGCACGAAATTCGATATTTTTAAGCGTAAAAATATCTATGATTTTAACACTGTTGAGAAATCAGCTGACGCGCGGCCACTATGATAGCCGTGCGATAGCTCGATGTTGCTGGTGCTTCACTGCGCTCGGCTACCGTGCGTGCAGTCGGGGGCAGCACCTCGTGGATACTCAGCTCAAGTGAGAGACGACGATCTATCTCTCGCTTGGCAGTAGCGTCGCTCAACGACGCTTTCGAATAGCTCACACTCAAAACGTGCTCAACTGGACTCAAATTAAACGGTAAGCCGGTACCTTGATAATTTACATTAATTTAATCAAGGTGAAGTGAGAAAACCTCATTTTGTGCATCCTCAAGTGTCTCACCTCGTGGCGTGCTTTGCAGCACGGGCTACTTCACGCGTTCTCTCACATCTATTTATTGGCACGCAATTAATAATATTGTACGTGCGGCTCACCAATCACTTCAAAATCAATTCACATTCATTTTTATATATTTTTTGTAGTTTGAGAGGAAATATAGACCAATTTATCTGTCTACATCGTTCGTCTCGTTATTTCACCCGTCATGAGTAAGAACTCATTCTTTTTCAATATCTTGCAGCTCACACACACACACACACACATCAGACCAAGGATTCTCAAACAAACACCTTCATAAAATATCACATATAAAGTTTTAAGGCTTGTTATCAATACAACAAAATAGCATACATATACAATTGCATATATACCAACATGTGTGTTGGCTCCATCTATTAAAAAAAATCTCCATTATTAACCGGTACACCTAATCAACTCTTTTACATCCTTGGGACAGTGATCCCAGATGAGGGAATTTTTCCCCTATCTCGCTGCCCCCACCACGCTGCCCGTGCTAGGCACGTCAGGGGAAGGCTTGCGCCGCTCGTAACAAATCTCGTCTTGCGCTTTACGCTGTCTCGCCCCCACCCACTTCACAACAGCCACTGCGCAGGTTTTTATGAAATGAGTTATGGAAGATTTTTTAATGAATATATATAAATATTATATAAATAAATAAATAATGAAATTAAAGAAATATATAAAACGCTCACTAATTTTGCAGCCGTCAACAAATGAATAGTGCATTACAATATCCAACACCAAATTGTAGTTCTTTACACGAAAGGTTCATTACAATTTGTTGAATAAAAAAATATTGTAATGCTCTACGTGGAGGTCGCTGCATAAGGACCCACCCGTGAGGTCGTTGCTGTGTTTGTATAGCCAAGTAAATACAGACACAGGAAAGACCCCTCTCCATCCCTCCAACAATTAAACGTCTTATTTCTTCATTAAACTAAAAGCAACAAATAAAGTATGATTTGGCAAGAACAGTATTTTCTTTTCAAATAAATAATAAATAATGTTTTCAAATAAAAAAATAAATAAATTTCTGTTTTTGTCTTAGGATAGTGGAATGCGTCATGAAAAGTTAATAAAAGCCAAGTTACAAATTTGGAAAAAAAATTTATTGCTATATATAATCAACGGTATTATATTATATTTTTCTAAATTAATAAATAATAAATAAATATATTTCTCTTTTTTTGTGCCGTTACTATACTAGAAGCTCGTTCCCCGCAAAGCAGAATCTATAAAATGACAGGCTATAAAGCAGTTATGTGTTTATGTGCGAAAATGCACATGATTAACGATATTAACGTCAGCACGGATAAGTAATATCAATAGTGCAACATCAAATGCCAGAGAAGCTGGGTAACGCAGTGGTAGCGTTTCAGACTGATAATCCGAAAATAACAGATTTCAATCTCGAGCTAGTCAATTCTAATTTTTTTTTTCTCGCGACGATTTACTTTTGAAAAGAGAATTGTTGCGACAAAAAGACAAAATCGAAAAATATCGTTATACGACCTACTAAGTATCCATGTCATTGACACTACAAGATTTATTTTCCCGATTCTTACTGAAAAACTGCTACAACGTCATGAATTTCTTACAAATACTAATGAAAAATACATAAAAAGATCGACAACTTCAATAATTAATGAAAACAAACATTTTATTCATGGATTAAGAGTACACAGAAATAATAGTACAGCTAATAATTGCATTAATTTATTTTAATACTTTGAACGTTTGAACAGCGCGCAGCGTAGTGAGAGACGTCGGCGCTGCCTGACTGTTGATTGGTCGGTGAGCCGAGTATGCGCGCGGCGTAGTGCCTGACGTCACACGCTGCCTAACTGTTGATTGGTCGATGCGCAGTGGGTGCTAAAGCAGACCCAGTGGAGAGGGTACCCAAAAGGGAACAAATTTCCTTCATCTGGCATCACAGCCTTGGGACTCTGCGTCCCAAGTATTCATCAGAAGTATTTACTATAGGAATACTCCTGAATACTCTTAATAATGAATATCATCATTAAGCTTAAGTAATACCCTTAAGGATAATTTTTAAAACGCTTAAGAATAGCTTTTATATAAAACGATAAACCACAAATTGAAAGAAATGTGGGAACCACTACAAACGAGAATACCTCTGCAAGCAATGTTGTTGCAGGACAACTTGATATACTTGATCTGCCACGGTGGGATGTATATGTAATGACAATGGCCGAGACCCTATGTAACTAAATATAAGAGTAAATTAGGAGTACGCACCTCTCGAGAACAAGATAAAATTTGGTGAGAATATTCAACAACCCCCTATGGGATTCGTTTGCGCAGCAAATGCATATTTGTTAATAATGAATCTAGCAGAATTAGTACTACACCGAACCGCCGAACAATCATCTCGATGCTCTGAGCACATACCTACCTACGATGCATTAAGTCTTTATAAAAACCTTCTGAGCTGCCAACCGTGACACTCAGAAAGCAATCGTACATAAAACTACTATTATACGTGAAGAATTAACGTAACAATATTCAGAATTAACGCGCATTGGGATGGTGAAGAGTCTACCATCGGTCAGTGCTGACAAGGAAGGAGCAAACACAGGGTTGTGCTGAGTTCCCGTGGCAAGTAGCGTTATAACCTACCGCGAGGCGAGCGCAAACTGCAATAACATTATAATTGTGCAATTGTCCAGTGAGAGTTTAAAAATAAATTCAGAACTTCAATCTACAACCTCAATCCTCTACCTGAACAAACTACGGGGGTTGAGCCTCGACATTCGTCTTCTTAACGGACATTATATAAAGGTTGATTCCTGTTCCATAATACACGCACAAACTACACGAGTTAATTGGTGCAGAGTCCCTACGGGAATACATGCACGGCAATAAGCGTGATGTTTTGCTGCGGAGCTGGAGCGGGACACAGCTGATAGATTTTCAATTTAAAAGCTCAATGTCTAACTTTGGGGAACATCGCACGTGTTGAAGTGGTTCGTTTTGTGCATAATCCCTGGGGAAACATTGCACGTCTACTGGTTTCAGCATTTGTGCGGAACCTGGCGGAGTTCATTGACAGCTTTGCAATTTACAAACGGGTCGGCTCGATGCCCGTCTTCCTTTCTCCTCTTACTCAATATTTCGCTTATTCGTGTTGTAGAACTGATGGCCAGATGGCGGTGAGGCCGGAGGTTTAGAATCCGTCGGTTCAACGCCATTGTAAGCCAGAAAGTGAATTTGGTAAAGGTTTTTGAGCGGAGAACAATCACACCATCGCACAGGTAGCCCGAAATAGCGCTATGCAGAACAAAGTAATAGATATTAGTCCAGTTCAATCATCACCGAAACCGCATATTATCAGTGACGTGCCATGTAAAGGACTCAAGGTGATCTCCACTCGAGTTGTCTCATCGGAGGTCGCCTCTCCGGCTCACCCAGCGCCTGCATTAAGCACCCCGGGATCACCATTCAAGGTCCGGGCTCCAAGGAAGTTCAAGCTTGTAATCAGAAGACGGCGTGCCCCCGTCTCCGTGAGTATCATCCGGGTTATCACCTTCGACTAGGTCAACACCCACTACGCTCTTCGTCTTGGCCCACGCAATCTTAACACCCGATCCGTGGTGAACATCAGAGGTGACAACGGACGGTGAGTTTACATACAATCTAATTTTATATTATCTATACGATCCAGACGAGTCGCCAAATTCAATCGCGACTCCGTAATTATCAGTAGGGTTTTCAGAGTAGTAAGTGCTTTTTCCCTGCCGGTGAATCCCGGTATAACAGAGGCTATTCGAATTCGACGACCGTTCATCTCTTTGAGAAAATACGTTAGCAAATTACTCGCAGTTACACGTGTTCTTTCGCCGCCCGTTTGACTCAGTGTCGCGCCAATTGCTGCTTCCGCCCGCATCAATTGTTCTTGCTTATTCCGTCGTCCACATCCGACGGGTCGGCGTTGCAGGTTGACGCTTCGTCGCGTGGTCTTCTGAGTGTCGCTGACTGCGCTCGATGCACTCTCCTAGCGACTGTGCGGGATACCTCAACACGACGGGCTCCTGTTGTTCTATTACGTCTATTACTGTGTGTGTTATGGATCGTAGCCAAGCCAGTTGTTATGGGTGTCGGGCGAGCAAGAAGTTATGGGTGCTGTCTGGACTGTTATTTTTTTGGTGGCTACTCATGGGTGTCCTGAAACATGTCGGGGGTGGTGGTGAAGCCACGCCCGCCATTTTGACCGGGAGCTGGACTCCAAACACCCGAGATAACCACTAAATCTCAGCTGTGGGTCTCGCCATTTCCCAGGTAGTACTGTTGCTAGTGTGTTGAATGGTCGTTTTCCATGATCATTCGGTTTCCACATACCAGTGAATTTGGCTCAGAGCTGGCACGTGATTCAGTCCTCCGGAGTTTCCACTCCGTTGCCGGAGTTCGGTATAATGGCGAAGAGTGACGGAAGAGTTTGGGGCTACCGGTTTAAAGGACGACGTGGCTATGGCAGACTCCGAGTGCTGGCGAGTACTCTCCAAGTGACGACGTCACAAAATAGCGAGAAGGAAATTCAGAAAATCATCAGAGTGAGAGCGGTATATACAATATGAAGATACTCATAGAAGGGAATAGAGCAGGTGGAACGAGAACAAAGAGATTGAGGAGCGAATGTTTCAGACAGAAGACAGTCGATACAGGTTAACCGAAAGAAAAGGGAAACGTCTGGAGAATTAGTATTAAGGCGACATTTTGTAACTTACCGAGGATCAAAGATAAGTATGAGGAACTCTGGGAGTTTTGTAAACAAATGTATAGAAGCAGGTTAACGGAGGCGTGGTTGAGAAGCAATGATTGAGAAAGCTGGAAGGAAAAAATGCCGAGGGTGATCTCTAAGCACGCCAGGTTTGATTTTGACGTCAGGCACTACGCCGCGCGCATACTCGGCTCACCGACCAATCAACAGTCAGGCAGCGCCGACGTCTCTCCCTACGCCGCGCGCTGTTCAAACGTTCAAAGTATTAAAATAAATTAATGCAATTATTAGCTGTACTATTATTTCTGTGTACTCTTAATCCATGAATAAAATGTTTGTTTTCATTAATTATTGAAGTTGTCGATATTTTAATGTATTTTTCATTAGTATTTGTAAGAAATTCATGACGTTGTAGCAGTTTTTCAGTAAGAATCGGGAAAATAAATCTTGTAGTGTCAATGACATGGATACTTAGTAGGTCGTATAACGATATTTTTCGATTTTGTCTTTTTGTCGCAACAATTCTCTTTTCAAAAGTAAATCGTCGCGAGAAAAAACAGATTGAGGAGCGAATGTTTCAGACAGAAGACAGTCGATACAGGTTAACCGAAAGAAAAGGGAAACGTCTGGAGAATTAGTATTAAGGCGACATTTTGTAACTTACCGAGGATCAAAGATAAGTATGAGGAACTCTGGGAGTTTTGTAAACAAATGTATAGAAGCAGGTTAACGGAGGCGTGGTTGAGAAGCAATGATTGAGAAAGCTGGAAGGAAAAAATGCCGAGGGTGATCTCTAAGCACGCCAGGTTATCCGCGATTCGAAAATTCTTCGAAAATTCGTTAATTACGTAATCAGCGATTCTACGACGTACTGTGTAAAATACAACGAATTAAAGTTTTCTCAGAATTGTTGCGTAGATCTGCCGAAAATTTCTTACAGTTGTTCTCAACGTTTTCAAATTTCTGTTTTACTTTTGATTGAATTGATATGCTTATCAGATAAGTGTTTGAGAATTCAATATGACGGAGAAAGTGGACTGTAATATATAGAAGGTTGAATTAAAAGCAGTGTACATATGTAGTTTAATGGTGGCGTTTATTGCTCCACCTGTCAAGTAACGTGGAGAAATGATAGTAGAAAAAACGCATAAAAGTACGTAAAAAATAGAGGAAAATGAGCGTAAAAAAGAGAGAATGAGAGAAGATGAGCTTGTTACCACACACGATTATAGTAATCGGTGTAAGCGATGAGATGTGTTGTCGCGATCGGGCCACGCGGTGAAGCTGAAGCCGGGTACACGAAACGATGAGCCAAGTAGGTCAGCAGAGTAGATGAGAACTTTAATTATGCACAGAGTGCGTGCGCGCTGCGACCTGTTGCTTGGCACGCTGACCCAGTGAATTCTCACTCTCGTGAGGTGCTGCCGCTAAGCAGCCACAGAGAGAAGTTGTCTATGCTAGTCTGCAGTCCAGCAACGAGCAGCAAAATGCTTGTGCATTTTCAAACTGTTAAGAATTAGCTTTTTCGGGAAATCATTAACACTTTTGACAAAAGTTTATTAAGTTGATTGCTGGAGACATCTTTATAGATCTGATCGAAGGCATATTCGAAGATAAATTTAAAATTACGTTCGAAAACAAATTTAAAGATATGTTCGAACACAACATTCCATACATCTTCTACACTTGCCGCCTTTGCATGATCTGTCATATTTTCGCTGGATTTACGCAAGGATTTCGAGAAAACTTTAATTCGTCGTATTTTATGCACTAGATTACCCCCGTAATACATCAAATAATCAGTAATTTTAGGGCGGTGAAATGACTGATTACTTGATAAACAAATTTCCGAACATCATTGAAAACCTCACTCACTCTTGCATCAAGCTGCGGGTGAAAGAACTGATTGCCTTGATGTGGCGTCATCGGGAAATATTTGTATGATATGATGTTCCACGAATACCTTACGATGAAAAAGTACCCGGAATTTCTCATTTAAACGAGCCACTCTTGAGATATTGCCAAAATCATTTTTTTTTTCTAGGTTCGTACATCTGTCAGTTGTTTACATGTAACTTTTAAGCGCAATGTGTCAGATAGTTTGTGCGTAATAGCTTTGTAAACAAGTCATTGTTTGGTGTACTCTGCGAATTTTGCTACGTCGAATTTAGTTGAGCAAAGAGTGTGCCTGAAATGTTGTGTTTCTAACAAAATGTTGTGCCGCGGAATATTCCACTCCGTATTTCATATATTCGGGAATATTCCATAGCAAAGAAACATTGGAATTCGTTCAAGACAGGAAACGAAGTCCAATGCCCGATCGTACGATCGACACCAGGAACGCCGACGCAGCATGAGGCGACTCGCTTGGCGTTCGACGATAGGCTAACACTAAAAACGAAAACTAAACGATTTTCGTGAAGACAGTTAGCAACTGCTTTACGAAAAGGCAGAATTAATTTAGACTCAAGAAAGAACGGGTTGGTTCCTCGTAAAGACTCGAAATAACTTTTTATTGTACTTTCTTTGACTTTTAAATAGACAACGGAAAGTTACCGTTGCCTATAATAAACACTTCCTTTTATATAAATTCGTGTTTTCATCAATAACTCGAGATTCATCTCCTTATCGGCAAACGATCCCGAAAATAATAACTTTTTAATATTATACCGGATACCGAATAATCCAATTACGCGGTACCGGCATAACATTTAGTGGCAACGGTGGGATCTGCCGAAGTTAAGTGATTCGCGATTTATTAGGACAAAAGTGTTTTGGACAAAGTTAAGAGCGACACTAACGTGACGACTACGACGCGTGCAAGGACACCAGTGTAGTTCGTAAAAACCCGACTAATCTAACGTGAAGACGCGAAGTGAACGTCGGTGCGGTGTGACATCGGTCAACCGTTTAAAATCCCGATTGACGGTGTTACGTCAAGTCGTGGAAAAACGCACAAAGTGTGCAAGCGAGTACGCGAAGCGGCTACTCGAGAAGGAGCCATTGGCGACGTGCTAAGGAGCCAACGAAGATACGGGTCAACGGTACCAGGGAGGATAACTGGACCAGCCTTCGAGGGAAGCTACGAGACAACAGGTCTACAGCACCGGAGGAACTGCACCCGAGAACAACGCCATGGAAAGCACCGTCTACCAGATCATCTTTCTGTAAGTGGCGGTTACAATACTATTACAAATTGCCGTGAAAAAGAAAAAAAAAAAATATTTGCCAAAGCCAGAGTAGAGTCGATATTTGGAAAAACATTCCACTAGATATATATTTATTTCTCTTGAGATTTTGTGGGAATATTTTAAAGTAGAGTTCGCCGCAAAATTAGCAAATATGTCAGAGCCTAGAGGAGCCCGACCAAGAAATAGGGGCAACTCGCTAGAGACGACGTTGCCCAGCGCAGAGGTAGACCCCACAGCTGGATTAGCCGCCGCCGTAGGGGACATCGTTTACGAAGCGCGCAGGGCGCTCTTTGGCCTCTCGCCGTCGGGGCGAATCCCTTCGACCAGACAACGGGCCCTTGCAGACCGACTGACGGCCCAGTTTGGCGTAAACCCACGTGGGGGTGCGTCATTCGGGGATTTCGACAGCGACGACTTGTTTAATATGGCCACTGGCGAGCAAACGCCCGAGCACATCACCGAGGACATGGGTGAACGGGAAATAGAAAATATGCGAACCATAGATCGTGTAGGTTTTTCAGCAGCTCCCGGTACGACAGCCTGGTCGGTACCAGCAAGAGTACGCGATCGGTTGGAAGCGGTCGATCGCGAGCTCAGGGAGGCCGAAACACCGTCAGCAAAACGGAATTTGGCAGATACGCTAAACGAGGTTGGAGCGGACGAATACGAACTCATCCACTCCTTACGAGAGCAAATTGCCGAGCTCCAGCGACGGTTAGGAAGAGCAGGGATGGAGGACATTCCGCCCCCCGCACTGCCCCCGAGACGCACGCGGTTCGAGGAGACGCAGAGGCTCTCAAATATGCTCAGCCTCAGTCTCGGTATAAAAATGGTAAAAACGTTCGACGGCAAGGATTCGAAGGCATTGCCGCTCTTCTTAAAGTCCTGCGAGACGATATTTCGCAGGGTAGCAGAGGAGGAGCATGACACCCTCCTGGAATTGATAGTCATGAGTAAGCTAGAGGGTGCAGCAGCAAGACAACTGCAGCACAAAACCATCAGGACCATGGCGCAACTCAGTAGCGAGTTGGAAGCGTTGTACGGACAACAGAAGTCCCTGGCCGCGCTGCAAATGGAGTTCAGCTCTCTCCGGCAGAGACAGAACGAGGACATCGCCGCCTACGCGGCAAGGACGGAGAGGATCACGGTAGACATCGCCGAAATACTCTGCGAACCATTGCAAACAGAGGATCAAAAGATCACCGTCGAGAGCGTCACATGACGAAGCGCACAGGCCAACTTCGAAAACGGCCTGCACGGCCAGGTGCAAGTGCTGGTACGTGCTAGAAATTACCAAACGCTGAATGACTCTGTGGCAGGGGCCATAGAGATAACCAACATGGTACAGCCAAAGGGAGGGGTAGGTGGAGTATTAAGCCACCCCAGAAGGTCCTAAGGCGCATCACCCCGGCAGGGAGAAAATTGTTTCACCTGCGGAAAAACTGGACACATGGCTCGAGACTGCACCCAGAATACGGGACGAGTAAGCCTACCAGTACCCAGTGAAAACAAGTCAATCCACAATGTGGAAATAACCTGCAATTACTGCTAGAAGAAAGGCCACATGTGGAAGGACTGCCGGAAGAGACTGTCGCAGAATAAAAGCGAGCCAACGCAGCCGCCCCGACAGCCAAGAAACGCAGGCTACAAAGATGCAAAAAATACGGTAACTGCGGGGCCAGATCCACCCACTGCAGGTGTGAACACGCTGGGCGCACTGAGACTGAATACGCTAACTGTCCAGCAGAAACCTGCGTGCAAGCAGAAGAAAACAACGCTGCAGCTTCTACAAGTAACGCTGCCGGCGTCGAGTGCCGCCGCCAGCGACTTCGATATCGATGCACCGTTGGCCACGACCGGGGTACTCACCCTCGAAGCGGACACCGGAGCGCAGTGCAGCATAGTCAAGGAAGGCTGTCTCAAACCAGAGACCATGGTGAGCGACTGCACCGTAGAGCTGCAGGGGGTAGCGGGCGAGAAATTCACCCCCCCCCCCCGGTATAGCTAAAATTGTACTCGAGACACCAGCTTTAAATGTAGAGCATTGGTTCTACATCGTTCCGAACAATGTGCCGTTGAAGGTCAACGGATTACTTGGCATGGACTTTATAAAGCAACATAAAGCGGACATCCTGCATGGCGAGATGCTCAAGTTGTATGGGCACTGCATGCCGCTAAGGGACGGCGCGACGAGGATATATTCGTCACCACGCAGTAGAACTGCCGCCACGTGCAAGTACATAGGCCTGCTTACAAAGATAAATCTTCCTTCCGGAAACGGGTCTAACATGGATGCCGCCAAGGAAAATACATTTGTCAGACTACCTACAAGGAGCGGGATCGGCCGAGGCATCATAGAGAGACCCCGTGTCACACCGTCAAGAATCAAAAGAGTGAGTTTAGAAGTTTCTAAATGCGACGGGGAAATGCAACAGCCGACGGTGACATGCGAGCCGTCGGAGATAGCGAAGACCGTACATAGCCGCCAGGTCAAGGCACTGCGCGTTAGCTCAGAGAGCACGGGGAAGAAGGCCAAACGGTTTGCGCAGCGCCAACGGAAGCCCGACTTGGTGCCCCCCAGCAGTGAAAAGCAAGCAGCTCGCGCAGGAATAGTGTGCGAATACAACGGTGTATTCCATCTACGAGGGAACAAGCGACAGCGCACGCACGAGGTGCAATATCGCGCACCCTTTAAGGTCGGATCGAAGGACCTAGGATCGCAACCCTTGCCTGGGAAGACCGTAAAATCGGGGCATGGGTCCGGTAAAATGCATAAAGCCGGAAAAAGAAATACTGATGCAGACGCTTTGAGTCGCATATATGCGACCACACGAGCCCAAGTGGGACAGGAAAGACAGTCCCACAAAAAAGAGAATGATAGCGCAATCGGGTATACGAACAGCCGCACAAAGCGAAGAGTCGAAGATACCCAAGGCAACCACTATAACTCGTCGGAGCGAGAGGCTAAACTCGCCCACGAGAAAGAGAAGTGCAGATGCCGATAGACAAAATGCTAGCGGAAGGAATAGCCCAGTCCAGCAGGAGTCAACGTAACGCGCTGCTGATGGTTGTGGCTAAGAAACCCGATGCCGCCGGAGTGAAGAAATGCGCGTAGTGGTGGACTTTCTGAAGTTGAAAGAAGCCACCATCGGAGACTCGTACCCACTGCCCAATATCACCGAAATATTGGACCAGTTGGGACGGGCCCGATATTATACGACTTTGGATCTCGCCTCTGGATTTCACCAAATCCCGATGGCGCAGGAAAAGATAGAAAAACGGCATTTTATACTCCGCGGGGTCATTTTGAATCCATTCAAATTGAAGAACGCACCACTGACTTTCCAGCGGCTAATGAACTCCGCGTTAGCAGGACTACAGGGCGTCAAATGTTATGTGTACCTCGACGACATAGTAACACACGGAGTAAGAGCTACTCGCGATAATATGGGCCCTAGCTCAATTCCGGCCATATATTTATGGTACCTGTTTCACAGTAGCGACGGACCACCAACCGCTCACCTGGCTGTCCGGAGTAAAGGATCCAGGTTCGAGATTGATGCGTTGGAAAATTAAATTGGCGGAACATGAGTTCAACATAGAGTACAAGGCAGGAAAGCGCAACACGAATGCAGATGCGCTAAGTCGAATATTCCTTACTACGAGGGCCCAAACGAGAGCGAAGAACGAAGTCCGTGAGTCGAAAGAGGACAGCACGACGGGGCAACTCGGCACAACGAACGACCGCACAAAGCGGAGGGCCGAAGATACCCCGTATAGCCATGGTAGCTCGCCGGAGCGAGAGGTCGAGTTCGCCCGCGAGAGAGATGAGGACCCGGGTACGGACAGCCGCACAAAGCAGAGAGCCGAGAATACCCCGGGCCAGCCTAGCAACGCGGCAGAGAGAGAGGCCGCGCTGGCCAATGCGCCAGAAGAAGAGAGAGATCCGCAGCGTGCCTGCAGACCGCTCTACTGAACCCCACAGCCCCGCCGAAAAGCCGTGCGGTCGGGGAAGGGGCAGACCACGCAAGCTACATACGCAAGCTACTGGTAAGACTGCGAGCACCGCTGACAAGGACGGAGCGGGCCCAGCACAGCATGGCGGACCCGCGAAGCGCGGAAGGCCGCGAAAAGCAAACGTAGCAAGGCCGCTCGAGACAGAGAGCGACCCAACGGCGGAGCCACCGGTGGGCACACCGAGCGAAGAAACTGCGGACAGAGCACCGCAAAGGCCTGCTGACGAAGCGAGGCACGGCGGGGCCCGTAGCCCACGAACTTCCAGCAGCGCGGACGAAGACAGCGTGATAAAAGAGTATAGGGACCGCCGCAGTGGCGTATACTCTCCTTCTGCCGATGACCGCCAGAAAATAATTAGAGAATACCACGACACCCCCATAGGAGGGCATCAAGGTATACGGCGCACGTTACATCGGATTCGGACCAAATACAACTGGCCCGGCCTGAGAAGAGATTTAGAAAATTATATATCGTCATGTGAATCCTGTCAAAAGAATAAAATCAGGAAAAAGGAACGAGTGCCGATGGTGGTAACGGACACCCCATCGAGGTCACTTGAAAAAGTCGCGGTCGACATCGTCGGACCGCTACCGGAAAGCGCTTCCGGGAAAAAATACATACTTATGTTCCAGGACGCGCTTACCAAATACAGTGCAGCAATATCACTACCGAACCAAGAGGCTTCGACAGTCGCTAGAGCGCTCGTAGAAGAATTGATCTGCCGGCACGGAACGCCGGAAATAATATTATCAGATCAGGGCACGAACTTCCTCAGCTCGACCTTCAAAGAAATGTGTCGACTGCTGCGAATCAAGAAGATACAAACGACGGCCTACCTACAAAAATTTCCTAGTACCTAAAAAATTTCATAGATGAGGATCAAGGAAATTGGGACGAGTGGCTGCCGTATGTGATGTTCACGTACAACACCACTCCACATACGGGGACCGGACTGTCGCCCCACGTGTTGGTGTACGGACGCGAGGCCGAATTGCCGACCGCCGTGAAACAAGAACCCCGCAGCACCTACGCTTACGACGACTACGTCCAAGAGTTACGCGAACGATTATGCGCCGCATGGACAGTAGCTCGTGATAATCTGGAAGGCGCCAAAAGACGGTCGAAGACCGCGTACGACCACGGCGCGCAGGTGCAGGAGTACCGCGTCGGCGAACGCGTACTCCTTCGCGACGAGACGGTGCGCAGGGAGGGGTCAGCCAAGCTGACCCCGAAGTGGACGGGTCCTCACGAAATAGTAGAGAAGAGGCCCCCGTCAACTACGTGGTCCGGAAGGGACGTAAAATCTAGGTGATGCACGCAAACCGCCTGAAGCTCTTTATCGAGCACTAATAGCTCAGGAATTAAGGAATTCGAATACTTATAGCTAGTTAAAACTAAATATTAGCTAGAAAATAAATGTGGGAAGGAGCCCCTCAGGACGCAGGGTAGGGAGCTCCAATAAAATAGAAGAGGTCTTAGGAGACCTAATTTTATCAACAGGAAAAAGAGCGTATACATATCGGAAAAATATATTGAACGAAACAATTTCATTACGCAATCCGGAGGGGACGGAATACTGTGACCGTGCCAGAAAAGCACCACGAAAAATGTTTAGCGTATTAATACCGACACAGGATAGTCTTCGGCGTAGAATGTAAAAAGAATACCGTGCACACTCTATTCGGTTGCTATACACATGTTAATAAGCCTCAGAGTGAGGAAGAAGGCACGCGTAGACAATCTAGTCCCAACGCTGAATAGAGCACAGAAAGGCCTACAGCGAAAATGGACACAGATAACGGCGAGAAATGCGCGAAAAGTGTTATCCAACTAACCCATCCCCTTGTCGTCCTAATGCAACAGCAAGGGTGATGGCTATACGTCGCGCCAACCCTAGAAAAATTGTGGGAAAAATCCCACTCGGCTTAAAATGTTAAATAATACGGGAATACTGGCTTTGGTAGGCGTATGTATAGTAACCGCCCGAGATTTCAGCATCAAAACCATCGGGCGAACATCGCAGATCATCCGAAAAAACTACCTCCCGTCATTCAATTTAAAATTAACGGAAATTGAAGTTCAGGCACCCCCTACGCAGACCGAGAGGACAATTCCATTACAGAGCGTGCTGCCAGACCCAGAAGAGCTTCAAAATCTCGAAGCTCGAGCCGACCAAATCATGGACAACCTCAATACAGACGGAGACGGGATGCAACACATCCATAATCTGAGTTTCTACTCACTGAGTGCAGTAGCACCAATAGCCTTGGTTGGCTATGTTCTGTTTAAATGTTATAGGTACCAACGAAACCGAACACCAACAAGGACAAGCGACGCAACGACCCCGGCAGCAGCCGAGGTAAACATCAACCTCGAGCCGCTCGGACAACAGCCAGAGGAGCAACTGCGATCCAAGCTGGCCAGAGTATGCACCCGTCCCCCCAACCAAGAACGACTCGCTCGGCACGAAAGATGATAAGAAGCAAGAGGGAAAACTTCATCGTTACAAATGAAAAAATGAAAAATTTTATTGTATTGTCATAACATAAAACCGTAACAAATTGTAAGAGGAAATACGGGAAACCAATCGAAGAAAAAATTTTTTTAGTGAAAAAATTTTTCCTTATAAGGGGGGAGGGATCTTGTGCCGCAGAATATTCCACTCCGTATTTCATATATTCGGGAATATTCCATAGCAAAGAAACATTGGAATTCGTTCAAGACAGGAAACGATAAAATGTTAAAATAAAATATCATGTGCGGAAACGTTGAAAATGTTAACGGTAGCCTACGGGGACTCGACAATGTCAAAAACACAAGCATACGAGTGGTACAAAAAGTTCAAAGCGGACCGTACTGTGGTTGATGATTTGCCTCGTTCCGGTCGTCCATCCCCCTCTGTGACTTACAAAAACAGCGAAAAAGTTAAGAAAATGGTGCTCGAAGATCATCGTGTGAGCATCAGGGAGATAGCAGCCGATCTTGGTGTCTCGTTCGTATCGGTGAAGAGCGTTATGCACGATGTTTTGGGGATGAGACGAGTTCAAGCGCGGCTAGTGCCAACAGTGCTGTTTTTTTTTGCAGAACCAGCATCGCATTGAAGTCGCAAAAAAAAAAGAAATGCTTTCTTTGGGCCAGAATGTTATCGAAGGCATTATTACCGTCGACGAGACATGGGTCTATGACTATGACATCGAAACGAACCAACAATCATCGGAATGGCGCTTCTCAGATGAGCCAAAACCCAAAAAAAACCACGATAAAGTCAATCCAAAATCAAGATTTTCTTGACCGTTTTACTGCCGGGGTGTGGTCCACTCTGAATTCCTTCCGCCAGGCCTAACAGTAAATAAGGAGTATTATGTGAGCGTACTGAAGCGTTTGAGAGAGAATGTTCGTCGCAAGAGACCGGAATTGATTTAAAGATTGGAAGAGGCGTTGGAATATTTGTGTTGTGTTGCTTAATTGGACCGTTTTCGTTTTATTGACAAATTCCGGGTACTTGTTGATGGTAAGGTACGTTGAGCAAAAGAAGTAATACAGAAGAGCACAGAAAGAAAGAGTTGGAAAAGCTAGAGGCAATTGTGAATGAGAATCAGGCTCAGAAGTATGTAAATAAGTACAGGAAAAAGAGGGGTGAGGGGCAATGAAATGTTCTTACAGAGGATGGATCGCCTAACAAAAATGTGAAAAATATGACGGGAGACACAAAGGGCGAGGAGGGACCTAATCCACTGTCCCAATTCCGCCGTCCAACTCCCCATTCTGGACAGAATATAGGAAGAGATAAGCGGGGATCAAATGGAAAAGAGATCCGTTTTTTATGAAAGTCGATGCAAGGACTTTGAGTTTAACACATAAATAAATATGGCGCCTTTTCGTCAATTATTATATCATCCAATTTTTGTGAAAGTCGATGCAAGGATTTTGAGTTTTTGAATTTTCTGTTAAAACTAATTAAATTTACTCGTTTATATTTAGAGTTATCGAGCAAATATTTCTACAAAGTTGAGTTATCGTTAAAGGACCCTTTGAGAAGTAGCAGTTCCTTAATTTGTGTCTGTCGCAACAATTCCTGTACGAGAAATCAAGAAATCATAATTGATCACATACTTGATAAAGACACCTTTGCAAGCGATGGTAGAGAGAGAGAGAGAGAGAGAGAGAGAGAGAGAGAAAGCAATGTGTAAATTTCATGTGGTATTACATTTTTTTCAGTTCCTTCTTAACCCTCCCACGATCCCACCGCTCTCCCCACCTTATGGCACTGTGTGCATGTGTTTGACCCCTCAGCAAATCACGTGTTCCACCTGTCACATGCAATAGCAAATCCCACCCTCCTCTTTTTAAGCCGAAAAAATCTTGTGAATATGGATCATAACGTTTAAAGAATGGGCTATCTAAACTCGTTTAGAATATGAAGGATCAATATCTCGATATGAAAACAATTTTAGTCGTCGCGAACTTACTGTGACTTACCTGAGATTGTTGTTTTCTGTAGAAGCTAACGCTATGCATAAGCGGCATACAGCTGCCGCCGTCTACCACGTATTGCTCCCCTTTTCGCGATCCACGAGTCGGGGTTACTTTCATTGGTGAGCGATAAGTCACGTCATGAGAATACGTAAAACTGGTCGACGCGGATGATGGACTCTTTCCAGCACGATTTAACTTCGGTGGCGTAGGACCGTGATTGTTCTGATCTTCCTGGCGAGCGAGACACTTATCTAAGTATTCGTCCATCTCGTCAAGCACGGAAATGTCTGATACCGAACTGTCAGGACCCGAATTAATAGAGCGCTGTGAAAAGGATAGAATTATTCAATATAATTAAAAAGAGGTTGAATGATTTTGTTAAGCATTCTGTTTCTAATAGAGCGTACAGGGTGCGCCATCTTTTATGTCGGTATGTAAACATTGAATAACTTTAAAAAAAAAAAACCGATTTCTATATATGAGGTATTTTTATTTAATTCGGTTCTTTACAATTTATTTGGACTAGTTTTTGAATACAACATCAAACAAATGGCCGCCTTTATTGGCCAAAGCAAAATGTGCCCTTTTTGCTGCGTTTTCCATCACTTTTTCGAGCATCTCGGGCGGTATAGCGATGATTTTGGCACGAATTTTTGCCTTGAGCTCGTCAATTGTCTGAGGCTTGTTGGCGTACACTTTGCTTTTCAAATAACCTCACAAAAAGAAGTCCGGAGGGGTCAAATCTGGAAATCTGGGTGGCCAGTCAATGTCGCCATTTTTTGACATCACACGTCCAGAGAATTTTCGTTGCAGAAACTGCATTATTTAATTTGTAGTGTGGCATGGCGCACCGTCTTGTTCAAACCAGTAACCGTCCAGACCTTTTTCACACATTTGTGGGCAGACATAACGAGCCAACATCCACCGATATCGATTCCCAGCAGTGATGCCAGATGCGGGAATTTTGCCCCTATTTCGCTGCCCTCACCGCGCCGCTCGTAACAAATCTCGTCTCGATTGCGCTTTACGTTGTCTCGCCCCACCCACTTCAGAACAGCCACTGCGCGGGCTTTTATGAAATGAGTTATGGAAGATTTTTTAATGAATATATATAAATATTATATATATAAATAAATAAATGATGAAAGTAAAAAAATATATAAAACGCTTACTAATTTTGCAGCCGTCAGCAAATGAATAGTGCATTACAATATCCAACACCAAATTGTAGTCCTTTACACAAAAGGTTCATTACAATTTATTGAATAAAAAGAAATTGTAATGCTCTACTTAAATTGCTATATATAATCATACGGTATTATATTATATCTTTCTACATTAATCAATAATAAATAAATATATTTCTCTTTTTTCTTAAGTCTATGCAATGCATTATACACAATGTTATATTCATTTTTATTCACATTTATCATTATGTAACTCGTTCGATTTACTTTATTTCCAGTTTTTTAACGTACCCATTACGATATTTATTTATTTTCATTTTTATTTATTCGTGTTTATATTTTTATATTGTTTATTTATTTCATGACCGATTTATTCCCGAAGAACTATTTAATTATAATATCACAAAGTTTTAAGGCACTATTTAGTCGTTATATCACAAGTTATTTCGCGCAGAAATTATGGTAATTTAGTTTAAGCAATCAATCTTTTTATTATATTCACTTAGTTATCCGATATTACGTTGAGATAAAAACGGCGTAGTGTGTGACGTCACACGCTGCCTGACTGTAGATTGGTCGGTGAGCCGGGTCTGCGTAGTGTGTGACGTCATACGCTGCCTGACTGCTGATTGGTCAGTGCGCCAGGTGCGCACGCAGTTGGCGCTAAAGCAGACCCAGTGGAGAGGGTACCCAAAAGGGAACAAATTTCCCGCATCTGGCATCACTGATTCCTATCGACTGTTTCGCCTTCTCTGAAGAAAAATGGCCAAATGATGGTTTTGGCGCAATGGTCATGCAATGGTGTTTCATGGATCTCGTGTGGATTCTCCGTTCCCCAAATGCGGCAATTTTGCTTGTTAACGGCGCCAAAGAGTGTGAAATGGGCCTCGACGATATGCACGTTGAGTTAACACAACTGAACGACTATTTTCAATGTACAGCGTCACTATTTCGGCTCGTTGTTTCGGTATGAAGCGATTCATGGTTAAAATTGTACTGAATTGACGTTTCACAAACATGTCTAATCATGTCAATCGGTTGATAAATGTCGAAGCTATTCAATGTTTACATACCGACATAAAAGATAGCGCACCCTGTATACGAGCGTATGTATTCTTGTAATACTCAACAATCTGTGCGTCTTTTTGATAAAGAAATTAATGTTTTGATGCAACAGTATCAAATGACAGAAAAAAATTTACCAATGAATTTTCGTCGAAAAAATGCGACCAAATAAAAAATTAGATATTTTTTAAAAATTACCAATGAGCCAAAAATTGAATACTGAAAAAAAAATTAATTTTACTAAAACCTTTAGGAGGTATTTTTTGCTTCAATTCTTTAGTAAAGTTAGTGCAAAGTTAACCAAAATTATGATGAAAAATAGTACATTATGCTACAAGGGTGAAAAGTGCCTGCCAGTGTCGCAATCGGGCTTCCTCTCGCGTAGCATACGATACTTTTTGTGCGACTTCATTGAAATGACCACATTGTTATGCGTGAAACAGCGCTATTATTGTTACAATCAATGTAAGTTAATGAAAAATCGTCACTAAAATCCCTATCTTATGTGCATTCAGAAAAAAATGTATTCACAATTCATTCAATGAAAACAAGAATAGATGAACTTTAGTTTTGTTGCAGACTTTCTTTTCATCTCAAACTTCAGTAAAAAAACTACAGTAAAAATTAGGGATTAAAAAAAGTTCCTTCGGGTAAAAAAAAATTAATTGCAATGTTTCTAAATTTTTTAATTCTTAGGTCGTGGGGCATTTTTTGAAAAAGTCAACTCATCTTTTATTTAAAAAGAAAGGGAATTTTATGATCAAAATCCGCTGGTGAACATTTTTTTCGTTCATTCTTGGTCAAGATATATGGCGTCAAACTTACGACGAATGATAAAGAAAGAAGGAAAAAAATCACTGACCCTGGCCAAAAACCGTGCCATTTCACGTGAAACACCCTAAACATAACTCGTACCTCATAAACTATTAATCTAAAAAATAAGGAATTCAGAAAAAATCATCTACACTCCTTACTTTGAATGATGAATTTTGTTTCCCTTTTTTTATTATTCGTTTAACAGTTATGTGCAATGAAAAACAATATATATATACTCCGCCCGGCCACATGGATCGGTGGAATATGACTTGGCTCCAAGCCAACTTTGTAGTTTGAGGGTCAATCTAGGCAACCGGGGCCTATTATGTAACATGCGCCATCATCGTAATACTTACATCCTGTCATGCCGAAAACCTTTACTTTTCGCTGGTTGCATTGATTGATATATTTGCCGCAAACGGTGCTAGCTACATGTACTTTTTCCGTGAGTCCCTGCCCTCAATTGTGAGTTGGTCACGTGCGCTCGATGGCTCTTACGGCTTAATCAGGGCTTAAGGCGGTCTATCGTTTCTTTAGGTTCTAAGAGACTTAGAATAATGGGAATTTAAGGAGGTTCTTTATGTTTTTTAGATTTTGAAGGTGCTACAACAATTAGGACCTGAGAAGTGTTCAGGTTGTTTCGATTCTGAAGAACTTTGTATTATCAGGATCTAAAGAGATCTGAAGGTTTCTTAGGTTTTGAGAAACTTAGAATAATATGGACCTACGGGGATATTTAGTTTATTTAAGTTCTGAGGTTCTTTGAAATATTAGGACTTAGGAATCTTTAGGTTCTGCGAGACTCAAGATAATCAGCGCTTAAGGGGTGTTTAGGTTCTAAGAGAATTAGAATTATCATGTTCTAAGTGGTTTTTAGATTGTTTATGTTCTGAGGAACTTAGTAAAGAGTAATTATTGGTGCCTCGCCATGCCTCTATCGTTGGTTCTCCTACACGGCAGCGAGACATTTTTATATATAGAGATACTAGAATTTCATACGGCTCGAGCGCTACACGCCCTCAGAATCAATCATTGAACCTCCCCTGTCTCTATCACTGAACTACACGTCCCGTAGCCGGGAGAAAGAGGTCCAAGACGGGCTTAGAATAATCCGGGCCTGGAGGAGGGCTCCTAGGCGGACATACGTTCTTTTGGTTCTTGACTGTCTATCTTATAAGATTTCGTACAGCAGGGATGCTTCGCGTCCTCGATATCTATCACTAAACCGCCCTTGTCCCTATCATTTAGATAGGCTCAGTTCCCTTCGCGCCTCGTCTTTACGTTCGTTAGGTTCTGAGGGACGTAGATTAATCCAGACCTGGAGGGTAAAATCGGATAAGTCTGAGTAGGATCAGGATTCTTAAAAACGGCGGCGGCGAGACACGAAATGGCCAGGTTGCATTTTCCATTGGTTTTACAATAGCATGTCCCCGCATTATGAAAACTAGAAGAAATTTCACTGTGCACATCCCGCGGGCAATATCTCCATTTTGATACTCGCGAATATAGCCGAAAATATATTAAATATTTTAAGCCCCTTAACGCTGTCTAAAGTATATATTCCTAACTAGCTATTATGCTTTTGTCACAATTTATAGATATGATAAGAAAGTTATCCACTTAACAATGTATTCGTGTCACATGAGAACTGTTGCGCACAAAAATTTCTAATAAATAATTCATGGTCTCAGTATAGAAAGGGCTGAGATTTCCATTCCCCCATGGAAATTAATTTAGTTGAAGTATATGCAAAAATTCCATGCTGAGTGTGTAGAATTAATAAGATGTATATCTTGAATTAATATTCTAGATATATATCGTAGGTACATATGAGACATACATATATTTAGAAAAATTTTGGTCAAAATATATTCCATTCATAGTGAATATATGTCGCATATATTTTTGCACGTATTTTACCTACACAAGTTTCTATGGGAATCCCCACCTTCTAATATATAAAGTTGAATATTTGTTTGCTTGTTTGTCCGATGTGCAAGCCTACGAATATCAATTTAAAATCACCAAATTTGGTATACTACATCATGGTACTCTAACTTAGACCGTAGATGAGTCTTAGAAAGAGATTGAGCCACAAGTCAGACATAGAAGAGGGACCTCAATAATATATTTATCATTCATAAAATTTCACCTGCTGAAGTACGTAATTCCACGAATAGTAATTTACCCGCGAAATTCTGGAAACCCCTGCTATATGTATATGAAAAATCAAACGGAAAAACCAAAAATACTGTATACCTAGACTCTAGAGTAAATAAATTTCAAATTCAATTTAGAAATAAAACACAGTATAAGGTACGGTTCATGTGATAAAAAATTAATCGTTTTCGTTTCATTTGTACAAAGTTTAGATAGTCAATTATCACCAAACCCTCCCGAGCAATGCCGAGCCATTCAGCTAATAGTCCTATAAAGAATTAATACGAAAATCTAGATGACCCCGTTAGTTGATAGAACACCGTGCTGTTGATTTCGCTAATGCTATGACAACGCACCTTATTGTTCATCGCTTGCTGGTTGACGGCACGCAAAATACTTCTCTCAAGGCTGGTGTTCGCCGTCTCCTCACATTCCTCAGTACTATCGTAATCCTGTTTTTCGTCCTGCACGTAGTATTCCGCTTCCGTTTCCGTCTCTGTTTGTTCGTCGAAACCGGCAGTCTCGGGTTCCGTAGTTCCGACAGTGTACTCCGTATCCGTATCAGTTTCCGACGATTCGATGGACGAGAGATTCGGATAAAGATTCCCGGGCTTTGGCAGGGACACGCGAATGCGTTTCACTTCGGATAGGATTTTCTGCTGTGACTGTGGTGAACTACCAACGACTGGAGAAATCAAATTTAGGAGGAACAAAATTCGTCAGAATTGTTACTAAATTCATAAATTCGAAACAACAAATATAATATTTACCTTGTCTCTTTGCCGGTGACGCCTTGATCCCGATTCCCCACTTTTGGTCCTCTTGCGTTTTTGGAAATGGTGGAGGGGGTGGCACATGATCCTGAATTTGAAAATCAAATTATGCTATTATCAAGATATTGCTTTGGTTGTATACGTGAGATCATGCCAAATGTTGCAGCATACGATGGTACCATTGAACAATGTTTTACCAGTGCTGGTGTAGGTTTTACTGGGCATACTGGAGAACTCTTCGGCGAATTAGGCTTGACCTCGCTGCCCTCACTTGTCCGTATGCATGATCCCGCTGCTGCCTGTGCCATTTCCTTATTTCGATTGAAGCGCGATCTGAGCATATCCAATTCTCGTTGTCTCTCCAATTGAGTGTTTTTCAAGACGCTGTTCTCGAGCTCTTGCATGGGGTGACCTTGCTCGAATACCGCACGATTGGCATTAACTGACTTCAATGATGAATCATTGTTTGCTTAAGAAATGATAAATCATTCATATCAGAGCTTGCAACTTATTAAAATATTTTTATTCGGCTTTTAAAATCCTTCTGTTGTGGAGATGTGCGTTAATTTGAAGTAAATAATTTGAGAAAATCATACACGGTCTTCCGGTACCAAACGCATACAGATACAAAAAAAAACAAGAAACTTTTATTTTAGTTCCCCAGAGGATGCATTGTTTTCGTGAAAAAATGGTTTCCAGATTTTCATTAAGTGTTCAAAATGTTCCAAAATATCCCAAAAATCGCATTTAGAAAAAAATATCCGGTGTACACGCGCTCGAGTGCGCATGTGTCAGAACGGACGTTAAAGTAGTCTACCAGTAACCCGCTGAAATTAAAAAATAGCATTAATTGCTTTTGAGTTCATTGAACAAATATTTATGGCAAGCAATAGTACGCAAGCAATACTAATGATATCATGAAGACAAAAATAGTTTTTTGAAAAAAATTAAGTGCTACATTTGATGAATTTTCATTGAATACCAACCTCTTCATATTAAATGCTCACCGAAACACTTTTCGAAAATCATGAAGAATTGTTATATTACAGCGTATTTGACAATCACAAAAGATTACAAAGGTGCAAGAATTCATAATTTTTTATAAATTATTTACTGGAAGACTCCCGGAATTAGTATATAATTAAAGCATACGTTGGCGTTTAAAAAACGCGGTTATGTTATCGGATATAGGAGACCCAACGAGAGCGACAGAGAAAATAACAAAAGTTAAACATTGTAATTCTAGGCAAGCGACCGTGTAAGTTTAACATTTATATAGATATAGTGTCTTGTCACGGTAATTTTTAAAGTCAACAATAATTTTTATTTTTCGTGGGGAATTCGGGCTCGAACACAGGACTAATTAATGTTAGACTTCGAGGTGAGTGAGAGTAGGGTTTATTAACAAAAGAAATAAGTTCATAAAAGTGTCAATATTCGGTTTCTGGCCACTGATACCCCGTACAATGCATTTAACTTCGGTAATTTCGATGATTATCTTACGATTCTTATTTTATTTCACGTTTACACGGATTCCTGGTATCCCAGGCTTGAATATTTGTTTCGATTTTCTTTGTTGGTATTGACCCAGGGACTCTACACTCACATACAGCTTAACGCGTTGAACTCGCTCCTCGAAACGATATCTCACTTATTCTTATAGCACTCTCTCTCTCACACCCATTACACCTCCTCGCTGTCTCTTTTCCACTCGCACGCCTGTACAATTCTTGTTTATATGCCAGTTTAAAAACCACACGACCTAATTTTAATTTTCTTAAACACTACTTGCTTAATTCTTTTTGATCAATTTCCTACACATTATTCTATCCACTTATCCTATTCGTCTTAAACCTATCTACTTCTAAATCGATCTCACTTTAAACCTATCCACTAATTATTCTTCTTTAGTTTATTTAGATGACTCGCCTGTCCAACTCTCCTTCTCCAGTCTTTGTTAACACCGACTCAATTTCTTTTCCTAATTCCGGAACCACGGATTTTAATGAAATGTAATTTTACTTGATTTCCGAACTTTTCACTTTCAAGGATAATTACTTCGTTGTTAACTGCAGAGACTTGTGAAAAAATGTATCAGCTCGGAGAAGACTTGTACTAAGACACTTGGGCTATCAGCGCATAGAGAGCTCCTCCTTCCGCGCAGGCTCTTTTATAGCCTTTCCCTCGCCCCGTTCTGCTCACGTCATCATCCGTTTTTGTTTCAAAATCTAACGCATTTCTTAATTTTGTAGCTTGCCACTACCGCGCTCACCGCCTTCCCCTCGCCTCCAAGCGAGGCCAGCTGGTCGCTGACCTGCTGTTTACGGCAGCGAGGGAATTCCGGAGGTGTGACGTAGCTCGTTTTTGTCACATCTTCGGGTTCGGTGGCCTAGTGTCCGCAAACCTCGGTACATTCGGAATAATACAGTAGGCTCTTATCGGCTTTTGAAATAATAAAAAGGGCTAAAGAGTGTAACTATGTTACAGTCTATGTTCGGTCAGTAGGACAGACTTTTTTTTGCGAAATTAAACTCAGGGTGCGAGATAGGTGATCGCGATTTCAATTAGTTATGTGAGTTATGTTTCGCACAAATGTCCATCTTACTGACCGAGCATAGAAGCTAAATCTATCAGGGGTACAAATTGAAAATGCGGGTTTGATAACAGATGGCGTTACTAACGCTATACGCATCAGGCAGTACTGTGACTATGTTCATGTCAAAGCTACGTCTTATAGCTTTAATTTTCAGTATGTGTCAATTTGTCGCAGTGTCAAATTCATAGTTTTTTTGAGCTCTCAATATGTCGAGTTTCGTGCCAACAAAACAGCATTTGCGGGAAGTTTTAATTTACTTCTTTAATTTGAAGAAAAGTGCTGCTGAAGCACATCGATTGGTCTCCGAGGCTTATCCGAGTCATGTTCCATCGGTTTCAACGTGCGAGAGATGGTTTGTGCGGTTTAGAAGTGGTGATTTTGACGTTGAGGACAAAGAGCGGCCGGGCCAAGTGAAAAAGTTTGAGAATGCTGAATTGGAGGCAATACTCAATGAAGACTCGTGTCAAACTCAACAAGAGCTCGCAGATTCATTGGGAGTGACACAACGAGCCATTTCCCATCGTATAAAAGCCCTCGGAATGATCCAAAAGCAAGGACATTGGGTGCCGTATGAGCTGAAGCCGAGAGACGTCGAGCGCCGTTTTTTTGCATGCGAACTGCTGCTCGAACGGCAAAAACGGAAGGGTTTTTTGCATCGCATTGTCACTGGTGATGAAAAGTGGATCCATTACGATAACCCGAAGCGCAAAAAATCATATGGTTACCCCGGCCATGCATCATCATCGACGGCCAAACCAAATATTCACGGCGCCAAGCTCATGCTCTGTATTTGGTGGGACCAGCTGGGTGTGGTGTATTATGAGCTATTGAAATCGAACGAAACCATCACAGGAGCACTATACCGAACTCAATTGATGCGTTTGAGCCGCGCACTCAAAGAAAAACGGCCACAATACGAGCAAAGACACGACAAAGTAATTTTGCAACATGACAACGCTCGGCCACATGTTGCAGCGCCGGTCAAAACATACCTACAAACGCTGAAATGGGAAGTCTTACCCCACCCGCCGTATAGCCCAGATATTGCTCCTTCCGATTACCACCTTTTCCGATCGATGACACATGGCCTAGCTGACCAGCGCTTCCATTCTTACGAAGAAGCCCAAAAATGGGTCGATGACTGGATAGCAGCCAAGCCGGCCGAATTTTTTCGCGACGGTATCCGTAAATTGCCAGAAAGATGGGAAAAAGTTGTGGCTAGCGATGGACAATACTTTGAATAATTCATTTGTTACCATTTTTTCAGAATAAACGTTCAAAAATAGAAAAAAATCCCGCATTTTCAATTTGTACTCCTGATATATAAATGAAAAAAAAAAGATTTAACTTTAAGGTATTTATTCCACAGCAATCCCAACTAAAATTTACGACTCTAGTGGGCTAAGCGCATAACTAGTTATACCATGAGTGTAGGTGAAAACTATTAACTGAGTCTGTACACTTTGGGTCCTCACACACAGAAGCATCGTGTGCACAAATACAGACCAACACATGTGTAAAGCGGTAGAAAAGAATATGGCAATGCCGCTATTCTCTTAAATTAAAGTTAAATTTTGAAAGTATTAGGCGTTCTGCCACGTGACCTTGATGTACACTGTTGCCAAATCGGCAGTACTCATCCACACCTCATTGTCGATTGGAATAGAAATCACATTTGTCGAAGCCTATGTTTTAAACAAAACGCACGGTAATTATCGTTTTTTGTTAAAAACATTCCTAATATATCATTGTAAAGAATCGCAGTTTTTGAAGCAAATTTTAAGAGCCGTATTGACGGTAATGTGAAAAATGTAACATTTTTATGAGTAAGGTACAAGGAACACATGTAAAAGTTGGGTTCTTCAATTGCCATTACTTCATAAACGAAGCTGATGATCAATTTAAAGCTATAGAGATCAATAAATAATTATTTCCTCTATATCTCGACAAAGTTTCAGGAATTTCCTAAGAAATGGCATTTACGGGATGAATACCTTATCTGTAATTAGCGCAAAAACTGTGCGGTAAATAGGATTCTAATTTTAGTACGCTATTCATTAGAATCTTTTATCAATAAGGTATATTACTTTTATGCTCTTAAATAGGTAGATTTTACGCAACCTCCATTTATTTATAAGCTGATACCTTTTGTCCTATAAAGCCAATGTAAAAAAACTGCCAACTTTAACCCTAATTATTTTTTTAAAACGCACGGCCAAGACACGTTTTATTGATCTCAATCGATGTAATTATTCGATTAATGTACTCTTGCGATGACAAACACAAACAAAAGTAGAGACAATTTACTACGTGATTACTGGTGCACTACCTTAAGACGATACTGTTGCAAATTTCGAGCGAACGAGCTGAAACTTAGCCGACAAGACGAGTTATCACCAGGGTAGTTTTTAAATTGAATTTGGCTTTATCGATAAAGAGTTTAAAAACTTATGAATATTTCCGTTTGTGATATTTAAAAAATCATTTTCTGTAACGCACGCACAATAAGACCCCATTTTCATGCCTGTGAAGTGTGGCAAAAGTGACGCTTTTTAGTAAGGCGTGCACCGACACTGGTTGTTGAGTGGTCAGTGTACGTTCACATACGATTCATGTAAGATTACAAATATTATTTAACTTCATTTTTTTAAGGTAAAAAATGAATGTCAATTTTTATCCTGTCTTCATTTGCACAATAAAATGGTTTTTTTTTTCTTAATCCCTTTGCCACCGTGTAGATACTTTATCAAAGAATAAAACAATCACAAAGTTTTCATATTTCAGACAAATCTTGGCGTTATAACTCAGACATTTAAAAATATTTTTGTACAATATTTATACAATACGTTTATCAACATATGCCTATAAATAACAAAAAAGCCTTTCAATCGTTTCATAAAAAAATCGTTCAAGTTGATGCAATTTCGAGCAACTCAGGGCCATGTCACGCCTCAAATCGAGATACAAACAAATTAAACATTGATAAAGTAAAAAACCGATGCATAGTATGAATTTGGTAACACATTTTTTTGTTTAAAAAAATGTCCAATCACTATCAATTGTATTCCTTTTCAGCTAAAACTTTATGAACCATTAATAAAATGACTTTTAAGAATAAATGGCACCAATTTTGGAAAAAAATACGGTAAAGGGTTCACATCTTGAGATCAACCATTTTTTTTCAATCTACAAAATATTGAAACGGAGTAAATCGTTTATTCTTCAAATAATATGATTGGACAGTTGTCGGCTTCATTATTTTTTAATTTACATCTATGAAAAGGCCAAAAACGGTTACATACTTCTTCATAAAAATGGCTAGAGGTGGCTTTGTGAAAGGTTCTCCTTCACAGGGTTTTGTTTTTTCATCGTATTTTAGCTACTTTTTGATTTAATATTTATGAATTACTTTTCGAAAAAAGAACTTAGCAAAATATGAATGCACATTCCCGCAATATGTAAAAAAATGTGTAGAAACGTTTTCAGCAAAACTTCATGATGATTCACGGTCTAGTCATAAGCTTAGTCGAAGAATCGGGAGATTTTCGGTGTCTATCTCTTTCTAGCTCACTCGCTAGAGCTCGAATTTCTCTCTCGCACAGTGAATAAAGCATTCAGCGAACCCCATCTCATCCTCTCCCGTTCCCACGATTCTGCTAAGGATATCAATCATTATTTCTCATAAAACTGGAATTCGAAAATGTCCAATTCATTGTCAGTCGTTATGCGTCGCCTCACTTGAAAGGTTTCGAAAATAGTACCAAGAAAACTGGTCGATAATGAAAAATACAACATAATTTGCGTTTCTGGTAAATATTCACCTATATTATAATTTTGTTGTGGCTTCTCGCTGTTATTGGACCTTTTACGTTCGAGCAACTTCTTGGTGGGCACCGACATAGTCAATGGCGCTTTGGGGATGAGCGGAGCCTCGCCTCTGTTGTTTCTCTCGAAAAGAGCCATTCTTTCGGCGAGTGTCATTTCTGCGGGATCTTTCACTTTTGCTTCAGCACCTTTTGATTCGAACAACGAAGCTTTACTAAGTACTGAACCCGGTGACGATCTTATGGGACCTTTCGGCGAACCACTGTAACCTCCGAATCTTGCGTTCATTCGATTACTGCTACCACCGGAATTTACATTCATCGTTGATTTTTCGGGTGTTATCGTAGATCCGGTATCGTTGTTACACTTTGACGTACTGGCCACGGGACTTCTCGGCAAATTATTATCCGTTCGATTGTCAGCGCCAATTCTTTGGTTATCCGATTTCCAGGAAGAAACCGAACTCGTTACGGTTGATACTTTCCTCTCTTGGATTTCACTCAACCGAATTGATTCCTTAACTTCTTCAGTCAACTTTGTAACACCCGGTTTCGATCCCTGGAAACAACTCTCATAATTATATACTAGGCAAGAATTATTTTTGGTACGAGTATAGCCCTGAGCCTCCTCTAAACAACGGCGGTTTTCAAGTCATTCCTGCAGTAAATACTAAATATATTTACACTACAAACTACATTTAAACGAATTTAAGCTTACCAAATTATCCAGGACTACTTTGTCCCATTTCAATGACTTGATGGCGGTTTCATCGATCGTTTTATTTTGATTCAAGTTGCTCTTCCATTTGATACCACCGCTGCATCCTGGCTGTGGCTCGAATCCCGATTTCACTTGCTTGTTCAACTTAGCCTGAATTTTTTCCGCTTTACTTTCGACGGGTCTAGAGAGTATCGGGTGGGACAAATCGTCCTCCCAGTTGTTAATCGTTGATGCAAGAGCTGCCAATCTGTCGAGTCTAGCTTTAATCTGGACTGGAGGTCTACTTTCCTTCTCTTCATCATCTGCTGTAAACCCCGCCTCGGTTCTGTGAATCGGGGAGCTAAGCTCCCTGCTGCTGTCGTCTGAGTAACAAATTATTTCATTTACATATGCTATTATCAACAAATGTTATTCAGTAAAATCTTGCACATTGCTTCCTTGTTTTTCCGGTCTAGCGTGCACACAGCCTCCTGTATGTCTAACAAGTAACACTACGCAAGTGCCATCTTGGGATTGACTTGACAATATGTGCGTTTTGTAGAGAATCGAAAAATATTTGATACGTATTTTTTCTTTTCGACAGACATGATGTTTTAAGTATGTACATTAAGAAAGTGAATACGGGGATCAAGTCACGGTGTTGAAAGGGGATTTTTTAATGAAAAAAGAACAATGTTTTTATTGTTTAAGGAAATTATTGCAAAATGTAAAGTATGGAAAAATTAAAAGCGCCATTCGATTCTACGGGAAAAATTAGGTCGAAACTATGTCTTAAAATTTGTTGCCAAATTTAAATTTATTATAAGAAATTAATAGACAATTACTTGAAAACTTACCCGGATCAATTCATGAGCAGTTAATTTTATATATTAGGAAAATGAATATTCTGAGATGAGGGTAAAAAAATGATTATTATCAATGCGGGAGAGTTGATTTTTCAAATTGCTTAATTAATAAATGTTTAAAGAAATTGTTGCTAAATGTAAAATACAGAAAAATTTGTATCATCTTTCTATTCATACCGTTAAAGAAATACTATATTACGTAGGTATGTCGTCTGTGACAATGATTTATTTTACTAAAAATTTTATAATCTTTAAAAAAATTGAAATAAAAAAAAACAGTAATAAAAAAGAATCTGAAAATAAAATTTTAGAAACATATGTATCAAGTTTTCCCTGTCCAGTAATCCAAACAGAGCATCGCCTGTTCATTAACAACAGGCAGATATACGTCCTTACAATAGTATACCATTAAGATGCTATGCCAGCTGTTAATTTTCCGGATACTGAACATAAAACTACTATATTGTCTGCTTTACACAGATTTTTTTCAACTTTCTTTAAACGATAATTAATTAAGCAATTTGAAAAATCAACTCTCCTGCATTGATAATCATTTGACGCTCATCATAGAATATTCACTTTTCTAATATACAGAGTGGCCGATTTATCTAAAGACAGTGAAATATTTCGAAAACTACGCATCGGATCAAAAAAAGTTCTGAATAAAATTTGTTTGCCTGGAAGAGGGTCATCCAATGATACCAAGGTCGACCCACAGCCCCAACCCCTGGGGTGGAGGTGGGGCAACTTCGAAATTGTAAATGGGAACCCCCATTTTTTATTGCAGATTCGGATTCCCCATAAAAAATAAGTAACTTTTATCTGAAACATTTTTTCGATTCGTGATAGATGGCGCTGTAATCGCAAGAAACCTGATTTTTGCGAATATCTCGAGAAATTACACATCGGATCGAAAAACGAAAAAACACATGTTTAAACAAGCACCCCGATGGTGAGAGGCTAGGGGATTCACCTAAAATAAGCACCCCGATGGGAACAAAAAAATACTTCGTCTACGTCGTTGTTCCTGGGTAACGCTAAAAGTAGTTGTTAACTTATTGATAAACGAATACATGTTTTCGATTGCAGCGCCATGTGTGAGAAAATTTAATATCAACAATAAAGTCAAAGCAATGGATTTTATCATAGAAAACCAGGGAAAAAATAGTTTCCCAATCACGATTTTGAAGCAACTTCCATTTTCACCACAATGGGGTAGAGATGGGGGGAGGGTGGATCGAGTTTCGTATCGCTGAATAGCTTTTTGAAAAATTAAGCATGTTTTTTTTTTTCGATTTGATGTACAATTTCTCGAGATATTCGCAAAAATCAGGTTTCTTGCAATTACAGCGCCATCTATCGCGAATCGAAAAAAAAATTTTCAGATAAAAGTTTGTTGGAAAATCAGCTGGCGCACGGCGATCGATATTCGCCGTGCGTCGACCTGTTGCTGCTGTGTAGCACGCCGCGCTCGGTTGGGTCGGAGATAGCCGAGGAAGGGCCTCGCGGAGCCGAGACTGTGCCTCGTAGGCATGCCGCGTTAAGCGAGAAGTTATCTCTCTCGCTTGACTTCGGCTTCGCTCACCGGCTCTCTCCCTCATTTGACTCCAGCGCTCAACGACGCTTTCATATTACGCAGCCATATTGCTATTTTTGACACTTACGTGAAAACCCGCCTGGACAGCGCGCACATCTCTCTCACACTTTCGGATTTTTCACCAGCTCACCAGGTTTTCTCAGCATTTTCAAGCTCAACAGGACTCAAATACACGGTAAGAGTACATCGTTATAATTCTGTGCAATTCAATGACGGTGAGGAGTGGAAAACTCATCGGTACATCAACACTTTGACGTGCTCTGCAGCACTGGCTGTACCGCAGTTTTCATCACTACATTTTGCCTGCTCGATTGATATAATTGCACATCTGCTTTTTATTCACTGTATTTTCCCCCAGTAAACCTGCTGGGAAAATACTGTAAATATTTCTACTCATTTGTGCATCCTCATACTCTCATTTTGCTGTGCAGTGCAGCGTTGACTGCTTCACGGTCCGTTCTAGTAGAATTCCAGCACTCAAGTACCAGAGTTGCATGTGTCAGCACTCACTCTCTGTGCATTCAAATTATCTAGCTTATTGAGAAGTTCCTGGAATTAGTAAAATCAATCTGCGCACTCACATATCTCATTGCGTGGCGTGCTCCGCAGCACTGGCTGCAGCACGTACACTGCTCTCAATAATTACAGCACACAATTAATACAATTGTGTGCTACTCAAGTAACTCATAAATGCAGCACACAATTAATGTAATTATGTGCTGTTCAAATGTTTCACTGAAATCGAAATTCAACTTCAATTCTTTGTATTTTAATTTATATCTTTATTATTTTTTTCTATTTTTAGATATTTTGTAGTCAAAGAGTGGATGGTAGAATAAAAACCACTTTCTCTATAGACCATCTTTCTGTCTGGTTTTATTTTTCCCTGCGTCGAGTGAATACTCATATTTTGTCAATATTGTTATGCCGGTACCGCGTAATTCGATTATTCGGTATTCGGTATAGAATTAAAAAGTTATTATTTTTGGGATCGTTTGCCGATAAGGAGATGAATCTCGAGTTATCGATGAAAACGCGAATTTATATAAAAGGAAGTATTTATTATAGGCAACGGTAACTTTCCGTTGTCTATTTAAAAGTCAATGTAAGAATGTACAATAATATGTTGTTTTGAATATTTGACGAGGAACCAACCCGTTCTCTTTTGAGTCTGTAATTTATAACTGATTTTCGTAAAGCAGTTGTTAACTGTGTTCACGAAAATCCCTTAATTCGCAATTTTAGCGTTAGCCTATCGTCGAACGCCAAGAAATATTCCCGAATATACGAAATACGGAGTGGAATATTCCGCGGCACAATTTCTTCTCAGGTCATTCCAACAACATCTGGACGGATTCTCAAACAAAGTTACTTATTTTTTATGAGGAATCCGAATCTGCAATAAAAAATAGCGGTTCCCATTTACGATTTCAAAGTTGCCCTCACGCCCACCCCAGGGGGTGGGCGTGAGGGGTCGACTTTGGTATCATTGGATGACCCACTTCCAGGCGAACAAATTTTATTCAGAACTTTTTTTGATCCGATGCGTAGTTTTCGAAATAATTCAATATCTTCAGATAAATCGGCCACCCTGTACATAATTAACTGCTCATGAATGCTCCGGGTAAAGGTTCAAGTAATTGATTATTAATTTTTTATAACAAATTCGATTTTGACAACAAATTTGAAGACATAGTTTCGACCTAATTTTTCCCGTAAAATCGAATGGCGCTATTCATTTTTCCATACTTAACATTTTGCAAGAGTGATAAATCTAAGCGACAAATGATTTGACCAAATTTTTTGATGGAAAATTTCTGGCAGTTCGCCACCCGGTTAGAGTCAGCGCCACCTAGATCCCTGTGTTATCGATCTGAGAAAGATCTCTAACAATCGAATCATTAATTATTTTTGTCAACTCTGATTGCCTCACTTATTCATTAAGAATTAATGAGGCAACCAGACCTGACGATTTTTAACTTCTAAACATTTTGCAACAATTTCTTTAAACATTAATTATTTTAACATGAGTAGAAGGGGCCCTTTATAGAAAGACAGGGCGTGGCCTCCTGACGTCAGGAAGTGTCTAGACTAGCCCTGCCCCACAACTAGCCCCGCTCCCCTTCCTATGCTGCTATCTCATTGGTGGGTCCTTGGGTGTGAAGGGGGCGGGTCTACCCCCACGACTTCACCCCCGTTCCTGATTAGCCCCCACAACTCCTACCCCTATCCCTGATTGGGCCCCAGCCAGTCCCCACCCCCAGACCACCTATCCCAGTGTTCTGATTGGTGCAGCGTCGCAGCGCCATCTGACGGATTTTGACCCATACTTAATTGTCGATGCGCCATCTACTATTGGTAATCGTATTACCGACAATCGGTAAAAGTAAATCAAATATTGGCAGCCGGTCGAGTAGAAAATTAATTGCCGATGCACCATCTATTATTGGTAATCGCGTTACCGACAGTCGGTAAAAGTAGATCGAATGTTGGCGGTCGGTCGAGCAGAAAATGTATCAGCGATGCGCCATCTGTTATTAGTAATCGTGTTACCGATTGACGGTAAAGTAGATAAAATGTTGGTAGCCGGTATAGCAGAAGATGTATCGGTGATCGGTAAAGTAGATCGACTGTCGACCGTCGGTATGTAGCCGACCATCGCTAGAGCAAATTTGGGACTTACGGAAAATAAGTAAATTGGGTCTTACGGTAAATAATATTGTGTACCCATCCACCGGTTAAATATGCCCCGTCATCAATAACCAAGACCCCTCCATAGCTTTTTTTCAATTTTTGTTGATTAAAAAAATGTATTAATTGAAACTACTATTTATAACAACGGTAAGTGAAAACGCTCGTTATTTTTTAGTTTTATAAAAAAACTGTTTTATTTTAACATTCTCGTATAACAAACATGCATTATTCTTGTTCACCCGTAATTTTCAATGACATCCGGTGCAGTTATGGCGAGCTGGTGGTGGACCGTTAATATTTGTTTTCGTACCCGATTTGTTGTAATGTACATAGCACGGCATGTACGAGGAGACCTCACGGTCAACCTTCAGATGATCCAGTAGTTTGTCATACAGAGTTTCTATTTTTCCTCCTCAATGTATCAACAGCAGCGGTTTCGGTATGTACGCGAGCTCCGCTTTGGTGAAGTCTCGGGGGTCCTTGCAGCAGTCGATCACAAGTATACTGTCAATAGTATTAATTGTGCTTGGAAAGAGAAGCAAAGATACTTTCACCACGACGTTTCCTTTTCAACTAAGTTTTTTCACAGCTGTTACGATTAGATATAACATATACTAATGACGTCTCTTTGATGACCATCATAGTTAAATTGGAAAATGTGTATGGTGGGAGTACTTTCAATTAATAATAATAAGACAGGAAATTCAAAGTTTCGAATTTATTCATAGTCATTCACAAGTAGCATCCAAATCGATCTGTATAAGTGTATAAATGTGTATACATGTATACAACTTTGTATACATGTGTATACAGGGTGATTCAAAAAAAGTGACCGACCCGCAGTATGCCGATAGCTGAGGTCATTTTAAGCACAATTACTTAGCGGTTTTCCGAAAATCTCAAAAGTTTATTAATGAGATACAATTAAAGTCAAATAATAAATGACCAATCAGGAGCACATACGCTTCCCGCGCCGGAAGTCGGCAAATGTTCGATGGAAACCGAGACCTCGGTCTGCGGCAACGTCGGACGGGATAGTATAGTAGAATGACGCATGTCATTTGTTTATTCGCATGGGTTTTTTTATGCGCGATCGAAGAAAATAATTGAAAGGTGATGTGCTCGTGATGCGTCCCAAAGTGAAAAAATGGGAATAAAATGTTAATAATACTTTAACCAGATGTAATTATTTATTATGTCTTAACCTTTAAACGTTCCAAATAGTGTTTGTAATTGTGTTTTGTTCTCTTTAAATAAATAATTGTACATTGAAATGTGTGGCACTCTATAACTGTTATCTCTATGATAATAATTAAAATGCAATGAATCTCCTAGGCCATGGTTCATTTAATATAGTATTTAATTATGATAAAAATTATGATGTGTTCATGACACAAATTATAGCGTATAAAAAGTCACAACTAGCGAATGCCTTTCGCCACTAGAAATGAGATATGTAGTAGGTATGCGTGACAAATGTCATATTTCGCACCTGACAATACAACTTGAAGCTTCAAATTATTAACGACAGCTTCATTAATATGAGGAGATGTTTTTACCTTTATAAGAAAAGTTAAGTAACACTTGATACATCGATGCATGGCAGAAGAGACTGCGATGCTACCAAAGGTGCCAAATCTGTCTGAAGCAGCTGCATTAGGACCAGAAGACGCTTCCATCAACATCTATAAGACTTTTCTATTATACTTTTCTTATAGCTACGCACGACAAAATCAATCGCCCTGCCCTGCCGATGCTGCTTGAGTCTCCAAATTGTTGGTGGTTAGTAAGTATAAGGTGATAGCGAGATGATAGTGAGGTGCGAGGAAAGTCAATTCAAGGTGAGCGGACGGCGACAGTGAGGTGAGATCAAGGTGAGAGGAGCTTGTGATCAAGGAGAGAGCAAGTTAAGACGAAGGGCAATTTTCGGTGTCCCTGTAAATGTAGTAAAAAAAAAATCGGTCCAGTTACAAGATGTTATGCCGGTAACACGTAAATACTCGTAGCATATTACGGTTGACGGTATAATATTTTTAAGGGTTATTATTTGGAATCGTTCGCTTATAAGGAGTTGAATCTCGCGTGACTGAGATAAAAACCGATAATCGATGTTGATGGAAGCGTCTTCTGGTCCTAATGCAACTGCTTCAGACAGATTTGGCACCTTTGGTAGCATCGCAGTCTCTTCTGCCATGCATCGATGTATCAAGTGTTACTTAACTTTTCTTAAAAAGGTAAAAACATCTCCTCATATTAATGAAGCTGTCGTTAATAATTTGAAGCTTCAAGTTGTATTGTCAGGTGCGAAATATGACATTTGTCACGCATACCTACTACATATCTCATTTCTAGTGGCGAAAGGCATTCGCTAGTTGTGACTTTTTATACGCTATAATTTGTGTCATGAACACATCATAATTTTTATCATAATTAAATACTACATTAAATGAACCATGGCCTAGGAGATTCATTGCATTTTAATTATTATCATAGAGATAACAGTTATAGAGTGCCACACATTTCAATGTACAATTATTTATTTAAAGAGAACAAAACACAATTACAAACACTATTTGGAACGTTTAAAGGTTAAGACATAATAAATAATTACATCTGGTTAAAGTATTATTAACATTTTATTCCCATTTTTTCACTTTGGGACGCATCACGAGCACATCACCTTTCAATTATTTTCTTCGATCGCGCATAAAAAAACCCATGCGAATAAACAAATGACATGCGTCATTCTACTATACTATCCCGTCCGACGTTGCCGCAGACCGAGGTCTCGGTTTCCATCGAACATTTGCCGACTTCCGGCGCGGGAAGCGTATGTGCTCCTGATTGGTCATTTATTATTTGACTTTAATTGTATCTCATTAATAAACTTTTGAGATTTTCGGAAAACCGCTAAGTAATTGTGCTTAAAATGACCTCAGCTATCGGCATACTGCGGGTCGGTCACTTTTTTTGAATCACCCTGTATATGTATTTTTATTACAACCGTAGCCCTTTATATTATTGCGTTTTACATTTTTCACACGTTTCTTTCTGCGATTTGAATATTTCACTCGTTTGTAGTATTGTACAGCTATACAATCATTTTTCACTCTGTTTGTCGTAAAATTCTTATGAAAATTATCCAGAGTATAATTATAAGCGTGATCCTGTTGAGTTTTTGCGTCGTTACATAACCGTGGACGAAACATGGATCTATCACTATACACCAGAGACAAAGGAACAATCGAAACAATGGACTTCACCGACCGAACGTGCTCCGAAGAAGGCGAAGACGGTGCCATTGGCCGGTAAGGTCATGGCCACAGTTTTTTGGGATGCACGCGGCATAATCTACATCGATTACCTTCCGCCGAAATAAAACGATTAATGGCGAATAATATGCAGCCATACTGACCCGATTCAACGACGAATTGAAGAAAAAACGTCCACATTTGGCGAGGAAAAAGTGCTCTTCCATCAAGCCAATGCACGCGTTCACACGTGCCCAGTTGACATGGCCAAAATTCATGAATTTAAATACGAATTGCGCATCCACCGTATTCTCCAAATTTGGCCCCCTCCGACTACTTTCTGTTTCCAAACCTGAAAAAATGGCTTGACGGAAAGAGATTTGGTTCCAGAGATGACCTCATCGCCGAAACAGAGACCTATTTTGAGGACCTTCCGAAATCGTATTATTCGGAGGGCATCAAAAAATTGGAAAATCGTTGGAATGAGTGTATCGAGCTAAAAGATTATGTTGAGAAATAAAAAGATTTTTGTCCAAAAAAAACGTGATTTTCTTTACCGAGCCGACTATTTATTGATCGACCCTTGTAGTTTACTCCACTTTGTAGATTCGAAGGCAATGCCACCCGACGAGTTATTATGCTGCAGCTTAACGACCGGTGTAACGTCACCGTCTACGCGTACCTGAAGACCCACGGTTATCCTCTTTGTTTCCGAGTAGTTTAAATTGTATGTTGTAGCAAGCAACAACGGTGCTTTAAAACGTTTCATGGTTGATATAAATACAACAGAGCGATGCGGAAAAATGAATAAATGATCGGGGAATCTAGCTACGATAACTGTATTTCGTAGCTTGTCAGGGGTCGGACTGCCACCCGATCCTCTTTACAAATGTTTTTATAGATAGGTGTGGATCGTCTCATATGTTGGAATGGTGGGGGCAATCCTTTACCCTCACCAACGTAACCTTAGTAAAGCATATAGAGAAGTTATACTTCTGTATACTACAAATTATTGTAGTGTAAAAATTGTTTATTTCATTACAAATAGATATTTCATAGCATAAAATTTGAAACATTATAGTAAACCCCCCCTGGCCTGATGTAGTTACGTTTCAGTGATGGTCGAAAGAATTTTGCATTTTAATGAGTCTACGGTAGATGAAAAACACTTGAACGTTATACGTATAAGAATAAATATACGAACTTTCACATTGTGTGTCTACCTGTACGAGAGAGTATCTATGACTCGAGGGTCAGCGCAGTCAGTACGGCCGGTTTTAAATAGGTATAAACAGGCGCCGCATTATATTGACCATATAAAAATTCAACAGCAAGCGTCTGTACATTTAAACATAATTTATTACGTCGCTCGAGGGTTTTCAGTTTTCCACCAAAGTCTGGTAACTATCGTTGTCGTAGCAGTGTAAGGGTTGATTGACAATGACACAGAAACATTTGCCGGATATACCATTTTGAATAAGTAAATATGAATATAATGTAAATATCTGTAATATATGTAATATGTATAAATAAATGTAAAAAGAGTAGCGAGAACGAAAAATTTCTCGTAATATATTTTTGAAAATGAACTTATTATAAGAATGTATGATATACTGAATATATTTAATTATGTAAAAAAACCTAGTCCACGTTCACAAGCGTATATGCAAATGTTGTGTATTTTTTTTTGTCAATACACCATCCCTGATGGAAAAGCTGTCGTAGAATTAGAGTTTATTGTCTTGTATTCACGTGTTACAGATGTATATATAAATGGAAACTGTCTATTTTGTCAATGCAGTCTAGTATAAAAACGGCAGACGTTTCGTATTACCGCATTGTAAATAAATACCAAAAGTGCATATATAAATGTAAATTAAGAATGTCTGTTTTAGACAATGCAGCTTTCTTAGAGCAAGCCGAAAAAGGTTACGAGAAAAATTGGAGTGAAGAAATTTTCCGTATCAAAAAAGTTTTACATAGACAGGGCTTGCATGTGTATGCGTTGTGCGATCTCGAAGACGAAACTATCGATGGTTTCTTTTACACCGGAGAATTTACGAGTGTTCATGAGAAGCGTATGGAGAAGAATAAAGAACTCAAGATTGATCAAGTTTTACGGACAAAAGGACACGGTGCAAAAAACAAATTTTCGTGAGTTAGGTGGGATATCCGGCAAAATTTAGATCGTGCATACCAGCGTCAAACGTTCACGGTCTCGAATAAACAAAATTTTGCCCAAAGGATGCATGACGAGGATAATTTTTTTCTTGTTCTACCGAGCAACAATAGTATGAAGTATTTTCACGAGAATACAACACATTTTATAACTCAATTGCCACGTGAAATATCGTTAAAGGGTCATTGGGTTGTGGGCTTATCGGAAATTCATGTACCCTGTACAATGACGCATTTACAAGAAGCAGATACGATAATCGGTTGAGTGGCTTATGAGAATAAAGAAGTTACTACAAACTGAGTAGCTCGAGGTTTGTACAAAAATCATAAGGAAATTGTGGAAAATATCAATGATTTACCGGGGCTGCGAGAAGCAGGCATAAAAATTGTAAATGTTGAAAGGGCCAAAGGGTACGTTGCCCTCGTTGCCTGCTGAGGTAACGGAGTCGTGCCCTGAACCGCTAGGCTACCCTGGGGTATTACGAATGAGTAGTAAAATAGCACGCATATTGGGCTTCGAGAAACACAAAGAACTGCTGCTTCACCGAGAAACCCCAGGGGGTCTTTGCCTGCAGCTTATGCGAGGCGTTCCACGCGTAGGACGAGTACCTGCCTGTATTAATAGGGCACTGCCCGGTCAGCTTTTTGTCTACACCGATATTTGTGTACCGTATACGGTAGGTGATACACAGACAGCGCTACTCAGGCTTGTAAATTTAAATACAAAAAACTACACGTATGGTACAACGCAAGTAAAATGTTTCTCATCGTCAAATTACATAGGTTGACTCAACAATTGCTTCAGAACGATCGAGGTGGATATAAGAGATCATCTGGGTAATCCTATTGCATTCGAGTATGGAACGTTAACGCTCACACTTCATTTCAAACGACTCGATTAGACAATATGTGTGCTCATTATACAACGTATTATGAGAATCAAATAGGGGGCGGAAACGGTTATATAGGTAACGTGTTTGCGGGTTCCCCGCATCAGTGCGGTCACGGTATCGGTAGTTTCCTCGGTGGTCTATTTCGGAGTGTTTTACCACTGCTGACTAGAGGTACTAAATCTATAGGGAAAGAAGCCATTCGCACGGGTTTACACGTTATCGAGGATGTGAACGTTTACAAAATGCCATTCAAGGAGTCATAGAGTCGACGTGCAGCCGAATCTGTAGATTACAACGAAAAGCCAATGAAAAAATTGTTCTTCTCATGAATGGTTCAGGATATAACGCTGTAGGCACCGCTCGCATGATATAGTCGTTATCGGGACGCGTGCCTACGAGGACGAGGAAAAAGCGTACTGGTATTTCGAAAAAAACGTTAGGAATAAAGAAGAAGAAGAAAAAGTCAACGAGACGTAGACGCATTGCAGCAAGGAAACATAGCGGTGTCGCAAAAAATAAAAAGAAAAGGATAACAAAGAGAAAGAAAGGTGTCGAAAGTAGTAGGCGCAAACGAGCAAATACCAACGACATTTTTGGATGTGTTTAACAATGTCGTTCTTACACTCACACTCCTCCGAGTGTATGAAGTCGGAGCTCGACTTATTTACCATACCTCCAACGCAGACGGCTATAGAAGCATCACAATGGATAGACTACAAGCCTGTGTCGTCCCTCACGGATTACGGATACCTGGAATTTGTCATACCTGGCCACGGTGAAGAATACGTGGATCTGGCTCATACAATGATTATTGTAAATGTTAGGGTTATTCCAACAGCTGAATGACAGTACAACATGGCACCTGTTAATAACTTTCTGCATAGCCTTTTCAATCGGGTGGACGTATATTTTAACCAGAAACTCGTGGCACTACCAAACAATGCATACCCCTACAGAGCATATATTCAAACGTTACTCAATTATGGACCGGCTGCTAAAAATTCTCACTTAACGACCGCACTATGGTACGCTGACACGCCCGGTACGTTTGACACTCTACCAGGTGCATCGGATAGCCCTAATATCGGTCTGAATAATCGTGAAAAGTACATAAACAATGGTCGGACTTTAGAATTGAGTGGACATTTACATTGCGATGTTTTTGTTGGAGTGGTTCGGAAAATAAATGAACACTGTGAGGTTAATTATATGTATAAAATATATTTAGTTCGTAAGGTGTCAAAATGCCCGTCGGCAGTGCTTCCGTCTATATCGAAAGTCTCCACAGTAGTAGCACGCTTTCGGAGCACGAGCTCAGTACCCCCGCCGTCGCCGACTTTTGGAACAGAGAGAGGCAGAGTCCTCGTTACACTTGTACTCTCCTCGCTGTACACACTCGCTGTTAACTCACAGGTGTCGCTATGAGTACCATAGCAGATATCAATCACGAGTATACGATTTACATATTCCAACACGCCTCCTAAATCTTATAAGCGTGATCCTATAAATTGCCTTTATTTGGTAGACAATATTTTTCTTATATTGTTTTAAATCAATCTCAATGCTTTTCTATTTCTCAAAAATTTAGTCTTATCTAGACTTTTAGTTAACATGTCTGCTAAATTTGATTGTGAATCAATTTTTACAACGTCTATTATTCCCTTCTCATAGTTTTCATTTATATAATGATATTGCACTTCAACATGCTTCGAATTTTTCGTAAAGTTGCCGAATTTTGCAATCGCAATGGCACCTGAATTATCTTCATATATATTTATTGGTTTATCTAATTTTACGTCAAATGACTCACTTAGCAAACTTCTAGTAAATAATACTTCTGTTACAGCTTCTGACAAAGCGATATACTCTGCAAATGTAGAACATTTTGTTACCGTACTCTGCTTATGAGTTTTCCAATAAATCAAGTTTCCAAATAATCTTATTACAAAGCCTGTTGTAGACTTTCTATCTACATTATCTCCTGCATAATCAGAATCTACCATACAATCTAAAGTTTCACTCTTTACATTATCGTAGTATGTTAATTTTAAATCTTTTGTCTTGTATAAATACTTCAGAATTCTCATTGCATATTTATAATGCGTTTGGTTATAACAACTTTGGTATCGACTTAAGTAGCTTCCGCTATATGCTGTATCTGGCCTTGTGCCTGTTGTTATATATAATAATTCGCCGATCAGATTTCTATATTTTATATTTTCATCTATTTCACTCGCTTGTTCTAGTTTTAGGTTAGACTCCATTGGAGTATCATACAATTTTGCATTTTCTAGATTATATTTTGCAGCTAACGATTCAATATACTTTGTCTGACTTAGAGTCATTTTATTTCTGTTATCATTATACTCAACATCAATTCCAATATACTGACTAATTTTGCCTAAATCTTTCATTGCAAATCTTTCCATTAGACTAGTTTTTACTGTATTTATTTTATTTTTATCTTTGCAGCAAATTAAGAGATCGTCTACGAAAACTAGTATGTATATTGAATCTTTGCTTGCATTATTTGTATATAAGCAGTAATCATAATTACTTCTAACGAAGTTTAAACTTTCTAAGAATTTATTAAAACAATCATACCAAGCTCTTGGGCTTTCTCTGAGACCATACAGTGCTTTTCGTAATTTGCAAACTCTATTGTCTCCAGTTTCATAACCTTTCGGTTCATTGATGTATACTTCGGATTTTATGTTACCGTTTAGGAAAGCTGTTTCAACATCCATTTGCTCAATAAATAAATTATCCTTGCAACTGTATGACAATAAAATTTTCAAGGTTTGCATTCTACCTACTGGTGAATAAATATTTTCAATATATTCTCTTTGTTGAAATCCTCTTACAACTAATCTAGCCTTATAAACATTATTACTTTTCTTTGTATATATCCACTTGACATCAATGACCTTTTTGTCTTTTGGCCTATCAACTATTTGCCATGTATTATTTTTCTTCAAACTATCAATCTCTGAGTCCATCGCAATTTTCCATTGTGTACATTCGTTGGAGTTTATCGCCTCCTCGAATGTATTCGGTGTAGTCGCATCAATGTAATTTACATAGATAAAATGTGATACGGGATTTCCAAATCTATCTACAGGACTTTTCTTTCTAGTTGATGTTCTTTTCGTCGCTAAATTGACTCCACTTTTATTTTGTGTAATATTCGAATCGTCGTCACTCTCGTGATTGTTTACAGTGTTTTCAGAAGCAATTTCTTTATCTCTACTTGACTCGAAGGTCGAAGTAGACGGTAACTGATCATTTTTATTTGCAACCGTTCCGGATTCGATTTCGTTATTTATAGATTCGCTATTTTCCAAATCTCTATCCTTTTGATCATCGATTTTTTCTAAACAAATTAATTGAGTATTTTCTTCGACTACTTGAACATGTCTGGCATTTATGACTCTGCCATTGACTAAGACTCTATAACCATTTTCGACGTAGCCAACTAATACTCCTAACTGTGCTTTATTGTCCCATTTACTTTTTCTTAAGGCTTCTGGAGTCCTGACAAAGACCCTACTTCCATAAATTTTTAAATTATTTACATTGGGTTTTTTACCCAAAAATATTTCATAAGGAGTTTTATTCTCAGCTGTATTCGCAATTGTACGATTTTTTAAGTATGCTACCGTTTTCATAATTTCGGGCCAATAACGCCTGTGAATTTTGGCTTCTCGTATTAAACATCTACCTATGTCCATAGCAGACCTATTATATCTCTCCGCTACTCCATTTAATTCATGGACGTAGGGTGGACATGGCAATAAATCAATTCCTTTTGATTTTATAAAATCATAAATTACGTGATTCAAATATTCTTTGCCATTATCACATCGTACTTTCTTCACTCTTTTGTTGAATTTATTTTCGACTAAATTCACAAACTCAATGAAACAGCTCGCTGTTTCTGCTTTACTTTTAATACAAAAAATTCTAGTGCATTTACTGTAATCATCAACAAATGTCAAAAAATATTTTTGTCCACCATAACCGGTTGTATTATGTGGGCCATTTAAATCCGTGTGGATTAACTCTAAAATTTCGGTAGTCTTTGATCTATTATTTCCGAAAGGTACATTAGCCATCTTACTTTCTATGCAATTTGCACATTTCATTTCAGTGCTTTCAATTTTATCTGGCAATCCTTCAACTAACCTATTTTTGACTAATTTGTTCAAATATTGAAAATTTACATGTCCAAGTGCCCTATGCCATTTTTCTTTTTCAGTCAATTTCAACGTATTAACATACATTTGTTTACTAACTTTTCATGTAATACAAATTATCTTCTTTATTTGCAACAGCTATTAACTCTCCGGATCTATTATAGATTTTTGCATTTTCATTTCTTGCTACTACCGTACAATTTTCTGTGATTTTAGAAAGACTCAATATATTTTGTCTGATGCCTTTGACATAATAAACATTTTTTACATCTACTTGTCTATGACTGTAATCATTTTTAAACCACATTTTTACATTTCCGATTTCCGTAGCTTTTAAACTTCTACCATCTGGCAATTTAACATCAACAGGATTTTCCAAATCTACATACTTATCGTAAAATTTATCATTTTTTATAATATGATCTGTACAACCACTGTCTAACAACCAATTTATCTCATTACAACTTTCGCTATTCTTGTTCACCTCCGGATCGCACACCTGTGTTGTCCATGACTCGGATGGGTAGTTGCTTTGCTGGTTGCCTGAAAATTCACCTCTGGGTTGACCTTGTCCTCGACCTCGTCCTCTGTAGTTTCCACCTCTGTTGTAACCTCTGTTGTAACCTCTGTTGTAGCCTCTTTGATTACCTCGTTGACCTTGATTGAATTGAGCACCTCTTCCTCGGTTGCTCGGTTGATGTGGCCTCGTACATTCGTTTTTGTGGTGTCCGTTTCTTCCACAATTGTAACATTTTCCTTTCACCAGCGACGCAAAAGTACTGACATTTCTTTTATTCTCTGACTCCGATTAAGTCATATTTTTCTCCTTGATTTTCGACTTTATGTAGTCAACAGTTCTTTGATCTTCTGGGATAACGTCTATGAAATCCCCAATGTAACTATAGCTTGGTGGTAATGTTTTAAGTAAATATCTCATTTTTTCTGCTTCATCTAATTTTCCACCAGCTGCTTTAAATTCGTTTGTCGTTCTTTCGAATTCAATGAAAAAATCCTCTACTGTATTGTAATTTTGTAATTTAATTTCTTCTATTTTTCCTTTACAAATTATCTGTAGAGCTGTAGACTGAGTCGTATACATTTTGTCGAACTTTTTCATCATCTCGAACGCTGTTTTACAGTCACCAATGTATTCTAATTGTTTGTCAGATATTGCGCTCATTATTATAGTTCTTGCTTTCAGATCCATTTTCTTCCACACTTCCTTTTTATCCTTATACGTATTAGTTACTGTACTTACAGCTGGCTCGTTACATTCTTTGTATTCCAATAAAGTAATTAGTCTTAGTTTCCAGCTAGAGTAATTTGCACCATCAAAAATGGGTATCATTATGTCTTCTACCCTTGCTTGCTTTGCCATCTTGACTTCTTTATCACCTTTATGTTCGTAATCACTTAATTCAGTTTCTTCTAGAATTTCATCTGATTCCGTTTCTTCTAATTTAAACATGTGGTTAACCACGCACTTGCCACGTGCTCTGTGCCAGCACTTTCTCACTTGTTCTGACTACAAAATTTAATCCACTTGCATCACTATTCATTTACGCCTTTTTCTTAAAGCGCCTTCTACTGTCCCATAGTCCTTTTGTTTTTGTTTTAAATTTAGCTTATATTTTTCACTTAGAAACTTTGCCACACCGCATGGCTGTTAACCTCACTCGATTTTTATTCTTTACTTCCGTACTTTTCCGAAGGTCGGTACGGGAATATTTTGCGTACAAACCGAAGAACCACGCTCTGCTACCATGTTGGAGGGGTTCGGAAAATAAATGAACACTGTGAGGTTAATTATATGTATAAAATATATTTAGTTCGTAAGGTGTCAAAATGCCCGTCGGCAGTGCTTCCGTCTATATCGGAAGTCTCCACAGTAGTAGCACGCTTTCGGAGCACGAGCTCAGTACCCCCCGCCGTCACCGACTTTTGGAACAGAGAGAGGCAGAGTCCTCGTTACACTTGTACTCTCTTCGCTGTACACACTCGCTGTTAACTCACAGGTGTCGCTATGAGTACCATAGCAGATATCAATCACGAATATACGATTTACATATTCCAACAGTTTTTAATCAGGATAAATTTCTGCTGAACGGTGTGGAAGTACGGATACGACTTGTACGCTCAAAAGACGATTTTTGTCTTATGGAGACTCCTACGGCTAGTGTGACACATAAACTACATATCACCGAGGCTACATTACTCGTCCGTCGAGCAAAAATCGCACCAGGCGTGCTGATAGCTCACGCCAAAATGCTTGCAAAAACAACCGCCAAGTATCCTATAACAAGGGTTGAAGTTAAAGCTTTTACGATGCATAGCGGTATCATTGGCGATACTCTGGATAATTCTAGGCCAATTGCCTAAACGAATAATTCTTGGGTTTGTGAATAACCGAGCATTCAATGGCAGTACAACGTTAAATCCGTTTAACTTTAATAATCATTCGATAAATTTCCCCTCGCTGTATGTCGATGGTCAACAAATACCGAGCAAGCCTCTTCAACCGGTGTTTGGTGGTAACGAAAACTGGATAGATAGATATCACACGCTCTTTAGCGGTACAGGTATACACTTTCAGAATGAAGGCCTAGATATTACCAGGGGCGACTATCCCAAAGGCTACTGTCTGTATGTCTTTGATTTGACACCGGACTTATCAGCAAGTTGCTTCGGTCACTGGAATCTCGTAAGACACGGCAGTGTAACGATCAAAGTACGGTTTGCAGCGCCTCTGACATTTACATTAGAATGTGTGGTACACGCCGAGTATGATAATGTAATAGAGATAGATTCCACACGGCAGGTCATTACAGATTTTAGTGCGTGAGAGGGCGCCACACCCGACGCTGTAATATTTAAACTCGCCTACGCGTCTTCTACATCAAACCCTCATAATGGACGTTATAGTGGATATTCAAGGACTCTACGATGCAAAAAACCGTTTTCTACCAAAGGAGATAGCTGTGACGACTCTTCAAGAAGAACATTATGGTCTTTGGCTTGTCGAACCACCATATGACTTTGGTGAGCTACCAAAGAGCGTACGTACGAGCAACAATAAACTAAAGTGTTTTCATCATGGATTGGAATGGCTTGACGGTGATACACCGTTGAAAAAAATCTACACCAATCTACGCTTACTGTGTCGTTATGCCTTGCGTATTTACACAAGAGGCTTGCAGAAAGCCGAGCTTTTACGCGACGTTCTGGGACGCGAAATCATCAATCTGGAAGAATACGAGGGACCATCGTTAAAAAATATGCCTATCAACAACGTTTACTGTATTTATCATGGTATTTCGAAGAAGACGATGTAAAATGTGCTCTAAATAATGTGGCAAAAATACGGTCGTGGCTCTTGTTTAAAGAGCTCGACGCGGTTAGTCACATTTATTCACAACCTATCGATAAATCAACACCTATTAAAAATCAACAAGGCCAACCGAACAACGAAGCATCAAATGAGGAAAATACTCTGGATATGTCACAAAGCGTAGAGTATACCAGGTGTATGCATAAGTTTTTTTCCGGTTTAACTAAGTGATGGCGCCAGCGAAAAGTACGCAGCGTATTAATTTGACACATACGTCATTTTGTTCGTTTGACATTAACCTACAAACACACACAAGTTGAGTCCGCCAAAAACTAGCGTCTTTGTTTTATCGTTCAGTGATCATGTCGAGTTTTGTGCCTGAAAAAGAACATTTGCGGCACGCATTGCTTTTCTTATTTAATCAAAAGAAAAAGGCTGCTGAAAGTCAACGTTTGCTGGTAGAAACATATGGTGAATACGCTCCATCGATTAGAACATGTGAGACATGGTTTCGACAATTTAAAAGTGGTGATTTCAATGTGAAAGACAGTGAGCGCTCTGGTAGACCACAAAAATGCGAAGACGAGCAATTGCAGGAGTTATTGGATAATGACCCAACTCAAACTCAACGGCAATTAGCAGAAGCATTACATGTGTCACAAGAAACAATCAGCAGACGTTTACGAGTAATGCGGAAGATCAATAAACTCGGTAAATGGGTCCCACACGATTTGAATGAACGTCAATAGAAAATCGCAAAGTCACTTGTGAAGTGCTGCTTCAACGCCACGAAAGGAAATCATTTTTGCATCGAATTGTGACGGGTGACGAAAAATGGATTTATTTTGAAAACCCGAAGCGGAAAAAATCGTGGCTTTCACCTGGCGAAGCCGGTCCTTCAACACCAAGGCCAAATCGCTTCGGCAAAAAGACCATGCTCTGTGTCTGGTGGGACCAGAGCGGTATTGTGTATTATGAACTCTTGAAGCCCGGCGAAACCGTTAATACACAACATTATCGCCAACAAATTATTAATTTAAACCACGCATTAATCGAAAGACGACCGGAATGGGCCAGAAGACATGGCAAAGTGATTCTGTTACACGACAATGCGCCGTCTCACACAGCAAAAGCAGTGAAAGACACCTTGAAATCGCTTGGATGGGACATCCTTCCGCACCCGCCGTATTCGCCAGACCTGGCGCCATCTGACTATCACCTCTTCGCATCAATGGGGCACGCGCTCCCAGAGCAGCACTTCAGCAATTTCGAGGAAATTGGAAAATGGCTCGACGAATGGTTTGCCGCAAAAGACAAGCAGTTTTTCTGGCATGGTATTCATAAGTTACCTGAAAAATGGGCGAAATGTGTAGAAGCCGATGGCCAATATTTTGAATAAAACAAAAATTAATTTCCCTTGAAAATTACGTGTTTTTTTTTTTACCAAAAAACCGGAAAAAACTTATGCATACACCTGGTATATTCAACGATATTACACTATTGTGCAACAGTGATAAGTCGTCGCTGCACGGAGGAAATGTACCGGCTAACGATGAAATAACTGTACTTTTCCGTGGCAGAGAAAAACGAGTAGTGTCACCGAGTGCTAAACAACCACCACCACCCCCGCGTAACACGCACAAACACCAGTCAGAGCAACCACCGCACAACCATAATTATCATTAACAGAGGCAACGTCAATCACACTCTAAGCGTCACCAGCAGTTGTGTAAACAGCATGAACAGCCTACAGATATTAGACGCTCTACAACGAGTATCTGCTCAGACGAAAGGAGTATTTCCGGCTGATCGCATCCCGAGTCGTTGGTCTAGACCCACAGCATTGGTTCTAAACACAGACGAGCATAATCTACCTGGGCGACATTGGGTTGCCACTTACGTTGATAAAAATGGACATGGAATCTTTTTCGATAGTTATGGATTGCCCCCACTCATTAACCAACAACATAACCGTCTACGCAGAAACTGTCGAAGCTACGAGTGGAACACGCAGCCCCTTCAATCACTCAAGTCTAAAGTATGCGGTGAATACTGTATTATGTTCCTTGATTTTATGTCTCGTGGTTATACTCTGCACAATTTTCATAAGAATTTTACGACAAACAGAGTGAAAAATGATCGCATAGCTACACAATACTACAAACGAGTAAAATATTCAAATCGCAGAAAGAAACATGTGAAAAATGTAAAACGCAATAATATAAAGAGCTACGGTTGTAATAAAAACACACATGTACACACTTGTACAGATCGATTTGGATGCTACTTGTGAATTACTATGAATAAATTCGAAACTTTGAATTTCCTGTCTTATTACCATTATTTGAAAATCCCACTGTTTGAGAATCCGTCCGATGATGGTATTTGACAGATCTGAAATATATTGAAACTAATGAAGCTTCACTCGATGACAGGGTGAGAATAAACGAGACACATATATGTTAAATTAGAGAACGTGGTTTATTACACCTTCCGCATAACTACAATAAATCACATAATTTTCAATAAAACACTAAAGTGAGAATAGATAAATGAAAGACCAAATTTAGAAAAAATACAAAATAATATAAATAAATGCACCAAAAAAACTGAGAATAAACAATTGAATTTAAATAAATAAACTGAATTTGATTGTCTGAGCTGAGAGCCAGCACACAATTATATTAATTGTGTGCTCTGAGTACTGAGAACGTTGTACGCACCGCAGCCAGTGCTGCGGAGCATGCAACGCAGTGAGATGTATGAGTGCGTAAGGTGGTAGTATAATTCACAGCAAGCTCTCTGCAGCTTAATGCAGAGAGGTTGCCGTGAACAAATGAGAGCACTTGCAATAGAAATCGCTTGAGTACTCTATACGTATGAGACCAGCTACGCAGGCAGCATTGCGTAGCACAACACAACACATATTGAGGATGCACAAAATGAGCAGTGTATAGCCGCTGTACTCTTCTAGCAGATATTCTGGGGAAAAGTACAGTGAATATAGTACACCTGCATAATTATATTAATTATACCGGCAAATGATGGTGAGAAAAACGTGGCTTGACATGTGCTGCAATGCCGCCAAAAAGTGAGGCCAAAAATGTTGATGTACCGATGAGCATGCAACTCCTCGTTACCATTGAATTTGCGGTAAATTATAGCAACGTACTCGTACCTGATTTTGAGTCCTGTTGAGGGTGATGAGAGCGTCCCGAGCGAAAAGCCAACGAGAAAAGTCCAAGAAAATGGTGCGCTGTTCCTCGATGTCGTAGCAAAAGTGACTGAATTTTCAATATGGCTGCGGAATATGAAATTAACGTTGAGCGCTGAAGTCAGTTGAGCGAGATAGCCTGTGAGCGAAACCGAAGTCAAGCGAGAGAGACATCCTCTCGCTCGACGCGGCGTGCCACCGAGGCACATCCTCGGCTTCGCGAAGCCCTGCCTTGGCTATCTTCGGCTCAACCGAACGACGTGTGCTTGAGCACAGCAACAGGTCGACGCACGGCTAATATCGATCGCCGTGCGCCAGCTGATTATCCAACACCCACCATACACATTTTCCAAATTAACTATGATGGTCATCAAAGAGACGTCATTAGTATATGTTATATCTAATCGTAACAGCTGTGAAAAAACTTAGTTGAAAAGGAAACGTTGTGGTGAAAGTATCTTTGCCTCTCTTTCCAATCACAATTAATACTATTGACAGTATACTTGTGATCGACTGCTGCAAGGACCCCCGAGACTTCACCAAAGCGGAGCTCGCGTACATACCGAAACCGCTGCTGTTGATACATTGGGGAGGAAAAATAGAAACTCTGTATGACAAACTACCGGATCATCTGAAGGTTGACCGTGAGGTCTCCTCGTACATGCCGTGCTATGTACATTACAACAAATCGGGTACGAACACAAATATTGATGGTCCACCATCAGCTCGCCTTAACTGCACCGGATGTTATTGAAAATTACAGGTGAACAAGAATAATGCATGTTTGTTATACGAGAATGTTAAAATAAAACAGTTTTTTATGAAACTAAAAAATAACGAGCGTTTTCACTTACCGCTGTTATAAATAGTAGTTTCAATTAATACATTTTTTCATTTAACAAAAATTTTTAAAAGCTATGGAGGGGTCTCGGTTATCGATAACGGGGCATGTTTAACCCGTGGATGGGTACACAATATTATTTACCGTAAGACCCAATTTACTAATTTCCCGTAAGTCCCAAATTTGCTCCAGCAATGGTCGGCTACATACCGACGGTTGACAACCGATCTACTTTACTGATCGCCGATACATTTTCTGCTAGAACGGATGCCAAAATCTGATCTACTTTACCGACTGTTGGTAACACGATTACCAATCATAGATTGCGCATCGCCGATACATTTTCTACTCGACCGGCTGCCAACATTCGATCTACTTTTACCGACTGTCGGTAACACAATTACCAATAGTAGATGACGTATCGTCAATTAAGTATGGGTCAAAATCCGTCAGATGGCGCTGCGACGCTGCACCAATCAGAACACTAGGATAGGTGGTCTGGGGGTGGGGCCTGCTGGGGCCCAATCAGGGATGGGAGTGGCAGGGGTTGTGGGGGGCGAATCAGGAACGGGGGTGAAGACGTGGGGGTAGAACGCCCCCTTCACACCCAATGAGAAAGCAGCCTGGGGAGGGGCGGGGTTAGTCTAGACACGCCCTGGCGCCAGGAGGCCACGCCCTGTCTTTCTATACAGGGCCCCTTCTACTAACATGAAAGACATAGTTCTTTTTTCATCAAAAATCACCTTTCAACCCCGTGACTTCATCACCGTATTCACTTTCTTAATATATCTACTGGTCTGCCTATGGGCCTTATTACATTATTCGAAAATCAATATTTCAACCTCCATTTTATCCCTTAAAACATTATGTCTGCCGAAAAGAAAAAATACATATAAAATATTTTTCGATTCTCCACAAAACGCGCATATTGCCAAGTCAATCCCAAGATGGCACTCGGGTAGTGACAATTGTAATTGCGTTGATAAAGTTTTGCTTGCTTATAAAGGAGAAGCTTTATACAACGAAGAAAAAGAGGAGGGGGTACATAACCGGTGGCGTAGTCGCTAGTGTGCTAGTCGCGTATAGCTTCGACTGGGAGGCTCGGGTTCGATTCCCGCTGAGTGTAAAATGTTTTTCGTGAATAGCCGCGCGCTAGATAAACATTGAATCTCTGCGGGGAATCGACATAGCCGGCTACACCCAGCGTAAGTTTCTGGTGAACGGCAAATGCGGGTGTTCTATCTTCAGCCACTTCTCCATCACCAACCACTTCCACATCAGTTTCGTAAGTGGGATTCGCCCCATGTATTATGTGAATAAATAAATAAAAATACAATTTAACTTGACTCTCCAAATTATTTCGGAATTTTTTGACGATATTTTGACGAGTCAGCGCGTTACTTGACAGATTCAACGGGATCTATATGACGCTCCCAGTACGGCACCCGTACCTAAAGGACGAAGAAACTTGAGAGATTCGTGATATCAACTATCTTCGTAATATTAATTGAAATTTAAAAAATTATCACAGAATCAAAACCACTCGATCGATTATCACAAAATTCAATACGGAACATCGATTGACTATAACTCGAAGCTTGTGTAAGCCAGAACACGAAGACATTTTTCGCAAAATTCAATATCTAATGTAATTTGAACGGTGACTTCACTTATTGCGTAAATCATAACAAACAAAGAAGCGCAGCCGTCCAGATCCCAACTCAAATTCACAGCTCGATACATAAGGACGCGCACGAGCGTCAAATAATAATTCGGGTAGCTTCTGAGTATTTAAAGTACCCTAACATTGGGATCAGTTTTTTTTCCTGATAACCAAGCTCTGACGTCGTAAAAAAAAAAAAAAATATATATATATATATAATAGATACAAATCAGTGAACAATAAATGTTACGCGCGCTTTGTACCATCGCGCCAGGCCAAGAAATTCTGTATCTTCCGCAAGTGTAAATATAGTACAGGCGTGAGCGCTAGCCCGAAACCCATTTCTCTTTATGTATGTGGGTGTTTCACGGAGTGCATTGTACCTGAGTATAGATTGCCGAGTCTCTGCAACTTTGATCTCACACTGCTTACAACGTTCTCTTCATTTTCTTTATCCACTGCACTATTGTCATAAGATGCGCTACTCTTGACGGGCGACGGTTCACAAGATTTCGCAAGAGATTGGTTTGCTACGGGTGATCGAGTTACAGCTGGAACCAGTGGCACTTTCACAGGCGATTTTTGCGCAGCTTGGACTGTAATTAAAAATGAAATAAAAAAGGTTATCGTAGGACGTGGGATAGACCCCCGTCAAGCTAGCGGTCCATTTCAATTTCTCGATTTGCCGCAAAACCGGATGAGCACCTAATTTTTTACTTTGGCGCCTAATTAGCACCTAATGTTGGTAGGCACTAAATTTTTTAATTCGGCTTGTGGACCGCTAGCTTTAAAGGGGTAATTTTAGTAACTTCCAGGTTTATTTTTCTGGGTAGGAAACGTACTTTGTACTTGCGTCCTAATTAGATTTGCATCTTTCAGAGGACTCCTCCTCTTCTTCAAATCGTGTCCAGCATTTGACAGCTGAGCGTCCAACTTTTCTCGTCTCGCTTTCGCACGTTCCAACATACGCTATAATAACACAATTGAACATCGCAATTATCGAGAATAATCATGAGAAAAAGAAACAAAACTTCATTTTAAGAACACATCATACGACATTTCATGTTTAAATATTGTTCATCGCTCAGCGTTTCAAATAAGAGATGTTCAGAAACCATTTTTTATCATAATTGTTGAACTGTTGAAGAATGAACACATCTTGTATTTTTGTGTAATCAGTATTTTTCAATGTAATATTTAGATAGTTAATGGAAAATTATTGGAGTGGAAGATATTAGAAAGAAGTTCGAATGAAGGAGTTAGAAAATCTAACTAGAATCCTAATTCTTTGTTATTATTTCGCCATTGTCCTCCTTTGCGTGAGGCCCACTCACCAAAGTAGAAAAATGTGCAACCGTAAGCGTCGAGCTGCCCGCAATTACTGCAATGAGCTCGAGCTACGACTTGTTGGAATTTGCAAGCCAAGATTATTATGAAATCAGTCTAAAGTTTAACATCAACCTGAACGGTTGATCGCGGGACGGACTCGCCCGAAATAGGGGATTCTGACAGTAAATTCAGACGCGAGAGATTGGTTCCTCGTACGGGCTCGTAACCACATTTTATTGTATTAAACTCTTTTTACTTTTAAATAGACAACGGGAAGTAGCCGTTGCCTATAATCAACATTTCCATTTTTTATATATATACGATATAAATTCACGTCTACACGAATTACTCGAGTTTCTACTCCTCCTAATCGGCAAACGATCCCAAAATAATAACTTTTTAATATTATACCGATTACCGAGTTATCCAATAACGCCGTACCGGCATAACATTTGGTGGCAGCGACGGGATCTGCTGAAGTGATAAGTGCTACGTAATTTATTTGGATAGAGTGTTTTGGACAAAGTTAAGAGTGACTCTATACTGATGAATACGACTTGTGCAAAGAACGCCAGTGTAGTTCGTAAAACCCGACTAATCTAACGCGAAGACGCGAAGTGAACGTCGGTGAGGTGTGACGTATCGGTCAACGGTTTTAAGTCCCAAATGACGGTGTCACGTCAAGTCACGGAAGACCGCACAAAGTGTGCAAGCGAGTACCCGAAGCGGTAATTTGTTACGAAGTCGTCGTGCAGCCATTGCCGACGCACAAGAGACGAGCCCAGGAACCAAGAGAAGGGTCAACGGTACCAGGGAGGACAACTGGACCAACCTTCGAGGAAGCTACGGGACAACAGGTCTACAGCACCGAAGGAACTGCACCCAAGAAGCAACGCCATGGAGAGGACAATCTTCCAGATCATCTTCCTGTAAGTGGCGGTTACGTTATATATATACATTTAGCCATAAAGTCAAAGCCAGTAGAGCCAAAGCCGAAAATCAGTAAAATATTCCATCGAATACATATATCTCTCGTGAGTTTATTTTTGTTCGCGAAATATTAAAATCAAGCCCGTCGCGAAATAAACATGTCGGAATCTAGAGGAGCCCGATCAGGTCGCAGAGGCAACTCGTTAGAGACGACGTTGCCTGGCGCAGGGGTAGACCCCACAGCCGGATTAGCTGCGGCCGTAGGGGACATTGTTCATGAAGCGCGCAGGGCGCTATTAGAGCTCTCACCGTCGGGACGAATCCCCTCGACCAGACAAGAGGCCCTTGCAGACCGTCTGACAGCCCAGTTTGGCGTAAACCCACGTAGGGGTGCGTCGTTCGAGGATTTCAACAGCGACGATAGCGACGTTTTCAATATGGCTACTGGCGGGCGACCGCCCGAGCACGTCACCGAAAACATGGTTGACCAGGAAATAGAAAACATGCGAACTATAGATCGAGTAGGATTCTCTGCAGCTACCGGTACGACAGCCCGGTCGGTATCAGCAAGAGTACGCGATCGGTTCGAGGCGGTCGACCGAAGCCAACGCGAATTGGAAAGAGCTCGACGCCAGTACGAGAGGCTGCAGCGCGAGCACGACCGAGGCCAACGCGAACTCGATCGCGAACTCAGGGAAGCTGAAACACCGTTGGCAAGACGGAATTTGGCGGATACGCTATTCGAGGTTGGTGCGGACGAGTACGAGCTCATCCACTCCTTAAGAGAGAAAATTGCCGAGTTCCAGCGACGGTTAGGAGGAGCAGGGATGGAGGACATTCCACTCCCCGCACAGCTCCCGAGACGCAGAGGCCCTCAAATATGCTCAGCCTCAGCCTCGGAATGAAGATGGTAAAAACGTTCGACGGCAAGGATCCGAAGGCGCTGCCGCTCTTCTTAAAATCCTGCGAGACGATATTCCGCAGGGTAGCAGAGAACGAGCATGACACCCTCCTGGAGTTGATAATCATAAGTAAGCTAGAGGGTGCGGCAGCAAGACAACTGAAGCACAAAACCATCAATACCATGGCGCAACTCAGGAGCGAGTTGGAAGCGTTGTACGGACAACGGAAGTCTCTGGCCACGGTGGAAATGGAGTTCAGCTCCCTCCAGCAGGGACAGAATGAGGACATCGCCGCCTACGCGGCAAGAACGGAGAGAATTACGGTAGACATCGCCGAAATACTCTGCAAACCGTTGAAAACAGAGGATCAGAAGATCACCGTCGAGAGTGTCACCCGACGAAGCGCACAGGCCGACGTCGAAAACGGCCTGCACGGCCAGGTGCAAGTGCTGGTGCGTGCGAGAAACTACCAAACGCTGCATGACTCTGTGGCTGGGGCCATAGAGATCACCAACATGGTGCAGCCAAAGGGAGGAGTAGGTGGAGCATTAAGCCACCCCAGAAGGTCCCAAGGCGCACCATCCCGGCAGGGCGAGAATTGTTTCACCTGCGGGAAACCAGGGCACGTGGCTCGAGAATGAACCCGCAGATCGGGAAGAGTGAGCCTACCGATGCCCAGTGAGAATACATCCATTAACAACGTTGACGTTGTGTGCAACTATTGCAAAAAAAAGGGACTACTTGTGGAAAGACTGCAGGAAAAGATTGTCGCAGAACCAGAGCGATCCTGCCCAGTCTTCACAGCATCCTCAACGTCCAAGGGACTCAGGGGGCAAGAGTGAAAGGTCCACGGTGAATGCAGATGCAAGTCGATCGAATACCGATGCCAGCCCGCTGGGAACGATGAGAATAAATACACTCACGGCCCAGCAGAGACCCGCGCGGAGGAAAAAAACGACGCAGCAGTTATTACAGGTAACGCTGCCGGCGTCCAACGCTACGGCCAGCGACTTTGACATCGTCGCATCATTGGCCGTGACCGGGGTACTCACCCTTAAAGCGGACACAGGGGCCCAGTGCAGCATACTGAAGGAGGGATGCCTCAAGCCCGAGACCATGGTGAGCAGGTGCTCCGTGGAATTGCAGGGTGTTGCAGGTAAAAAATTCACCCCCCTCGGTATAGCAAAAATTGTGCTGGAGACGCCAGCCCTAAACGTGGAACATTGGTTCTACATAGTTCCGAATAATGTGCCGCTAGGGATCAATGGGCTGCTAGGAATGGACTTTATCAAGCAGCATAAAGTGGACATCCTGCATGGCGAGATGCTTAAGTTATATGGGCACTGCATGCCGCTACGAGACGGCGCGACGAGGATATATTCGTCACCACGCAGTAGAACTGTCGCCACATGCAAGTACATAGGCCTGCTCACAAAGATAAATCCTCCTTCCGGAAACGGGTCTAACATGGATGCAACAAGGAGAATAAATTTGTCGAACTGCCTATAAGGAGCGGAATCAGCCGAGGCAAAGTAGCGAGATTCTGTGTCACACTGTCAAAAACCAATAGAGTGAGTTTAAATGTTTCTAAACACGACGGGGAAGTGCAACAGCCGACGGCGACACTCGAGCCGTCGGAGATAGCGAAGGCCGTACGTAGCCGACAGGACAAGACACTGCGCGTAAGCTCAGAGAAAGCGGGGAATAAGGCCAAACGCTTTGCGCAGCAGCAACGGAAGCCCGACTTGGTGCCCCCCAGCAGTGAAAAGCAAGCAGCTCGCGCAGGAATAATGTGCGAATACAACAGTGTATTCCATCTACGAGGGAACCGGCGACAGCGCACGCATGAGGTGCAGTATCAGGCACCCTTTAAGGTCGGATCGAAGGACCTAGAATCGCAACCCTTGCCTGGGAAGAACGTAAATTCGGGGCATGGGTCCGGTAAAGTGCAGAAAGTGCCTCGGGAAAAAGATCTCTGCCGCCACGCAACGAGACAGTCACCTACGCCGCAACGACGAGCAAATTCGTTGGATTGCTCTCAAGAGTAGAGCTCGAGAACGGGGTCATCATGAGTGCCTGCGTTACGCCGCCGCGCGGTAGTAGCTGTGCAATCAGCTTAATAAATACTACCGAGCAGGTGGTAGAGGTACGACGCCCCGTAGCGAAACTCGAGCCACTCGAGGAAGCGGCACTAAGTCAAGCGGCCGAGGCGGCCGCTATGGAGGTATGCGCCGTCAGCACGGAGCGAGGGGCCGACCGCCTCGCACGATTAGCCAAAGAGCTCGACACGGCAAACCTCAACGAAGAAGAGCGCAAAGCGCTAAACGAAATCACATGCGAATACGAAGACGTGTTCCACCTACCAGGGGATAGGCTGCCGTGTACGCTTATCGTAGAACATGTGATACCCCTTAAGGATGGGGTGCAGCCCATTAAAGTGCACTCATACAGGCTGCCTGAGACCCACAAGAGAGAAGTGGAGAGGCAGACCCGCGAAATGCTTGAGGAAGGCATTGTCCAACCTAGCCGGAGTCAATGGAACGCACCGCTGCTGGTTGTAGCGAAGAAACCTGACGCAGCCGGAGTGAGAAAAATGCGCGTAGTAGTGGACTTTCGAAAGCTGAACGAAGCCACCATCGGAGACTCGTACCCACTGCCCGATATCACCGAGATATTGGACCAGATGAGACGTGCCCGATACTATACGACCTTGGATTTCGCCTCTGGATTTCATCAAATCCCGATGGCGCAGCAAGACAGAGAAAAGACCGCATTTTCCACACCACAGGGCCATTTCGAGTACAGCCGCATGCCATTTGGAGTCAAGAACGCTCCACCGACTTTCCAGAGGTTGATGAACTCCGCGCTGGCTGGACTGCAGGGAGTTAAATGCTATGTATACTTAGACGACATAGTCATTCACGGCAAGACCTTCAAGGAGCACAATGACAGGCTGCGAGGGGTACTGCTGCGGCTAAGAGAAGCCAGATTAGCAGAGCAACCGAGCAAGTGCCAGTTCCTGCGCAAGGAAACGCAGTACCTCGGTCACATCATATGCGAAGAGGGTGTACGTGCTGATCCGAAAAAGCTGGAAGCGGTAAGGGAATTTCCAGTGCCGAGAGACGTAAAAGGAGTACAATCTTTCCTCGGACTAGCTGGCTACTACCGGAAATTCATCAAAGATTTCTCAAAAACCGCGAAGCCACTCACAGAATTAACCCAGAAAGGGGTTAAATTCGAGTGGACCGCAGTAAGAGATGCTGCCTTCGAAGAACTGAAGACAGCCCTTACCACAGCACCGATACTGCAATATCCCGACTTCACGAAGCCGTTTGTTGTAACAACAGATGCCTCAGACAGGGCGCTTGGCGCAATCCTATCACAAGGCAAGATCGGGGACGATTTGCCCATATGCTACGCAAGCCGCACCATGTCAAAGGCCGAGCTAAATTATACAACAAAGGAAAAAGAGCTACTCGCCAAAGTTTGGGCTCCCGCTCAATTTCGACCATATATTTATAGTACACGTTTTACGGTAGTGACGGACCACCAACCGCTCACCTGGCTGTTCGGAGTGAAGGACCCAGGTTCGAGACTAATGCGTTGGAAAATAAAATTGTCCGAACACGAATTTAACGTTGAATATAAGGCCGGAAAGCGTAATACGAATGCAGATGCGCTAAGCCGTATATTCGCTACTACAAGGACCCAAGCGAGAGTTAAGAACGAAGTCCGTGAGTCGGAAGAGGACAGCACGACGGGGCAACTCTGCACACCGAATGACCGCACAAAGCGGAGGGCCGAAAATACCCCTTACAGCCGTGGTAGCTCGTCGGAGCGAGAGATCGAGCTCGCCCACGAGACAGAAAAGGACAGCATGCGCCCGGGTACGGACAGCCGCACAAAGCGGAGAGCCGAGAATACCCCGGGCCAGCCCAGCAACGAGGCAGAGCGAGAGACAGCGCCTGCTAATGCTAGAGACGAGGATGGAGAGATCCGCAGCGTGCATGCAGATCGCTCTACTGAACCCCACAGCCCCGCCGAAAAGCTGTGCGGTCGGGGAAGGGGCAGACCACGCAAGCTAGCAACAAAAGCCACTGGTAAGACGCGAGCACCGCTGACAAGGACGGAGCGGGTCCAGCACAGCATGGCGGACCCGCGAAGCGTGGAAGGCCGCGAAAAGCAAACGTTGCAAGGCCGCTCGAGACAGAGAGCGTCCCAACGGCGGAGCCAACGATGGGCACACCGAGCGAAGAAACTGCGGACAGAGCACCGCAAAGGCCTGCTGAGGAAGCGAGGCACGGCGGGGCCCGTAGCCCACGAACTTCCTGCAGCGCGGACGCAGACAGCGTTACAAAAAAGTATAGCGACTGCCGCAGTGGCGTAGCCATCCCTTCTACCGATGACCGCCTAAAAATAATTAAAGAATACCACGACACCCCCATAGGAGGGCACCAGGGTATATTGGCGGGTATATACGGCGTACCACCAGGGTATATACGGCGTACATTGCATCGGATCCGGACTAAGTACGACTGGCCCGACCGCCGTGAAACAAGAGCCCCGCAGCACCTATGCCTACGATCATTACGTCTACGAGTTACGCGAGCGATTACGCGCCGCATGGACAGTAGCACACGACAACCTGGAAGTCGCGAAAAAGAGGTCAAAGAATACGTATAACCACGGCGCACAGGTGCAGGAGTACCGCGTCGACAAACACGTACTCCTCCGTGACGAGACGGTGCGCAGGGGGCGGTCAGCCAAGCTGACCCCAAAGTGGACGGGACTTCACGAAATAGTAGAGAAGAGGCCCCCCGTCACTTACATAGTCCGGAAGGGACGTAAAACCCAGGCGGTGCATGCAAACCGCCTCAAGCTCTTTTTAGAGCACTAAAACGAAATAAAAGCTAAATAAGAGCTAAATAAAGGCGGGCAGGGAGCTCCACAAAGCGCAAGGTAAGGAACTCCTAATAAGAGAAACGAGGTAAAAAGAAAACTTGTTTAATTGAAAAAGCACGAAGAAAAACAAGTCATGCATAGTCCAAAAAGGAAAAAAATTGGTAATTCAGAAAACCCGTCGGCAGAACGGGCAGCGATGACGACTATCAAGCGCGCCCTGCCGGAAGAGGCGCTCTACCCCGAGCACATCCTCCGGAACAAACTCGCCGGCGTAGTGGCCGTCGCCCCATAAGGAGTCCATCCCGTTGGCGACTGGCTTCCCGACGACGACGGACCCCTAGAGCCTGGACAATGAATCTCCTCTCCCAATCCGGGCGACGCTAAGCAGAAACGATGGGGAAATACGCTTCCTGGAACCAATATAGTACCCGCTATCAAAAAGGGGAAAAGGAAAAGGGTGGGAACAACACTTTTTCCGGCCAAAATAATATGCTTACCCCACTTCTCAGTAGCTCAGGTGTAAGGTCGCCCTCACGGCAGAGTAACACCCCATTAATTCCGTCTCGCATAAAACGAGCCATCGTGAAACGGACGAAATAGTCGAGCAGAAGGTTAGAATAAGAATTAGGTAAAGACCCCTCGCGCATCGAGATTGGCGAGGCCGCAAGAAGGAGAATTAGCAAAATAAGGATTCTCACACTTTTCGTTAAAAAACCAAATTCAAGTGGTAAGACACACGCTCAACGACAACCCGTACTATATAACGAGGCGCCAACACTTGGGCAAGACGCTCAACCCGATAAGTATTGCAGTCGAGGCATTACTCATCGACGTACAGGAGTTAGTGTGGCTGATAAACGACATAGCTAGCGGTAAGGCCAGAGCAACGTCCCTGCCGCCGAGAACGCTCACAGGACACCTCGTCAACGCACTACCACACCTATCGCAACGAAGGCAAGGCGGTAGTGTTCGTGCGAAAGATACCGCTGATCGGGCAGCAATGGTACTACGTATTGTAATATTCGTTAACTGATAAATTACCGACTGTATTAATGGATATGGTGATAAATAGAATAGGGGCGCGCGAAGCGCTTGACCAAACAATAGAAAGTAAGTCGACCCATCTAGCACTATTCGAAGGTCTACGAGGCCTCGCGAGAGCGAAAGACGCATGCCTCCCCCCAATCGTCTATACGCCACGAGCACGCACGCTCGGCCTCTAACCAAAGTTTGTAATAATGTTGAAAAGTAATCCGAATACAGTTTACGGTAATTAGCCCATCTAGGCAAAATAAAGTGCACCGCGTGGTTATGATCGTGTGGCGGAACATTCAGGACGTTTGGGCCCTCGTGGGGAACTATACTTAGATCCTTTCACCTATCTTATTGCGTGAAGCATCACGCAATCAACCGATGGATCTTCTTTAACAAATACAAAGGACGGAGAAATAGTCCAAAAATACAACGTTACATGTATGAGTAGCGACCAAGCCTCATGAAGGAGAATTGTCCCGGTAATGAGTCGCGGTTACGGATATCGAGCAGAGTAGCGACGCCATGTTATCAGCTTTCACGCGAGGAGAAAAAAGCTACACATAGTCATCGAATTATGCGACACGAAATAATAAGATAAGTAAACCAAAACATGTATGGAAAATTTATAATATTGTGTAATTCGTGAGAAGTATACGCACTTTGGCATCTGACAAATTCTTATTACGTGCCATATATAAATTGTTAATTATTGCCCACCATGGTGCATTGCTTTTGATGTGTACGCAATGCGACATCTGATAAATTATAAATTGTTAATTATTGCCTAATATTGTGCATTGTTGCTGAAGTGTACGCACTTCGACATCAGATAAATTCTTGTTATACTTGCTATAGATGATTTGATAATTTATTGTAAAGGGTGGTTAAATTTTAAGGGCCGATGTTGAATGTGAACCACACCTAAACGTCAAGTTTTTTCTGCATTTCATTTGACATTTCTCAATTTCAGACTAACTCAATTTGAACCATGGAAAGATACACAATCGAGCAACGCGTTAAAGTTATTCAGGCTTATTATGAAAATGGGCGTTCAAATCAAAATGCATATCGTGCACTTCGTGATTTTTTCGGTCAATTTAATCGTCCAAATGTGCGTACAATCGGAAAAATCGTGCGAAAATTTGAGCAAACCGGGTCTGTAGGAGATATTAAAACACCAGTGCATGCTCGTACAGCTCGTACTGCAGAAAATATTGCTGCTGTTCGCGATAGTGTGGCTGAAGAGCCGTCCACCTCAACTCGTCGTCGTGCCCAACAATTGCACCTCTCACGCTCGTCGTTGATGAACATTATGCATAAAGACTTGCATTTACACGCTTATAAGGTGCAATTGACTCAAGAACTGAAGCCTCTTGACCATTCCAAACGTCGTCAATGGTCAGAATGGTGGCAAGAAATGGCAACAGTGGATGATCAATTTTCGAAGAAAATCATCTTCAGTGATGAGGCACATTTTCACCTCAGTGGATTCGTCAATAAGCAGAATTGCCGCATTTGGGCGAATCATAATCCAAGAGTGATTGTCGAAAAACCAATGCACCCACAAAGAGTGACTGTTTGGTGCGGTTTATGGGCTGGCGGCATCATCGGGCCGTATTTTTTCCAAAATGAGACCTGTCAGGCAGTTACTGTGAATGGTGTTCGCTATCGTGAGATGATAACGAACTTTTTATGGCCCGAATTGGAAGATATGGATGTGGGCGATATGTGGTTTCAACAGGACGGTGCCACTTGCCACACAGCTAACGAAACAATGGCTCTTTTGCGCGACAAATTCAATGGCCGTGTTATCTCACGTGGTGGCAATGTCAATTGGCCGCCAAGATCATGTGATTTGACACCGTTGGACTTCTTTCTTTGGGGTTATTTGAAAGAAAAGGTGTACGTCGATAAGCCAGCAATAATTCAAGAGCTAAAGGATGAGATAATTCGGCACATTAACGGCATAGAACCTCAATTATGCCTAAGCGTCATCGAAAATTTGGACCATCGGATGGAGGTGTGCCGCCGAGGTCGCGGCGGCCATTTGGCCGATATTTTGTTCCATACATAATTGAACCATACCATATTATCATAATAAAAAGAATTGACAATAATTTCCTAAATAATTTGTGTTTTATTCAAAATCAACATCGGCCCTTAAAATTTAACCACCCTTTATAATATTGTGCATTGCTGTTGAAGTGTACGCACTGCGACATCTAATAAATCCTCTCTCGACGCCAAAGATTGATGTGGCCAATGGGAAGTTTAGAATGTCAATATTGACTAGTATTTGTAATTGCTTGAGAGATACGCACTGAGGTACCTGATAAAGTATTGTTTAATGTCAAATGCGAATTTTTCATTTGGAAACTTGAGAGATGAGTTTTGTGCTTGAGAGAATTGAAACACATTATGGAAGATTGTGAGATATATGATTTACAATTGCGCTAATCTGGTACAAGATTGTTTAATAGAATCAGTCATTTGGTATGTGTATGGAAGGAATATCACTATGAATATGTAAACATCTTCCCGTCATGATGGCAAGATAATTTATTATGTCTGATCTAAATATGTCTAGAGAAGTTCTCGCAGCTTATAGAAATTCAGTGTGAGTAATTATTTGTAACTGTGCAAGTGGCTGAACTGCCCTCAATTTATATGCATAAAGATTAAAGGAAATGATTGACACAATACATGGAGTGTTGATTTGATATTCATTATAATATTATATATATATGTCCAAAGGTAGGACCATAAGCTTGCTCGTGTGTGCCCCCTCCCCTAATAAATGGTGAGACATCATTTAGTGTCTAAAATCAGAATCTGTAGAGCCGTTTGGGAAACACGGAAGATATTGTTTCGCGATAAATATTATTACAAAAAAAGGAAGAAAAACAATAAATAAATAAATGAACAAATAAATGAATTCAGTTCAATAAAAATATTATCACAAGTTCTGTGCTGACATGAATATATTACAAAAGAAAGGAAAGATGACGAAGAAATAAATTAATCAAATTCAAATAAATTAACAGACAAGTAAAATAATAAATTAAGAAAATAAAATAAAATGAAAATTATTACAGTATATACAAAATGGTACTCGTATATACAAAAGGTACAGTATACAAAAATACTTTGAAAATTGCAAAGTACCGAGCAAATCTTACATTTGCCCGTCGACACACCTACAATGTCGGTTACAAACGACGCACCCTCCGAAGTCCCAAAATACGCGAAAATGGGCACAAATAACCGGAATACTGGCTTTGATAGGCGTATGTATTGTAACCGCCCCAGGTTTCAGGGTGAAAACAACAGGGCGAACGTCTCAAGTCATCTGGAAAGATTACCTTCCCCCGTACGCCCTAAAATTGAGGGGAATGGAGGCTGAGGCACCTCCGATACGCACCAAGGAGGAAGTTTCACTATCGAGCATACTGCGAGATCTGGAGGGGCTACAAAAGCTCGGAGATTCGAGCAGAAGCCTTGGTCCGCCTCCTTCTGTTTAAATGTTATAGGTACATACGGAACCGGACACCGACAAGGTCAACAGAGGCAACGACCCCGGCAGCAGCCGAGGTGAACATTAACCTAGAGCCGCTAGAACGACGCCAACCCCAGGAGCAACTGCGACCCGAGCGGGCCAGGGCCTGGGAACCTCGCCCCCTCAACCGAGTGCGATGGCCAGATCGACCATGAAGGAAAAATAGCAAAAGCAAAAAATTGTCAAAACCATGATAAATATTGTATTATGTATTATTATGTCTGCTACGACGACTATTGTCCGATATATAAAAAATCATTGTAAGAGGAAATACAGGAACCAATCGAAGAACATTTTTTTTTTTTTTAGAGGACATTTTTTACTTTCAAGGGGGGAGGGATGTTGTGCCGCGAACTAATTCTTTGTTATTATTTCGCCATTGTCCTCCTTTGCGTGAGGCCCACTCACCAAAGTAGAAAAATGTGCAAACGTAAGCGTCGAGCTGCCCGCAATTACTGCAATGAGCTCGAGCTACGACTTGTTGGAATTTGCAAGCCAAGATTATTATGAAATCAGTCTAAAGTTTAACAGCAACCTGAACGGTTGATCGCGGGTCGGACTCGCCCGAAATAGGGGATTCTGACAGTAGATTCAGACGCGAAAGGTTGGTTCCTCGTACGGGCTCGTAAACACATTTTATTGTATTAAACTCTTTTTACTTTTAAATAGACAACGGGAAGTAGCCGTTGCCTATAATAAACATTTCCATTTTTTTTACATAAATTCACGTCCACTCGAATTACTCGAGTTTCTACTCTTCCTAATCGGCAAACGATCCCAAAATAATAACTTTTTAATATTATACCGATTACGGAGTTATCCAATAACGCGGTACCGGCATAACAACACGTTATTTTAGACACACATAGCTAAATACCTAACCCATAAAACATTCAATTTTTTAATAATAAATTAAATTTTTTTAACAATTTCTCAAAAGAAAAATTTTATTTTGAAAACCTTATCTTCACAGGTCCGCCATTTTTTTTAAATGCATTTTTATGCATATTATAGGTTAGTTCATTAGAATAAAGCCTACAGAACAATAATCTCTTTGAATTTTTTATTTCAGATGGCTACGGAAGGCTGTGTGCTTCTCCGAAGCAACCCACCTTTTTTTCGACGACTCCACTTTAACATAAAAAATCATAAGCAAATTAATGTCAAATTTAGTAAAGAAATTTTTTTTGTACACTCCAATTGTAACGTGGCAGAATATTCGGGCTGCGTCCTCCTCGCTCGACGGCTACCAGCACGATCTCACAGGGCTGTAGGGGATCATTTTTATACTTTATTTAATTATTTATTTATATTTTTTTTCTTGTTTCATTTTTTTATATATATATATATTACAACTTGTACGACCGGACGGAGGAGAGCACCGCATTTGCCGATAGCTGGCCTCTAGATTTGGCATCGACTTTTTGCATCGACAGACTGGTTACATCTTTATCTATGGGGAAATATTAGGGTCCCGCTGGATGTTGGTGAATTAGCGATACGCCGCTATCTATTGCCGGCTGGCATGTAATAGCGACGATCCATCGGTCGTTTGGGGTCCACCGGCCGGACAGAGCTACACGTCCCGAGGATCGGTTGTTAATTTTATGCGTCGTCTAGCTGAGGCGCTAGTCGCGGTCAACGTGCGACACAGTTTCTCCCAATTAACCGAGTTTGACGGGTTAAGTGGGGATCATAGTTCACGGGCACGCGTGCCGGTAGGACCTCAGGGCCTTTTTCCCGGTGACCGTTGAGCGAACCAGACGTAGCTGGGAAGGACCTCTTAACGCCTGTCACGATTCGAAGGAAAATTAAGGAAAAATCTTGCGACGTCCCTTCAAGGTTTCCCGGACTACGTGAACTTCGCAGCGTCATCGTCCCGGTGAGCTCTCTTCTCTTCCACGGTCTTTCGCCATTCTTTGATCATTTTATTATTCGATTTCTGGACTATTAATTTATCTGAACTTGGTCATCCCTACGACTCCTGTACACCGCGTGCGGAGTAAGAATTTGTATCGGGAACTGCGGCGTCTGTAGCATGTAACCTCGAGAACGTGTAACTGATAGAAGCCGGGGAAAAGTCATTGTGTTAATTAATTGTTTCTGCTGACGGTTAAACCGTGCGCGAGTTAGGCCGTTATCCCGAAGTGTGACTGTTTGTGTGGGATTTGAACAGGATAGACCACGTCACGGATCTTATCGAATTATGGGTTTTAGGTTTACATGATTTTGTTTGAGTTTGGTTTCATTTCGATTTAGAGGGTCGTGCGCGCGTTAGTACGTCGTCCCGTTGTGTATTTGGTGTGAAACGGACTAGCACGTTGTAGACCGCGTCACGTATCCTCCAAGTTAATTGGCGTTTCTCGGTCGTAATTAACTATTTATTTATTTATTATTTTTGGGCTTGGTTTTAATATCATCTCAGCATCGCGGAGAGCGTAATCGGCCGTCGTCCCGCGTTTTGTACATGGACTCGAGGGACGCGTATGGTCCGAAGCGTATCCCGCGTAGTTAGATTATTCATTGGGTTTTATTATATTTTATTCGACGAGTTAGTTATCAATCGGTCTTATCATTTCGGCGTTAATTATTATTTATTGACTTATTTATTAATTATTATAATTTATTGTTATTTTTCTAGTTATGATTTAATTAGTAGTCGTTATTTATTCGTGCATTGATATCGTATGAACTGCTGAAGATTCCTTTCTCTGTCTTGCATATGGTAGATAAATTTCGGGATTGAAGTAGCGAGCCGTGGGTAGCTGTGCGTACGTGACCTTCCGACGTCCCGTTGTTGTGGGTTTTTGAGTATACGTGGGATGAGCTCGGAATAGGCCGTATCGCGAGCTCTAGGTTGGAGCAATTTAGTACTGGATTTTGTCTCTCTTGTGCTGAGGAAGAAGCGAGCGAGATAGGCGTTATAGCGACTACCGAAGTATGCAAGTGAGAGAGAGAGGACGGGATAATTGGCACTGCGGAATTAACGATTAAGGCTGAGACATCGAACTAGGTCTAGAATATTGTTAAAAAAGAAAAACGAGATTAATTTTACGGGACATTTTGTTTGAATTCATTATCAATGTTTATTGAAAATTCGTAATTGTTTGTTAAGAAATAAAGAAGTTGCCCGAGTGGCATTTGTAAGTTCCGTACCTGCTATCGTTGTCTAAATTATTTATCGGTGTTATTTTATCAGTTTGACTTTGTTTATTGTTCTGGTCAGGGGTATTTATTGACCATACTTCATTGATTTACTTTATTCATCAACATTAATGACTCATTCTTTTTTTTTAAATTGATTTTATTCTCCTTCTATTCGAGGATAACTCTTGACTTGACAGTCCAAACCACCCACTTTGCCTCAAACAGCTGTAGCTAGCCTGGGTTGAGTCTGGCCGAACATCTCGTTATTTTTCCTTCCGGCGCGTAAGCGCCTGGCGCCCATCTCGTAAGAGAAAATAAAAAAAGGAAGGAAAAATAGCTTGAGCCCGCTATAGGTAACGCGGTGCGTTGAGGCACAAATTTACGTTACAAATTTGGCGCCCAACGTGGGGCCCGACTGTCAAGTCTTTTATTTAATTGAAATTTTTGTGTTAATAAGAATTTTTTGTTTCTTTTCCTATTTTAATACTTTTTATCATTCAGAGATTTTTTTTGTGTTTGTTCTTAATTTAGTAACGATTCCAATTTTTTCTTTTTTTATTATTTTAGTTTTTCCAAACTTTCGTTATTTATTCTTTTTTAATTGTTGTTTTATGATTTTTGGTTGACACAACGATAGCAGGTTTGGTGGATATTCATATCAAGATTTTCTCCATATTAATTATTTTCTTTTATTGGTTTAAATTGATATCCGAAATTATTTAGAATAACCAAGAAGGAATTATATTTAATTCAATTAATTTTGGATTTGGTATTTGAAAGATTTTGATAGCTGAACATTATATCTCGAATAGTATAAGTGGTGATATAGAATTCGGCTGTGCAGTTATCCCGCTACGCACTGTAGTGGGTCTTGGTGAGGCGTGTAAGAGACCAAGTTTGCTCGCATTGTCTAGTGCCGCGCTCGAGGCCGGCCGTGTTTACGTTTTTTTTTGTTGTGTCGCCAAGTGAGTAGCAGTCTTCGATGCTGGAAACTGGTACTCCCGGCTAATGTAATATTATTTTTCGCTTATTATAAGACTCTGAAGTATTATTTGAAATTACACAGAGTCGAGCGAATTTGCGGGTCCCGAGCCTATGTCGGTGGTAACTAGAGAGAAGTAATAGCTTCGTGCTATAGTAGATATTAAATTTATTTATTCATTTGTTTTATTTCTTATTATTATTATTGCCATTAATTGATCTTTTTAATTATATTAGGATTGTTATTAGTATTATTATTATTTGGTTTTGTTATTCATCTCATTTTTTTTCCCTTTGTTATTTATCATAATTTATTATTTCACGTTTTTTTTTTCAAGGTGTAAGCTCGCCTTATTATCATTGATTTATTATTTTTTTTAGTAATTGGTTTTCTTATTATTCAAATCTTTTAATTTTTTTTTCCTAGTTGTTTGAACGAATCTTAGACCGGGCCTGGTCCCGTTAATTGAATATAATTCTTTAATTTTTCTTTTCTCTGGTTGGCCTTACATTACTATCCCGAAGGACTCGCCGCTCCTCCGTATTGCTCTTTTGTTTTTCCCCCTGTTCGTTAATCTCGTTTGTTGTGTTTTGTTTCGTTTTCGTTTGATTGATATAGTTAAACAATAGTCATTGGTTTAGTTATTTATTTATTTGTTTTATTTATTCAACGGTCCTATCTTTCTTATTTATTTATTTGGTTTATTATTAGTTTCTATAATTTTTGTTATTATGCTATTTTGCTTCGAATTGGTTGTCCCGTCCGGACTGTTTATTAATTAATTTATCTCCTTTCATGATTTAGTTGTTTATTTGTTTAATTATTTTTATTATTGTTATTATTGTTTTATTCGGTCATCTCTTTTTATATATATATATTTGAAATAAAATTTTTTTTTATTTTTGAGAAATAAAATTTCCGTTAGCGGCCTTACGGCATCAACCGGATAGGACTCGCTGATCCCCAGTGATCGAGAATATCGTTTTTTTTTGTATTTGCTAATTTATTTTGTTTTGTTTATCCTTTGTGTTCTTATTTATCTTGTTATAGGATATTTGTTTATTCTGTTGTTTTCTTTTTATTAATTGTATTTAGTTGGTTATTTATTTATTCGGTTAGCTCTGGCTTTTGTTTATTATCTTGTGTCCTCCCGTATCGGACCTGTTTCTTTGATTATTCGGTTTTTTCCCCGTCTTTTCTATTGTTTTCAGTTTTCCCGTTTTTCGGATTGTATAGGAGTTACCATTTCGGGGTAAACTACGATCTTTCAGCTGGTACCCTGCATAGAGATTTAATTTTAAAAAATGTATTTATTCGACTCCTGAACGGTCTGCTCGGAGTTATTAAAATATTTTTCTTCTTTTTCCCCTTCTCGTTATTGTTTTATTTTTTTTAATTATTCCTTTTAAATTTGAATTACACTACCGTACTTCGCTGGAGCTACAATGGTTTTGTCGAGGACTCCGGGGGAAATAGCTTCTCTTACTGAAGATGAGGTCAAGGCAGAATTAGCCTCCCGAGGGTTGCCGATAGGGGGTACCTCCGCTTCGATGCGGGAAAGACTGTATTTTTCGGGAATATTAGCAAACCCCAATGAGTCGGCTACCGGTTTAGTCACGGTGCAGGAGGAGGACCATCCTCCGGTACCAAATGATAACATCCAGTCGGCGCAAGAAGAACATGATCACGCCATGATCGCGAATCCATTTCACCATTCGTCCCCGGTAAAAACGGAACCTACGCATTCCCGCCAATCGACGCCGGCGATCACCGCGTGCGACATTTTAAGAAAATGGAATGTGTCGTTTTCCGGGAAACAAGGCGAAGAGGTGGACGAATTTCTACCACGGGTGTACAGGAGTCGTAGGAATGACCAAGTTCGGATAAATTAATAGTCCAGAAATCGAATAATAAACTGATCAAAGAATGGCGAAAGACCGTGGAAGAGAAAAGAGCTCACCGGGACGATGACGCTGCGAAGTTCACGTAGTCCGGGAAACCTTGAAGGGACGTCGCAAGATTTTTCCTTAATTTTCCTTCGAATCGTGACAGGCGTTAAGAGGTCCTTCCTAGCCTCGCCAATAGTTTGCGTGATACCCAGGAGTAGATCGGGACACAGATACAGCGCTACGTCTGGTTCGCTCAACGGTCACCGGAACAAAGGCCCTGAGGTCCTACAGGCACGCGTGCCCGTGAACTATGATCCCCATTTAACCCGTCAAACTCGGTTAATTGGGGGAAACTGTGTCGCACGTTGACCGCGACTAGCGCCTCAGCTAGACGACGCATAAAATTAACAACCGATCCTCGGGACGTGTAGCTCTGTCCGGCCGGTGGACCCCAAACGACCGATGGATCGTCCCTATTACATGCCAGCCGACAATAGATAGCGGCGTATCGCCAATTTACCAACATCCAGCGGGACCCTAATATTTCCCCATAGATAAAGATGTAACCAGTCTGTCGATGCAAAAAGTCGATGCCAAATCCAGAGGCCAGCTATCGGCAAATGCGGTGCTCTCCTCCGTCCGGTCGTACAAGTTGTAATACATATATACTAGCAGGGCACCCGGCGTTGCCCGGGTTAAATTTCTGGGAGTAGTAATGAATGAAATGGAAAAGTGAAATAAGTGGGTATCCAGTCCCCCACCACAACAAAAGTGCTGTTGTGGTGTATTACTGATCTGATGTTCGATCAAGGGTGTCATGAGGCCACCCTCACTCATGTCGCTAGACTTTTGGCTTTTTGGTCTGCTCAATTATCAATCCATCCCCTGAAACTTTAGTCAATGTCAATAAGTGACCTTTGACCTTGGATCTGAGGTCATTGATTTTCTTAAACCCTATGCCCTGATCATTTTTTCCTAATTACACTTTTTGACATTCTGCCTCCTTCAGGTAGTTTATGTAGTGCCCAAACCTCATTGGGGTGCCTGGCTTCGCTCAGCCTGGCATTTGCTCATGGTCATGGCTACCTCTTAAGTCATGCACTCCCTTGGTGCTGCGCACCTGACTCATCTCTGGTGTTACAGGCTCGTCACCTTGGGCGACTCCACCAGCTCGGTGCCTTCAGCACCTCATATATACTGTACATTTTTTACCTTGACCCTGGATCTGAGGTCATTTATTTTCTTAAACCATATACCCTGATCACTTTTTTCAAATTACACTTTTTGAAATTATGCCTCCTTCGGGTACTTCGTGTAGTGCCAGAAACACCTTTTTGCCCCCCGAGCCGCCCCCGGGACCCCGATCGGGGTCATGACACCCCTATGTTGTGGCCAGGGTCAATACACACCCAACCAACCACTTTGGGCAGGGCTAGCTTCAAAACTCTGGGAGCTATGGCTGGACATACAGACATACAGACCTACAGAAATATATATTAAATAGATATAAAAAAATAAAACAAGAAAAAAAATATAAATAAATAATTAAAGAGTATAAAAATGATCCCCTACAGCCCTGTGAGATCGTGCTGGTAGCCGTCGAGCGAGGAGGACGCAGCCCGAATATTCTGCCACGTTACACAATATACCAATAAAAACATGTAAACATTTCAAAGCGATCGCATTTTATTTTCTTATATAAAAAATTTCATGAAACAACGTCGAAATTTCGGCCGTCACACCGGACTACATCCTTAAGGCGTAAGAAGACCTTAACACTGACACACATCAGGTGTTCTTCCGCATCTCACAGTGAAGCACCACTTGTTCTCTCTCTCTCGCGTGCCTATACATATTTCGTCTCACCTTAACACATTCTAACACTAGCAAGAATGTCACTTCTAGTATCCACAAATGTACTAAATTATTTGAGTTTTATGTTTAAGGGGAGTCTCATTAGTTTGACGTATTTATATGTCCCGCCCGGTTAACAGGTTAATTGATTATTTCTTCATTTATTTATTTTTGAGAAATCCTCGAGTGCGTGTTCGGCCGTCGTTCTGTATTTCATGATTATGCGAGGTATTCGTACCGTCTGAGACGTATCTCGTGTATTAGTCTCTTGATTTAGTAGTCTTTTGATTTAGTTTATTAAACCCCGGGTTATTCGTGCGACGCTTTGTGTTCTAGTGCATGACCCTCTGTTGTCCCGAATTGTTCGATTGTTTGTTATTGGGGGATTTATACACGTGGGTCGCATTTTGTTATTATTTTATATTTCTCTATTATTTGATTGATATTTATTATATACATTATTGGAACGATCGAATTTATAGCAGCATCGCATACGTGACCTTCCGTCGTCCTATGGTCGTTGGTTTGTGTATGTGTGGGGATTCACACGGCATAGGCCGTAATGTGCATTAGCTATTTCACAAGAGATATTACCAGGTGGGCTGAAAAGTTCGTAGGCTGACACATAGATGGCGCTACAAGCATTAAATCCATATGATTTTTAGTTAGCCCTAACCTTCAAAAGACACGTGTATAAATTTGACAGCTGTCGCACTATTAGTTTGTGAGATATAGCATTTTGAGTGAAGCAACTTTTGTTAGTTTGAAAAAATGGATAAAAAGGAATTTCGTGTGTTAATAAAGCATTGCTTTTTGGCGAAGAAAAATACTGTTGAAGCCAAGGTTTGGCTTGATAAACATTATTTGGACTCTGCACCAGGAAAATCAAACGTAAAAAAAAAATTGATTAAAAAAATTTTTTTAATAAAAATTAAAATAAAAATTTTAAATAAAAAAATTAAAAAATATAAAAAAAATCGTTGTATCGCCCTCGAAGGCAACTATATTGAATAATGAAATCAAATTTTATCAAAAAAAAGATGTTTTCTATGTTAGCCTACGAACTTTTCAGCCCACCTGTTACTTTATTTTATTTTTATTGCATTTTTGTTTTGTGGCATGTTCGTTTCTTCTGAAGAGATCTTATTGGAAGGTCTGGACGTATCTTTATTCGAATCATATTTGTGTGTCACGTGAGAGTGTGAGAGTGTGAGAGCAAGAGCAAGTGTCGTGATTTTTACTGACAAAATAAGTAAAGTGATTGGATTAATTGTGAAAAACCCAGATATATTTTACACGACATTTCTTGCTTGTTTTTAAATGTATTAGGTGCGCAACTAAGTTCCCGCTGTTTTTCAAGAGATGGCTCCAGTAGTAAGTGCTGGTCGATTGGGACATAACCAAAACGTCATGAACCAAGCTTAGACATATGGTAAACAAACCGCTTTGACACATTAGTGATTTTGCTTTTGCGTCATATACTTTTAGTTGTGTGAAAATGTCTGATTTTGTGCCAAATAATCGTCATTTGCGGGAAGTGTTGCTTTTCTTCTTTCATTCGAAGAAAACGGTGGCTGAAGCGCATCGAGAACTCCAAAAAGATTACGGAGATGCTGCTCTAAGTGAAACAACATGCCGTGATTGGTTCCGTCGCTTCAAAGATGGTGATTTTGATGTTGACGACCTTTCGCGTGACCAAACGCAAAAAGAGCTTGCTCCAGCATTAGGAGTTACCCGCCAAGCCATTTCCAAGCGATTGCATACGTTGGGAATGATTCAAAAACAAGGAACTTGGGTTCCTTATGATTTGAAGCCAAGAGACGTTGAGCGTCGTTTTTTCGCCTGTGAACAACTGCTCCAGCGGCAAAAAAGAAGGGTTTTCTTCATCGCATCGTTACGGGTGATGAAAAATGGATTCATTACAGCAACCCAAAGAGAACAAAATCATGGGGACTGCCCGGTCATGCTTCTACGTCGTCGGCTCGGCCGAATATTCACACTGCGAAGATTTTGCTGTGTATTTGGTGGGACCAGAGCGGTGTTATTTATTATGAGCTGTTGAAACCGAACGAAACCATCACTGGGGAACGGTATCGAACTCAATTGATGCGATAGAGCCGAGCACTGCGCGAAAAGCGGCCACAATACGAGCAGAGGCACGAAAAAGTGAGTCTACAGCATGACAACGCTTGGCCTCAAGTTGCCAAACCCGTTAAAACCCACTTAGAAACGCTCAAATGGGAAGTCCTACCCCACCCGCCATATTCCCCAGATATTGCGCCGTCCGATTATTACTTGTTCCGTTCGATGGCATATGGTCTGGCTAATCAGCAGTTCAGCTCATATGAAGACATCTCAAAATGGCTTGATTCGTGGATAGCCTCAAAAGACGAACACTTCTACCGTGACGGTATTCGAGCTCTGCCAGAAAGATGGGAAAAAGTTGTCGCTAGCGATGGGCAATATTTTAAATGATTCATTTGTAAACATTTTTTCACAATAAAGTTGCATTTTCATTAAAAGAAACAGCGGGAACTTACTTGCGCACCTAATAATATTTTGCAAAGCAATCAGCGATTTTATTGAAATAAATAGTTCGACACTTTGACATATTTGTGAGTCCCGTATTAATTGCGTGAAATGGATTTATTTATCGAAACCCTGAAAAGTCTGGATTTCCCACTGTACTTCGAATAGCTGCAGTTAGTCTGGGCTGAGTTCCGTCTCAGCCATCGTTATTTTCCTCCTGGCGCGCAAGCGCCTGGCGCCCAGATCGTAAGAGCGAAGAAAAAGGGGGGAAAAATAACTGAGACGGGCTGTAGGTGACGTGTGGTAAGTTGGAGGCTGAATTTACGTTACAGCACAAGTATGCGTACTCACAAGTCTATGAGTCGACAGAGATGAGCCATACTTCTTCCAGTCGAAGTTGCTGAAGTCTGTATCAAATCTTTTCGAGGTTATTATATTAAGGTGCGCTTCTATTTGTTGACAATAGACCCTGGTAGAGAAAACAACAGACGGTTCGTATCTACTGTCTTGTAAATAGATATTAGATGCGCACATATAAATGTAAATTGAGAATGGCTGTTTAGACATTCAGCTTCTTGGAGAAAACGGAAGGAGTGCACGGGTTTATGCTTACAGCCTGTCCAAAGAGGTAGTACGAAGTAAATTATCTTTAAGAATAGTCGGCGACGGCATGTACGCTAACCCATAAAGATACCCGGACGCACCATAGGGTACACAGTTACTACCCTTCAAATTTTTTTTCGATTCTGGAGTTTGTAGGTAACTCAAAATACGAGGGTGGATCAATAACTCAGTAATTTTTGGAATTTCCCGCGTCGTAACTTGAAAAGCAACACTGCTCCCGTTAACTGCCATCTGTTGATAGACTGCTGTGAAATTTTGAACAAGCTGCGTCATTTAGTTTGTGTTTGACAGCTATTGAAAGCAGAAAACCGCGTGAATTTGTGCGAAAATGGAAAAAAGTGAATTTCGTCCGCTCATCAAGCATTTTTTTTTTGTGGGAAAAAACCATCACTCAAATCAAGGATAAGCTTGATAAATCTGCACCATCAATTTCAATGGTAAAGAAGTAGTTTACTGAATTTTGTTGCGGTCGCACAAGCACGAGTGACGCCGAACGTTCTGGACGCCCAACTGAGATTACTACACCCAAAACAATTGAAAAAATCCACGATATGGTGTTAGCCGATCGGATTGAAAGTGCGTGAGATTGTAGAAGCATAGGCATATCACATGGCTCAGTGGTTTCGATTTTGAAATATCGTTTGGGTATGAGAGAGCTATCCGCAAGATGGGTGCCGCGTTTGCTCACACTTGACTACAAACGCAATCGTGTTCCAACTTCGAAGAAGTATTTGGCGTCGTTCAACCGTAATCCGGACGAGATTTTGCGCCGTTTCATATTTGTGAACGAAATATGGATCTGCCTCAACACACCGGGGACCAAGTAGCAGTCGAAACAGTGGGTTTTTCCGGGTGAATCGGCGCCGAAGAAAGCCAAGGTGGGTCTGTCAGCACGGCTCAATTAGTACCCCCCCCCCTCCGCCGGAGAATAGCGAGAGGTCGTGCGACGATTGTGGACGATTGTTCTGCAATCCCGAGTGTTTCGCGAATCACTTTATACCGTTGGAAAATTGTAACAAGGCGAAACGAGTACGAAAATCTATTTGCCAAACCTACCGCGTTTGTAAATCTTGCGGTAAACTTATTCGCGATGATCACAAGATCCACGGATGCGGTGTTCGTTTTCGTCGGTTGTATCGTAGTTTGCATGACTACAAAAAGCACTGCTATATGCTGTAACGTGGCAGAAAATTCGAGCTGCGTCCTCCTCGCTCAACGGAAGCCTACACGATCACGCAGGGTTGTAGGGTGGATTTTCAGGGCTTCTTTGATCTTTATTTTCATTTTTTTTTGTTGTTTTATTTTTTTTTATGTATAATGCGAGCGACACGACCGAGGAAGGGTCGGGCGGAGAGGAAGAGGATGGTCCCGCCGTATTCATCGATGGCTGACTGCGGGATTCGGTCTTTTACACTCGCCGATATTTTACACCTCTCCCTGTTGGGAGATACTGTCCCGCTCGACGTACATCTAACATCTATCTATCGACGTCGGCTATCAGCTACGTGCAGCAGTCCATCCAGAGCATGGCATCCATCTGCCAGACTAAACTACTCTCTGCACTATCGGTAGCTAATTTATGCGTTGTCCAGCTAAGGCGCTAGTCGCGGTCATCGGGCGAGGCAGGTTCCCCCAATTAACCGAGTCTAGCGGGTTAAGTGGGGGCCATAGTTCACGGGCACGCGTGTCGAACGGACCTCGGGGCTTTTTCCCGGGGACCGTCGAGTAAGCAGGACGTAACGCTCTATATCTTTGGCTGTCCCGTTACATTGCCGGCATCCTCTCGAAACAACCACTATCGGTCTATCGGCCTATCTAAAATTCATATCGGTCATCGCCTTTTTTCCGGACGTGAGGAGTGAGGCTAAGAGTCTACTCGAGATTTCCCGGAAGTTTATTCAAAATTTATTCGTACTTGGTCACCCCTGCGACTCTAGTACACTGCGCGCAGAGTGTAAATTTGTATCGGGAACTGCGGCGTTCGTAGCATGTAACCGCGAGATCGTGTAACAGATAAAAGCCGGGGAAAAGTCATTGTATTAATTAATTGTTTCTGTAGTCGGTTAAACCGTGCGCGCGTTAGGCCGTTATCCCGGAGTTCTTTGGAATTTGTGAATTAGTTCGTGTGGGATCTGAACGGAATAGACCGCGACACGTGTTTTAACGAATTGTGGGTCTTAGATGTACATGATTTTGTTCGAGTTTTCTTTCGTTTAGATTTGGAGGGTCGTGCGCGTGTTCGTACGTCGTCCCGTCGTAAATTGGAGGTTGAAAGGACTGGTACGTTACTGACCGCGTCGCGTCGCATTCGAATCAATCGGCGTTTCTCGGGTTTACTTTTTGATTTCTAATTTTCTTGATTATTTATTTGTTTCTTATTTGAAATTCCTTCTTTACTATTGGTTATATTTTATCGGTTATAGTTTATTCGTTATATTGTCGTCGTTATATTTTATTTATTATATCTGCTTTGTTATATTTTATTTGTTATACTTTCTTTATTATATTTTATTTATGATATCTCATTTATTATATTTTATTTATTGTATCTTATTTATTATATTTTATTTGTTATATCTTATTTAACCAAGAGGTATTGACCGGGATTACTATTCCCATACTGATTATTCGATTGTTATTATTTTCCTTGGTTATCATGGAATTATAGAGCCTTATTTACTCGTTATTGGGTATTTCATGAGCCGTAGGAAATCTCGGTGGTTTGACTCTTACTCGGCATAGATTATTCGAAATTGTAATAGCAAGCCGCGGGTCGCTTCGCGTACGTGACCTTCCGACGTCCCGTTGTATGGTTTCTTTGGATGTATTGGGGATTAGCTCGGGATAGGCCGTATCGCGAACGGTGCGTTGAGACTACCGAATATTTGATTTTGGTCGATGAATATTATTAGAAATACGTAGCGAACGAGATAGGCTATCTAGGGACTACCGAAGTATGAGAGTGAGAGAGAAACGGGATAATTGGCACTGTTGAATCAAAGATTAAGATTACGATACCCAACGATGTTGAGAAAATTGTTGAAAGCCGAGACTAATTTTACGGGACATTGTGGTTAGATTCTAAATTGATGTTTATTGGAGAAATAAAGAAGTTTGTAAGTCCCGTACCTGCTGTTGTTGTTTGAATTACTCATGGTTATTATTTTATTTATTTATTTATTATTTATTTAGCTGACTTCCTTGATTGTTCTCGTTTGGTCGCAGTTATTGACATTACGTAGTTATTTTATTGTTTGACTTGTTTCATGAATTTTAAGGAATAATATTAATTAATTGATTTTATTTATATTTCATCTTCGAATAATTAGTGACTTGACAGTCCGAACCACCCACTCTGCCTGGAACAGCTGTAGCTAGCCTGGGTTGAGTCTGGCCTACCATCTCGTTATTTTTCCTTCCGGCGCGTAAGCGCCTGGCGCCCATCTCGTAAGAGAAAATAAAAAGGAAGGGAAAATAGCTTGGGCCAGCTATAGGTAACGTGGTGCGTTGAGGCACAAATTTATCGTTACAATGCAGATTATCAAACCACGGAAAGAATCTGAACCCGTCGCGGAACATCCTGAAACGCTGTTAATATGTTACGATTTCGAAACGCGTTAAGATAAACCATATATTGATGGAAATACGGGAGAGGTCTCACGCAAACACGTTATTACACATTGTGTAGCGCAACAGTTGTGCGAGGTTTGTTTATTCATTATAACGTGCGACCTTCTTCGAAACTTCGTAATATAGTATGCATTGCACACAATGCTAAGGCATTTGACTGCCAATTTATATTACGAAATATCGTAGAGTGTTGCATGGATATGCCCACCCGCAGTATAATCTTGACCGGCAATTCAATCGTGTGGGGGGCGTACTCCTTCTATAGATAGCATAAACTATTTTCATATGCATCTCAGCGCACTACCCAAGGCTTTCAGTTCAGCCAGAAATTGACCAAGAGTTACTTCTCGCATCTCTTCAAGACTAAAAATGCGCGAGGATATAATGGTGCTCTCCCTGCAGCCGAGTATTACTTCCCCGCCGCAATGAGTAAACTCGACCGAGCAACTCGAAAAAGTCGCGACATTATTTTGAGAAAGAAATTCTAAAGTATTGCAAGATGGATGTTGATATACTCCGTCGAGCTTGCTTCGAATTTCATGAAATATTTTTATCCATAGGTAATACATGTCCATTCACCGAAGCCAAGAAAATAGCATCGGCTTGCTCTGTCGTGTACCATCGTAATTTTCTAAGCGCCAAACAATTGGTTTTATTCCTGCCGGGTGTTTTGCGCATGCGGAAAATCACTCCCAGCAGGCCGTCGATAGGATCTTATGGGGAAGGCACGAGCTCGGTCATAAACTTATTCACGTGGGTCGCGCCCGGGAATATAAACTACCGGAGGGGCTACGCGTGGACGGATATCTAGAGGCGAACAATCGTCGTATTGGCTATCAATACCACGATTGTTACTGACACAGATGCCGCAAGTGAACAATGTGAGATCATCATAATCATCGAATATTAATCCACATAAACATACACTTGATACGCACATTCCATTCTCTGCTCATTGAGGTTCCTATACGTGCGGTTATTTTAACGCACGTTATTATAATTCAGGTTATTTTAATTCGAGTTATTCTATCGTTTCCAGCATATTTTATCGCAGGTTATTATTTTCAGCTTATACTGTCTGGATACCGAAGGTATCTTACATCGCTATCTGCTCGCTGTACCCTTATGTAAGACCGATCGCACCCATTGGGGCACCCTAAAGTATACATCGGTACCGAGTGCGACAATTTGTTAGGGGCTCGCACCGTGCTACCGGTCTGAATGCACGAAAGCCTGCTGTGTTGCCCTGAGGCGTGAATATACCGAAGCTATGACTCAAGACTCGTACAATCATAAGAGCCCGGAGGATAGGGCTTTCGTGAGTACCGGGTGACGGACGAGGTACGAAAAGCAATAGATCTTGAAAATGTCCATGACTGGGGCGTACAAATTAACAATGTAAAGGGTGGTTAAATTTTAAGGGCCGATGTTGATTTTGAATAAAACACAAATTATTTAGGAAATTATTGTCAATTCTTGTTATTATGATAATATGGTATGGTTCAATTATGTATGGAACAAAATATCGGCCAAATGGCCGCCGCGACCTCGGCGGCACACCTCCATCCGATGGTCCAAATTTTCGATGACGCTTAGGCATAATTGAGGTTCTATGCCGTTATTGTGCCGAATTATCTCATCCTTTAGCTCTTGAATTGTTGCTGGCTTATCGACGTACACCTTTTCTTTTAAATAACCCCAAAGAAAGAAGCCCAACGGTGTCAAATCACATGATCTTGGCGGCCAATTGACATCGCCACCACGTGAGATAACACGGCCATTGAATTTGTCGCGCAAAAGAGCCATTGTTTCGTTAGCTGTGTGGCAAGTGGCACCATCCTGTTGAAACCACATATCGCCCACATGCATATCTTCCAATTCGGGCCATAAAAAGTTCGTTATCATCTCACGATAGCGAACACCATTCACAGTAACTGCCTGACCGGCCTCATTTTGGAAAAAATACGGCCCGATGATGCCGCCAGCCCATAAACCGCACCAAACAGTCACTCTTTGTGGGTGCATTGGTTTTTCGACAATCACTCTTGGATTATGATTCGCCCAAATGCGGCAATTCTGCTTATTGACGAATCCACTGAGGTGAAAATGTGCCCCATCACTGAAGATGATTTTCTTCGAAAATTGATCATCCACTGTTGCCATTTCTTGCCACCATTCTGACCATTGACGACGTTTGGAATGGTCAAGAGGCTTTAGTTCTTGAGTCAATTGCACCTTATAAGCGTGTAAATGCAAGTCTTTATGCATAATGTTCATCAACGACGAGCGTGAGAGGTGCAATTGTTGGGCACGACGACGAGTTGAGGTGGACGGCTCTTCAGCCACACTATCGCGAACAGCAGCAATATTTTCTGCAGTACGAGCTGTACGAGCATGCACTGGTGTTTTAATATCTCCTACAGACCCGGTTTGCTCAAATTTTCGCACGATTTTTCCGATTGTACGCACATTTGGACGATTAAATTGACCGAAAAAATCACGAAGTGCACGATATGCATTTTGATTTGAACGCCCATTTTCATAATAAGCCTGAATAACTTTAACGCGTTGCTCGATTGTGTATCTTTCCATGGTTCAAATTGAGTTAGTCTGAAATTGAGAAATGTCAAATGAAATGCAGAAAAAAACTTGACGTTTAGGTGTGGTTCACATTCAACATCGGCCCTTAAAATTTAACCACCCTTTATAACATCGATACACGCGAGGGTAGCCTGTTTGTCGATTATATGAATACATTTTTAAAGATTGAACAGGAGGTAAGTGGGTTGTTTGAAGGGTTGTCTCATAATTTTTTGTTTTCTTTCATCGCGGCTATTGTTGTTAAATTGTTATTAACAATTGGAATAAATTAATATTTTCTAAATTTGATTCTATATGATTTTTTCTTTTATTTTTACCTTTGCAAACTCCATTATATAAAAAAGTACAAAATATCTTTTATTACAAATATGATTTTTGCGATAATAATAAATGTTTATTATCAATACAATTTTTTCATAAGCTTGAAACGAATTTTTGAATGAATGTTTCCACGCTACATGATGATGTTTTTTTAGAAAATGTACTACCGCTATTAATACCATTTGTTAACAACAATTTTGTTATAAAAAATTGTTCAACGAAGTCTTTGTTACTTCTTGTATTAATATCAAGTTCAAATCATCAAATAATACGTCGTAAAAAAAAATTCCGATGTGAGAGCATACATTTTTCTCTTCGTCTTCAACAGATTTTACTGATTAACAGCGAAAAATTCCAAAACATCTAGAAAAATCGAAGTATACTTCAAGGAAATAATATTGAAGAATATTTTGATCATCCAAACGATCTTATAGCTGTGTTGCCTGCCGTCGTTTTGGAGGTAAGCTCAGGTATGGCATCGATCGTTCGTATTATTCCAAGAATTTTATTCACTTGGGGTACTATTATGTAGAACCTGGAGAAACTGTACTTACAAGGAGAGGCCGCCTACTCGTCATCACGGATTTCGTTCAAATTTATAGCATATGTAGGGCTTGGCTAGAAATGAAAGTACCCAAAGTGGGAACTCCAGATGGCCAAGCGTTTAGAAAATAAAATTTTTGACGCGGATCTGGCACCGTCAAAGCCTTTAATGTCAGTATATTTGCCAAGCATTGGTTGGCGTAGTTGTAAGAGCTCGGACTCGTAATGCTATGGTCGCAGGTTCGACTCCCCGTGCGGAGACTTTTTTTTCTAGCTCTTTCCCAATTTTTATAATATTCATGTCGCAATTAAGCAAAGTGATAAGTAATTTATTTTATTTATTTATTTATACATAAAAGGCATTTGATATAGGACGCAATTTTTTGATAAGCGCATAATCGTGAAAAATTTGGAGTTGCGAACTTTCTAGACTTATTCAAACAGGAATACTCGTTTCACAATAAGATTTATTTTAAACTGAAGGTCGCTCCCGGCGGCCGTACACGAACAATAGATTCTCGGTGCATGTAAATCAATTTGTTTTTCTATGGAGACGTTGAAACAACATTGTAATTGTAAAAATGCAGCGTTTACAACGTGTGCTAGATGCAGAAATAATTACTGTTTCCCCTGTTTCTACGATGAATATCACCCCGATAAATGTAAATCATCGAATGTAAAAGAATAAAAGTTTGAATTTTTATGTACAAAGTTTTTTCGTATGCGCTTTAATTACAATCCCTTGTTGAAAAATCCGCAATCCCAATTTTTTTCCTTATCTATGCCTTTTATGTATAAATAAATAAATAAAACTAGTTATTTATCACTTCGCCTAATTGCGACATGAATATTATAAAAATTGGGAAAGATCTAGAAGAAAAAAAGTCTCCGCATGGGGAGTCGAACCTGCGACCATCGCATTACGAGTCCGAGCTCTTACCACTACGCCGACCGCTGCTTGGCAAACATACTAACATAAATGGCTTTTACGGTACCAGAGCCGCGTCAAAAATTTTATTTTCTAAGCGCTTGGCCATCTGGAGTTCCCACTTTGGGTACTTTCATTTCTAGCCAAGCCCTACATATGCTATAAATTTGAGCAAAATCCGTGATGACGAGTAGGCGGCCTCTCCTTGTTAGTATCTATCCCGGTACTGTGCATAGGGATAGTACCCAATAGAGGCACTGTGTTTTTGAGAATAGACTAGCATTCTGTTGTGCGTGGCTGGACTGCTCACTGCACGCAAGCGCTCGCCGGTGCTACGTGGCGGCCGCACCTCACGGGAGCGTGAAAACACGAGTAAGCATGCCATGGGGTAGCTCACCACGCGCACGCGCTCTACAACGGCGTTGGTGGCAACGGCTGGTTTAAAACCGCAGCCATGTTACAAGAGGACCTCCAGGTTCGTGGAACACCGAGACAGACCTAATTTTTTTTACAGGTAGGTCGCACCCAGGGGTGCAATAGGTGAAAATAATAGGATACAATTCTCAGCCGTTTTCGAGATATAAAATATTTAAAATTTCCGAGCCTTCATATACTCTCTATATACTCTCTGCGTTAAATCATATTTAACAAGAGCGCGTAGCATAGTCGGCAACGTCTCCGCTTCGTAAGCGCTGGATCGCCGGATCGAATCCCGGCGCGGACATTATTATTATTATTATTATTATTATTATTATTAAATCATTTCTGCGGCAACTACTATGCGATTATATATATATTTCCGTAAAGGAATGAATAAATATTTTTTATTGTGGATAATTTTGGTGTTATAAGCAAAAATGAGCAGCTTTTTCATTTATTTATTTTTTGGTTGAAAGGTAGGGAAAGAATTGTGACAAATGAATACACGAGTTTAAAAGAATAACCAATATTTTTATTAACTTTTCATTGGTTATCACAACTACAAGAACTAGGGTGGTACTGATCATAAAAACATGGAAAACAATAATTATTTCGGCATCGGGCGCACGTAATAAATGCCGAGTTTCCGCATCCGCAAGGATTTTTGAAGACGTCAGGCGCGAAGCAAACATCGTTAACGTTTAGGAAAGATCTCCTGTCGTCATATAATTTGGCAGCGAACCAAGCGTATTATAACATGTCGCAAAATATCGGAGAAGACAGTTGATGGTGAACAATAGATTGAATTTTGATACAGTTTTCCCTAGAATTAATTTCCCTATCCTGTTAGATAATATAAGAACAATTCTGAAGTCTCTTGATAAAATTTTTAACTTGGCGGTAGAAATATACATCGCACAGTTGCACTAACGAAGTGCACTTTGGTGGAATGACCTTTGCAGTGCACGTTGGTAAACCCTCCTCATCGGTAAAAATCTCGTCATATAATAATGGATTCGTTTGGCCGCCCCAGGAATCAATGAGCAACAGGAATTTCTCCTTCTTTACGTATGGCATCATAACATCAGTCTAAAATCTCTGTATACTGCTGTATTCAGTTTGCCGGACTTGGAATACGTGATAACGACGTTCGTATATTTTTCGGCATATTTATCTATAGATTTTTGGACCACTGGTCCAAATTTTCCGGTGGTCTCTTGCAAGCAAACGTAGATGGTCGGAAGTAATTTACCCGATAGGCTCATAGCATACTGTGATGTGTATGATTGGTATTGGCACCCTAGATAAAATAAGTGGAATAATTAATTATGTACGTGAAAATTTTTGTCATTCATGTAATACAATTATTTTTTTAAATACCTGTTTGATCAGTGTTTGTCACGAAATCCTTGTCATAATTCGGAATTAGCGCTCGTGTCTGGATTCTGACTTTTTCGGCCGCAGCGAGAGTTTCCTCCATTGTAATAGTTTCTCGCTCGGATACAAATTTCGTGATTTTTCTTTGTCGAATCCTATGTTTTACTTTGAAGCGGTGTACCCAGACATCGGAAGCTTTGAATTCTAAATCAGGAAATTGGCTCGCAGCAGCTAGAGCCCATATCTGCAAGTTCCTCGTTGTGACCTGCTGGTTGGATTGTCGAGCTTTTGCGAAACAGTCGTATGTCCACGAATCAATTGTTTTATATTTGTCTACAATGTGTCCACCACTTCTGATATGTTTATCCCATATTTTCAACTGGTCCATTCTCTTGAGGCGATTTCCTCCGTTTTTGTGGAGACTTTTTAAACTCCACTTCGGATGCATTTTTGCCAAATTCACCACCTTTATTTTATAATCCAGGGGAATGAACTCCTTTTCGTCTTTCATCTTTTCTTCTTGTGACTCGTAATCGTCGTCATTGTCTGATTGCGATGCGGATTCTTCGACCTCATCCCATACGCCTTGTTCCGCAACTTTTCCGAACATTATCAGTTCATCTTCCATCACAAGTTTGTTTACCGTTAGCGTTTCCATTATACTGTGATACATTTTTTCGCCAATTTCCATGTGTGCCTCCTTAATTACTGTAGATGGTTCCGTCGCGATGTGATTATTCTCCAAAAGAAGTTGTTCGCAATATACTAATGCAGTTTTTAATTGCACTTTCGATTCTTCAATACCTTGGGCCTCTGCATCAGCTACACTTTCTTCGGCCGTCGAAAGACCGGGCACTTTACTTTTATCTGTAGAGTCGGACATTTTACGAAAATAACGATGCTTCTACCTCGAGAGCTAACAACCGAATGCGGCTTACATGGCTCCGTTTCCTTACATGGGATCCCGTTTCCTCCATTCTAAATCTTTTGTTCGCATGCAGCTGTCCGCGAGAGGTCAGAGCAGGCCCCAACGAATTTTATTAATTTATTAATTTATTAACCTGTTAACCGGGCGGCACTTATAAATACGTCAAATATCCTTGAAATATTATAAAATTCCCCGGTTAACCGGTTAATTTATTAATTTATTATTCATCCCTTTACGGAAATATTAATATAATCGCATAGTAGTTGCTGTAGAAATGATTTAATAATAATAATAATATTTAAAAACTCCGCGCCGGGATTCGATCCGGCGATCCAGCGCTTACGAAGCGGAGACGTTGCCGACTACGCTACGCGCTCTTGTTAAATATGATTTAACGCTGAGAGTATATAGAGAGTATATGAACGCCCGGAAATTTTAAATATTTTATATCTCGAAAACGGCTGAGAATTGCATCCTATTACTTGCACCTATTTCTATTATTCTATTTCTATTTGTATTTCTCAGCTCATCAGTTTTTTCGGTACTTAAATAGTGTTAAATAGTCTCAAAGATCAGTGAAATAGTTACAGTGGATATCAGACTTTAAATCGGCTGTGAATTGTGTGCTACTCAACAGTGCATCCTCAAAACCGGTGTAACCTTGTGTGCCGTGCTCGCGTCATTGCCGTTACCGCGTAGCGTTGGCACACCGGCATGCTGAACTTAATCTCGCCGATAAATATAATCGGGTGCAGTGTCAGTACAGCTCTTTGTTATTTATTTTAAGATTATGTACATTATTGTTGGAAAATCAGTTGACGCACAGCGATCGATATACGCCGTGCGTCGACCTGTTGGTACTAGGTGATGTGCTGCGCTCGGCTGTCGCGAAGATAGCCGAGGCAGCGCTTCGCAAGCATGTTACTCAAGCAAAAGGCTGTCTCTCTCGCTTGACTTCAGCGTCTCACAACAACGCGTTCATACGAGGGTCGATCAATAAATAGTCGGTTTGGTAAAGAAAATCGCGTTTTTTGGACAAAAATCTTTTTATTTCTCAACATAATCTCCTTTTAGCTCGATACACTTATTCCAATGATTTTCCAATTTTTTGATGCCCTCCGAATAATACGATTTCGGAAGGTCCTCAAAATAGGTCTCTGTTTCGGCGATGAGGTCATCTCTGGAACCAAATCTTTTTCCGCCAAGCCATTTTTTCAGGTTTGGAAACAGAAAGTAGTCGGAAGGGGCCAAATCTGGAGAATACGGTGGATGCGAAAGCAATTCGTGTTTAAATTCATGAATTTTGGCCATGGCAACTGGGCACGTGTGAACGCGTGCATTGGCTTGATGGAAGAGCACTTTTTCCTCGCCAAATGTGGACGTTTTTTCTTCAATTCGTCGTTGAATCGGGTCAGTATGGCCGCATAGTATTCGCCATTAATCGTTTTATTTCGGCAGAAGGTAATCGATGTAGATTATGCCGCGTGCATCCCAAAAAATTGTGGCCATGACCTTACCGGCCGATGGCACCGTCTTCGCCTTCTTCGGAGCACGTTCGGTCGGTGAAGTCCATTGTTTCGATTGTTCCTTTGTCTCTGGTGTATAGTTATGGATCCATGTTTCGTTCACGGTTACGTAACGACGCAAAAACTCAACAGGATCACGTTTATAGATCGCCAAACACGCTTTTGAATCAGCTACACGTTCTCTTTTATGGTCGACAGTGAGCAAACGCAGCACCCATCTTGCAAATAACTATTTCATACCCAACTGATCACTCAGGATTGAAATCACTGAGCCATATGACATGCCTGTGGCCTCAGCAATCTCACGCACTTTTAGTCTCCGATCATTTAACACCATATCGTGAACTTTTTCAATTGTTTCTGGTATGACGACCTCATTTGGACGACCTGGACGTTCATCGTCAACAATGCTCGTACGACCGCGTTTAAATTCAGCTGTCCAATATTTAAGGGTTGATAACGAAGGTGCAAGGTCCATATAAACTTCGTCTAGCTCCGCTTTGATTTCATTGTTTGTTTTCTTTTTCAAAAACAAAAATCAAATCACTGCACGATACTCAATTTTTTCCATTTTTGTAAAAATACAAAAGTTGTTTGTTTTTCGATGGCTGTCAAACGCAAACTAAACATCGCAGCGAGCTGAAACTTTGACAACAGTCATGTGAAGGATGGCACTACTAAACGTCGCTATTGATTTCTATCCTCGACCAACAGATGGCGCAAGGCCGACTATTTATTGATTGACCCTCGTATTACTCAGCCATCTGGAAGATTTTTTACACTTCTCGTGAAAACCGCTTGCACTGCTCTCACATCGGACAATTTTCACCAATTTCTCAGAATCTACTCAACTCAGAAGTGCTCAATAGGACTCAAAATACACGGTAAGAGTGCAACGTCACAATTTAAATAAATTCAATAACGGTGAGGTGGGGAAATCTCAATTGTGCTCCTCATAAGTATCATCTCGTGGCGTGCTCTGCAGCGCGGGCTGCACCACGTTTCACCTCACAAATGTAGACACACAATTAATATAATTATAAGTGCTTGTCATCAAAATTCACTCAAAATTTATTTGTGCATTTGTTATATATATATATTTTTTTGTAGTTTGCTAGTCGATGGTAGAATAAAATCACTTTCTTTACCTACATCTTTTGGTCTGGTTATTTTACACCTGTCGTGAGTGAAAACTCATTACTTTTCGATATATTGCAGATTCGACAACATCAGGAATTCTCAACAATTATCTTTTAGTATATTTTAGTTCTTGTTTTATTCGTTAGCTCGTCGACTAAAGTTATTAGGTGGAGCAATAAACGCCAACTTTTCTAACATCTGTAGGCTGCTTTTAATTCATTTTCCAGTATATCACAGTCCACTACCTTCCAACATCTGAGTTTCTTAAACAGTGTGACTCATGTACATGATCAGGATCCGTTATATGCAACAATGGTCGGAGACTTTCTCCTCCCCGTATACTATTGGGCAGACATTTGCTCAAGACTGGTTTCAGCAGGTAAATTCTCGTAATGATGCATTGGACGAAGCAATGCAGCGAAGAATAGAACATACGCCATCTTTATGTGACGTTGGAGCTCGGTATCATCGTAAGTGTTATTGGTCATTCAAGTGCCCGAATGATTAAACTGCAGGACGACCACCCATCATGAATTTGCAAACTGCTTTTGATGTATGACATGCATCGAAAGCAGTAATGATTGTCAATTTACTTTGACGGAATTGCGTAACGTAATGACAAGTTACACTCCGAAAAACGAAATGATCAGGTGTAGTAAAAAGAAATCCATTATTTTTCCAAGAAATGGCTTTAGTTTTCTGTATCTCCTGTTGTATAAGTCCGATCGGGTTCCACTAGACGATGTTAGAAAAATGAGATTTCGTACTAAAAAAACTTTTGTGACAGTTTTGTGATTAGTTGACTCAGTTTTGTTTGAGCGCGCGTCAACGATGGACATTAGCAAAGAGAAAATACGCCATATTTTACAGTTTTTCTTCGATAGAGGCGAAAACGCAAGCCAGGCGGCTGAAAATGTGAATAGTGTTTATGGACCTGATACTGTAACAGCCAATCACGCGCAATTTTGGTTTCGTCCATTCCGTTCCGATAATTTCGATTTCAAAGATGCACCACGCACTGGAAGGCCAATTGTCGAAAATGTCGATAAAATCATGGAAATTGTGGAGTCCGACCGTCATGTAAGTACACCTATCCCCCGATTTACACGGTAGATACGTTCCTGAGAAAAACGTGTAAATCGAAAATTAAAAATTTTCAAGTCAAAACCGTGTAAATCGAAAAGCTTGCAGAAAATGCATAATTTTGCTATTTAACAGTTGTGATTTTTTTCAATATTTTTAGGTGTACACAGAAATAAAAATAAAATGCATTGACAGGTTAAAATATGTAATATATTACGAAAACACTGTTTTTTTATTTAATTACAATACATTAAACAGAAGAACAAAAAATAAAACCAAAGGTGTTTTATTATCCTTCATCACTATCAGAAATTACTCTCATTCTTTTTTTCGGAATCGAAGGTTGGAATTCACTTTCATCACTCGAAGTTATTTGTGCCGATTCGATGTTTGAAGCAGAAATATTTACATTCTGAGAGGTGGTAATAAAATCGGTTATTAACAATTGCTTCGAATTTTTTGTAAGATCTTTGTAAACTTCTTCATATTGAGCCAAGCAGCGATTTATGTCACGTTGGAATCGTAAAGCCCTTTCAACGTTTGTGTCATTTTGTATAAAATAATTACCCAGCTTTTTTCCCAATGCGAGTCCTTCGCGGATGACTTTAGCAGTGAATGTTACTGGTACTAATTCCTCTTCATCAGATTTGTCAGACTCACTTTCGCAAACTAAGTTAACTAAATCATCCTCACTTAGTTCTTTTTCAGCCATTAACTCTGCGATATCATCATCAGTAAAATCATCAAAACCTTCTCCGCCCAATGAATGCGCTATCTGTACTATCTGCGAATATTCATCATTTAACGTTGAAATGGAATGTTCATTTTTGACTACATTTGGCCACAATTTTTTCCAACAGCTATTGAGCGTTGTTTGCTTAATCGCAGTGTATGATAAGGCGATATGCTTCACACAGTCTAATATTGTAAAATTTTTCCAAGCACTAATAACTGTTAAAGATTCATTGTTCTCCATTTGTTCCAAAATATATGTAAAGGCTCGTTTTATGTACAAAGCTTTAAAAGTAGAAATTATGCCTTGGTCCAATGGTTGTAATAATGAAGTTGTATTTTTTGGTAAAAATTTTACTTCAACGTTCTCATATTCTAGATCTTGTGGGTGACCCGGCGCATTGTCAATTAACAAAAGCACTTTGAAAGGCAATCCCTTTGAACTTAAATATTTTTTGGCATCTGGGATAAAACATTCATGAAACCATTCAGTAAACATTGCAGCAGTAACCCACGCTTTCTTATTAGCCCTCCAATAAACGGGAAGATTATTGATGTTTACTCCTTTAAAGGCACGGGGCATTTTTGATTTGTTAATCACTAATGGTTTCATAATATAATCTCCTGAAGCATTGCTACAGAAAAGAATTGTTATGCGATCTTTTGCTGCTTTATGACCACTAGCCGATTTATAAAATTTTGAGACATAAGTCCTTTCAGGCATTTTTTTCCAGAATAACCCTGACTCATCAGCATTGAAAACCTGATCAGGGGTGTATGAATTGTCGTTAATAATTTCTGCAAAATTTGCTGGATATTCTTGGGCTGCATCTACGTCGCCAGAAGCCAGTTCACCTTTTAATTTTAAGCTGTGTAAAGAATGTCTTATTTTAAATCTTTCAAACCAGCCATGACTTGCCAAAAAATTTGGCTTCTTTTCAGTTGAAGAAGAAGATGGTAATTGCTCTACAATTTTTTCGTAAATTCGTACTGCTTTATTTGTTATAGCGGCCGTATCAATGGGTACTCTTTTTTGTGTTTGATCTTCTATCCAAAGCATTAACGCTTTCTCCATTTTTTCCATTGCGATATTTCTGGTGTATGATGTTGTGCCCATACTCGTGGTATTGCCAGCTGCAACACTCTTTCTAATTGTGTTTTCATTTGTTCTAATAGTTCTTATTGTAGCTTCGTTCATGCTATATGATTTTGCAACATCTACTACTCTATCTCCCTTTCGTAAGCGATCCAAAATTTCGATTTTAGTTTCTAAAGAAATAACTTTTCTTTTAACTTCTTTCGACATTATAACCTATAATTTTTTTTAATTTATGTTAATTTATAATAATCTAAATTATGCACTCACTTGTAATTTACGAATATGGAAAATTAAATCTTTCTGAAACTGTGAAACTTTCACTCAAATACAATTTTCCGTAGATAAAACTTTAATTTTATGCGAAGAAATACAGACACAGTGTGCATGTGCAGCAAGTCAGCACATAAGCTCGGGATTCACCGTGAGATGTGTACACAGCGCACGTGTCCAAACACAGTAGCATTTAGTAGAGTGCGATAAAAACAAAAAAAAAAATTATTTGGAAAACCGCGTAAAAGCGAAAACGTGTAAAACAAGTACCGTGTATATCGGGGGATAGGTGTACTGTTTCGATTGCCCAAGAGCTAAAGATTGCACAAAAAACTGTTTGGAACCATTTGAATAAGGCTGGATACAAAAAGAACCTCGATGTATGGGTGCCACACGAGTTAACGCAAAAAAACCTCATGGACCGAATTTCCATCTGCGAATCGCTGCTGAATCGCAACAAAATCGACCCATTTCTGAAGCGGTTGGTGACTGGTGATGAAAAGTGGATCACTTACGACGTGGTGAGCCGGCGGAAACGATGGCCAAGCCAGGATTGACGGCCAGGAAGGTTTTGCTGTCTGTTTGGTGCAATTGGCAGGGAATCATCTACTATGAGCTGCTTCCCTACAGCAAAACTCTCAACTCGGAACTGTACTGTCAACAATTGGACCGTCTGAAGGAAGCAATCGCCCAGAAGCGGCCAGCTTTGGCCAATAGGAGAGGAATTGTGTTCCATCAGGACAATGCCAGGCCACACACATCGATAATAACTCGCCAGAAGCTCCAGGAGCTTGGTTGGGAGGTTCTTATGCATCCACCTTATAGCCCGGACCTGGCACCAAGTGACCAAGTACCATCTGTTCCTGTCCATGGCGAAAAATTTTGCTGCTGAAAAATTCGCTTCAAGAGGCTTGTGAAAATCAACTGTCTCAATTTTTTGAAAATAGGGACGAGGGCTTCTATGAGAGAGGCATAATGAAATTACCTTCAAAATGGCAACAAGTTATCGAACAAAACGGCGGATAATATTTGACCTAAATCAGATCATTCTAACTATGATAATTAAAGCCTTCAATTTCATGCAAAAATAATAGATTTCTTTTTACTACACCTAATATGATTGCAAAACTAACAGAAAAATACAAAGACGATATCATAGTTGTAAAAAGCGTGGTACAAAAACGGTGATTTGCTTCAAATACTCAGAACACAATGTATCGCTGGAAAGTTGGTATGAGAAATGAGCGGCTACGGAAACAGAAGAACGTATTAGGGTTGTCAAGACTGCGGCAATAATAATCAGATCTGATGTGAGGAGCAAGTTTTACGATACCAAATCGCATCCAGCTTTTCACAATTTTTTGGACAGTGTCGTCGAAGATGTTCCAGAAACATTGCAAATTTTACTTGCTGAAATTATATGCTGAAATTATACGTCATGGAAGGAAGCGGTATTCAAGAACTTTGGTCAACCGTATACGCGAGAGTTACGGTGGAAAAATGTTATCCTGCCATGCTTTTTGGAATGGACAATTGTTGCAGAAACCGTTGAAGGCATCGAAAAAAATGATTACCTGACTCAACTATTCGAAACATTCATATCTGATCTGCCTCTGTTGGAAGGATTCAACAAGGATGATCATTTGACGAATTTAACTCAACGATTCATCGACACTCTGGACGTATTAAAATCAAACGGACCAACTGTTCAGGTATGTGTACAACATTTCGAGTGTATTACCTTCGTTATGAAGTTTGTCGAAGTTGAGCGCTTGGGAGATTGGAACCTCAATCTTCAAGCAATGCGAGAAAAGCTTCCTCTTTTTCATGTTGGTGTTCACATTGCATATGTAAAATCTGCTCAAATTTAGCTTGAATATATGGCTGAGGTCGAAAGATTTATGAATCCTTTGGAATTTCACAAATTTTCGGTCGAAGGATACTTCACAATCAGAAGATCTGAGAAAAAAATCGGCAGGGATTTGCGCGGATATGACGATCGACTAGACACTTTTGCGATTTATTAAGCTCGGTGCCAGTCTCAGTCACGATCGAGAAGTGACATTAAGTATTCTCGCTCGATATATCCAAAGAAGGCCGCGAGCTGACAGTGTAATGGTGCAACTGAAATCTTTTAGCCAAACCCGATCGCAGTGAGTTGACCAACATACTGACTTAAGGGAGAGCCGAGTCAAACGCGACGAAAAAGATGTAGTGAGGTTCAGAGGATGGTTATCGGCTCACAACCCGTTCGAACAACGTGAAAAGCTAATGTCATTGTCTACGGAGATGATTGCTAGCATTTATGTTAATTGTCACCTCGCCATAGGCATTGGAAAAAACAGTATGGCATTAATGGTTGACAAAGATTGCAAGACATCGGAATGGCACGTTCAAGGAGAGTGAAAACTTTAGCACCAATGAAGAGTGGGGTCACAATAAACAACGAACACGTGAGGATCAACACTTCGTTATTATTTCAGCGGATTGCTGTAATGATCACCGACTACAAAAATCTCGCTAGCGAGTCTTTGCAGTACGAGTTAGCTCTAGTTCCGCTTACTCTATTTTATCAAACGGGGTTAATGAGGAAAACACAAAAGTCGGCGCTATATAAAATTTTCCAATCATCACCATTCGATGACGCAATATTGAAAAATCGCAAGCTTGTTGTTGCCGGAGGATTTCTTTTGCACAAAGTATTGGAGGATTGTGGCAAAACTTAAGAGCAAATTTGCCATAAATATGAAATGTTTATCAAAAAACACTTTACTGCAAGCACAATAGTCATATTCGATGGCTATAAAAGACATGGAAGATCGACAAAGAACGTTGGAGTACAAATAAACTTTACTTCGGATATAATTGCGAGATTAAAGCTCGAATCGTCTAACTGTTAAAATCGCACCTCAAAGATTTTGGAATTGCCGTCAATCAGACTGAAGAAGGTGCTAATCGTCTGATTATAACAACAGCTATTGAAGAGAGTCACCACCACGCTAACGAAGCCATAGTTGGAACGGATGTCGATCTTATGGTCTTACTGACGCTGACTGAAAAAAGTTTACTTTTTGAAAGAGGGGCAAGGAAAACAAGGCAATACACTTTTTTCTTCAGCTAATAATCAGCATTTGAAGGAAGGTATTTCGTTCTGACACGCATTCGGCAGCTGCGATACGAAAAGTGCGTTGCTTAACAAGGGGTAAAAAGCCATACTCGCACTTTTACAAAAAAGAATCGATCTGGGGGAAGCTGTGAGAATCTTCTATAATCCTGCAAGAACTTCAAACGACAGCCAATCAGAAAGAACGAATTGTGTTGGCTCTTTATGGCGCTCCGAACGATAAAAAGTCCTTAATACATATCGATGCCAGCGTTTCATTTTATCAGTCAGTAAAGCTAAGGCTGAATATCGATTGGCGATGCTCCCACCAACATCTTCGGCTACACATCAGCACGCTTTCCGCGTTTTCTATCAAATCTAACAATGGCTTGGTAATGCCGCTTCGCTGTGTGACACCGGCTCCATGAAACTATTCGGTACAATTTTTTGCGAGTGCAAGGGAGATTGTGGCATACGCTGTGGACGCCGACGAGCAGGGCTGCATTGTTTTTACTACATTGAGATTACGTCCAGAACATTCAGGTCTGAAGTGACCTCGCCGCCAAGATGAATATAAAATAACCACGCGTATTCACGTGTTTTTTATCGAAAGAATTATTTATTTTTCCGGAGCCATCCGCTTACATTCCATTTTGTTGTGACGTCAGACCTACACTAGACGGGTAGCAGCTGAGCCGATGCTGCGCTCCGAGTCTAGCCAAGCCGCACAGTTGCCAAACAATAATAAAGCGGACTCACTCTGTTAGCTGTGGATAGACGATCCGGCTAGCTATTACCACTACGGAATTAAAATAATATAGCAGCTCGATCATTTAAAAATACCTCATGATACCATGGGAATAAGGAGAAATAAGTAGCAGGGATCATTCGCGATAGCCGGAAGAATACTCGAAACGATAGGGAATAATAAATACGGCCCTGATATGTACCACATATGCTAATGCACTCCAAGTGCATCACACTGACACTGATGCAGCGGCGGCCAGGTGAGCGAGCGAGTAGACCGTCACGGGGATCTCAGGTATCCCACTCAGATAAATTTGGAATCGACGTAGAGCGTTAATGAATGGTAAGGTTTCGACCTCAAAGCTATGATATCGCGACTCCACGTGGTGTCACGATCACTGAGAACAATTGTATGAACTTTCTGAAATAAGAGCTCAAAGCTACGTACCTATGAACTTCTTTTACGTTCTTCGGAACCGGGATTCGCAACACAGCTTCAATTTCCTCTTTCGTAGGCTTAATGCCATCGCTCGAAATCAGATATCCCACGAATTGGATTTCTGTCTAGAGGAAATAACATTTATGGAGCCTCAACTTCAGGTAATTTATCACTAGTTTTTCAAATACTTTTTTAAGCACAGCTAGATACTGGTCGACGCTCTCGGTGGTTATCAGAATGTCATCCATATAAATGCCTACGTCTTTTTCTCGAATAAGAGTTTTCAATACTTCGTTCATGAATCTTTGTAATTGCGACGGTGCCACCTTTAGCCGAAAAGGCATGCGCAAAAACGCGAACTGCCCATAAGGAGTGATAAATCCTCTATACTTTACGGACTCTTCCGCCATTCGTACGTGATAGAATCCATCTTCAAGGTCCAGACTAGAAAAATATTTTTTCCCATGCAATCTGTCTATCAGATATAATATGATCGTCAATAATGTATAGTTGTCTCTAACATCTTATTAAGCTCATGAAAATCTATACAAAGCCGCAACAGTCCAGTCTGCTTTCTGACAAGAACAAACGGGGAAGCGAAACTCTGATTTATTCTGTCTTATTATTTCTTTCTCTTTCAATTTATCGAGTGAGGCTTGAAGATCGTCGCCGTCTTTGTAAGCTACTTGTTGTTGTGCGACATGAAATGTTTTTGTACTATTAACCACGAGTTTCAGTTCAGCTGCCACCTTGGGAACTTTAGGTCGTTCCTGTTCTCCACAATTAGTTTAGAAAATATTTTGAACAGTTTTCTGAATATTCATTGGTATTTCGGGATTGATATTCAAGGATTTCAAATGTTTTCTTTTGTCTATCTCGATGTTCAAAATTTCGCGAATTATTTAATTCTCAATAGACTCTTTCCTTATTTCAATATTCGCGTAGAAAATACGCAGCGTGTCTTTTCCCAATACAGCGAAACTATTCATAGTTGTACTCGGACAACCAGCAAACTGATATATTTTATCCCGCGACCGTTCAACTCGACTTTACCAGTTACGCGACCCTTGACTTGCAGCTCGCTGCTGTTTATACCGCTATAAGATCCACACGACAGATCAAGTGTCTCGATTACCTGTTCCAGTACGTGACAGTCTTTAACAACGTTTACAACGCTGCGCGTATCTAGTAACGTAACTAACTTGACTTTTGTTATGCATTTTACAGTCTTGTCACAAATCTCGTATTTGAGACCTCTCTGAAAATCGATATCGTCCTTGTTTCCGTTGTTAAAAGTCTTCTTTGTATCTACCGTTATCGTTGACTTCGTTGGACAATCCTTTATCTGGTGTCCTTTCTCGTTGCATTGGAAGCAAACATATCGATCTTGTTCAGGAAGAGGACATTTCAATCTCGTTGCAATTATAAGATCTGATGGGTCCTCACTTCCCTTCTGGCTTCTTAGATCGCTCGAGTTTTCGCCTCAGACCTATTCGTCGATGTCTGGTCATGTCTTTGATTCTTTTTTTCTTCAGAGGGCAGCCTGATATTTTCCATGGGCTTTACCACATTTTGCTCCGTTGCAAACTGCTGCATCATGGCATAACTCTTCACGAAAACGACGGGAATTCGATCAATTACGTAGTCGTTCCACATCCGCCCCTCGAATTCTCTCCTAAAATCCTACCATTTCTCCCTATAATCAAACATAGCCTTCATCCGAGTCGGTATCTCGTCTATCGGTAATGTGAAATGCTCCGGAAGTGAATGAAACCAATCGTAGGCGTCTCTTCCTTTCAGTTTTGCAGGTAACATCAGCTTCATCGAGTTATCGCCGAGTTTGTATATTCGTTTCACGAGTTGCAGTTGCTCTTCCGATTTTCTGTACGTTTCCTTTTCGCCACTAAACTCTGTCAACATTTCTCGAATTATTGTCAAACTCGTAGGTAGCGACTGGTCGGCAACTTGCGGATTTTGTTAAACTGCTGGATTTTGTGGAGCTCGACGCAAGATATCGTTTTCTTGCTGTATAAGTTGTAAGTTCTCGCTGAACGAGATCCCGCTCTCGTCTCAACAGTTCAATCCTTCGTCGCTCGTTGTCGAGGTTTCGCAATACATCACGTTCGTCATCCTGTCGCTCTTCGTTGTCGCGACAGAATTGGAATAATCGAGCGATCAACTTTGATTTCTATCCACTCGAAGAAAGATTCAACACACGAAGTTTTTTTAGTACCACTACACTAAAAAAAGATATGGAGCCTTCGTCACCGGCATTGCTTCTCACACCACCACAATTATCTCAGAGACTCTTGTCCCTCGAAGTTGTCTCTTCAACGCGTCGATAATTCGCGTTTCTAAAATGGCTGCAAATCTCTTTTGTATGTTACCACTTCGCGTCTCGCGTAACCGGAAAACTCGAAACACGAAATCACAAAAGGAACGATCTTCACACAGCCAATAATCACGAAGCACTCAGCTGGGAAGTTCTACCCCATGCGGCTTACTCGCCAGACTTGGCTCCTTCCGATTACCACTTGTTTGCATCGATGGGTCACGCACTTTCTGAGCAGCGCTTTGGTTCGTACGAAGATGTAAAAAATGGCTCGATGAATGGTTCGCAGCAAAGGGGAAGATTTTTACTGACGTGGTATTCACAAATTGCCCGAGAGATCGGAAAAATGTATAACAAGCGATTGAGCATACTTTGAATAAAGCACTTTTTATCGTTCTTCCGAATTTAACATGTTTTTTTTTAGAAAAACAATCTGCATTTTATACTTGTACACCTGGTATATATATATATGCTTCGTTAATGGTCCTCACAGGTCATTGTCATTTAGCCAATCAATGACGATGAATGTTATAACGAAGACGCCCATTTCAGACCATCTGGAACCATGCGATGGTCTTACAGAGACAATATCGCAAAATGATGAGATCGACGCGAAAGAAATCATGAGACGACAATTGTATGGAAGATGAAGCTTGTACCGTTGACATTAATGAGCTAAATTGTTGAAGAGTAGAAACTCGGGCTAAAAAAAGAAGAGTTAGGGAATAATTTTTTCGAGATTTTTTTGATAATTTTCATTCAGACGTACCGTTTTTTTTTTACATCATGTTAGTCATAACAAAAATATATTAGTTGAATGCCAATGAGTTACCTTCTTATTTAAATCCTTCCTACTCCCATTTGTGCACAAAAAATATTTAGAAACATCCTCCGGTTGAAATATATTCAATTTTTGCGTTGTTTAGAAATTATTCCCTGTTAATCGGTAAAATCTGTTAAAAGACGAAGAAAAAAATGTATGCTTGCATATCGGAATTTTTTACGACGTATTATTCGATGATATAAACTTGATACTTATACAAGACCAAACAAAGATTTTCGTTGTTGGGCAATTTTCTATAACAAAATTGTTATTAAGAAATGGTATAAATGGCGGTAATATATTTTTTTTTAAACGCCATGTCGTAGCGCCGAAAAAATCGTTTAGAAAATCGTTTCAAGCGTGTTAAAAAATTGTTATATACATTTATTGTTATTGCAAGAATCAATTTTGAAATAAAAAATGTTTGTATTTTGGTAAATAGTAGAGTTTGCAAAGGGAAAAATAAAAGAAAAAAGCTCATCGATTCAAAGTTAGAAAATATTAACTTATTCCAATTGTTAATAACAATTCAACAACAGCCAAATTGAGAGAAAACAAAAAAATGCTGAGACACTTCAACAGAATTGTTAAATTTGCAAGCAAAAAATATTTTAATAAGTCATAATATTTTTTTTTAAATATGCAGTTGCATATATGGCGACATGTCAGAAGATTGTATATTTAGAGCATCAAAACACGTAGATATTCCAAAAGTTTGCACGTTCTGAAACTATTAGGACAAAAGTTACGCCTGATTTACGAAAAAAACGTATTTGGGGAAAAAAATAGCAACACATCAAATCTCTTCTTTCGAGTGTTCTATTACATACAAAAAATTAGAGGGTTTTTTCATACAAATTAACATAGACAAACTGAATTTAGCAACTAAAGTGGGTATTTGAAGTTTTCGTACAAATCGAGCGTTTTTGAGCTTTTTTCAGAACGCTCTCACGGTTAAACTATAATAGATAAAGGTGCCGCCACTGACTTCTTTATAGAACCCATCACCTCTTTATATACTATTACTAACTGGCATCATTTTGGTAGCGTAAGCCACAAAAGTATCAAAAACGGGGAAAATCGAGGGTTTTTCACGGTTGTTATTTTATTTTTTTGCAAAAATGACTGGTACCACAATCCCAACAATTATTATGTCCTTATTATGTACATCGTCTCGAACATTTCCATATTTTTTCACCTGGTGTTTATTAGTGGAATTTCAAGCCTAAGATAAAACTATAGAAAAGACTTTAGAGCAATAGGCACACGTGGGTTTACCGTTAATCTACGAACAAAGAGCGTTCCATATTAATTCATAGGAAACACTGTATTCTAGGATTTAGGAAAATCTAGAGGTACTAAATGACCAAGAAAAGATATTCGGCTACTGCAATATAACGACACGCTTTCTATGGGCATGGATGCGATCGGTGTAATTCCAACGACGACGACGATCATGGAATACCCCGTGTGAATACCTTCAAAACTCCAGAAAACAAAAACAATAAAAACATTTGAAAAGTGGATAAGGATAAAGACCGAGGTGCACCACGAGAGGTGAAAGATGACTTTCGAAAAGTGTACCCCTCGCATCCAGCTGGATACGCTGGCACGTGGCGTTTCATCAGCTGGAAAAATAAAGTAGACGCCGTGAACGACTGGCTGACTCGGCAGGATAGCTATACTAATCATAGACCTGTGCGACGTATCTTTCCACGACTGTATTACAATGTTACAAATATTGACGATGTCTGGGAGGCCGATCTCGTCGATATACGTTTGTCATTTTTGCCATTAACAAAACATTTTAAAAACGTCAAGAGGCAATGGCTTGCAGCAAGTACACTCTCCACGTCTCATCACACATATTGGGTCTGGGAAAAAGTTTGTGGCGTTTTTCGCGATAGATGGCATCAATTGCAATTAAGTCAGGAAACACAAATCGCAGCGACACCACTAAACGCTCGTTGGAACGGTGTACTTCGAGCGTTACTTTGAGTGTATAAATATCGAAATTGGTGCAGTGGTTTGAAAGTTGTTTGCGTTTGAAAATGGAGGAAACTAATGAAAAATTGCGCTATATTTTGTACTATTATTACGACAAAGGAAAGAACGCTGCGCAGGCTTGTGAAAAAATGTGTGCTGTGTACGGTGAAAGTACTTTATCAAAATTTGCTGCACGAAAATGGTTCGCTCGCTTTCGTTCTGGTAATTTTGATGTGAAAGATGAGTCACGCTCTCGTCGTACAATCACTGAAAAAGCTGATGAAATTCTTGAAATAGTCCAGCAAGATAAGCATATCAGCAGTATCGATATTGGTATGGAGCTAGGCATTTTCCACAAAACTGTTTTGAACCATTTACGCAAAGCTGGCTAGAAAAAGAAACTTGATGTATGGGTTCCTCATGAGTTGAGCGTGAAAAACATGATAGACCGAATTAACATCTGCGATGCGCTGCTGAAAAGCAATGAAATCGAGCCATTTCTGAACCGTGTCATAACCGACGATGAAAAATGGATCACGTACGACGTCAAATCGGAAAGCGTCAAAGATCGTGGATAATGGGTGGTGAGCCGTCACAAGCGTTCGAGAAGCCAGGATTGACGGCGAAAAAGGTGATGCTGTGTGTGTGGTGGGACTGGAAGAGAATCGTCCACCATGAGCTACTTCCAGTTGGTCAGACGATTGATTTTCAACTCTACTGTGGACAACTAGAGATATTACGCCAAGCAATTGAAAGAAAACGGCTCGAATTGATTAATAGGAAAGGTGTTGTCTTCCATCATGACAACGCCCGACCACTTGTTTGATGACCCGTCAAAAATTGCGAGCTTGGTTGGGAAATTTTGATGCATCCACCGTATAGTCCAGACATAGCACCCTCTGACTATCACTTATTCCGATCTCTGCAGAAATCTCTCAATTGAATTAAGCTGCTTTCAAAAGAAGCCTGTGAAAACCACTTGATTCAGTTTTTCAACCAGAAACCACAGAAGTTCTTCACCGATGGCATCACGGCTTTACCCGAAAAATGGCGAAACATTGTCGATAATAATGAAGCATATTTGGTTTGAATAAATTCATTTTCACACAATAAGAAAACCAGTTGAATTTTACTTAAAAAAAAAAAACGCCACGAACTTTTTCCCAGACCCAATATTAGCAAACAGTATCTCTAACCAAACAAAAATCATCAAAACTATGCTAAACTCAGAAAGTCACGCCGATGCTGTCCTTACTGAACAAAGCAATACAAATCTTAAAGATTACAATCGCATTATTCAAACTCTGAACAATCAAACGAAAAATACATTCCTAAGTAACTAGTTGACTATTTGTAACTTTAATCTTGGACGAATTTAATACTGACAAATATGATACTCGACTGTGAGTAGTGGCAAAACTCGAGTAATCCACTCTCAACTACTAACTTCTACCGTCCTGAAAGATTGCAGAATTCGAAAAAACCTATCACACCCGCTACCCAATCGAAAACACTGAAACGGACACATAATTGACATCTCCGAGGTAGCCATACAGATACAAAGATTGCGACTAGTATATGTACTCAAAATTCCGCTTCTTGAACCGGTAGAATGGGCGCTTACTAGATTTATCCCTATACCTTTCAAATGCAATGGCAATTTTAAAGCTCTGTTACCACAAAACGAGTATTTATTGTTAAGCACTCCAGTTGTTTCATATATCCCTATAGATAAACAACAAATCGATAAATGTAAAAACCTATTATCACACTACATCTGCAGACGAGAAGAACCAACGTATCTACTTGCTGAAACCGGCAACTGTGGAACGTCTATTAAAAAAAAAAAAAAAAAAATCCTGTTAAACAATGTAGCATCTCACCATTTTCCATAAAAACATGTACGTATATACCATTGACTGATAGAACAGGGTACATATTAATCCTAAGTGAAACTCCCTAAGAAACACTGACATATCGGGGTTATGTGAGCATGGCAGTATTAAGCCTAGGAATCGAGTACAAGTGTGGAATACTGGGCCTGTTATGTCGATATATGCCCAGCATCTGTATAAGTTTATTTTGTCTACATAATACTATTAATAATAGAGAGCGAACTCCTGTTCTACAATATGTGAGAGAGGAAAATCCAGAAGCTAAACATGAGCCAGAAATTCGAAAACGACACCTCCGTTCGGATGAGAGTATGACTCCTAGCGAAAGATTGCGCTTTTCAGGTGTACGGCGAATCTAGAAGGGAGAATGTAACGCCTAAATTGCTGATTGCTCTTACCATTTTCGAATTCCACACACTTAACCTGTTAGTTGTAAGTTTTCACACCGAAGCAGCGCCTTAAAGGCTGTTCTGAAATTTCTGTAGACGAATCTACATCCGGATTCGTCGTCCGAAATTTCCTAGAAGTAAGTAGCTTATAGTTCTCGCCGCATGGCAGCACTTAATGGCTCCTAGCTAGCGGGTTCCCCCACTTCAAGAACGTAGGCGCAAGCCTGCTATAAAAAAGACATGCACGCCCCGGCAGGGTGTCATTCAAATTCAAAATTGTAAACGCATATATACAGATTGTCAATAAAAATCTTTATTCATCGTAAATCTAATTATTAAAGATTTACCCCGTGACATAACAGCCGGTTTGTGCGACAACCTAACGATAATTGTTGTAGAGTAAATAAGTAAGATAAATTACCGACCGCGCAAATATAACTGTCCAATTAGCGCCAAGTACGGTGGGTGGTGTAAACTAAGCCGAACCGAGGCTGGCACATGTCTATCACGTATCGCATGCATTTACGCAGCAAGTGAGCTACGTGAGCGAAAACCACGCATACCTCACCGCAATCTTCCGCTGACTGACCTGGTGGTCAGTAGGATGCACTTTTCAGCCGTTTTCGAGATATAAAATATTAAAAATATCCGAGCGTTCATATACTCTCTGCGTTAAATCATATTCAACAAGGGCGCGTAGTGTAGTCGGCAACGTCTGCGCTTGGTAAGCGCTGAATCGCCGGATTGAATTCCGGCGCGGACTTTAAAAAAAAAAAGATTATTATTATTATTAAATAATTTCTACGATAACTACTATGGGATTATATTAATATTTACGTAAAGGAATAAATAATAAATAAATAAATAAATAAATAAATAAATACATGAATAAACTAAAAAAAAAAAAGGTAAACAGTTCGTGATTCCGACTGTGAAGGTCATTACACCAAAGTGCACTCCGATAGAGCAACCGTGCGATGTATATTTCTACCGCCAAGTTAAAAATGTTATCAAGAGACTTCAGAATTGTTCTTATATCATCGAACAGGATAGGGAAATTAATTGTAGGAAAGACTGTATCAAAATTCAATCTATTGTTCACCATCAACTGTCTTCTCCGATATTTTGCGACTTATTACAATACGCTTGGTTCGCTGCCAAACTATATGACGACAGGAGATCTTTCGTAAACGTTAACGAGGTTTGCTTCGCGATTGACGTCTTGAAAAATCCTTGCGGATGCAGAAACTCGGCATTCATTACGTGCGCCCGATGCCGGAATAATTATTGTTTTCCATGTTTTTATGATAAGTACCACCCTAGTTCTTGTAGTTGTCATAACCAATGAAAAGTTAATAAAAAGATTGGTTATTCTTTTAAACTCATGTATTCATTTGTCACAATTCTTTCCCTACCTTTCAACCAAAAAATAAATTAATTAATAAAGTTGCTCCTTTTTCCTCATAACACCAAAATGATCCACAATAAAAAATATTTATTCATTCCTTTACGTAAATATTAATATAATCGCATTGGAGTTGTCGTAGAAATGATTTAATAATAATAATAATAATTTTTTAAATAGTCCACACCGGGATATGATCCGGCGATCCAGCGCTTACGAAGCGGAGACGTTGCCGACTACGCTACGCGCCCTTGTTGAATATGATTTAACGCAGAGAGTACCAGGTCTATAAATATGAAACCGAAATTTGCCCATAGATGGCCCTAGCTGTCAATGTAGTTACCGTCAAACCGTCTCATTGGCGCCATTTCCTTGTTGACATCTCTGACAAAGATTTTCAGATCACAACAATAACAGTTTCATACAACAGTATAGTTTGTAATAGCGTTGAACATGTCGAATTTTGTGCCTGGAAACTACGATTTGCGGACAGCATTCATTTTCTGTTACCAATTGAAGAAAACTGCTGCAGAATCGCATCGAATGCTTGTCGAAGCTTACGGTAAGCATGCTCTTGGTAAATCACAGTGCTTCGAGTGGTTTAAAAAATTTAAAAATGGCGATTTTGACGTGAGAAACGAAGAACGTGGAAGACCACCGAAAAAGTTTGAAGACAGCGAATTGCAAGCATTGTTGAATGAGGATGACGCTCAAACGCAACAACAACTCGCGGATCAATTAAATGTGACACAAGAAGCCGTCTCCATACGTTTGAAAGCCATGGGAAAGATCCAGAAGATGGGAAAATGGGTTCCACATGAACTGAATGAAAGACAGCAGGAAAACCGAAAAACCACTTGCGAAATGCTGCTCGCCAGGTACAAAAGAAAGTCATTTTTCCATCGAATTGTGACTGGCGATGAAAAGTGGATATATTTTGAGAATCCTAAGCGTAAAAGATCATGGGTAACTCCAGGCGAACCACCGCCATCGACTGCAAGGCCAAATCGCTATGGACGGAAGACAATGCTCTTTGTTTAGTGGGATCAGTAGAGTGTGATCTATTATGAGCTGCTAAAACCTGGCGAAACCGTTAATACTGAACGCTACCGATAACAAATGATCGATTTGAATCAAGCTTTGCGTGAAAACCGACCAGAATATCAAAAAAGGTAACACAAAGTGATTTTGCTTCATGATAATGCACCATCACACACAGCAAAACTGGTCAAGGAAACGATTGAGGCGTTTAGTTGGGAAATACTTTCGCATGCGTCTTACTCACCAGACTTGGGTCCGTCCGATTACTACTTATTTGCATCGATGGGACACGCACTTGCTGAGCAGCGCTTTACTTCTTACGAAAATGTACGAAAATGGCTCGATGACTGGTTTGCCTCAAAAGAGCAACAGTTTTTTTAGCGTGGCATCCACAAATTGTCAGACAGGTGGGGAAAATGTATAGCTAGCGATGGGCAATACTTCGAATAAAATATTTTTTATCATTTTCATACAATAAACGTGTATTTTCTATACAAAAATTCCGGTTTCATATTTATAGACCTGGTATATGAACGCTCGGAAATTTTTAATATTTTATATCTCGAAAACGGCTGAAAAGTGCATCCTATTACTTGCATCTATTCCACCCCTGGGTGCGTTCTACCTGAAAAAAAATTTGGTCCGAATCGGTGTTCCACGTACCTGGAGGTCCCCTTGTTAGTGATATAAAAATATCGCAAATTTAACACAACCGTGCCTCGTATCTACTGGACGGTTGCGCTGGAAAATCGTTCCTATCGCAAACGCTACGCCAAAATAAAGGGCGTAGATATTATATTCGTATTAATCATACTCGAGGAAAAAGAGTATTTTGTACATCGTCCAAAAGAATGCATTTTGGATTTTGGCGTTAAAAACCGTTCGTTGAGGATTTTTGAGATCCGCGTCATCAACTGTCATCGCGACTGTCGTGGATACATGGGCACTTCGATATCAGTGGCGAGACGCCTCGCGAAAGTCCACAAATGGAATCACCGTGATACTTACACTACGCATCGAACAATAAGATAAGTGACGCGTCTCTCGTATATTGTAATCGCCATGAAATATTTTCTGCTCAATTAAAGTTATTTGGTGTGGTTTTCGGTGAATGTTCCGATGTTAACGGTGGATCAAGTTTCGTATCGCTGAATAGCTTTTGGAAAAATTAAACATGTGTTTTTTCTTTTTTCGATCCGATGTGTAATTTCTCGAGATATTCGCAAAAATCAGGATTCTTGCGATTACAGCGCCATCTATCACGAACCGAAAAAAAATGTTTCAGATAAAAGTTACTTATTTTTTATGGGGAATCCGAATTTGCAATAAAAAATGGGGGTTCCCATTTACGATTTCAAAGATGCCCCCACCCCCACCCTAGGGGGTAGGGGTGAGGGGTCGACTTTGGTATCATTGGATGACCCTCTTCCAGGAGAACAAATTTTATTGAGAACTTTTTTTGATCCGATGCGTAGTTTTCGAAATATTTCAATGTCTTCAGATAAATCGGCCACCCTGTATATTGTGACAACGCAACAAATTTTGTCGGAGCGCGTAACGAACTTGCGGAAGTATATAAATTCATTACGGAATCTTATCATAACGTGAACAATATATTCTGCATTCCTGAAAACATTCAGTGGAAATTGATCCCACCATCGGCACCCCACATGAGAGGTCTATGGGAAGCAAATGTAAAATCGAGCAAATTTAATTTGAAACGCGTTGTAGGACAGAATTTGTTGACGTTTGAAGTGTCTACGCCTCATGATTTGCAGCCATTGACACCTGGACATTTCATTATTGGCCGACTTTTGACCGACGTACCACAATTAGACGTTATCGAAATTCCAATAAACAGACTCGAACGATAGCAACTTGTTGAAGAAATTGCTCAAGATTTTCGGTGTCATTCAGAATATTTAATATCGCTGCAGGGCAAATCGAAATGGCAAGGTGAAAAGGAAAATTTAGCAATCGGTATTGTTCTATTAATACAAGAAAATAATTTACCGTCTTTAAAATGGAAAATTGGTAAGGTTACCGAACTTCACGCAGGCTCAGATGGTGAAATTCGCGTAGTAACATTAAAAACTACAAGGCACCTTGAGAGCAAGCAATTACAAGACTATGCAAACTGCCAACATCCGATCCATCTTATTGTAATACACTCAAGGGTCAATAGTTTAGAATTAATTTGCATTAATTAGTGGGCAGCATGTCTACCAGGTGTATGCTGTAACGGGGCAGAATAGTTAGGCTGCGTCCCTCTCGCTCAACGGATGCCTACACGATCCCGCAGGGTTGTAGGGGGTGATTTTCAGGTCTTATTTATTCTTTATTTTTATTTTTTTTTCTTGTTTTATTTTTTTTTATATACATAATGCGATTTATACGACCGGAGGGACGATGGGAGAGTACCGAGAAGAGGAGAGCTTCGGGATTCGGCCTTTTATCTGGACCGACATTTCACACCTTTCCCGGTCGGGATGTATCATTATCCCGCTCGACGTACTAAAGGATACGCGGCTTTCTATTCTCAGCCGCCGTCGGCCCACGGAAATGTATATATCTCAGGGGATCATCTGCTGGACTACGCAACGCTGGTATTGTCTGTCGCTAATTCATACATCGGCCAGCTGAGGCGCTAGTCGCGGTCAGCGTGCGACACCGGTTCCCCCAATTAACCGAGTTTAGCGGGTTAAGAGGGGATCATAGTTCACGGGCACGCGTGCCGGCAGGACCTCGGGGCTTTCTGCCGGTGACCGTTGAGCGAACCAGACGTAGCGTACTCTCTATCTGTGTCCCGCTCTATCTTTCGGCATCCCGCTAATAATTATTGAGGCGAGGAAAAGAGGTTGGTCCTTCGAGCCAACATCGGAACACTGTACGATCAACCAGGAGGGATAATCAAACGTCTTTCGAGATTTCCCGGATTTCAAGGAACGTCACTGCAGCATCGTCCCGGTGAGCTCTTCTTCCTATCCACGGTCTTTCGCTAATATTTTCTTGTTTTATCATCTGATCCGTTTATTCAAAATTTATTCGTACTTGGTCACCCCTGCGACTCTAATACACTGCGCGCAGAGTGTAACTTTGTATCGGGAACTGCGGCGTTCGTAGCATGTAACCGCGAGATCGTGTAACAGATAAAAGCCGGGGAAAAGTCATTGTATTAATTAATTGTTTCTGTTGCCGGTTAAACCGTGCGCGCGTTAGGCCGTTATCCCGGAGTGCTTTGGAATTTGGAAATTAGTTCGTGTGGGATCTGAACGGAATAGACCGCGTCACGTGTTTTAACGAATTGTGGGTCTTAGATGTACAGGATTTTGTTCGAGTTTTCTTTCGTTTAGATTTAGAGGGTCGTGCGCGTGTTCGTACGTCGTCCCGTCGTAAATTGGAGGTTGAAGGGACTGGTGCGTTACTGACCGCGTCGCGTCGCCTCCGAATCAATCGGCGTTTCTCGGGTTTTACTTTTTGATTCCTAATTTGATTTATTATTTATTTGTTTCTTATTTATTATTCTTTCTTTATTATTTTATTATTTATTCGTTTTTTTTATTTGGTATTCCTTCTTTACTATTAGTTATATTTTATTTGTTATACTTTCTTTATTATATTTTATTATTTTTTTTTTTTCTATTCGATTATATCTTATTTAACCAAGAGGTATTGATCGGGATTACTATTCCCATACTGATTATTCGATCGTTCTTATTTTCCTTGGTTATCATGGAATTATAGAGCCTTGTTTACTCGGGATTGGGTATTTCATGAGCCGTAGGAAATCTCGGTGGTTTGACTCTTACTCGGCATAGATTATTCGAAATTGTAATAGCAAGCCGCGGGTCGCTTCGCGTACGTGACCTTCCGACGTCCCGTTGTATGGTTTCTTTGGATGTATTGGGGATTAGCTCGGGATAGGCCGTATCGCGAACGGTATGTTGAGACTACCGAATATTTGATTGTAGTCGATGAATATTATTAGAAATACGTAGCGAACGAGATAGGCTATCTAGGGGCTACCGAAGTATGAGAGTGAGTGAGAGCGTGGGATAACTGCTGCCGTTGAAGTAAAGATTAAAACTAGGATACCTAACTAAATTTAGAAAATTGTTAACACAAGAGACTGATTTTACGGGACATTTTATTTGAATTCGAAATTGTTGTTTATTGGAAATTATCGTCAGGTCGCCAGAAATAAAGAAGTTTGTAAGTCCCGTACTTGCTGTGGTTGTCTAAATTATTTACTGCAATTATTTTATTTGTTTATTTATTATTTATTTAGTAGCCTACCTTCCTGTTTCTCGTTTGACGTATTTATTGATCTTGTTTTATTATTTGTCCGCGTTCCTTAATTTTAATGACTTATTTTAATTAATGGATTTTATTCGTATCTTATCTTTATTTTTTTTATCTTAGTTGACTAATTAGTGGCTTGACAGTCCGAACCACCCACTCTGCCTTGAACAGCTGTAGCTGGCCTGGGTTGAGACTGGTCATCCAACTCTGTATTTTTTCCTTCCGGCGCGAAAGCGCCTGGCGCCCATCTCGAAAGAGAAAATAAAAAGGAAGGAAAAAATAACTTGGACCAGTCATAGGTAACGTGGTGCGTTGAGGCACAAATTTACGTTACAATGCATAAGTTTTTTCCGGTTTTTTGGTAAAAAAAAACACGTAAATTTCAAGGGAAATTAATTTTTGTTTTATTCAAAATATTGGCCATCGGCTTCTACACATTTCACCCATCTTTCAGGCAACTTATGAATACCATGCCAGAAAAACTGCTTGTCTTTTGCGGCAAACCATTCGTCGAGCCATTTTCCAACTTCCTCGAAACTGCTGAAGTGCTGCTCTGGGAGCGCGTGCCCCATTGATGCGAAGAGGTGATAGTCAGATGGCGCCAGGTCTGGCGAATACGGCGGGTGCGGAAGGATGTCCCATCCAAGCGATTTCAAGGTGTCTTTCACTGCTTTTGCTGTGTGAGACGGCGCATTGTCGTGTAACAAAATCACTTTGCCATGTCTTCTGGCCCATTCCGGTCGTCTTTCGATTAATGCGTGTTTTAAATAATTTGTTGGCGATAGCGTTGTGTATTAACGGTTTCGCCGGGCTTCAAGAGTTCATACTACACAATACCGCTCTGGTCCCACCAGACACAGAACATGGTCTTCTTGCCGAAGCGATTTGGCCTTGGTGTTGAAGGACCGGCTTCGCCAGGTGAAAGCCACGATTTTTTCCGTTTCGGGTTTTCAAAATAAATCCATTTTTCGTCACCCGTCACAATTCGATGCAAAAATGATTTCCTTTCGTGGCGTTGAAGCAGCACTTCACAAGTGACTTTGCGATTTTCTATTTGACGTTCATTAAAATCGTGTGAGACCCATTTACCGAGTTTATTGATCTTCCCCATTACTCGTAAACGTCTGCTGATTGTTTCTTGTGACACATGTAATGCTTCTGCTAATTGCCGTTGAGTTTGAGTTGGGTCATCATCCAAGAACTCCTGCAATTGCTCGTCTTCGCATTTTTGTGGTCTACCAGAGCGCTCACTGTCTTTCACATTGAAATCACCACTTTTAAATTATCGAAACCATGTCTCACATGTTCTAATCGATGGAGCGTGTTCACCATATGTTTCTACCAGCAAACGTTGACTTTCAGCAGCCTTTTTCTTTTGATGAAATAAGAAAAGCAATGCGTGCCGCAAATGTTCTTTTTCAGGCACAAAACTCGACATGATCACTGAACGATAAAACAAAGACGCTAGTTTTTGGCGGACTCAACTTGTGTGTGTTTGTAGGTTAATGTCAGACGAACAAAATGACGTATGTGTCAAATTAATACGCTGCGTACTTTTCGCTGGCGCCATCTCTTAGTTAAACCGGAAAAAACTTATGCATACACCTGGTAAATTAAGAAACTCCTGTATATAGAGAGTCATGCATATAACGGTCCGAGGATGACAAGGACGTGTACGCTAACGGCCCTAAGGATCTAAAACCAGTCGACTTGCAAACGAACGAGAGAGCGAACGTGCGACAATGTATAACAATAACAATAACAATCGCTCTCAACAATGTGAATAGTGCACAAATCAAAATACAATAAAAATAATTATACAGTCCACCCAAAAAAACAATTATTATAACAATTGAACCTATTTACTCTAAACACTTTGTTTAAAGTGTTTTTTTTTTCAGAAATTCATACGAGAAGTTGACGCATAAGCCCCCCCCCCCTCCACGATGCAGCTGACTATTTTTTTCGACTCATTATGTCAATAATTTATAAAAAAGGTTTCAGCCGGCATACTACGGGGGTCATTTGAAAAGTTTCCGGACTCATCGGCATAAAGTAATTACAAAAAAAAATTCTTTTACCGTCCGATAGATGACCTTGACATATGTGAACCGTAAAAATTTCAAGTCATTCTGATCATTACTTCGTCTATGGCCCTCTTCCAAAGTTGTTAGCTGATACTGTCTGTCAACAATGGAGAAAATTGAGTATAGCGCAGCGATAAAATTCCTTCATTTGAAAGGGAAAAAGACTCGGAAATAAAAGATGAGTTATACTCTATGTACGGTGAAGCCTCCCCTTCATTTACAAAGGTCAAACATTGGGTGGTCGAGCGCAAGCGTGGCCGTATGAGCATTTTAGACCAGGAAGGTTCCGGGCTCCCAAAATCCGCAACCACTGACGAAATGGTCGATTTAGTGCATGAAATTGCGATGGAAGATCATCGATTGACTGTTAACCCTTTGCGGACGAAAGGCGACTCGCTCGCCAGGACCTTTCGCGCGGCAGCACGAGTGGCGAGTGAGAGGCGCCAGTCGGTGTTTATGTTAGATTTCGTTATCTTCAACCGAGGCGAATGATCTTTTCGTGCTTGGAAAGGTTCCTCAGTTGTTTGTGTTCTTTCCTACGAAGTGTGAAAAGACACATCAGTTCAGAGATAAGATAAAATTTATAAATAAACATTTTTCTAAGAATGCAGCTCTGAGAATGGCTCGATCATCAGTTGACATTCGGCGATCGTGGCTAAAGCATAAGAGAAATTTATATCGAGTGATTTTGTTTGAACCCTGTCAAAAATGGAGTTAATTAATTCATACATTCTCTACAAAAATGTAAAAAAACAGAGAAACGAAAAACCAGTGCCACATTTGAACTTTCGTAAGATTTTAGTTCACAAATTGAGAGGAGATTTTCGTCAATCACGAGATAGACCTTCGACGTCCAATTCTGAAGAAATTCGTGTAAACGGAAAGCTACATATAATATTTACTGACACAAAGAAGGATTGCAAAGTTTGTTCCAGTCGAAACAAACCAGGGGGAAGACATGAGACGACCTATTTTTGTGACACATGTCCAGATAAGCCAAGGATGCATCTTGGTCAATGTTATATAAATTATCATACTAAATGAAACTACAGATCTTAATTTTTCTAAAATTATATTCATAAAGATGTAAATATAGATAAACTATTGAAATATAACGGTTTTGTTAGCTAATTTATATGTGAGATCATTTAATCGTACCATGCAACACACTCTACATATATGCAAAAATCGCCTCGTCCTGCTACCTCACCCGGCTGAAAAAGTCCTCGTCCGCAAAGGGTTAAGGATATTGCTGAGGCTTGTGGGATATCATCTCAACGGGTGCACAAGATTTTACATCAAGATTTGGATATGACAAAATTATCTGCGGAATTTTTGCGGTGAATGATAACCGTCGATGAAACTTGGGAACACCACCATACGCCTGAGACCGAACAACGGTCAATGCAATGGATTGCGGTGGGGGAACCAACTCCAAAGAAGGCAAAGGTCGTTCTCTCTGCAGGAAAAGTAATGGCGACAATTTTTGGGATAGCCGTGGAATAATTCTAATCGATTACCTTGCAAAGGGTGAAACAATCGACGGTCAGTACTACGTTGCATTGCTGGATAAATTGAAGGCGACAATTTAAAAAAAAAAAACATTCGCATTTGGCCAAGAAAAATCCTGTTTCACCTGGATAACGCTCGGGTTTACACGTGCATAGTCACAATGGCAAAATTGCACGAGATGAAGTTTGAATTGCTTCCGCACCCACCCTATTCGCCAGATCTAGCTCCCAGCGACTTTTTCCTGTTTCCCAATTTGAAAAAGTTTCTCGGGGGCAAAAATATAAGTCAAATACTGAGGTGGAAAACGCTGTTGACCAGTATTTTTCAGGTTTAGATAATTAATTTTTTTCTGACGGTTCAAACGATAGGAGAAACGTTGGACCAAATGTATGGAGTTGCAAGGAGACTACGTCCAAAAATAAATTTTGTTTTGCTTCGAAATATGTGTTTTTCTTAAAAAGGCAAGAAACTTTTCAATTAGCCCTCATATTACTTTAATTTTTTTTACCACTTTCGCAGCCTTCCACGCCCAGGCCCACCGCTACTTGAGCGGCTGACGGTCGGTTCACTGATTGGTTGTACGAGGTCAACTATCGATATCGAAATCAGCCGGCTTACTATATTTTTATTTGCAACGCTACCTCCCGGACTATTAGCCGATTCGGAGAACATAGGACGCGAAAAACAGATATATTCACACCATGTCAGTGAAACGCATACTCGGTTTTTTCCCTACGGGCAGTCGGTTGTCAAAAATGCAAAGTTCCAAAATTATTTGCCCCCAAATTATTGGTGCGAGAAAATTATAAACTAATTCTAAAATGGAGTTGGAAGGTCATAGTTTTTTTCATAATAAATGTGGAAAAATGCGCTATCTCGGGAATGATTCAAGTTTGGATCCTAAAGCTTTACCTAGTTACTATAAATAAATACCATGATATCATTCTGAAAGGAAAATATCCAGAAAATCGCAATAGTACGAAATTATAATTCTTTATATTATATGCTCCACCTCTAAAAGCGGAGCGTATAGTCACGTGCATGTGTGTGCGAGATCGACAAGTCGCACGCGGTTGTAATCGCGCTGCTGCCACGATGTTCCAAGAGTTTTCCCTCTACTCTTTAGAGCACGATGTACAGATACAATAGCTGAGCTCTTACAAACAATGCTCTGGGCGTACGGCAGAGCATCTAAGTTATTGTTTTAATTAGAATATTGCCAACAATAATACTGTGACGGATTTTTTTTCCTTTTTCCATAAACAAACATTTATTTTTCTCGTGATTTTTTTTGGGCTTTCAACGAGAATTGTGTGTATTTTCGGTAGTTTTGTCTCAAACCCTGAAATTTGCGTTTGTTTCCATTTGATTGAAGTTAATTAATTCTGCCAAGGCCGCGGTGGCATAATTGGTAATGCTCCAGGCTAGAATTCTGGGGCTTCCCAGTTCGAACCCGGCTCACGACAGGATTTTGTTCACAGTTCCTTTGTTAAAGAACTGTCGAATCTGGTTGCTGAATCAATTTTTATTCAATTGGTTTAACCAATTAGGTTCGATATTATAAAGAGTCGCAAATGTGAAATTTGAATTATGCTTTTTTCCTGGCGCTTAGAATTACGATCACGATGCTACAGATGAACGATGCTACTGACTGATCATAGACGCTATAGCTATATCTATGTTAATTATTGCATACTAACTGGCAGAATGTTGTCGCTCCGGAACTACGTGGCTCTCACCCAAACAAATGGCCTTAGAAAATGAAAAACTTAATTTTTACGATATTATATCATGATATTTAGAAAACTCTAAAAAAGGACGCTTTTTGAAAATGATTCCCCTTTCATTTTAGTCATATCGGCAAGAAATTCAAGCATTTCGTTTCTCGAGAAAATGTTACGTAAAAAATCTAAAGTAGTACCGAGGAGTACTTTTAAGTTGCAGCTTTTGAATGGTAATAAAATTGAAAAACGAAAATTTGATAAACGAAACTGTTGCAAAGTCAGCTCTTTTGCTGCGACAATGGTCACTGCACTAAAGCACATCTCTGCTGCTGTCTCGCTGCGCTCGGCAGCCGTGCGTGCGGTCGGGTGGCAGCACCGCTCGGATACGTTATCAACGAAGATCGAGTCCTATAGAACTACAAAGCCTAGCCCGCTTGAAGAGATTTACACTGGGGTGATCGGGCCTAGTATTCACCCCAGTGTTAAGGGGGCATTAGTGTCACATCTGCTTGTGTTCCCTCACTGACAACATTCTAACACATGCAACTGCGTTGGAGAATTGGCTCCGCCTCAGCAAACTCGGGTGATCCTGCCATTTTTCTCGCACTCGTCTAAATTGATGGTGCGTTCTCTCTCGCACCCGATCGGAAACAGACGCAAAGTGGGGATCTCATATGCCAGCATGTGATTTCTCATATATTTTGGTTGTTTTAGTCACGATGCCTAATAAGTGCTGATCGAATTCCCTTGTTATTTATTACATTAAAAAATAGGACTCGACGACATGGTCGGCATGGTCAGGCGGGCTGCAAGTTAGCTCTATAGCGAAATTGTTTTATAAGTGGAAAAGCGAGAATAGCGACGTATAAGTGGGTTTTGAGGATTGGGTAAGAGTGCTGGACGCAGAGGAATAATAAGTTTGGTGAATCTGAGCGATCTACGCGTAAGAGAAAGGTTTATTCTGTTGGCGAGTTGAAGAGGTTAGAAGTACAGGAGCGAGATGGAAGATAAAGAGTGTCAGAGCGCAACAGCGCCACGACAGGAGAACGAAGCTAGGTCAGGTGAGCAAACAGCGACGGGTGGTAAAAAAGGACGCGGAATACCTAAGGGAGTGACGAATAAAAAGAACAACACAGCTGAGTCTAAACGGACTCTAGACTTTTTCGTCTTGAGACAAGCCAACGGAGAGCTAGATGTAGGCTGTAACAAAATCAAAATGGGAACCTCAACAGACACACAGTCACAGCAGGATACGGAGGGCCCGGACTTACTCGACAAGAATGACGCGTTTAGAACGAGATGTAAACTGACAGGCTCGCCAACACACAGTCCAACAGCAAAGAGACTGGAGGAGAATAGCGGCGCAAAGGATCATGACGATACAATGCTTGCCCTCGCACAGGGAGGGCAGGTCAGTCCCAGCACCGAAATCGGTGAAACGTCAAATCTGCTCGATCTGAGCATCGGAAACACCACGAAGGAGACACAGCTGGCGATGCCTCCGGCGCTCGAGGAAAATAAAAGAAGGCTTAAGGCAAGTGCTGTAATTCATGACATTCCCGAAGAGGAGGGAGACGGAGCAAAAAACACAGTGGATCTCGTGACGCTGATAAATTTACTTAATGTTTGGAAAAAGGACTTAGAACGCGAGTGGAAAGACAATCTGCGAAAGGAGATTGGCTCAATAGTACGAGAAGTCAGGCAGGAGCTACGCGATAGTAATGAAGGCAGAAAGAAGCTAGAGGGTGAGCTAGTGGAGGCACAGGCAAGGTTGTGGTTAGACAAGACTAAATGGGAGGTTAAATATACTGAACAAGTTGTGAGGGTTAGAAGACTGGAAACAGAAAACTATAACCTCAAAAACGAGTTAAACAGGACCAAAGAACAGTCTCGGCCAAGCAGAGAGACGGAGGATGATTCTGGGCGAATAATTAACACAGATCTTAACGGAAACGACACGTCGAAACGAAGCAGGGAGCCAGCAGCGATCGTAAATGGGTTCGACATTGGGAGAACACACCAGAACAGCACGGTTGAGCAGAGCCAGATCCCTCAAGTAAATGCACGTCACAGGATACAACGTTCGGTGGAGAGGGACAAACACCCGGGGGCACTGACGAGGCCGGAGCTAGACCAAGAACGGACGGAGAGAGAGAAGAGGAGAAGGAACGTCATCGTCTGGAGGATCGACTTCTCGGGGAAAGGAGTCAAATCAGATGCGGAGGAAGCGATTCGCAACCAAACTGGCATCCAGCCAAAAATAGTAAACTGGATGGTCCTACCAAAGGGAGGGGTGTTAATAGAACTGGAGTCCAGGTGGCAGAAAGCCCAAATTATGAAAAGAAACCACAAAAATGGGGAAGACAGGTTTGAAATCCGAGACGACTGCAGCAGAAGAGAGAGAGAGAGAGAGAGAGAGAGAGAGATTCAGTGGTGGATCGAAGATCAAGCGAAAAAGAAAAGATTCATAGGAGAGGAAATCTATACCGGGCACCTGAAATTGTGGGAAGGCGGTGAATGGCACATTTGGAATGACCTAGAGGGAAAACTGATCCCGAATAAAGAACTGAGACGAAGAGAGGTCGCGGAGAAGCAAGACTACCAAGGTGTCAATGGGTTTCCTGGAGAAGAAAGATGAAAACAAGGTTATAGGAGGACTGAATAGAGACTACGGGTGGATGACGAAAGCGGCAGTGAGGCGCAAGAAGCGAGGACGTGCGTCGGGAGGCCAAATCATTGGTTTGAGAAAGAATATAGTCAGAAGAGATGTGATAACTGAGTGGAAGGAAAGTTTGGTAATTCAGGGGGTGAGGCTGGGGGAGAGAGGAGACGGATTTACAATTATAACAATTTACAATAACTGTGGTTTTAAAAACTTGGAAAAAGAACTAGAAGTGGTGACAGAGGCGGCCACTGAAAGAAACGAGGGGATTATTATACTTGGGGATATAAATGCGAGAGTAGGAGAGGAACAAAGAAATGTAGATGAGAGGGATGAATGGGACAACGTAAGGCGGTCAGAAGACAAAATTATAAATAATGAAGGGCGGAAGCTGCTAAACTTCTGTGACAAAAATTGTGAAACGATAATGAATGGTAGAAGCCACGGAGATGAGAAAGGCAATCTGACATTTGTTGGTGATTCGGAAGGATCGGTTATAGACTATGTACTAATCAATGCAGAGAAAGAGGCAATATTAAATGAGCTACGAGTGGAGATTAAAATTGAGTCAGATCATCTTTCCATCTCCGTGAGTCTAGGTAGGAGGTTGAAGCGTGCGGTGGGTACAGGGGGTAAGGGGGAGAAGGAACGGACCAGACGAGAAAACGAGAAAATAATGTGCTGGAAAGACGAGCGTGTTAGAGGCAAAAGATAGATGGGATAGACTGATTAGAATAATGCGGAAAACAGCAGAAAACGTTGGGATGAGTAGAAACCTTGGAAATAATACGCAAGGGGGTAGAAAGTCTTGTGAGGAAATCAGAGAAAAAAGGAAAATAGTATGGGAAAAACTGAAAAAGTTTGTGAGGGAAAAAAGGGAAGAAGGGAGAGAAGAAAGGAAAAATGAACTTAAAAAAGCGAGAGGCGAGTTAAAGCAAATTGAAAAGCAAAAAAATAGAGAAGACTGGGAAGAGAAATGGAGTAAGGTGGAAAGCAGCAAAAATCTAAATGATATGTGGGAAGCAATTAAACCATTCAAACCGAAAAAAGTCAATCTGGGAAAGCAGGTATCAAAAGAGGAATGGTTAAAGCATTTTAAGAATCTCTTAGGCGGAAATGATAACCCTGGAAAGACGCGGACATTAGAAGATGTAAACACACAAGAGAAGGGAAGAGCATTGCAGGTAGAGAGTGAAGAAAGTAAAGAAGCTGGTATAAAAGCTGATTTAGAGAGAATGAACCGGGAAATAGGATGGGAGGAAATGAAAAGAGCCTTAAAAAATATGAAGAATGGTAAAGCGGCAGGAAAGGATGGGGTACCGGTTGAGTTCTTTAAAGAAATGCCAGAAATAGGATTGAGGGAACTCCATGAAATTTTGTAAAGCTTCTGGGGAAACAGCGAGATGGGTAGAGGTGTTATCCGCATATTTGTGCAATATTCAATAAAGTTTAAACTACGTTGTCCCCCTACCTTCACTTGTGAGGAATCGCTCTATAACTATGCTTAGATTTACACTTATAAATATATCTTTAGAATGTAAGATACAACATGTAAAATTGGAATAACAGAAATCTAGATTCACGCCCTTCGATGCGTCGGTGAGTCGTCGGGGCTAGCTTGCTCGCCCCACAGACCCTTGCTCGACCGCCTCCAAGAAAGCACTGACCGGAGGTGGTTTAGCAAGTACGCGGAAACCCCCACCACGCCGCTCTAAGTGCGACCGGGCCCGCGCGCCTTTGGTGCGCCGGCGGGAAATCGGGACTGGCTGGCTGGCTCTGCGAAAGCTTGCTCGACCGCATCCGAGAATCGACTGACCAGGGGTGGTCTGGCAGGTATGCAGAGACCCCACCACGTCGCTCCACCTGCGGCCGATCGCGCGAGCCATTGGTGCGTCGGTGGGACGTCGGGACTAGCCAGCTCGCTCCTTAGGTCCTCGCTCGACCGCTTCCGAGAAAACACTGATCGGGGGTGGTTTGGCGAGTACAAGGAAATCCCCACCACGCCGATTCACCTGGAGCGGTGTGGGCGAGCCATTGGTGCGTTGGTGGGACGTCGGGACTAGCAACCCCACCTACGTTTCCCCGACCAATCACCGACCATCTGCCCCCTATATAAACGGGCGTATAAGCGTCCGTAAGTTATCAGGGGTACAAATTGAAAATGCGGGTTTGATAACAGATGGCGTTACTAACGCTATACGCATCAGGCAGTACTGTGACTATGTTCATGTCAAAGCTACGTCTTATAGCTTTAATTTTCAGTATGTGTCAATTTGTCGCAGTGTCAAATTCATAGTTTTTTTGAGCTCTCAATATGTCGAGTTTCGTGCCAACAAAACAGCATTTGCGGGAAGTTTTAATTTACTTCTTTAATTTGAAGAAAAGTGCTGCTGAAGCACATCGATTGGTCTCCGAGGCTTATCCGAGTCATGTTCCATCGGTTTCAACGTGCGAGAGATGGTTTGTGCGGTTTAGAAGTGGTGATTTTGACGTTGAGGACAAAGAGCGGCCGGGCCAAGTGAAAAAGTTTGAGAATGCTGAATTGGAGGCAATACTCAATGAAGACTCGTGTCAAACTCAACAAGAGCTCGCAGATTCATTGGGAGTGACACAACGAGCCATTTCCCATCGTATAAAAGCCCTCGGAATGATCCAAAAGCAAGGACATTGGGTGCCGTATGAGCTGAAGCCGAGAGACGTCGAGCGCCGTTTTTTTGCATGCGAACTGCTGCTCGAACGGCAAAAACGGAAGGGTTTTTTGCATCGCATTGTCACTGGTGATGAAAAGTGGATCCATTACGATAACCCGAAGCGCAAAAAATCATATGGTTACCCCGGCCATGCATCATCATCGACGGCCAAACCAAATATTCACGGCGCCAAGCTCATGCTCTGTATTTGGTGGGACCAGCTGGGTGTGGTGTATTATGAGCTATTGAAATCGAACGAAACCATCACAGGAGCACTATACCGAACTCAATTGATGCGTTTGAGCCGCGCACTCAAAGAAAAACGGCCACAATACGAGCAAAGACACGACAAAGTAATTTTGCAACATGACAACGCTCGGCCACATGTTGCAGCGCCGGTCAAAACATACCTACAAACGCTGAAATGGGAAGTCTTACCCCACCCGCCGTATAGCCCAGATATTGCTCCTTCCGATTACCACCTTTTCCGATCGATGACACATGGCCTAGCTGACCAGCGCTTCCATTCTTACGAAGAAGCCCAAAAATGGGTCGATGACTGGATAGCAGCCAAGCCGGCCGAATTTTTTCGCGACGGTATCCGTAAATTGCCAGAAAGATGGGAAAAAGTTGTGGCTAGCGATGGACAATACTTTGAATAATTCATTTGTTACCATTTTTTCAGAATAAACGTTCAAAAATAGAAAAAAATCCCGCATTTTCAATTTGTACTCCTGATATATTAATTCATATCCATATTTCATATTCATAATTTATTTTTTACTTTGTATATTTGCTGCATTTTATTCATTTCAGTTATTGCATTTATTTTATTCATTGACATAGTTTTTTAAATTCTGTTTTCTTGTTTCATCTATTTATTTATAAAATTTGTAATGTTTATTATGCCATTAATTTGTTTTAAGTTTGTTTGGCTTATTTTGGGTTTGTTTGTGTTGAGTTTGTATTCGGGTTTGTGTGCGTGTTGCATAAATTCCATTACTAACAAAATATAACCTCTATGTGAAAACTTTTTATTCATTTTATTCATGTTATCTTTGTGTACTTGGTTACACCATTTTTTTTCTTATTTCATTTGAATAATTTACTTTGTTCGCTGTAATCCTTGCATTAATTTCGTTCATTTATTTACTGTATTTATTTTCTTGTTTCTAATCTAATTTCTTTTTATAGCGATAAAAAATACATTTTGTAAAAAATCTGTCAACGAATATTTTTTTACTGCTGTATTAATAATGTTTTTAACAACATTTTTCGTAACTGAATGTCTTTTAAATTATTCAGACTTTAATTTTAATTGTAATTTTTTCCAGAGATTTATCTTGTGGATGTTCATTTGGTTGCAGGGTAGTATTATGAATTGTTATGAATTATTATTGAAAATATATTATAATAATTAATTATTTAAAGGTATGTTCAATTAATTTGGCTATATATTTCTTTAAATAAAAATTATTAAAAATTATAAAAAAGCGGGAAGCACCCTAAGAGAGTAGCAGACATCAACTGAGCGCGCGAGGCTAGTAGGCGGAGGTAATCGATCGGTCGTCAGTAGCGCTGACGTGCGTCCATAAATATCGCTCGGGGCTTTGCGTCAATCGGGTTATAAGCTTTGGAGTTCTATAGGACTCGATCTTCGTTGACGTTACTCACGCGATAGGCAACGATCGCGCGCTCGGAAGGCGGTAGCGTCACTTAACGGCGCGTTTGAATATGAAGCCATTTTGTTTTTCTTTAAGTAGCTTCCGGAACACAGAACGTGCATCATCGTGAACATCCTCGTCATTCCGACTTTAAAAACTAGGACATTCTCAGTGACTATTTGTGAATAACCGAACTCAATTTCATCGATTAAGGTGACGGATTGACAATTTCAACGAATTACCTCAGTGTGCATTCGGTATTACTCAATTAAGTGCATCAACATTTTGTCTCACCTCGTGGCGTGGTTCGCACCTCGTGCATTTCTTTTTGTATTGTGAATAGTGAATATAGACTTTTTTTCATTGTTACACAAGTCTGCTTTATTTTTCCACCTGTCACGAGTCACATCTCATCCTTTGTCAATATATTACAGTTAGCTGTACTCGACCAGCAGAGTGAATCGCAAACAGAAAGCATTCAATACAGAAAATATGGCATTGATGTAACCTTCGTCTCAGGTAAATATATAGGGTGTGGCGATTAGGCTTCAAATTAATTTCAAAAAATAAATCAATAAGAAATTAGAAAAGCGTGCAAATTTGAAATGTACACATAGCTTCCTAGTGATTCTTGCCCACTCACAGATTCTCCTCTACAGATAATGGTTATCTGAATTCTGGGTTCGTCTTAGAGAAAATAGTATTAATATTTTTAATAAAATTTAAAATTTTGTAAAATTGCAAATTTCATAGTATTTAAAGTCCATGATCGATTATCACTAAATTCAAGAGCAAATATCCTTGTCTCCTAGCCAATTTGTATGCCAAAATTTGGTTTTATACATGAAAATTTACGAATGTTGGAGTGAAAACAGATTGTTTTCGAAAAATTACTAAATCTCATATTTTCATAAAATTTGAACGCTCTAATTGATTCTTGAGAAACTGAAGACAACCTTGTGCTCTAGCCCATTCTTGTAGAAAATTTTAGTTCGGTAACTCAAAATTTATGAAAGTTAAAAAGATCACACCCTTTTTTCGAAAAATTTAAACTACCATAACATGAGACATCCATTAGCGATTAGGGCAGAAATTTCAGCAAAACGATGGGGGATGCATCCCGACCCGTGTGCAAAGTTTCAAGAAGTTTGATTAGCCCATTCTCGACATATAGTCAAACCTGGATAAGCAAGAAAACTTAATGAGTGATTGCCAGGTCCCATTACGGTACCTGGCAATTCACATACACTATGTACAAACACACGGATATTTTTTTCTAAATATCGAGTTTCGATGTTTTGGGACTTTTTAAGGACTCTGGCATCGAAATCTTGAAAACAAAATTTTCACAAGAATTCTCTACGAAGAAGCAAAAATGAAAAAATAGGTAACCAGTTTTAATACCAGCTGCAGTATATTACATGACCTAAGGCAATAAACCTCTTTCCCTTCCCTTTTTTATCAAAGATAGTTTATATTTAAGACATAAGCAAATCAGGTACATGTGATGGATAACTAAAGATATCAGAACCTAATTTGCTTCAGTTTCAAATATTAGAAGACTAACGAAATAATAAATCTGTAATTTTGTGACTCAGAGTCATACGGCTTTAACAGCGTCTTTTGCCCTGCAGGCAGTTAGAAGTGAACTTGCTATAAAAACTTAGAATAAGAACTTGCAATAACAAAATGTTGTGAAATAAATTGAGAATATCCAAATCACATTTTGTCAAGTGCAAGTAGTTAATTTATTCTGTATGGTAGAAATTTATATATATAGTGTTAACACAAGTTACGTACCGAGAACTTTTTGTTTGATAAATTTCAGACATAAATTCAATAGAGCATTTTCAATCTCATTTTGTAAGCATTGTCATACATTACACTAGGTGCGCAAATCAAGAATCATGGAATAGGGACTGTGTAATAATTTCAAGCCATAGTTATAAAACGATCATCAAGTCAAAATCTAAACAAGAAAATAATGAAAAGAAAAGAGGGAGAGCTTCATTGCCAGTATTGCAAAAGGGTTCGAAAAATAATTCTTTTACCACTTCCAGGGATGGGCAGCATTCAAATGAAAATTACAAACAGAAAAAACAAAAATTACAAAAACAAACAGTGTTCAAAAGCACAATTAAAATACTTTTTCAAATGATTTTCCACTCAAGAAAGCATTTGAAAGCTTGACAACAATTTTTTTTGAATGGCAAATCATTTGAATTTTATTTTTCACTTGAATAGTGCCCGTCCTCGCTCCATCACAACCCATAAAATCATTCAGAGAGCGAATTTAATTGTTTTAACAACTGTACTATAAAATAATGCCTTATGAATGAGAAAAACGATGCACTCCGATAACCTATATGCAAAGAAAAGTTTCATACCTGTGTGAAAGGATCCATCGTGCCAGGACGTGTGTTTGAGGATTTTTCTTTCAATGAGCTCTTTGTTTACCACTAACGAACTAATTATTCCTTGTCCTTCGAGATGTTCGTTCAGCACTTGATAAGACCAGTCAGTGAGAAAAGGGGCCGAGAAAAATTAGAACACTTCACGTGAGACACACCTAACGAATGTATGTGATGTCACCATTGACCGTTGAGTTTAAATAAACCACGTTAGTGCGACGCTAGGGGATAGTTTGCCGAAGGATCGTCTATGACAACATTTGCCGTTTCACTGTACTTCGATATATAGAAACAAATATTTCACACGATTTCTCGTACATCGGAGTCTTCAAGAGCAATAGTATCCTCAATAGCATTCAATTGTTTTTCTCTCACTTGTCAGTCTAATCGGTTACAAAACAATTTCAATGTCAAAACTTTCGAGTCTGTCGCGTACTCCGATTATTTGTGTAGCTCAGGATGACGCCGCTAACCGAAAAACGTTTTTGCGTCACCAACGAAGTCAGACTTCCGTAGAAGTGTAGTTCCTAGTTCATATGCTTCGCTTCAACACAAATTTTATCCTGCAAAAGCTGCCGCTTGGCGACGCTTCGCTCGGTAAACCACGAGAGTAGGGACGGGGTCTGCCCCTAGTGAGCGGTCTTACAAAGGGACCTCCAGGTACCTGGAACACCGATTCGGACCAAATTTTTTTTACTGGTAGGTTGCATCCAGGGGTGCAATAGGTGCAAGTAATAGGATGCGCTTCTTTGTCGTTTTCGAGATATAAAATATTTAAAATTTCTGAGCGTCCATATACTCTCTGCGTTAAGTTATATTCAACAGGAGCGCGTAGCGTAGTCGGCAACGTCTCCGCTTCGTAAGCGCTAGATCGCCGGATCGAATCCTGGCGCAGACCTTTTTTTTTAAAATATTATTATTATTATTATTATTATTATTAAATCATTTCTACGGCAACTACTATGCCATTATATTAATATTTCAGTAAAGGAATGAATAAATATTTTTTATTGTGGATCATTTTGGTGTTATAAGGAAAAACGAGCATCTTTTTTTATTTATTTATTTTTTGGTTGAAAGGTAGAAAAAGAATTGTGACAAATGGATACACGAGTTTAAAAGAATAACCAATCTTTTTATTAACTTTTCATTGGTTATCGCAACTACAAGAACTAGGGTACTGATCATAAAAACATGGAAAACAATAATTATTTCGGCATCGGGCACACGTAATAAGTGCCGAGTTTCCGCATCCGCAAGGATTTTTCAAGACGTCAATCGCGAAGCAAACCTCGTTAATGTTTGGGAAAGATCTCCTGTCGTCATATAATTTGGCAGCAAACCAAGCGTATCGTAACATGTCGCAAAATATGTCTGGAGCGGTCAGACGAATCCATTATTACATGACAAGATTTTTACCGATGAGCATTTATTACGTGCGCCCGATGCCGAAATCATCATTGTTTTCCATGTTTTTATGATCAGTACCACCCTAATTCTTGTAGTTGCGATAACCAATGAAAAGTTAATAAAAAAATTGGTTATTCTTTTAAACTCGTGTATCCATTTGTCACAATTCTTTCCTTACCTTTCAACCAAAAAATACATAAATAAAAAAGGCTGCTCGTTTTTCCTTATCACACCAAAATGATCCACAATAAAGAATATTTATTCATTGCTTTACGGAAATATTAATATAATCGTATAGTAGTTGCCGTAGAAATGATTTAATAATAATAATAATAATAATATTTTTTTTCAAAGTTCGCGCCGGGTTTCGTCCGGCGATCCAGTGCTTACGAAGCGGAGACGTTGCCGACTACGCTACGCGCTCTTGTTGACTATGATTTAATACAGAGAGTATATAGAGAGTATATGGACGCTCGAAAATTGTTAATATTTTATATCTCGAAAACGGCTGAGAAGCGCATCCTATTACTTGCACCTATTGCACTCCTGGGTGCAACCTACCTTTAAAAAAATTTGGTCCGAATCGGTGTTCCACGTACCTGGAGGTTCCCTTGTTAGTAAGATAGGAAATCCTAAATCTCTCTCTCTGTTATACCTCTTTTTATCCATGGCAACGCAGTCGGCTAGCATCGTTGCCTATGACCATGTTTCCATCGGTGGTTGGAATCTGGTCAGAGTCGGCTTGTCTGTTTCGACCGTACCAGATTTATACTAGGATTGCGACATGGTTGCGACAAGGTTGTACGTTACCAAGCGCAGAAAATTAGGTCCATAGCAGTACCTGACATATTAAGGTCATGTTTACCGCAGAACGTTGCAAAAAAACATGGACCCAAAGCGATCATGTTAATTTTACAGTGTCAAAGTAATATGCAAAAACTATAAGTATCAACGGGTATGAACACGTCACAACAGGATTTGTTTATCGCGTTCGCAACTCTGCAGTTGTTACGTCCTGACGTAACGTCGCATTTATTTTTTTAATTTTATTTCGATTACGTTAAAGTTCTTCTGTTTTAGTTTCGCTACAGTAAAAGTAACCTCTCACATTTTTCTTTTATTCTCGAACTTCTTAAGAGGAGAGGAGAGCGATCTTAGCTACGGAGATCGGAACAGGGTGAAGATGCGGCCCTACCGACCGTCTCCCGGGAAGAATTAATCTTGTAAAGATGGAATTTTTCGGCGCTCCCGGTCAAAAGGCAAACTTTCAAACCATGGGATCTACTGCGTAGACCCGGTTATCGACTGCCATTTATGGATCTATGATTCAGCGCGGCCTTACCCTCAATCCTAGACCAGGGGTTCGGCTAGTCGCCGTCGGGGCGTTGTTGGTCATAAGGGAGCGGTTGGAGGGAACGCTATCACGTGACCAAGCGACCGCACCCTTTCTTCTCGCTCTTGCTTGAAGTCTTCTCTCTCTCTCTCTCTCTTTACAAAGATGATGAAATCACGAACGATTATTAAGCGAAACAATTAACAAAAGCAGATGAACTGTTGATTTAAACGAAAGAGTTATGACTATTAAAATGTTCACACGAATACTGTAGATAAAATATCAGCAGCAAAAAGAACAATTATGCTTCCATATGGAAACTACCCATGGCTGTCACTCGAAAACGAGTACAACCCACATCGAATCAATGAGCTTACCAAGTATAGTCGGGTAATAGAAGAAAGATCAGTACATCAGGATTAATTCCCCTTTTCTGTTGGGATTACATTAATATGTCTCTCGTAAAATATTGGAATTTATAGTAAAAATACCATCATAAATATATATAACATGTTATGCCTATATATTAACATGTCTCTCGTAAAATATTGGAATTTATAGTAAAAATACCATCATAAATATATAGAACATGTTATGCCTATATAGAAAGGATAAAGAAAATATTAGGATTAATTTATGGTAAAATAGCGAAAAACAGACAGAAAAACGAGAAAGAGATGAGACTAAAATTGAGTTGCAATGAAGCTTCTGCTGCAGGAAAGCGAGGCTGGCCGACTCTCCGCGCAACGAAAACGCCTTGCGCGAGGTCTGAACAGCGATCTAGCAGACTTGCGTACGAACGAAATGTACGAGTAACCAAGTTAGGCGAGTCGTTCTCAAGTAAAATCCTTCTCTCTCTCTCTCTCTCTCGCTCTCGTTTCTATAGTACGAGAATAATCGTCTAACTAGCAAATTATTTAAGAAAACTTATTAACTATAAGAAATCTAACGTCTAACTAACAAATTATTTAAGAAAACTCATTAGCTATAACTAGAGTAATCACTAATTTAACGAATAACCAATGATGTTTGGAATAAGCCATAACTCAACGAAACCATTTATACTAATAAGAGATTAACGCAGAAATCAGGTTGCATACGTCAAAGTTAACTACAGAAGCTGTGACAAAATTATTATTAGTGGTTTCATGTGAAGGATTTATTTAAGTTCCGTAAAAACGCTGAAAAACTAAGCCATTACCATAGACACATCTACAGAGAAGAGAGCATAAGGATATTACCTAAACTAGGAAATTCTATTGAAAGTAGGCCAGGAAGCGGGGTGGTAAAAATCGCCTCATTTTCAGGGGAAAAACGCTTCGAACGCGTTCCCTCACCTAATCGCGTGGTCCTCTGTGTAGCACATCGCGCGGACAAATCACAGCGCGCCATACCGATGCACTTGCATAGATCTATGGCTCTGCATGTCGAGAAGCTACTCTGCGGAGTAAGGGGAATAAATACGTGTATGGTCGAGATAGACCACGGGGAAATTCTTATAATCAGGATAGGGTTTTATCCCTTCTCTTCTTTTACGCGCTTGACGACAAGAATTTTCGACGCTCAGGAGCCCTATAAAAGGCCGCGAAAATCGGCCGGCGACACAGTTTCACGGGGAGTCAACTTCGACACTTTTTTCACGGGGAGTCAAGTAATACAGTTTCACGGGGGGGGGGGGGGGGGTCAACTAGAGGACTAATCACTAGCCTGGCAGTCAATAAGTCGCCGGCAGTGAATTAGAATTTTTCCAAGGCAGCAAGTAGTACTGTTTGCCGGGAAATAAAGTAGTACAGAACGATAATTTTTCACCACGGCTTAATTTTCACAAAGTATAGTTTCAAGTAGTACAGAGTAAGAGTACAGTACTTATAATTATTAACGCTTGTAAAATCGGGAATATTGAACGTGCAACATTCAACTACTCATGTAGTTTATTTCAATAAATAATTATTAATACGCACCAACGCCTACGTTCGATTTTTAGTCTGTCTGACTACACTAATCTACGCCCAACCAACGTTCAACAGTAAGAACCCCAGCAACAAACAACCGTAGGTATAATTTTCAATTACCAATTAAAGTGAAACCTTGCTCCGCGTGAAATTGTCATTCAAGTCCCTCCCCATTATTCGTGAAGTGATTATCCCCAACCAAGAACAAAACGCACTCCAGCCCTATCCCGAGTAATTTTCCGCGAGGTTAGACTCAAAAACGGGCTTGCGTCTTCGGTATTTTCTCGTCGGGTGTGGTAAAGGGAGAATTTATTCTCCTTGACCAGAGCACGGAAAAGATACACCGAAACGTGAAATCTATGTTAAATTCGTGGGTTCGTAAGATAGGCCGCGATTTTGACGTAACACAGTAACCGAACTCGTCTTGTATCATTTCACCGCACCTCATTCCTACCCAACCATAACATTTTTCGTGGTCGGGTTCAGGGGGTCGATTGTGTAACTCTGTCGAAAATTTTCACTTCTCGCACTTTCATTTCACGTAAAAAAATTCGTGCGATTGTCTATGGATATGTGGCGACGCGTAGTTAACGTCACACCCTACCTACCGACAGGGCAGTCTAAATGCCCGATACACGTTACGCCGATTCAGGCAGTGTGATGCATAGACAATATTTAGGTAGTTGGTAAAACACCCGTTTATAGAGAACTGTTTCCTACTACTTCCGTTTTCCGTTAGAGAGGTTAAGGCCACGCGATAAGCGTACTGCGAAAAGATTTATGTATCCAAGCAATCTTAAATAAAGTGCGACGAATTACGATCGACCAGCGAAGTCTGGACAAGTCCTGTGTTGGGCAATCCTTTCCCCATAGATAGGGTGAAAAAGCGACATCTCTATGCTCACGGGAGCACTATTCGCACGAAATTAATCATTTTGTCGAAAGTTTTATGCGTATGCGTTTCTCGTCTAGTATATATTATTTCCAAGGACTAAACTCGGCGAGCAGACAAGAGTATAAGTTTATATATGTGGTAAAAAGGAAGGTTAAATACGAAATAATGAATGTGATCGAGAAACAGAAGGAGATATTATTAGCATTTATGTCCAAATATCCAGATTTTTGACGAGGTCGTTTAAGATATAATAGTGAGAACAAACGAAAAATGGTAAGTACTCTATTTCTTATAAATGTTATGTTTTTGGTAAGTGTTTATGTATTGCACATATATTTTTTACAGAGTTTTTAAAGTTACTTTATAAAAGTAACTCGTTACAATTACCAGAGAAAAAAAAATGTAACTGTAACTATGTTACAAGTAACTTGTTACAATTACCGGAGAAAAAAAAAGTAACTGTAACTATGTTACACGTAACTCGTTACTTAACAACCTGATGTTTTATTATCCTAATAAATTTATGTCTCTGTATATATACACGCACATATATATATTATATAAATGTTCCAGGATGAACTTTGGGAAGAATTAGCGTTTCGATGTATTTCTGGATTTAGGTGGCATATTAGGTATTAGTTCTGCTATCAATTGCATGGTGGCTTCTTTCGATAATCTAAAATAAGAAAAAACTAATACATATATGATGTCGTTTTATGCCCAGTCAGCACAAACTCTAAAAATGACGCATAAGATAACTTTACGATAACTTTTAGTTAACTTTATGACACGTCTGAAAGATGTTTCATAAATGATGACTATATAAAAGGCATCTTAAAGTTATTTTATACGTCATATTATTTTTTTAGAGCTCGTGCTGACTGGGTGCATTTACATTACATAATATAATTACATAAAGAAATAGAAGATAACCAGAAATAGAGTAAGAGAGAATCATTTTCATATATTATAAGTAAATTACAATAAATAAAATATGTCATAAATATGTGTAATAAATGTGTATTATAAAATATGTTAATAACAAATACATACCTATATAATTTTTTAAATGCAGTTTCCTCGAGGTCTGGTGGATCTTGAGTGTCTCTTAATCTTCTCCTTATAATATTCTAATTTTGTTGTCTTTTTCTAACTTCATTTTCTTCATCGCAATGTATTAATAAAATAAGATATTCCATTTCTATTTTTTTACTGTGATCTAAATGTGTTGAACAAATACACAAATTCCCCTAACATTTTCAGCAACGTAATCTGAAAAATACTGGCTTCAGATGTTAGACATCAACGTAAGTTGTGCTAAATGACAGTATAAGACACAAAATTTCTTGTCGAACGATCTCACGCGAAATATTTCGTACTTTCACTATAGTGAAATTTACACAATCATGCGAATGCTCACTTTTGTCATTTTCGCTAGGTTTTGCGATACACAATCACCCCCCAGGTTCGGGATCGGTATTTCCACCGCAGGAGTCCTCATACCAACCCGACCCTAATCCGACTCTGACTCGATTCCAACACCGATGGGAACATGGTCATTGACTACGTTACACGGCACCACTATTCCGGTTTTGTTATATCGGGTGTAGTAAAACCAGTTTAAGCCTGAGTGTCTACACGAATGGGAATATTCTACACACCGGCATTGTTATTCTGATTTGAAAAACGCTTATTGGGCGAAGGCTCACCAACAAAAAAATCGTGAACTTCACTAAGTAGCTATTATTTTCTTACACTCCGCCTTCATTCCATAGCCTCATCTTTGTGATACAAATCGTGAATAGTTTAAATAAAAAGTGATGTTAACACAGTCAAAATGTGGAAGTTAAATTTGGAAACAATAAAGACGCAGAAAGTTGATTAATGGCAGAATTACAGTTATTGCTTTGCAGTTTTACAGAATTAGTAGAAAAGTCGTCAGTACAACTTTTGGAGTATTATCATCAAGCAGTATCTAGAAGCCGACGAGGCATGGTAGAACACATGCTCAGATATATACTAGCAAAAACTCCAGAAAGTAAATTATTGAATTTCAGGTGCATTCTGCATTTGAGAAGATACAAGAGACTGGATAAAAAATAGAGATACTCAATGGTGGGAAACAATAGTAAATGTTCATTATCAAGAAGAAGGTTAGATTTAAACATTTTGCATGACAAAAAAAACGTTTCAGTGGATCTGTGAACAACTCAGAGAACATTTTTCTCTATATGCAAATTATGTTAAAACATGAGAACCCCTCTCAGTTGAAAAACAAGTTGTAATTGCAATTTGTTATTTATCTAGCTGCTGCGAGTATCGTATGGTAGGCTACACTTTTGGTGTACATAAGTCTACTGTTGTGAAATGTATACACAGAGTTGTCAATACTATTGATAAAATACTTCTGCGAGGCCATCTTTGTATGCCAGATGAAGCAGAATGTGATTACATCGCAGCACAGTTTGAAATGAAATCAAACATTCCACAAATAATTGGAGCAATCGATGGAACACATCGCTATCCACCATTTGACGAATACAGATTTCATCAATAGAAAAGGATGGCCTTTAATGGTTTTTCAAGTCGTAGTAGACGATTCATATAGGTAATTGAAATACACAACTTAGTGCATTGAATCTTAATTCATTAAACAATTTGTTGTTTTTCAGATTTTGGAACGTAAATTGTCAGGCTTCGGGTGCTTGTCATGATGCATCGATATAGAGAAGATTAGACTTATTTGAACACCATGATACGTTAATACTTAAAGTAAGTGTACACACCGCAAGTCAGCTGTATATTAAATATTGATAAAAACCAAAGCAAAGTTGATTACTTCTTTCATCAAACGAAGACCATGAATGGTATGATGATACCATATACGATTATCGGAGATCCTGACTACCCCCTTTTGTCATGGTTGATAAAAGGATATAGAAAATGTAATAGACCCAGCCCTGAGGAATAATCATTCAACGTATATTTAAACTCTGCTACAGTTTGCGTCGAAATTGCTCTTGGTCGGCTAAAGGTACTTTGGAGATGTCTCATGAAGAAGCTTGACATCCATCATTCATTTGTACCAAGTGAGGTTTTAGCATGTTGTATTCTTCATAATATTAATGAAACCAGAAAAGACGCATTTGTACCTGCATGGGAGAATACTGTACGAGAAGCTGCCTCACAATTGTCCCAACCACAACGAAGGCCCAGTGTGGCTCTAGAAAACATGGAAGCTGCCGAAATAAGGCATGTTCTTAAAAACTTTTTAGCAGAAAATTTTCCATTGAGAATACGTTCCGAAGGTAGTTCGTTATTTTCGAATTTCAAACACTTCTAGATTTCTGAAATCTGATTACAGTAATTATCACGAAAAATCGATGTATTCAAGAATAAGTTTAATTGGAAAGGTTTGATGTAGACTTATTACATTCCATATTATTTATTCGCGTTTCTCACGTCAATCGAGGCCTTTACTAATATTTATAAAAACAATTTACATCACTAGTGTATAATTATTTCGACACTGGTGTGTCTTTACGTTAAAATGAACTACTTGTTACTCCAATATCTGCATGGATTCAGAAAATTGCCTGTACCAAGGGCATTGTAGAGGTACTTGAAAAAACTCTCAAGCATACATTGTACTTGTAAAAACTGCATGTTTTCAAATACAAAAACGACTAGAACGTCGAATACAAAAATAACTTTTATTAAGATTATCAAGAACATCTTTTTAGTATAGAGTATAATTTTTATAACATCAATTATTATATCTCCTTTTAAGTATGTCAATAAACTATCAAGGCTATAATAAAGTTGTAATCTGTAATTTAATATAATGAGATCCATGAAGGTTGCAATTTATGGATACTTATATGATGGAAAAATATATATAATATATATATATATGTATACTGTATATACGTATAGTGTATTGTAACGAATTGATTTTCTCCCGCCGATTGAGTTTTTGAAAATGCTGGGGAAGAAACCAAGGCGTACTATTACAGTAAAGAAAAATAAAACTCTAGAGGATTAATCTTGGAATTCGATTTATTTATTCCGGGTTCCACGAGAACAAACTGACTACTGGCTGTTGTCTCTCGTGAGAGAACTTCTATTTAAGAATTATACCTTTGACATGTCACATGTTCAACAATATATTAATCAAAAAGGGCAGGGCGCAAGATAAAAGCAGACTCATACAGCATACTCTACAAATATCGATTCCAGATTGTAGTCACAACTTTAGAGGTAGAATAAGGAATAAAGATTAAGGATTAAATAAAAAGAGAAACATATTACTAAAAAAAAAAAAAAAACAATTTATTTACGTAAAATTATTCATGGCCAGAAAGAATACAATAATTCTTGGAAGCGAGATAAGAGGATTTAGTCAGAGTCATAGAATTTACATGACACGGCGAAATAGGCTCAATCCTGTATTCCCTCACTGCCGAAAAACAGCGGGTCAGCGACCGGCTGGCCTCGCTCGAGCAGTGAGGGGAACGAAGGGGCACGGTGGCAGGGCAACCTGAAACAAAAGAAATTACATGAGCGATGATAAGGAGGGCGGTTAAAACAAGAGAGTGGGAAAGGATGGCAAAAGTATATAAGCCAGCTTCAAACAGAGAGACTCTCTGATTGGTTTTGAACGGTCTACAGAGTTAGAGCTCGCTGGTGCACAAATAGAAAATCTTTTGAAATATCGAAAAATCCATTAAAAATCTAAGGACTTTAACGGGAAAGGGTGTGAGTCGGCCCTACAAAGTGATTAAAACCTTGACAAATAGAGAAACACAGTACAAGTGAGTGGAGGAAATAATATAAAGATTAAGAGCGGACAGTATCAGACCGTGTGAATAAAACAGGAAATATTCTAAAAAACAGACTAAGAAAAGGAAGTTAGTGGCGTTAAAATAAACAATTAGGGTTTAGTTTAGGAGAATTAAGAAAATAGTATAAGAAAGTTTACGTAGAATAATTAGCAATAAGTCCGGATAGTTATAAGAAGTATTGTGAACGCAGCGCATCGAGACGTTTAAAAGACTCGGTTGTGGCACCAAGAGGTCTCTAAATCAGAGCCTTGAGAAAGGAAAAAGTGAAATAACACAGAAAAAGAAAGGAGAATAACAAACAACATTCGGAAAAATTATAACATAAGGACAGGGTACGGTAGATTGGAAATTTGTGATAACTCACCGCTTAAAGAAAGGAGAGACTCTTGGAGCAAGATTTTGAAACAGAGCTCGGAAAATTAATTAATAAATAGGATTAGGAGGGCACTAGTGAGCCCGACCCATAGAAATTCGATTTAGAAATTTAGAATAAGTAGTATTAAATAATTAGGCGAGAAACAATTTCAAGAGTTTTGTCAAGCGCGACAGAGGAGAACGACACCACTCAACAGACATAGAGAGGATAAGAGAAAGATATATTAAAAGACCAAACTCACCAAGAGAGAAGAACAACAGGAATGTCCACGTCCAACACTGAAGATTCCTTGAGAGATCCGATAACTAATTGATAAATAATTAAGGGTCCCTGGAAAAATTGCGAGACGGAAACTGTCATCATTCGAAACACAAAGTCTATTATTCGCGAACCGGGATCACTATCACTACTATAAAGCGCACTAGAAATCTCACGGGGACGGCACGACTATAACAAACAAAAAGCCCGAACGCGGAACAACACGAAAAACAAAGTATTTTGACTAATTTACAAGAGAATGCGGACACGGACATAGACCCGGCGTCCATACCAGCTGACCAACGCGCCAGCAACAGCAAATTAAGCCAAGTGGACCGCGCATCAGCAGCCAGGCGAGCGAGAGATCAGGACGGCCAGGCTCGATTCTCCTTAGTTGGGACATCCACCGCTGAGCGCAGGAGTCGGAATCCAATAACACCACGGGTAAAGAAGAGCGTGGAACCTTCAGAAAGATTATACGCCACAAATAAGTTGTACGGTTAAAGGCGCCAAAAAGCCTAACACTGCAGAATTCTCTACAAATTGTTAAATAAATCCTACTTATACCTCCTATAGAAGTCTACAATTAATTATCTAAGTGTTCGAGCCCGAATTCCTCTCCTCAGAAGATTAAAATTTAATGCTAACGTAGAAATACCGTTACAAGATATTGAAATATTTCTAAATAATAGGCTTGTCGGAGACCAATGGCTCTAAATTGTTAGAGAAAAGGGCTCTTCAAATATAAAGTATCGAACATATCACACACACAAATTCACCGTTTAATATAATTACAATTTATCTACAGGGTGTCCGCCGGGAAGGTATACTACTTTGTTTGTTTACAATTTTTGATTAAATGAAAGAGAATGGATCTTATATTGATAAATGTTTTATTTAATGTCGGCAATTATGTATGGAATACAATATCAGATAAATGTCCGCCTCTGTTAGCCTCACAAATGCGAGCCCTTTTGAGCACATTTTTCATTACATTCTCACACATTTCACGCGGTATTTCATTAATTTCATCACGAATATTTTGTTTGAGTTGCTCAAGCGTTTCTGGTTTGTTTGCATAAGCCTTGCTTTTTAGATATCCCCACAAAAAGAAGTCCGGAGCAGTCAAATCAGGCGACCGTGGAGGCCAATCAACATCACCATTTTTTGAAATAACTTGTTGTGGAAAGAGGTCTCGCAGTAATTCCATTGTAATCCTGGCTGTATGCGATGTGGCACCGTCTTGTTGATACCACATGTTAATCAAGCCCAAAGCATGCAGTTGTGGCGTTAAAAAGTTTTCAATCATATCACGATATCGCTCCCCATTCACAGTTACCGTTACGCCGTTTTGATTTTCAAAGAAGTATGGTCCAATGATTCCTCCTGACCAAATTGCACACCAGCCTGTCACTTTTAATGGATGTAAAGGTGACTGATGAATAATTTGAGGGTTTTCCATTGCCCAGAACCGACTATTCTGTTTATTCACATATCCATTTAAATGAAAATGTGCCTCGTCACTCATTATGATTTTTTCATGAAAATCGGGGTTGTCATGGGCGAGCTTTTAACGATTAAAACACGTTGGTTTATCGAATATTTTTCCATAATAAATTTGCCACGTGTCTACTTCACGACTGCCAAATATGAACTGTCAAGACTAACGTTTACCAAAATGGCGGCAAAACAAAGTAGTATACCTTCCCGGCGGACATCCTGTATGTAAGAATATAAAATATTGATATGACAATGAGACTATTCGTGGCTCCAAATACAAACAGGTCACAGACCAAGGCCAAAATTTGGCTTAGGCGGGTTAGTGAAAAACAGTTCATCAATGTTAGAATATAAGTAAAATAAATACATGGTCTCGATTCTTCAGAATATTGACAAATTGAGAGCTTGATCTACATTGTCTTGAGCTAGTCAAGGAGACAGACCATAACATGATTCCCAGTATACGCGTAGATGAAAAAAAATGTTGAGTACTACTTCGGTTCGACAGCTTTCAGTATCGTCTTCAGCATTTTTGCTTGCCCCTCAAGGACATAAGAGCTCGGACGTCGCTGTATATGATTTCGGCATGGAATTCCTTTTAAGTAGGTGTTAAAAATGTCGCTCAACTCGGTGGTATTTCCAACAGAATTATATACCAGCTTTTATGATGGGAAAACCTTCTTTCTCACAATTCCAACGGTCATCATTCTCCGTGCTGGCAGGGTTAGGAGACAGATATCATGATTCTCCGAAATTCCTGTTCCAACGTCCCTCCAGGATGTTTCTTTATCAGCCACGGGGTAGATCTCTCGTAGAATGAGTAGCCCCGTGATATCATGAGCAGCCCATTCGTCGCTCTTCGTGGTAACGAAGAATCAATTCGATAAGATGGTAATATAATAAAACTCGAACAGCTTGGGTATTGCGGCTGACGCGCCGCTTGGCTAGACGACACCAGTAGTACTGACACTCCGTAAACTCCGGTCTCGGGGTTTACCCGCCAAAGCGCACGACTCCCTCCAACGTGTTCATATTGCTACCGCAAGTGTGGCGACTCCTCGCGTCGAAATTCGGCGCGGCGCGAAATACAAAATCCAACTAGGATACGCTACAGTATATTTATATATATTTATGTATTGGTTACAGACTAACGCATAATATAAGCTATCGAAAAGGACGTAAACAACTAGAATAACATATGACTTATGTCTCTGAATAAGGCAGATTAAAAAATGCAAATTTAAGTATATGACGGGTCATTGCTGGGGTCTTCGGAGGCTGCGATAAGAGATGATTTTGTTGCATGACTATTGACATACTTGAGTTCAGTATAATTGTTGGTTGGTTGTTAATCTGAGAAATATTAGAGAAAGATGAAGAATCTTTAGGGTATAGTATGACTGTCGGCTATCGTGAGCAGATGCTGGTCCTTATTAAACGAAAGGGAGGTGGAGTTGGAGGTGAAAAGCTGAAAGGAGGTGGAGGTAAGGACTGTGCACTGAGGGGTCGTAGAATCACACGTATATGTCGTAATTTTATTGCATTGCAACCAAACCGTGCTAGGGGAGAAGTGTACAGTTTTGCACTAGTGGTGATCGACTTGGAGGTAAAGGCACGTAGTATGAATCATTCAAAGCCATCGGAGTTGAACCTCGAATAAAACTTGAATGTGACTGTGAAATGGTTTTTAGCCCATTCAGCAATTGATTTGTTAAATCACCCGAAGTTTTATATGCCTGTCAAGTATTTGTTGTAGCAGTTGTGTTTGAAACTCTCGCTGCTCTTTCATCATATTGCTTAAAAATGTTTGTTGTGTATGCAAAACTTCATTTTGCAATTCTCTGGCGTTTTTTTGGCGATGCTTGCATAGTTATGAATAACATTTTGGAACGATTGTCTTTTCCTTTTCTTCAAAGCACATCTTAAATGCACAGCTCTGCCTTGATGACAATTCGTCTCTGTTGTATCCACACTAGATGTCCTTGGCGAACACAGACTGTCATCTTCTTCAAAACTAACGATGTCATTAGAATCTTCCTGAGATAGCATAAGCGGTTCAGCATCCTTTGAACATCCAGGCTTAACTCTATCTCTTTCATCAAGCAAATATTCGTGCATAATTTTGTCTAAAACAGTAACACCGACAATTCAATAAAATACATAATTAAGTTAATATGTAAAGTATTTAACCTGTTAACCAGGTGTGACGTACTGACACGTCCTAGCAGCGTAATTAAAAAGGGAATTTCCCGGTTAACAGGTTAATATTATAATTGCAAAGTTTATATAGTGATCACTGAAACGTACTGAACGCGTCACCTTCTTTATAATCCAATTCAGTCGAGTCGATTTCTTCCTGGCTGGCTATAAGATGACAACCAAGAAGTTCTTCCATTTGATCGTAGTACAAAAATCAGATCCGACAGGTGTCAGCTCCACTTTTCCCCAATGATTTTTTGTATTGATTGTATTGCGCTACATAAAAAGAAAATCAGTAACTGCGTGATATGCAAATACTGAATAGTTTCAATAGCAAAAATATATATGCTATAGCAAATATATAATAGCAAGTGTATATATATATATTGTAACGGAACGCAACTAGAGCGATCCTCTACAAACCAGAATTAAAAAACTAATCAAACCAACATATCCAACCCACACCAACAAGAACAGAAAACACATCCATAAAAGCTTTGTCACTCGACAATTATCTACTGACAAAACGAGCAAACAAGTGGCGAATAAGCGCCCACCGGATAAGGAAACCAGCGAATCAGGAGTGTCATGAATATGGCTTTTGTTATCAGTTACGGCGTGCCTTGCCATGCACGAGCTTAGTACGGTAGGAACGTGTTCGATGTTAGATGTGTCAGGATACTGCACCTTCAGAGCAGCTTGGATCTCGAACGCAATGGAGAGAGGGAGATAGTAGCGGACGTAGTTTTTAATTGACGCGCACACAGCACAACGTAATATTTATTTGCAAGAATTATCTCAAAGGCGTACACAACGCTGTAACTTTATCAAACGGCGTACTCAATGCAATAACTACATCAATGGCGCACACAGCGCAATAACTTTTACAAACGCGTACACAACGCTACAATGTTAACAAAGTTTACTCGACACGTTGAATCACGGAGCGAACACGACCGCTCTCGTGAGGCGTTGCTATCCGACTGTCCTCTCGGTGTTCGGCGTTCATCCCGCCGGCAGTGGTAAGCGCGGGCTCGCGCATGCGTTGTTCGTTCGCGCCTTGTCGTACTTCCTCGCTCGTTTCCGTCGTATTCGGTCTACGTGCCTGAATATCGACGTTCACGACAGGAGGTACACGCGAGCAAACGCGAGTAACCATCCTAAAAGAAATGGCGTAAACGGTAGGCCCCACCTTAGCACTAAGACCACACTCAAAACAAAGCACGGCACCCGAGGGGACCCCCTCCTGCATGAAGCGAACCAGACAGGAGGCAGGGCGGCTAGCGATACCACGCGCTGCGTCTGCCGGACTCCAGCGCAGTAGCCCCCGCCCCACGCTAAAACGAGCGGACCCGCTCGAAAGACCAAACACCTTACCGTGCAAAGACTAGCGCAGTAGGCCCTACCCCCAATAGACCACACTACTCGAACGGCCCAAGACGCCAAGAACGCCACACAATGGGGAAAAAAGAAAGAAATTGTGGAACCCTCGCGGTTACACAAACCAAAGAGACAAAACAACAGGGTACCGTCACATGAATCTCCGCCACTTACCCCCAATCCTAAACACCTAAACAAAGCCAATCTCTTACCAAAATTAAGGAATAAATTATTCTCAAAGCATCACCTACACCAAGAACCGAACAGAAAACAGAATGTCACCAAAACCAGTGAGGAGGACACAAAAAACTCAAAAAAACGCAAATTTAACAGACAATTAATCTGAAATAATCATAAATTGACTTCCACGTAGAAGGCCAAGACCAACATTTCACGAAAATATCAAAAAAAGCGAATCAACAAAAGAAGAGGTGTCGGTGGGACACCCGGTTGGAATAAACTTCCTTTCACTATATATTATGTATTAAATAAGAGGCACAATTAAATAAATTAACAGCGTTGGAGAGTAATTAAATGAAAAAATAAAATAAATGAAGGAATGGTAATAAAATTGTAATTAATATATTTTTTAGGAATAAACTTTTTATTACTAATTATTGTACAAAAAAATATAAAATAAAAATAAACTTAATCTGTACAGTCAATCGTAGTAATGATTGGTTTGTGATAACTAAAATAGGACACATATTATAATGGAACGCCATTACGGCGATCCGCTACCATAATAAAACCTTAATACCACCCACACATCCAGCCTACACCAAGAGACAAACATCGGCGGGACTAGGACAACATAGCACAAAAGTAGGTACACACGGTCAACCGCAAGTACCCACCCTAAAACAGCATGGCGTCAGACACAGGCCCGACCTAATATAAAAGAAACTACTATCAAAACAAACACAGCTCACAAGAAGCTCGCACGAGTAAGACGAGGGGCAGGCCAAACAGCAAGACCACACACTACAGACCGGACCCCCAGCGTAGTAACCCCCGCCCCACTAGGAAGCAGGCGGAACAACGCGTAACAACAAACGCCTTACCGTACTAAGAAGGCATAGTCAACTTCACCCTTTAAAACAACCACACCACACCAACGCGCTGCGCTGAGAACGCCACGATACGGAGAAACTACAAAAGAATTAGTGGAACTCTTGAAATTCCACAAATTCTCAAGAGTGAACAACAGGAGGATTCCACATGAAACCTCACCACATACCCCCACTCAAGGATCAAATATTAATAACGAAATAAAAACATAAAACAAACCGAAATATCACAAAAAACAATTAACAAATCAAGACTAGGGCAAGCCCTACCCGGATAAACCCTCAAAAGTGAGAACAACATAAAAAGCTAGAAAGAACATCGAAAAAACAGATTATAAAACACCAAATTCGCAATAATTAAACAATCCTAGCAAAATTCGAACCAAAAGTTAGACAAGGAAAAACATATAAAGGATAAGTAAAACCACACATGACGACAATCAGTAAAAAACATTAATCAAACTGTAAAAACTCTCAAGGAAAGTTTGAACCTCCTGCGGGTGGAAATTTAACACAGACCAACAAAATTCAACCTCGCTAGAACCACGGTTCAAACTCAGAAAAAGACAAAGCCCGGCTAGATATAGAAATAACAGTACACCTACACACCACCCCGCACCTCCTTCACCTAGTGATTGAAGGGCGACAAACATAACGTGACCCGCCCCAAAACACCCCCTCGGGGTCTATCCACTAAATTATATAAACAACGACCGGACAAGCCTCAGGGCTCTTGTTGAAAATCTGTTCTTCAAGACGAAGTGCTGCCCGACAGCCATCCTAAATTCATTTTAAATTCAGAATGTAACGAAACAGTGTTCTTTCGATGAATCGATTCCCCTGCATTGCGCTTGGCCGTCGTTTGACCGAACGAAACTATAAACGATAAGAACTAACCGTTTGGGAAATATCATGGTAGTAAAAAGTATTCTTTTGCTCAACTGATTCCCTGGCATTGCGTCCTGGCCGTCAATTGAGTAAACGAATTAATTAGGATACTCTGCGAGGAAAGGGCTCCCCTGCATTGCGCCTTGGCCGCCCCCAATCGCAGCGTTAGGGCACTCTGTCATTAACGTGTCCCCACGCATAGCGCCGTGGCTACATGTCTTCTGCAGAGTGAAGAAGCACGTGTGTCTCCAGGTTAAGGGAGTGGCATCCCAACTTGTTGCACCACGCGCAATCGACTCGTAGGGTGTACCTGCGTGGGTGGGACCACGTCAGGGTCAGCACCAACTACCACCTGCTACGGACGGATACCTCGGCCAATCTCACTAATTAAGATACCAAATTGTAAAGCCCTTGAAGGCGCAATAAGGTAGCTTAATCAAGTGCGACTAAAGGCCTCAGTATCCGGGGTACAGGAAGAGCTAGTTGGTCATAGCTGCGAATCCGGTGTCTTTTGCGAACAGCAAGCTATAGCTAGGGACCCAAACAATAACAAAGACGAGTAAAGATGGGTAGGTAAATTCACATACCCCACCTCACCACACGACACTCGCGTCCCTACTATAAGCTCACCGCGCGACCATTAGCAGGGTGGAGCCTCAAAAGGCAGATCTCGCGAACGGGTATTTCAAAACAATAACATCCCAAATAGCATGTCACCAGCTAGACGTCCGATGATTAAAAACAAGGCGGACTGGTACATCTAACGAAGGTACCAAGGAACATCCCGTATGAGGACTAAGCCCAGCAACTAGGCCACACCTTGCAACATCTAATAGAGACACGCGAAGCCCCGATGGCCATCGGGATTCGGCCAACGATATCGTAAAAATTCGAGAAATACACGAAATCGAAATGACACAATATTCGATACTCGCGCATTAGCAAACGCGATAACCCCTAAATAGATAAATTGAGTGTTGAGCTCCGTAAAGGCGATATCTCATCTCTTTACGAATTGTAGAGTCAAAAACCCGAAATACCGGAAGCAATTCCGCATCCGTAGATTTAAGAAGAAAGCATCTTAGCAAACGCGATAACCCCTAAATAAATAAATTGAGTGTTGAGCTCCATAAAGGCGATATCTCATCTCTTTACGAATTGTAGAGTCAAAACCTGAAGTACCGGAAGCAATTCCGCATACGTAGATTTAAGAAAAGCGCGTCTTAACAAACGCGATTACCTCTAAACAGATAAATTGAGTGTTAAGCTCCGTAAAGGCGAGATCTCATCTCTTTACGAATTATAGAGTCAAACCCGAAACACCGGAAGCAATTCCGCATACGTAGATTTAAGAAAGACTCACGCAAGCGAAAGTTAAAAACCCGTACGAACGATCATATCGTCCTACGAACGTCCTTCCATCCTCTGTCAAAACTAACAAGCAATCAGACAAATACCAAACAATCAAGTGCCTTCAGCTTCATAAAGAAAAAGAAGTACCCCATCAATACAAAGACCAATGATGAAAGGGTAACAAACCGCATGTCCTTCACGGACAAATGCGACGCAACAAAACCTAAACTGAGGTCTCACAAACAAAAACAATAAAAATACTAATAACAACCTAATAGATTGATTGCAAATCCATAAAACCACAGACACTTCAAATCCCATCCATTCCAGAGCACGAACCGGTTTCAAGCAAGCTCCATTCTCCATACGATCTAGGACGATATCGCTCGAAATAAAAATATAAAACTACGCGATTTCACACCGCCGCCGAACAGACGCGCATCGTAGCGAAAAATAAATAGTGACCAAAAATCGCGAAACGTTTTAATATGTTTGCGACTGAATGTTATGTAAGTGTCTCGAAAAATCTGCATCGATAGTGGTATTGTATGTTGTTGTAGGTTCTGCTGGGTCATTGTTAATTCTTAAATCAAATTCATCCAAAAGAAATTGTAACAATGGCTTTGACTTTTAATCAGAAAAGTTGATGTTGAAATCGCCAGCCAAAATGAGTGGAAGTTTATGTAAATTTTTGTTGTAACTGCTAAGCGTTTGAGATACATCTTTAGAATACTCTAACAGTGCTCTATGAATGAATTGTTGAATACCTATTATTTTGTTATTTGGTGATACGTAGATGACTGCCATGATTAAGGTGACACCGTTTTCCATGACACACTCTGCTGCACATAAATCTGCAACACTTGTAGATCTTACGTGCAAGTCCCGAATATTGTTCATTATTACCTCCATATTTGGTGTTCCAACATTAGCCGTATCACTTTTGTTTTGATATATTGCAACTCCACCTGAACGAACAGAATCACGTTTAAAGTGAGTAATACAATTAAAATTTGGTACCTCACATTCCTCTTTATTGTCCAACCACGTCTCGGAGAGTAATAAAATGTCGCTTTTTTGTGTAACAGAGTCATTTAAATTAATCGAATGTTTGGGAAGGCTTTGAACGTTGAGAGTATACAGTGAGATATCTCTTTTATTACCAATGAAATCAATGATGGTTTGCGCTTTCGTTTGTAGTTTATTTAACGACAGCCTCTTGAACTCTTGTAACAAAGATACGGTTGATGAAGCTTGTACTCGATTATGATGAAATCTAAATTTAATTTCATCATCATCAAATGTTACGATGAATAAACCTTCGATGCTTGTTACACGAGAGAGTGCAACATAAACAAGTTGTTGTGGATGTGTTCTGTCATACTCGTAAACAATTTGATCAAAAGTCCCACCTTGTGACTTATGAATGGTCATAGCACAAGCCAAAATTATAGGAGAGTGTTTTCATTTAACAGTATCTTTTTTATCCCTTGTCATAGTAATGTTGGATGTTCGCAATTCAATAGGCACAGCAAGATTACCAACTTTGCTTTGAACAGCTAGTAAAGCAGCTTTTTTTCTTGCTTTTCGACCAACTTTTGGTGAACCACAAAATTGAAGCCAAACTCGGCAAACGATGTTGTCTACATTGAAGTCTATGTGAAGTATAATAGCTTACCAACAGCGCCATTAACTAAGCCATCAGTCCATAAATAACCATACAAAAAAATATCGAACAAATATAAATCATATTTCACAGAGAATATACAGTAGAAAGATAAATAAATTACTTACGCATCTGAATTATGTTTTGCTAGCAAGGTATTTAATTGAATACTTTGATTTTTTAATTTTCTTTTCCGTCGATATTCCTTCATATATTCAGAACGACTTGTAGTCGAGATGCTATAATATCAATATCAAATAAAACAATAAAATAAATTAATTTAAAAAATATTAATAAATATATATCAGTTAATAATGATGATAATCTTTAATAAATAAAATTAATAAGCGGTAAATGTAAATATTTATAATGTGATATGTTACCTTGGAAGATGGTCTGTATTTTGCTGCTGTAATTCAATATTTTGTTTCTTTATTGTTATATCGTGTAATGTTTGTTGTGCATCAGTTGTAGGTTTTTTAATTTCTTCATTAGATCTTTGTCGAAGATGGTCAGTATTTTTCAGCTGTATCTCAATTAGTTTGTTTTTGTTTTTTTTTGTCACGATATTCTTTAGATCTTTGCTTATGCGTTTTAGGTTTTTTAATTTCTTCTAATTTTTCTCTCTCACGACATTCATCAGATCTTTGTTTCATCACTGATGTTTTGTACTCTTATACCCTGTATTTTTTTTCTCTCACGATATTCTTTACATGTTTGCGCATTTGTTTTTTTTATCTTGTAGCTTGTATCTGAGTAGTCGATGCTTTGGTTGATTCGCTATTGAAATAAAATATGTATACGTATTGTAACGTAAATTTGTGCCTCAGCGCACCACGTTACCTATGACTGGTCCAAGTTATTTTTTCCTTCCTTTTTATTTTCTCTTTCGAGATGGGCGCCAGGCGCTTTCGCGCCGGAAGGAAAAAATACAGAGTTGGATGACCAGTCTCAACCCAGGCCAGCTACAGATGTTCAAGGCAGAGTGGGTGGTTCGGACTGTCAAGCCACTAATTAGTCAACTAAGATAAAAAAAATAAAGATAAGATACGAATAAAATCCATTAATTAAAATAAGTCATTAAAATTAAGGACCGCGGACAAATAATAAAACAAGATCAATAAATACGTCAAACGAGAAGGAGGAAGGTAGGCTACTAAATAAATAATAAACAAACAAATAAAATAATTGCAGTAAATAATTTAGACAACAAGAGCAGGTACGGGACTTACAAACTTCTTTATTTCTCCAATAAACCTCAATTTAGAATTTAACTAAGATGTCCCGTAAAATTAATCTCTCCGTTATTAACAATCTTCCCAAATCTAGCCCAGTATCTTAATTTTAATTTTTACTTCAACGGCAGCAGTTATCCCACGCTCTCACTCACTGCCATACACGGCTTATGTCGTATAGCCGATCTCGCCTACTTCTAATTTTCAATAATATTCATCGATACATTTTCGATGCCTGGTAGTCCTTGTTCACCGTCCGCGATACGGCCTATCCCGAGCTAATCCCACATATTTTCCACAAAACCAAAACAACGGGACGTCGAGAGGTCACGTACGCGAAGCGACCCACGGCTGGCTATTACTATTCCGAATAAAATATGCCGTGTAAAAGTCAAACCGCCGGGATTTGTTGCGGTACGTAAGATATCAGATACCGGATAAATAATGTTTAGTAATCCAATAATAATAAAGAATAATTACAATAATAAAATAATTAATGTGAGACTACTATTCTCGATCCGTACCTCGTGGGTTGAATAAAATATATAACCAATAAATAATAAATATATAACCAATAAATAAAAAATAATAACCAATAAATAATAAATAATAAATAATAAATAATAAATAATAAATACAACAGAGAAACGCCGATTAATGCGAACGGTACGCGACGCGGTTTATAACGTGCAAGTCCCTTCAATATCAAGTTCCCAACGGGACGACGTACTAACACGCGCACGAACTTCCAAATCGAGGCGCAAGAAAACTCACATTAACTCATCCGAATCGAAATCTATAATCTGGTCAAAACCGGTGACACGGTCTATTCCGTTCCAATCCCACACATAACCAATCAGCAAATTCAAAACACTCCGGGATAACGGCCTAACGCGCGCACGGTTTAACCGTTAACAAAATTAATGGATTCATGTAATGACTTTTCCCCGGTTTTTATCCACTACACGATCTCGAGGTTACATGCTACCGACGTCGCGGTTCCCGATACAAATTAATACTCTGCACGTGGTGTACGAGAGTTGCCGGGGTGACCAATTTCAGTTAAATTCAGAGTACGTAAGTCTATGAACATAATAATAAACGGAAAGAACGATAAATATTAACAAAAGACCGTAGAAGGGAGAAGAGCTCACCGGGACGATGACGATGCGTTGTTTCTCGAAATCCGGGGAACCTCGAAAGATGTTGGATGATTCCTCCTGATCTTCCTCGAGTTACGAAAGTTGGTCGTTTAGCGTTCTGATGCTGGCTTGAGGAACCACCATCTAGTCCTTGCCTCGATAATAATTTGTGGTACTTCGAAAAATAGAGTGGGACACCGATAGAAAGTACGCTACGTCTGGTTCGCTCAACGGTCACCGGGAAAAAGCCCCGAGGTCCTGCCGGCACGCGTGCCCGTGAACTATGATCCCCACTTAACCCGTTAAACTCGGTTAATTGGGGGAACCGGTGTCGCACGCTGACCGCGACTAGCGCCTCAGCTGGCCGATGTATAAATTAGCGACAGACAATACCAGCGTTGCGTAGTTCAGCAGATGATCCCCTGAGATATATACATTTCCGTGGGCCGACGGCGGCTGAGAATAGAAAGCCGCGTATCCTTTAGTACGTCGAGCGGGATAATGATACATCCCGACCGGGAAAGGTGTGAAATGTCGGTCCAGATAAAAGGCCGAATCCCGAAGCTCTCCTCTTCTTGGTACTCTCCCATCGTCCCTCCGGTCGTATAAATCGCATTATGTATATAAAAAAAAAATAAGACAAGAAAAAAAAAAATAAAGAATAAATAAGACCTGAAAATCACCCCCTACAACCCTGCGGGATCGTGTAGGCATCCGTTGAGCGAGAGGGACGCAGCCTAACTATTCTGCCCCGTCACAGTATATATAAATATATATATGAGGATATAATATGTATATAAATATGTATATGTATATGTGTATTTTGTTGTCTGTTTGTGGAAAATTTATAGTTAATGTATTGATTATTAATTTAATTAAATATCGAGTTTAGTGATTATTGTCTAATTTCAGCTTTTTAACTATAATTCACTGAATTTTCATTGCACACAAATGCGTTTTGTCTTCAATTTGAAGAATATTATGGAAAAAGTAGAAAAACTATATAAAAAATTTTTTTTCCAATGATTTTTCTTCAATGTTTCGAATTTTCTGGTAAATTGACTTTAAATTGACATTTTTCCAACTTTTTTCTACTATTTACTCACATTTATGACTAAATACAGCTTTTGGTAAACAAAAAGTTAAAATTTGGGAAAAGCCACAAAACGGCATAATTACCGTAGATCTAATTATTTTTTTAGGTCTTTACCTATGGGCTTGCCCATCATAAAAAAATATGGAAAAATTTTGTTTTTTATCCAAGAATTTACGGTGAAATTTAAAACCGAAAAAAAAAACGTCCTTTTTGAAAAATCACTATTTTGCTATCTGTGACCAAACAAATGACGAAAAAAATCTAAAAATTTGTGCACAGTGTTTTTTTATATTGCCCTACAACATACAAAAAGGAAAAAAAATACGAGGGAAAAAACAGGTCATTTTCACTAAGAATGCCCCATATAGAGCTTATGACGCGCACGGCTCGTTAAACTTTGAATAGTGAAGATAGGTTAGGACGCGCACGGCTTGGTAAACACATACGCATATACGAATACAGATAACCTAGCAATAACTTATGTTTTAACAAGACTAGTAATATTAAATTTTGTTGACAAAAAACATAACACATCGAAGCTGATTTTAACTAGATTTGTACATGTAGTATTTCTCATTATTGAAGAACAGAGTATAATGCCTGCAGTATAACACTGGTACTTACCTGACTCCATCATCACTATCCTCAACTATCATCACTGAATCGCGTTCACAATTCATTGTTCATTATTTATTAATAACAATAACTACATACGCACACAAGAAAATAACTGACGCGCATGCCGCTTGGCTCTCAAACTACAGTAATATACCTATACATAACGCCCACGCCGCGTGGCTTGTATAGTAGAGTGCCGTACGCAGCTGCCTGTCCCCACTCCGAGCGCTGAGAGAAAGAGAGAGAGAGAGAGAGGCATAGTATAGCCGTAGAACGCTACTGCGGCCCGCCCCTCTCCAAGCGGTGGAGAGAGAGAAAGAGAGAGAGCGTGCTAACGTACTATAGCAAAACTGTCGTGACGTTTTGCTATAGTCCAAATGTTACACTATTCTCGGTCTAGCCCCCATCCTGCCAAGCGTATACCGTGCGATACGGAACTTCGTTCCAACAAATAATAGCAAAAGAAAGTTTGAACCTCCAGCAGGTAGAAACTTAACACTAAGTCGTGGAATTCAACCTCACCAAAACCTCGGTTCAAACCCCAGAAAAACAAAAAACCGGCCAAATATAGAAATTCAAGACATAACGGTACACCTACACACCACCCCGCACCGCCTTCACCCAGTGAGTAAAGTGCGACAAACATCACGTGATCTACCACAAAACACCCGCCAGGGGCCCATCCACTAAACTATATAAATCGCGACAGGACAAGCCTCAGGGCTCTTGTCGAAACTACCTTCTGCAAAATGAAGTGCTGCCCGACAGCACATCCAGATTTTTAAATTAATTATAAGACAGTTTTGGAAAATCATGGTCGAAATTAGTGTTTTTTCGTTCAACTGGTTCCCCCGCATTGCGCTTGGCCGTCAGTTGAGCGAACGAGCTAATTAGAGGTACGTACCCTGTGAGGAGTAAGGCTCCCCTGCACAGCGCTTGGCCGCCTCTACTCACAGCGTTAGGGCACTTTCCACGAACGAGTCCCCACGCACGGCGTCGTGTCTACTCGTCTCTTGGAAAGTGAAAAAGTACGTGTGTCACTAGGTCAAGGAAGTGGCATCCCGACTTGTTGCACCACGCGCGCAAGATTCGTAGGGTGTACCGGCGTGGGTGGGACCACGTCAAGGCCAGCGGCCAACCATCCCCTGTCACGTACTGATACCTCGGCAGATTACGTAATTAAGAGACCGAGTCGCAAGCTCCTTAACGGCACGACAAGGTACCTTAACCCCTTGCCCTACCACGTAAGATTCAACAGCGTGGTCCCAAAACGCAAACCGAACTGCCGAGCCTTCGAGCCATTCCGCGCCTCGGCAGATCTATCTTGTACCAATCGCACACGACTTACGTCGGGTATCGGACCTATTAGAAATACATAATTCGCGAAAACAATAAATCAATAACACTTAAGTCCAATTTCTGGATACATTCTCATTGCACACAATTAGCGTTTTTACAAAAATTAACGAAAATTAATTCCGAATTCCTCACAGCACTATAAACTCAATAAGTGCCTTAAGCACAACATAATTAGAAAATTACCCACCAAAATAAAAAGACCAATGATGAAAGGGCAATGAATCGCATGTCCACCACAGAGATATGCAAATCAATAAAACCCAGACTGAGGTCTCTCAACAAAAACAAAAAGAAATAGAATCAATCATATACACCTTTTAAACAATAGACTCAAGAAAAAACTCCTTCAATCCAGCCCAGAGCACGAATCTGTTTCGAACCATAAATCTTCTCCCCGGTGATATAGGAAACGACCTCGCTCGAAAGAAAATATAAACTACGCGATTTTGCCGCGACAGACTAATATACGCGCATAAACCTCGCACGAAAAGGGATAAAGTGAAGAAGCGCATCGGAAATCGCGAAACGTTTCAATATATATGTGGCGTCCCCGCTACGCCAATCTACACCACAATTTACCGACCAGGTCAATGTACCTACGCAACACACGCAACTACCTTCACCATCCACTACACGGCGTGCATGTACCACGAATGCACCGCTACGCCATTGACGGAAGCAAACCTTACTACCTCGCTCGGAAAACTGAGCAAAACCATCCATTACATCTTCTCGCTAGCTAACGAGAGAGTCAGTCGGCTCTACACGTGTAGCACTCATGGTACTACGCGCTTTGCTTAACAAAAGCTTTTTAATTTCTGTATACGCGTATCTGAATAAATATACCACTATCAATGTCCACGAGTGTCTAACTTAATTTAATATGGATACCAAGTTTCCATATATAAACATGATGTATATATAACTCGCACACTTGCTATACCAACTAAAACCCTTAACCTATTTCTCATTGACCTTTTCTTACTCCCGCGGGACCGCCGCTAAGCATTTCTTTGCAAGAGTGGTCATAGCCGTAGCTCTTCCTCTGATGGTGCCAACGGGCTCTTTCCTCAAGCGTCAGCGGCTATCATCGCCGTCTCTCTTCTTCTCTTCTTTTTTTCTTAGCGCAGTTTCTTCAGCACCGCAGTAGCGAAACTGCTAATCGCTGCCCAGTTTTTTTCCGTCTTCATCATGAGCCCCACCAAGGTATCTGGGGTTGGTGCTTCCGCTGGTACCTCTTCCAGTTCTTCTCTTCTCATCGTGACCAAACCTATACAGATATGCTCTGAAGCAGCCGTAACCTGAGAGCATCTGCGTCAGATAGTAGTTGACTTCCCCGTGTTTGCGGTTCAGCCAACCCTCTACCTGCGGGATTAGACGGTGTGTCCATCTCCCTCACAGATGCATCCAACTTCTGTTGCCAGCGTTGTTGGCTGCGTTTCCCGATTTCGTCTCTGTGCTCGTGTTGGAGCCCTGTCGGTGACCTCCTCTGGTGGTATAGGGATCTTCTCTCTTCGGCCAGGACCTCTATGGGTGGCATTCCCGCGAGTACACATACTTCAACCTCCGACACTGTGCGGAACGCACTGGTAACGCTTACGGCGCTGAGCCGGTAGACCGCTGCCGTCTTCCGTCGGTACCTTTCAGTATTCAGTGCATTACCCCAAATAGCAATACCGTAGGTCAGGACCGAAGTGACCACCGATGCCAGTAGCTTTCTTCTCGTCTGCCTCGGGCCGCCTATGTTTGGCATGAGTCGCGGTAACGCCGCTCTTACCTTTGCCGCCTTGCCAACGACGTACTTCACGTGCTCCTTGAAGCTGAGTCGTGCGTCGATCATCAGACCCAGGTACTTTCTACTCGGTTGCGACGTGATTGTATGATGTCCCACAGTCAGCTCGATCATCTCTATCGCCTTCCTGCTGATGACCAGTACAGCCTCTGTTTTGTGCTCAGCTAGTTTTAGACCAGCTGTATACATCCAGTGCTGGATCTGGTTATATATCTCATCAAACATTCTGTTGGTTTCTTTAAGATATTTCGCAACGATAACCACTCCGACGTCATCGGCAAAAGCGACTATCTCTACTCCTTGTGGCGGTGTTAGTTTTAACAAGCCGTCGTACATTATGTTCCACAGAAGTGGACCGAGCACCGAGCCTTGAGGTACGCCATCAGTGATCTTGTACTCTTGTGGTCCATCTTCTGTGTCATATTTCAGGACTCTGTTGTTCAGATAGCTCCCTATTATCCTTTTCAGGTAGGGTGGAACGTTCAGCCTATCCAGCGCAGAGCAAATGTTACTCCACCTGGCTGTATTAAAAGTGTTTTTAAAGTCAAGGGCGAGCACGAGGCCGTACTTATCCCCCCCCCTTTCCATCTTGTACCTGATATTACTTGGCTCGCTGTATTGACTACGTGACTGATAGCGTCTAGCGTCGATCTCGGCTTACGGAAACCGTACTGGTTGACTGCCAGAGAGTTTCCGATAGCATCTTCTACACGATTGTGTACAATTCGCTCCAGGATTTTTCCTGCGGTGTCCAACATATACAACGGGCGATATGACGATGGATCGTCCGGCGGTTTTTTGCTTTTTGACAGGAGAACAAGTCTCTGCCATTTCCACGGTGCAGGGAATTTTCCTTCCCTGAGGCATGCGTTGTACATTTCTATGAACAATGCAGGTACTTCTTTTACGGCTGCTTTAAGAGCGATATTCGGGATGCCATCCATTCCCGGTGCCTTCTTGTTTCCCACCTTCTTGCACGATCGTAGCAGCTCCTCCAGCGTAACCGGCGGGATAGCTTTGATGTCCTCGACTTCCACCCGGTACTTGAGTTCCTCTTGTTGGGGAAAGAGACTTAACACTATCTTCCTGAGTTGGTCTGGGCAGGTAGGTTGCCTTCGGTAGGTTGCCTTGACTGCCCTTTCAAACAGGTCATGACTACCTTGTAAGACCTGCCGCAAGGATCACCTTCGACTTCACCGAGTAGCTCAATCCAGCTTTGCCTTTTGCTTCACTTGATTGCCTGAGTTAGGCCTGCTCGTGTCGCCTTGTGCTTTGCCTCCAAGGCTTAACGTGACTTCTTACCCCTGGCTCGTTGGGCTAGCCTCCTCGTTCGGTTGGTCTCGCATCGTGGTCTGGCAATCGCAACGTTCTACCAATACACAGGGGGGTGTTGGTTTCCTTCCCGTATTATCGACTAGAACCTTCCCTATATTGGTAGTCTTCGTCGCAACCGAGGCAGGTAGTGTCACCACCGCTGTTAGGGTGCCGCTGTATGCTTTCCGGATAGATTTGACAGCTTGTACATCCACCTAGGCATTCTCGCCGAGGAGGTCCTGGAGGGCTTCGCAGATTTTCTGCTTCGTATTATACTCGACAAAGTCTTTGATTTCGATCGATGTGAGCTGCACCCTGCTTTTTATTGTGGCTTCTTCACCGAGGGCCGTCTCGGTAGCCGTAGAAAACGTGATATAGAGGTGTGGTTCTGGAGGTGGTTCCTCTCCTACTTTCTTCTTCCTCTTAGGCTTGCAGACTTCCGTCGAGGGCGGAGGGCGTTTCTTCTTCTCCTCATTTCCCGGTCGTTGCCGGGTTCGTGGCGTGACCACCTCATCGGTAAAGGTTTTTGGTGTAGTCTCCGTCGAGGCAGCATTTTTTGGCACCGGTACTATACCAACCACCGTCTTGCCTGCTTCTTTCTCGAGCCTGACGACCCGGTTGTACGATGTGCTCATGGAGCTGGTGAGCTTTCGGATTTTGCCGTGGACGCTTGACTTGCCTCTGATGAAGGCCAGGAGGCTAGCGACTTGATTCCCTAGTCTATGGAGCTCTTCTCTCCTCTTCTCTTCCTTTTATTCCCTTGGTACATCGTGCACCGCGGAGACCAGGTGGTTAACTTCCGTGGTACTGCAGTCGTTTGGTGACGTCGTGTGTGTGTGTGTGTGTGTGTGTGTGTGTGTGTGTGTGTGTGTGTGTGTGTGTGTGTGTGTGTGTGTGTGTGTGTGTGTGTGTGTGTGTGTATGTCATCAGCTAAAACTGTTGACAAGAATAGGGGAAGAGACAAGCTTGCTCGATATTCAGTTTGGCAGTAATCGATAAAGACGTTCAGATTTTATAGAATTATGAGTTCTTGTGATTTTTCGAAAAAAAATCTATTTTCTCTATAACGGCAAGAATACTTGGTATCAAATTTGGCGAGAATCAAACGAGGAGTTTAAATGTTATTAAAAGTGTAATGATATGCAATGTAACGGTATTTTCACGTTAACATTGATTTTTTTTAGTCTTCCGAGGGGAAAAATTCGGGCTCGAACACGAAGATAATTAATTATAGACTTCTGTAGGAGGTATAAGTAGGGTTTATTCAATACTTGATGTAAAATTATGCAGTGTTCGGCTTTTTGGCGCCGTTGGCCGTACAATCAATTTGTGACGTAAAATCGCTCTGAAGGTTCCGTGCTCTTCTTTATCTGCGATGATATCGGATTCTCGACTTATGCGCTCCTTGGGTCGGCGGTGAACGTCCCAACTAGGCGTAATCGAGCTCGTCCGTCTCGATCCTCGCCCTCCTGGCTGCTGCTACGCGGTCTACTTGGCTTGATGAGCTGTTGCTAGCGCCTCGGTCAGCTGATACAGACGCCGGGTCTGTGTCCGTGTACACGTTATTTCTTAATTAATCGAAATAATTTGATTTTCGAGTTATTTCGCGTTAGGGCTCTTTGTTTGTTGTATTCGTTCCGTTCCCGTGAATCTCCAGTGTGTTTTTTTTTGGTAATAATGCTCTTAGTTCGCGAGTGATGTTCTTTATGTGGTGAAATATGACAGTGACAGTATCTCTATTTTCCAGTGATTGAAAATATTTATCATTTATTTGACAGATTTCTCCAGCAATCTTCGGTGTTGGACCTGGACGTTCCAGTTATTCTTCTATCTTGGTGAGTTGGTCTTTTATTTGATCTTTTTCTTATTCTTTATGTCTTGTTGAGTGGTGTTATTCTCATCCGACGCGCTTGACAAGGCTAATAAAATTGTTTCTCTCCTAATTATGTTGTAAATCCTGGCTCCTGTGCACGTGATCACGGCGTGACGAGCGACCACGCGAGCAACGGGCGCATGCGTCAGCCCGCGCAGCAACGAGCTGAGGAGAGAAGCGAAGACGCCGACCGGCGTCAGTTAGCAACGCACTGTGAAAAAGCATAGCCGCGTTACACAGGGAGTCACGAAGAGAAGCCGGTTGTGGTTGCGTCGAATACCCAACCGAGTGAGATTATTGCTGCGTGCAAAATACTTAATATAGATTCCAGTGCTGCGTGCCTGGAGGACTTCGCTGAACCAATAATTGCTGTGTGCATAAAGTAACGTGTCTAGAATCGTACTGTAACTCTTAGTGTGTATTACCAAGTACGCGTAGTAGCGTATGTGCGTTCAGTAGACCGCGTGTAGTATCGATTACCGTTGGCGTTGGTTAACGCGTCGAGACGCGCTGTATCATTTAACCGTGTATCTTAATAATAACTACTTGCCGAATATTCACCATTATTAACCTGTATAAATAAATAATCTATTTCCTGTTCAATCGTGCATTCCATCTCTCTCTCTCACTCTCGCATTACTTAGGAATTGGGCTCACGGCAACCGCCACGAGGCGTCCGTTCGGCTTATCCGAGCGTTGGTCGTCAAGGTTGGTCAAGTACAGTCTCGCAGTGATTCGGCATAAAAGCTGGGTTACGACAATTATTTCTTTATTGATCCGAAAATTCTCAAATGACTCTTCCTAGGTCTGGTTAGTTAGTGACCTCCTAATTCCACTTATTAATTAATTTTCCTACTTTTTTATTTATAATTGTACTCCATAAATCTATCCCTACTTGTTGCGTAGACTTATTACATATTTTAAGTCTATCGTACCATGCCTGTGTGTTATAATCTCCTTAAATATTATTTATTCTTCTACCTCCCTTTTCTGTGTTGTACTACTATTTCTTCCACCCTGATTTATCCTCCAACCTCTTGGTGACACTAACAAGTTTTTGTCACATTTGTCGATGCGCTGCGCTAACAATTCTCCTTACAGACTATTCCTACTTATTTCTAATTATCCGATTTGAACTTCCTTATGCTATTTTCTTAAGTCTCCTAACTAAACCCTACTCATCTATTTCAATGCCACCAACTTTCTCTTTTCAATTTGTTTTTTAGAATATTTTCTGTTTTTACACGGTCCGATGCTGTTCGGTATCAATCTTTTTATTGGTTCCTCCACTGACTTTTACTGTATTCTTTTATTTGTCAATCTCCTGATAAGTTTGCTGGGCTAACTCACACCCTTGTTCTATTAAAATTCTTGGATTTACTATGAATTTATGGATATTGCACTATTTTTACTTCAGCATACAAGCGAGTCTGACTGGGTCGACACTTTGAACGTATCAGAAGGCTTCTCTCTGTTCGAAGCTGCCTTATATATCCTCCACAAGCCTTTCCCACTCTCTTATTTTAACTCTTCTTCTAATCATGTCTTATGTAATTTCTTCTTGTTTCAGATGCCCTGCCACCGTGCCCTGCCATTTCCCTCACCGCTCGAGCGAGGTCAGCTGGTCGCTGACCCGCTGTTTTTCGACAGTGAGGGAACATTCCTGATACGTCACGTCTTGCGGTGGCTCACCACAGCTGTGCTTCAGAGAATTTACTGTGACTAATATAATTTAGTATGAATAATTTACTGTGAATAAATTGATTTTTGAGTAAAATGTTTCTCTTTTTATTTAGTCCTTAATTCTTCATTATAGGTGACTCCGTCACATTTGTACCTTATCTGGCCTGGTGCCTGAGAGTAATATTTTCTTTTTAATTTCTATTTTGCAATTATATGATCTTTATTCATCTATACCTCTAGAGTCGTGACTACGTCACAGTAACGTTTTCGCTTTCCCCGTTTCTTTGCTTTTAAAATACTAGATAAAGACGCTAAAACATTATCCAACATTTTACAGGAAATAAAAACCTAGATGGTGATTTACGAAAATATCTTCATTTATTTTATAGGTCAACGAAAGACAATTGACTGCGATCTCCCTTACGAGATCTTCGACCCAACATACTAGTATACATGTTACGCTTACAAAACAATAAGTAAATTTCTTCGTTATTCAATTCAACACTCCAAAACTCGATACATTGATCCCTGTATAGGAAAAACCATAGAGACAAATCCCGTACAACGTACCCCCAAATAATGTCACACTTGCATCACAGCGGTGAACTCCGATCAGGGCCATTTGGCCGAATATAACATATAACCTCGTGAATCGCTTTTTAACCCGATAGTATAAATATAACAGTTATGATTATATAAAATAACAGTACATCCTAATTTAGATTCTGAATTAAATTGACAGATCTGAAGAGCTCCCGAAACAAAGTCAAAATGCTCATCGAAGAACACGACAAAAACAGGGTATCATCCCTGTATTAGAAACACTTGTTCACCGTTAAGCTTGTATAAAATAAAAATACACTCATATTAAATGCTTTCTATAAATAATAATCTCTCACATTGACAGATATTGATAGCTTTCAATTTAAAGTCAACCAGCTCGTCGAAGAGCAAGGCATATCAAGCTTGTTACACAAAAACTTGTTATTCGAGTCGATGGTATAAAATAAAAATACATCCTTATATTATATTCTTCATTGAATTGACAAATATGGATAGATCCAATGACATAGCCAACAAGCTCGTTGAAGATAGGCAAAACAATTTGTCCAGCTTGTGACAGCAAAAAATTGTTATTCGAGTCGCCAGGGTTTCTTAACCAGAGTTCAATAAAGCCTTGAGTGTTTTTGCTTAACGCTCAAGGTTATAAGAGATCACCCGTCTATGTTGAGTGTTCCTGCATAGAGTTCCATGCTTTATTAGATGATAGAAATGTCGCTCACCTGAACGGTTTAAAGGGATAGAATTAGATACTAGAGTTTTACGTCCAGGAAGCAACCTTCCAAACGAAGCCTTAGGTCCGGGTGACCATCGTGCTCTCCTTGGATAGAGATAGATAGAGCGTTGAGGACAGAAAATCCTCCAAAATTCCTCCTTGGACGTTTTTTCACCGGAATTGGTATTAATCTTCCATCAAATGAGCTGCCCCTTGAGAGATGAGAATCCCATCCGTCGAGACTTTTGAATCGATATTTTGGTGAGTCGAGAACCTCTTTCCTTGGTGACAAGGTGCAAATCCTGGTGCACCCATACCGAGTCGCATCAGATAGAAAACTCCATAGAAAAGACTTGAGAGGTTAATACGAATCGATGACTCACTGTCTTGCCGCTTCGCCTCGGGTTCACGTACCCGGGCGCACGACCCGTCAACGAACGACTTCGAACATATACCGCTGAGGTGGCGACCCACCACGTAAAAAGACCGCATGGCGCGAAATATAAAGCAATATGTGATATACTACAGATACTAAGTTTGTTTAATTTTTAATAAAATTTTTTTCTCCACCTTTGGAAATGGAGGTGACAGACAAAGGTGGAAATTAATGAGGAAGTAACGTGCGAGATTCTACTTTGTATCCTCGTTTTAATTCAGTATTTTATACCATAGGATTACGCTCCCTAAAACTATATAAAGGGTGGTTAAATTTTAAGGGCCGATGTTGATTTTGAATAAAACACAAATTATTTAGGAAATTATTGTCAATTCTTTTTATTATGATAATATGGTATGGTTCAATTATGTATGGAACAAAATATCGGCCAAATGGCCGCCGCGACCTCGGCGGCACACCTCCATCCGATGGTCCAAATTTTCGATGACGCTTAGGCATAATTGAGGTTCTATGCCGTTAATGTGCCGAATTATCTCATCCTTTAGCTCTTGAATTGTTGCTGGCTTATCGACGTACACCTTTTCTTTCAAATAACCCCAAAGAAAGAAGTCCAACGGTGTCAAATCACATGACCTTGGCGGCCAATTGACATCGCCACCACGTGAGATAACACGGCCATTGAATTTGTCGCGCAAAAGAGCCATTGTTTCGTTAACTGTGTGGCAAGTGGCACCGTCCTGTTGAAACCACATATCGCCCACATCCATATCTTCCAATTCGGGCCATAAAAAGTTCGTTATCATCTCACGATAGCGAACACCATTCACAGTAACTGCCTGACCGGCCTCATTTTGGAAAAAATACGGCCCGATGATGCCGCCAGCCCATAAACCGCACCAAACAGTCACTCTTTGTGGGTGCATTGGTTTTTCGACAATCACTCTTGGATTATGATTCGCCCAAATGCGGCAATTCTGCTTATTGACGAATCCACTGAGGTGAAAATGTGCCTCATCACTGAAGATGATTTTCTTCGAAAATTGATCATCCACTGTTGCCATTTCTTGCCACCATTCTGACCATTGACGACGTTTGGAATGGTCAAGAGGCTTCAGTTCTTGAGTCAATTGCACCTTATAAGCGTGTAAATGCAAGTCTTTATGCATAATGTTCATCAACGACGAGCGTGAGAGGTGCAATTGTTGGGCACGACGACGAGTTGAGGTGGACGGCTCTTCAGCCACACTATCGCGAACAGCAGCAATATTTTCTGCAGTACGAGCTGTACGAGCATGCACTGGTGTTTTAATATCTCCTACAGACCCGGTTTGCTCAAATTTTCGCACGATTTTTCCGATTGTACGCACATTTGGACGATTAAATTGACCGAAAAAATCACGAAGTGCACGATATGCATTTTGATTTGAACGCCCATTTTCATAATAAGCCTGAATAACTTTAACGCGTTGCTCGATTGTGTATCTTTCCATGGTTAAATTTGAGTTAGTCTGAAATTGAGAAATGTCAAATGAAATGCAGAAAAAAACTTGACGTTTAGGTGTGGTTCACATTCAACATCGGCCCTTAAAATTTAACCACCCTTTATATTCTTAAAGCCGGAAAAATTCTTTTTTCCCCTGGAGAGAAAAATAAAAGAATAGGCCGGGGATCGAACTGGGACGGCTTAATTCGCGGTAAAAAAAAACAGCGCCTCAGCCCGCTCGACCATTACACAATGCTATCTATATTGTATCAAAGTATCTGAAAAATGATGAGTCTGCTTGGTTTGGACACATCGCGAGCTCGGTTATTTGATTTTTTATTATACTATCATACTATTAAATAACAGTCCTATTGATAACTCATCCACGCTTATTTGGTGAAACATGACCACCGTAAATATTAGCATTACGGATGCATCGGTGTGAGGGAGAATGGTAGACTACCCCGCCAGCCTCCCGCTCAAGCATTGCTCTGACGTTACACCGTTAGTGCGAGAGTGAATGCGTGGTAGCCTGTTAGGCATGTGTACAGGAGACACGTCAGAAAAGGGGCGTGCGAGGATATTCTTTCTGTGTGTGTCACATCGATACATCGCCTCGCAGTCCTTAGGCGGAAATCGGAACTACTTTTTCTCTGCCAAATCTTAACATGGGCCTTGTGCTTCCATGTAAAGCTCTGTTTGCTGTCTCTACTAGACCTCTTTGGTCCTGTGCTTCCATGGTCTCCCATCTCTGCATAGACTTATACTCATAGACCGAGCGTCCTTATGGGCGCGCTGAAGACAACACTGAAGGATAGAGATATGGCCAGTGACAGGCCTTCTCTCTCGTTCCGTGGTAAAAGAGGGGGAAGGATAATTACTTACGTATGAATAGAAACGTCCTGATTTCTGCCATATTCCACCTTACATATGCAACAATTTCTCACCATTTTAAAAATTCTATTACAATCATTCATGTCTGTTTATATCACGTTAATGCGATTTAGGTTAGGGTTCATAAGACGTTACAAAACCGCACCGTAAACGTATACTCTTCTCTTCTCCTTTTCCCCTTATTCCACACCAACGCGCCTGTTAGACAGAGAGAGATACCCTCACTTTCACTATTGCTCTCTCGTTTCAGTGTAGTCTTCAGCGCCTCTCGCAGTTCGCTCGATCTATGAGTATAAGTCTATGATTCTCTGATTAAGCCTAAGGATTTAAACAAAAGTTTTTGTTATATATTCCCATCGTTGAACCATGGCATTGATTGTATTAAACAACTTGCTGTCCTGGACGCGAATGTCTCTGAAATCTCTACCACAACGTGAATACACAATATAATATATTTTCTAAACAACGAGATTCTACAATTATGTAATACTGATATATTATCAATTTTAGGTTATGTTTCTATCGCACCGTCTTTGCGGTACAGTAGTCAATCCTCTGCGGAAAGCACCGAGGAATCTCGACGTATGTATTGGCACTTTTAGGCAATCTGCTAGCAGATATAGTTCTAATAACATTTCATAATGACATTGCAGCAACCATTTGTAAGACTAACCAGGGTACTCTGGTTCGTCTGAAGGATTTTGGTCGCTACATAATGGAATGCTTGCCAAAGTATGTCCAGAAGGTGCAGATCGCAGCTGGGGATGAACTTGAACTTTTGGTCTCTCCTAATGGAATAATTCCTACATTGACCTTTCTTAAGGATCATCACAATGCTCAGTTTACTAGCTTAGCAGATGTTACAGCTGTTGATGTACCCAGCAGACTATACAGATTTGAGGTTCGTCAACAGCAATTATGGTTATAATTATTACAGTTTACAGAACAACAGTGCTTTGATCTACAGATTGTCCTACTAACAGAAGTGGCAGAATTGTGTTTCTTTAAAATTATTGCATTAATTTGCTGACATTAGTCAATAGATTTTTGATAATACAATAGCATTTTGTAAATGTGATGACATTTGCGGTACCCGTTGCATGTAAATATTAATTTACCTATATTTGACGCAATGTGCAGTAACTGTTGCTTTTGTTATCTTTACATGTTGTAAGAGTATCTTACAACATGTAAAGAAGGTCTAATATTTCAATTCTGTGAAACACACAAACTCAGTCACTGCGAGTAAACTGGAGATCAGCTGTACCAGCACAGGTTTGTCTGCAGTTTTTCTGAATTCATAAGCGAATATGGTGCAGTATGTGATACTGTGTTGTTTTGTTTCTCCCTGTGGGTGCTGTAAAGAGTTTCATATGGGACGTTTTTTAAGACAACTTATGATGCAGCAAATCTTGAACGTGTCAACTGTAGAAGGGTGACACTAAATATTAGACTGCATCCACATTTAACATATGAGAATTCAGCTGGAATTCTTCAAATATAGACCCTGTTTTTTGTATAGAGGGTATCGAACCTGCCAATACGAAAAGCCAATAATTGTGCTTTGTTGGCAGGAACATTTTTTCGAGATTTTAATGTTAGAAACTGGGACACATGGGTGCCTGGCAGCAGTAGGGCTTGAGAAAGACTGTACACTCCCCACTAGCACAGCATAACATGGCAGACAGCTGTTGTCTACCTGGGCAGGCTAGGGCATGGATGGTTATACGTCACTTAACTATTAATGAATTGTAGTCAATGGGATAAATTATAGTGCGTTTTGTGTATTTAGATCTACATAATATTTATGCAATATAATGAAGAGCTGAGATTACACTCGTAAAAGGTGTACACAGTTGTTTGTATGTGTAGATGTTACACCAGGTACATGCATGTCTAAATCTCCAAATCCAAACAAAACAGTACTTCCTGCAAGGATGCCCACAGACATTTTGAAATTTCCACAAACATTCTGTGGGTCAGGACGAATAAAACGGCCTATGGCTCATTTCGGTGATCTGTTGATAACAAAAAAAAATTGCAAACTTGTCTTCGTATAGGAGTGTAACTTATGTAATGGATTTATATAAAAATTAAAAAAATATGAATAAAGGTCATCACTAAGATCAAATGTAGTTCGTTCAATTTGTCTGTGTTACCAGACTATTCGTGTAAATTCACAAGGACCTGAGATTATTTGTGTGAAAGATATGCATGTAATCTCGTAGCAGTTCTTGGCATAACTGTCGCACGCATATCCAGGATCTTGGAACTCAATAGCAGTTCCAGACTCATGCCCACAGAAAGTTGTAAATTTACACAAACGTTCTATGAGACGACCTATGTTTTATTTCATTGACGGCCTCTATTTATTTCTAAGTTATTGGTTCATCTAGTATACGAGCTACGCTTTGTACACAGACAAGTTTAGTTTTTTTTTGTTAGTTAGGAAGGTCAATGAAATCAAGCATAGACCATTTTATTCATCTTGAACCCACAGAATGTTTGTGTAAATCTACAAATCTCTGTGGGCATGCATATTGGCAGAGAACATGGATGTACATGAAAGCAAAGGCTTGGGAGCCTTTGGCAGACTTTTTTGGGGTGATCAATTAGTGTTCACCCCATCCACTGCGAGTGCTGCCTGTATCGGTGTGCACAAAACACCGCGACATGGCTAGCTCCGCCCTCTTACTTTGCTACGAGCAGCCTGCGCTAGGGAAGATTGTGTATCTTTCGCACTAACGCGCTTGCAATGGTGGGTAGATTTTGCATTCTCGCTCACACTCACGTGTCCTTGAATGCTTGAGATGACGGCATTTCTCGTATTTATGCAACAATTTCACAAAGCATGTGTAAATGAAAATACATCTTTTGATAGTATATTGACTAATAATAGTGAAAAGAATACAATTTTAATCCTCTGCAAACATATGGTTGGCTTTCAACCCAAGCGGGCTGACAATTAACTACCTACGTTACAGGAAAGATAACAAATGGTCGGACTGATGGTAACGTTTATGCTTTTTTCATACGTAATGTATGCCTAATTAACTGTTGAGTTCCAAGGTCCTAGATGTCTGTTCGCCAATTCTAACGAAATGACCTCTACAAGACTAGGCATATCTTTAGCATACATGATCTCAGGTTTTTGTAAATTTATATGAATATTTTGGTAACCCAGCCAAATTGAACGCACTACAGATGATCCCATGGGGATGTATCGGCCTATCTCTCCCACGTATAAATGTGTCATGAAAGTGGAAAACGGGCGCGACCTTGCGGTAGTAGTAACTTTGTCCCAAAAAAGCATGTGATGTATAGGGAAAAATTCGGGGAAAATACGGCGAATACTAAAGTAACATGAAATAATCGTTTGAAATCATTTTTTCGAAAATGTAGAAAAAGTAGCATACTTCAACACTTCAATCAATTACAATGGTTTCAGTATAAATAGAAATTGATTTTTATTCATATGATACATGAAGGTGGTTTATTATAAAATTTCTATAATACAAAATATAATATAGCAATACAATATAAATACAATACAATAGCAATACAGTACCAATACAATATTTTTAAATAAATTATAAACTAGTGAGAAAACAAAAAAAACAAATATTTGAGGTCTTATTAGGTGTAATAGTTTAGATGCAGCTAATTTAGCTTCTTTTTTCTTCTATAAATTGGTTTTCTTTGAATCGGTCAAAGAGATTTTTAATTGTCACATTCTATATTGTAACGGTATTTTACGTTAAGATCACCCTTAAAGGGTTTTAGTTCGAACTCGAGCAGGGAGCAAATTAATATAGGCTTCAGTATTAGGTAAACGTATGGTTTATTGGACACATTAAATAAATTATACAGGTAAAAGTTAAATAATTTGTGTGAGAATTAAATGTGCTCCTTTTTCCTTAATTTTGGTGATTATGCACCTTACAAAAAGAGCTTGTCCCGGGCTTACGCATGCCTATATAATCGCGTCCGCATGAAGTAGGAGATTTTATATTGAATTACTGAAGTATTATCTGTAGTTATATGGTAGTATAGTTTCTACACATAGAAAGAGCCTGCTGGGCTTATTATCGTTAATATATCTATATCGGCTCTGTTATTTCTTGCCTTCGGAGGTAGCCTATTCTATACCTATAGCGCGTGGACTGTAGTGGGGACAGAGCTCTCACTCGAGCTCTCCTGGCTGAGCGATCTACTCGCTGGTCCTGCCGCTGTTCTGGTGGAGGCGTCAGCGCGGTGCAGCCTCGGTGCATCGGCGCATCGGAAATGCTACAGGAGCGTCCCTAGCTACTTTTTAGGGGTTTTTTAAGTCCCTTATGGATGTAGTATAAATTTCTCCATACCACACTGGTGTCTTTCAGAGGTAAGATCTCGTTGGCTTGTGTACTCTGCTACTTGGATGACTGGTGGCTCAGTAGTTGACCTTGGAAGATGTTCATTTTCCCTAGGCCATAGGTTTCAGGCCTAATCCTTGGACTGGTGCGGTTGAAGATGCTCTTCTTTGGGTTGACTAGGTGGTCCTTCTTTAGTTGGATGGCTGGTCCTCCTTTGGTCGATTAGCTGGTCTTCCTTTGGTTGATTAGGTGGTCCTCCTTTGGTAGATTCCGGATGTTGGCGAAAGTCTGTGAACAGAATGCTCTCAGACTGTGGTTTGCCGTGCCCTTTTATACCGGCTTCCCCGCTCTTCTTTCCTTTCCGTCGGTATAGCAGGGTATTACTATATCTTCTAGTCGTCCTGTAGCCCATCTCCTGTAGCCCATTTGTCCCGTTAATTTCCTCTTCTTGGTTATCGTGAGTTAGCGCGTTCCTTTTAGATGGTTCTTCATACGTTACTTGAGACTTTAGCATTACTGCTTGGTAGTATAACTATAGCTCGAGTAACGGTAGTTGGTCTTTATATGTGTGCGTGCTGTGTGGTATGGATCTCTGTGTTTGTGTGTGTGTGGGTCTCGTTTAGGCGGTATATTTAATTATAAGACGAGTATGTCGTCTTAGTAAATATAAATGCATAATGTAGGCCAAAACTTCTATACCATGTTTGGCTCAAGTGAAATGAAATTTCTTCTTTGTTATTTCATTTACGAATAAGTCAAAAACGTCACGGTGTTTGCTATAAGTGACAAAAGATTCTTATACTTGACTTACAGAATCAACACTAGTTTCAGCAATTTTTTTTTTTACAAGAAGTTACCATTGCCTTCAGTACATGAACTCTGTTGAGCTCTTAATTTTGTTTTTGCTTCTGCCCTCATGTGATTTTGTGGACTTTGGATTTTCTTTTTTCTATGAGGACTGAGATTATGGATCTTGAGATATTTTATTTCATGTTCTCTTATTTTGTGAATACATAGAAGTTTTTGGTTTAAAGTGTGCTTTGCACGCATACAAAATTTGCATTTATCTTCAGTCCAGATATTCTATCCATTTTTATTTTCTTTTGGTAAAAGCATGAGACACATATTGTGACGCAAGCAACCTTCTTTATCTCTACAAGTGAAGGATGTTCTGACATTTTGTTCTAAACTGATTTCGGCACATCCTGTGCAGATCCGACGATTATCTACCGTTTGCATTTGTTGAGAATTCCTTCCAGATGAACCTTGACCGATCTGTGAATATATTGGAACGGGATGAGAACTCACTCGAGGCAAGAGGAAAATAACCAGACACATAGATGTTATGTTGAGGAAGTGGTTTATTTCTGCCTTCCTTAGCAGTATCCAAAACATTATTTCAAACAGGACCAGTTTAACACAGATAATTGAAATTTTATACCAAAAGGCTTTAATTTAAAAAGTTGTCTAAAATGTAAATTTAATTAAAATACAAAATAATGAAAATAAATACATTCAATTGAATTTGGACTCAGAATGTGAGCAGCACACAATTATATTAATTGTGCGCTGAGTTTTAACATGAGAGAGCGGTGCGTGCAACGCAGTGATAACTGCGCAGCACGACACGCTACGACCACTGAGTGCGAAAACATGAATTAAACTGGTAAATGGAATTTTGTTGTGATAATGTGAGCAGCACACAATTATATTAATTGTGTGCTGAATGTATTTTTGAGACAGCGGTGCGTGCAACGTAGTAACAGCTACGCAGCACGACACGCCGATGCCGTTGAGTGCGAAAATGTGTGCGTAACTCACTGCAACCACTCAGCACTGTATTGCAGAGTAGTTGCAATGAATTAATAATGAGAGCACTCTCAGTAAATGTTGCAGGAGTGCTGGTCTGTGTGAACTCAGCTACGCAGTCAGCACTGCGTAGCACAATACAAACAGATATTGAGGCTGTACAAATGAACTGCGTATAGTCACTGTACTTTCCCAGCAGAATTTCTGGAGGAAAGTACAGTGAATAGACCACACCGGTATAATTGTATCAATTATACCGGCTAAAGCAAGTGAGGAGAGCATGATGCCGCATGTGCTGCAGCGCATGCCACGAGTGAGCCAAAGTGGTGATGCACCGTATTTCTCTTCTCACTGACATTGAATTTCTACCAAATTATGTCAATGTACTCTTACCTTGAGCAGATGAGTCCTGATGAGCGAGATGTTGAGCGAGTCCGATGTATAAATGTCCGAGGAAAATGCTTGAGTCCTATGGATGCGCGTGCTGTCCAGTGGATGTGTGTCGCAAAAGTGCCGAATTCTCAAGATGGCTGCGAGTATGAAAGTTTCGTTGGGCGCTGGAGTCAGTTGAGCGAGATAGCCGGTGAGCGAAACCGAAGTCAAGCGAGAGAGACATCCTCTCGCTCGACGCGGCGTGCCCACGAGGCACATTCTCGGCTTCGCGAAGCCCATGCTTCGGCTATCTTCAACTCAACCGAACACCGCGTAGTAAAGCAGCGCAACAGGTAGGCGCACGACGATTATCGATCGCCGTGCGCCAGCTGATTTTCCAACAGCATTATATTTTCAAGATCGTGAACTGTTAAAGCTATATTGCTTTGGAAACCAAAATCCTCCACTTTCATTCTTCTGCCCATTACAATGATGCGAAAGGTCATATTCTCCGCGACAAGAACTTCCTTGGTACAAATCGACTCAGTGTTGTTACTTTTCTTTTTAACCTTCCATTCTGTAAACTGAATTGCACGGATTGAATCAGAACAAATGTTATGTTGGGACCACGAAGTTGGAGCAGAGATCTTGGATTTGGAGTAAAAAATTGAAACGAACACAGATTCTGGATTGTGCTGATTGTGAGTGAAATTATTCGCAGAGCTACACTTGCCATCTTTATCTTCAAAATTTCTGCTTTCAGGTTTATGAATTATTAACATTTTTTTTGATGTTGCACTTTGGTTAGAATTACTTTCTGATCCTCGTTTTGTTGGCGATTTTCTTGATTTTGCAGCAGGCTTTGATAAATAAGAAGAGCATTCAGGAAACAAGACGAGAAAAGCCCCTTTCGTCAATCGAGCACATTTGTAAGGACTCTGAAATAAAGAAGCTTACCTGATTATTTGACATTTATTCAAGGCAATAGAAGAACATCTTCATAAAAGGCTCATACACAAACTTTACTTATTTCAACCATATCAGCAAACAAGGAACAACAAACAACAAAACTAGAGCAGTAATATATGGTAATAGGCACAGGTAGTTTTCAAAGTCAAAACATTTAAATCTTAGTTTTCGTTTGAATAAAAATTTTAGATGTATATGAATGTAAAAACAATTAATTACCTAATAACCGTTCCTAAAACGGTTTCATCGGGTCCTCTCAAAACTTTCTCATGGAGAATATCTTCTGTATGAAAATGTTTTTCACACAAATTGTCCTGCTTTCACTGTGAAATTTTTTCTCCTTTTCGCGTTTTGCCATACTTTTATGGAATTTTCATCCTTAGGAACGGCGAAAAAGTGTATTTTATTGTTCTTCCCTGCAGGATTTCTTTGGTAACCTGACTTACACCCAGCGATACAATTCACCATGATTTAATGTTATTATTGGGATCACAAATATTGGGAACACTATAAGACACTTTTACCGAACCGTTTCTAACTGTAGTAGAGATATTAAATCACAATAGCCCTTCTTTCCTAAAACCAGTCAACAATTTTGGCGGGACAAAGCCAACGAAGCCATGTAAATCACGGGGCTGCATCGAAATAATTTGACCAAAGTTACCTCTAGCGCCACGCCGCGGCCATTTTCAACTTTCGCGACACCAGTTAACTCCGCGACGCACGAGGTTGAATAATCCCGTTAACGACCTTTATTTAATTTTTTTTTACATTTACATACTTGTCCGTTATATAAGCTACGCTTAGTATATGTAGATAAGTATGGAATTTTTTGTTATTAACAAAGGTTGTGAACGGAATGAACCATATGTCGTTTCACTCGTCTTGACCCACGGAATGTTTGTGTAATTTTACAAACTTCTGTAGATGTATGCCTGCTATAACGCTTGCACACATAATCAATTGTGTATAACTTTTGCACGCATAATCTCAGCCTTTCGTTATAGTGCATGAATACTTGGTAGGTCTAGATGAACGAAACGCATTATAATTTATCCCATTTACTTTAAATCATTAATAGTAAATCGACGTAATACCATCCATGATCTAGGCGTCTGGGTAGGTCGCGGCCGTGCATGTCATGTGCTGCAGCGTTAGTAGTGAGTGTTCAGTCCCTCTCAAGTCCTACTGTCGCCACTATATGAATTAATCATAGCTTATAACTTATTTGTTATTATATTTATTATAATACGTTATAAGCTATATGAGTAACTCATGGCTTATAACTTATAACCTAGCTCCGTTTGAACTCACTACCATGAGTTGATACTGTAACATAGTTACACTCTTTAGCCCCTTTTTAATATTTCAAAAGGCGATAAGAGCCTACTGTATTATTCCAAATGTACCGAGGTTTGCGGACACTAGGCCACTGAACCCGGAGATGTGACAAAAACGAGCTACGTCGCACCTCCGGAATTCCCTCGCTGACGTAAACAGCTGGTCAGCGACCAGCTGGCCTCGCTTGGTGGCGAGGGGAAGGCGGTGAGCGCGACAACGGCAAACCGAGAAGTTAACGAATCTCGGTAGATTTAAAAATTACAGCGATAATGAGAGAAAGGGATTCCGACCGCGGGGAAGGCTATAAAAGAGCCTGCGTGGGGGGAAAGGACTCTCTTAACGCTGAAAGCACAAGTATCGAGGTACAAAAAAATTAAAAAACAAAACATTGAGAGTACTGATTAATTATCAAAAGTTATTTTCGATTTCGGAGTGTAAAATCCGCGTTCATGTGCGGAGATAGTCAACAAGTGGGTGGAAAACGAAGACCAAGCAAAGAGGAAAGACAGGCGAGATATTCTCATAAAATAAACAATAATTAGACGAACATTTTAGAAATTGTTATTAATCAAAATTTAGATAGGTTATAAGTGACTAGAATTAGGTGCATAGAATTAATTAAATAGAATCAAGCGAATAGTTATTTTTTTACGAGGATAGAATTAAGTAAATAGTGCTAAGTGTGGAAAATAAATTAAATAGAATTAGGTCAGCTATATTGAAGAAAATAAAACTAGCTCAGATGGTATTTAAATCGGTAAGCGAAACGAGCAGCGTATAAGCAAGTGAGAGTGAGAGAGAGAACGCAAGACAGTGAAACGTATTATAACGTAAATTTGCTCCTCAACGTACCACGTTACCTATAGCTGACCCAAGCTATTTTTCCTTCCTTTTATTTTCTCTTACGAGTTGGGCGCCAGGCGCTTACGCGCCGGAATGAAAAATAACGAGATGTTAGGCCAGACTCAACCCAGGCTAGCTACAGCTGTTCGAGGCAGAGTGGGTGGTTCGGACTGTCAAGCCAAGAATTATCCTCGAATAAAAGGCGAATAAAATCCAGTAATACAGATGAAATGAGTCATTAACGTCGATGAATAAAATAAATCAATAAAATAGGGTCAGTAAATACCCCTGACCGGAACAATAAACAAAGTCAAATTAATAAAACAACACCAATAAATAATTTACACAACGATAGCAGGTACGGGACTTACAAAGGCCACTCGGGCAACTTCTTTATTTCTTAACAAACAATTACGAATTTTCAATAAACATTGATGATTAATTCAAACAAAATGTCCCGTGAACGTAACTCTTTAACAATTCATAAACTTAATTATTCTGGCAGCATATTTTATCCCGGCACTCGTCTCGGCTCTCACTCTCTCCCATACACGACCTATATTCAGACGGTTGCGATAAACGACTAAAACACGGCCAGGCAAAGTAAACTTGACAGGTCGCCTCGCAATTCGGCTCGCGATACGGCCTACACCGAACTAATCCCACATACATCCAACAACTATAATTACGGGACGTCGGAAGGTCACGTACGCGAAGCCTTTACTGATTCGAACCTCCCAACTATCACATTGCAGGCCGCAAAATCGAGAAAGTATCGTGAACCAAAATAACAATATAAATTCCTAAATTATTCCAAATAACGGATTACAAAAGTCCAAGCGAGATACGTCTCGAGCCGTACCAATCCCTCGCGACCAAGTTCCAAATACGGGACGACGACCGAGCACGCACTGCATAAGCTCACAAAATAAAATAAAGTAATGTCCGACATAAGAAAAATAAATAAAGTGATCTAAGTCCATATAAAATCAATTGTCCGGTAAAATCCGCGACGCGGTCTATCCCGTTCAAATCCCTCACACATTCAAACAAACCCGGGATAACGGCCTAACGCACGCACGGCTTTACAGTACACGACTACAGAACAGTAACAACGAACGAACTATTTATCGTGGCCAGATACGCCTCAAACCGTACTAATCCCTCACGATTAAGTACCAACACGGGACGACGGCCGAGTACGCACTGCATGCGTTCGCAGAAATAAAACAATGTCCAACATAATAAGAGAGATAAATAAAATAAAATAAGGCGAATGCAATAGTATAAATCTATAAGTGTCAATTATTCCTGCAAGTCCGCGAGACGGCCTATGACATTCCAATCCCTCCTATACAATCCGACCACGGGATGATGTATCAACACGCGCGCGGCATTACAGCAAAATGACTACAGAACAGTAACAAAAAAACAGAATGACGAACGAAGTGATTTCTTCCCGGCTCTAACCGCTAAACGATCTCGATATTACACTCTACTCGACGCAGTCTGTCCCGATACGAATCGTACTCTGTGCGTGGTATATCAGAATCGCAGGTACGACTAAGTTCGAATCGAATTTTCCAAAGAATTTAAGAAAACAATAATAATCAAATAATGGCGAAAGACCGTAGAAGGGAAGAGAGCTCACCGGGACGATGACGATGCGATGTTCCTTGCCAATCCTTCTTAATCGTCTCGAAATTCTCTCCTCTCGATACCATCCTCGATTTACTCCTCGTTGTTTCAAAAGATATGCCCCGGTACCCACGATAGGTGGTGATAGATTTCGACGAAATCAACGGTGGAGCGGGACGATATAATACTCGCTGCTACGTCCTGTTCGCTCGACGGTAACCGGGAAAAAGCCTCGAGGTCCTTCGGCACGCCTGCCCGTGAACTATGACCCCCTCTTAGCGAGCCGAACTCGGTTAATTGGGGGAACCGGTGTCGCACGATGACCGCGTCTAGCGCCTCGGCTGGACGACGCAAATATTAATAGCAGATAATAACCACGTGTAGTCCAGTCCGGCAGGTGAGCCCCGTGAGATAGACTGGTTATTGCTAGTAGATCAGATGACCGAGAATAGATAATAGCATATTGGCCGTAGATGAACGTCGAGCGGGACGGCTGTAGATCCCGACCACGAGAAATGGAAAATGTCTGTATCCTCTCTCTCTCTCCTACGAAAGGGTGACTCGATCCCGAAACCGCCAAGAGGTGTGGGCCGCCCTCTTTCTTCCTCTTCCTCTCCGCTCCTCGGTCGTACGATTTTAAGAAAAAGAAATACAAAAAAAAACCAAAAAAATTATTTAAAGTACGGCGATTACGCCTTACAGCCCTGCGAGATCGTGTTGGCAGCCGTCGTGCGAGGAGGACGTAGCGCTTGAGGATTTTGCCACGTTACAGTATGTAAGATAGAGAGGGATAGAGGTACAAGCGAGACATCGGCTCGAAAAGCGAGGCAGGCGGGTTTGGTGGTGTGCTTGTGTGTGTGTCCATCGAGCGTACCGCTTCATACCAGCGTACGTAATAATAACAGATTTTCAAGCCGGGAATACCGACAATCTGTGTACACGCAATAGACGAAAATGATGTAAAAATAATTGCCGGAATTACGAAATTTAAATGCACTATACGGGGTACCAGTGACCAGAAATTGAATAGTGACATTTTTATGAAATTGTTTTCTTGTGAATAAAGCCTCACTCTCAACCACCACGAAGTCTACATTAATTAGTCCTGTGATCGGGCCCGAATCCCCACGAAAAATAAAAATAATTGATAACGATAAAAATTACCGTTACAATACATAGCAAATAGTTTTAATAACCGGCATCGACTAACTTTTCAAGCGTTTGATAAGTCCTTAGCTTTCACTTTTCATACCGTTTCCAGATGATGATTAATGCCTAATAAGAATTCATTGTAAATAAATTTCAACTCATACACACAGATCAGTCTCAATATAAATTGGTCGTAAAAAAACTGGCTCGAATAAATATTTATTCTGTATTTTTGGCAGATTATAGTCGAGATGATAGATTATTGTTTACAGGTTAAAACTCTTATTGTTACAGGTTATAACTCCGATCAACTCCGATTATTTGCGTATATGGCACATATATTCCACTGCACATACTCTCGCATGTGAAGGTACCTATTCCCCATAGCGCGTATTCTGCGCAATGCTACTTTACAACATCCAATAATAATTCCGATTACGGTGTTCGTTCTAGTACTATATGTGTTTGGTAATCTACGATTGGTTGTGCTAAATATGCTTCCCGCAATCTTTACAGAAAAACGCGCAACAGGGATTCGGCGCTAAATAATAGCGTAATCTGCTAGTGATTTTTCGCCATGTAACCAACATCCGTAAGTTACACGTATGCCGGTCTACGCAAGTTGAGTGGCATCGAGAGGCACCCTCACTCTATTACGGATCTGTTGAGTGAAAATGTGAGGTAACTAGCCACTTTCTGTGTAGGGATCTCACATTTTTACGAAAGCCGACGCCATTTTGTGCATGAAGCTGACAAATTCAAACAAATTACCGCATACTCGTATAATTTGTACGACCCATTTTTATTGTAAATGTAAACTATAGATAAATATAACTTCTATAGGCATAAATAGTAGTATTTACCTGTGAAATGAACGGAATTCGTTTTCCGTTGTACTAAATGGATCTGAGACATCGCGTAGTGTTCGTCGAATTGTATTTTCCCGATTTTGTATGAACATAACAATCATTAAGTTTTCATTATACGTGGATAACACGATGTGCACGTAGAAAAAATTGAGAGATCTTGCTTTCGGGCAAACCACGCTCGCGTGCATGCGGACAACGGTTCTCGACACAAAGTTTCGTGTCGAGCGCTCTCACGCGGATAATCTCGTTTTTTCACTTAGTGAGATCGACCGTAATAGGGTGAGCTATTAATTTCGTAATTTTCTTTCTATTTGAGAACCATAATAGGTCGTCTGACCTTAAGGCGGGACGTAATTAAAAAAATTCAACATGGCGCAGGCACCGATGCAAGTTCTACGAGAATGCATGTGATATTTTGTGATTTTCGTGTATTATCAGTATTATGGCATTCAATCGAGAGAGTATATGTCTTTCGGCAGGTGAAAAGTCTGCTCAAAGGGATTTTATTGAGGGTGAAAGAGTGCTGTACACTGTCGGTTTACATATAGTTGATAAACCTTGACATGAATTCGCCACTGTTTACTTGAACCCTAAAATCTTCCATACTTGTAAATGGTTCAGAGCAATGAGAACATTCATTATTCAGTAAGAAATTTACAATTTGCTCTATACTATCAGTCTGAATTATTTTGGAGAATAATTAGGAGCTCTTCGAACAGTTTCACTCGCATCGGTCGAAGGGTGCACTTGGACTGGATGTAACTGGCATTTCATTTTGTGACACTACCAAGTCTTCATTTCCTTCTGTGTCTTCTTTTTCTTCCTCTAGTGTTTCTTCAGCACCGATCATGATGACTGGATCATCATTCTTCTTATTTCTCTTCAAATGCCTTTGGAATCGACCACTTTGTGAACGACCACATGTTCCACGGCTTTGCAAAATGCCTGGCAAATCACAAGAAGGGACTGCATCAACTTTCAAATATCGCCTCTGCGATGCATAATTTGATAAGATATTAATAAAATATAAAGTTAATTATTTGCTATAAAATAGAAAATATTTGAGTTAACGATCTAGTAAATTTTGAGGTTATTTATTGAATTTTGAGGTTATTCATTTCAAAAATATATATGAACATACCTGGGAGGGTATAATCTGTTTTCTTAAAATGCAAAGAGTACATTGGATATTGTTGTTAGGGCCCTTCATTTAAAAACACTACTTTTCCATGCTTTTGTCTCATCGGTGCTTGTTATATTTCCAAAAATGTCTTCGCTATACACTAACCTCTCACCAGGTCTCGGGACGGAGTGAAAACGAAAATCTAATTCTTTTTGTTATTGACTGTGGTAATCGTTCACCTAACAATACGTTCTGGCACTTGTTTTCTGTCTTGAGGAGAACCTTGCACCCTCCATAAAGTTTTTATTAATAAATATTCACGATCACTGACGAGTGTTGTGTATATTTCAAGTGTACGCAATTGTTTTTATTCGACTCGTCAGGCGTAATTCGTGAGTGGTATCGTCTAATATTATTGCACGGAATTCCCATCAGGGATCGGCCACAAGGTCCGAAGTCCACTAGTCAGCTAAAAACATGTACCAGCGTAATACAGAAATAACAAGTGAATATTTATTTAAATATACAACAAACGTTATGGGTTAACACTGCCCCGTAAAGGAAATAATTAGTAAACGTCTCTAACGCGTAATCGTCCTTACGCGTAATCACGCCATGCGCGGTCTACCACGGCATTGGCGTCGCGTCTCTCGTTCAACGCGTCTTCAAGGGTCCGTTTGAGAGCGTCCCTTTATTCACCTCTCGTCTTGAACTAGGTCCACGTCCTCGACACGCGCACTACGCTCGTTGGTCTTCGTGTTAGTTCGCCGTCGTTCGGCCACTGCCTCCTGCGCATGTCGAGTCGACTCTTGTTCCCGACATCGGCTATCCTGCCCGTTCCTTGTCCTCGAGGTAGTTGGCAGCGAAATCCTTCCATTTGATTGGAGGTTTTCTTACGTGTTCCAGGTTGCATCTTGGTGGTGTTGTAACAGATACTGCGTGCACCAGCTTGGTATCCGTTCCGGTCTGTTCGTCAGCGGAAAGTACTGCTCGTGTCGACTCTTCTGCCGGCGTCTGATTGTCTGTTGACAATGCTGTGAGATAACCCGGGCGTCATCTTCGTGCGGTCTTCACAGTTTTAGCTGCGAGGTGTGCGTCGTTGTTGAGTTCTCGCGGCCCGACTGGTGTCGCAAGTCTGTGACTAACAATAAGTAGATGTCAGGCACACGTTGTTCCCCGTTGACTCTCTGCACCTGCCCGTTGGCTTGGGGGTGCCTTGGTGAATTGAGGGTGTGCCTGATTCTTTGTTCCGTACACCAATCTTCGAAACCACGACTAATATTATATAACAGGTGTCCGTAATTATCCGGTTCGGGGGCCCGTGGTCGGTCACGAGTTGGCATAGTGCTGCTAGCACTGGACCTGTGCCGGTGTCCTTGGTGGCGTGTAAATAAACGTATTTCGTCAGGTTATCGACGATGACCAGTATATATTTTCTTCCTCGGGTTGACGTTACAAAAGGTCCCACCGTGGTCGAGATGTACTATTTCGAATAGTCGTTTTCCCGGTGGTATGAGATGGAGTTGTTCCTCCGGTTTTCCCGTCTTATGCTTGGTCATCAAGCATGCGAAACATGCTGCTAAGAGGGATATTTAAAAAGTTTCCGGCCTTTTTAAGAAAAACACTGTTTGAGAATCCCGTCTGATGTAGTTTGACAGAATGAACTTGCGAATGTATCGGAAAAATATGAGACTTCACTCACGACAGGGTGATAAATAAACCAGACACAATTGTTATCTTGAGAAAGTGGTTTATTCCACCTTCCTTCAGCTCGGATACAAAATACAGTTTTTGTATATAATTTGGAAAAATGTCAAAGTGAAAAATAAATACAAAACAGGTTAAATTTCGAAAAATGCAAAATTGATATAAAAATGAATGCACATTCGATAAACAGCGGGTCAGCGACCGGCTGGCCTCGCTCGAGCGGCGAGGGGAACGGCAGGGCACGGTGGCGGGGCAGCTGAAACAGACAAAATTACATAAGCTATGATAAGGAGAAGAGTAAAAATAAGAGAGTGGGAAAGGATGGAAAAATATGAAAGGCGACTTCAAACAGAGAAGCCTCTTATTCGTTTTCAACTGTCGACAAAGTCATAGCTCGTTTGTGCGCAGCTATAAAAGTTTTTGAAATATCCAGAAGTCCATAAAAAAAAATCTAAGAATTTTAACAGAAAAGGGTGTGAGTGAGCCCTACAAATTTATTAGAACATTGACAAATAAAAAATACAGTGCAAGTTAGTGGAGGAACCAATATAAAGATTAATAGCGAACAGTATCGGACCGTGTAAAAACAGAAAATATTCTAAAAAACGAATTGAGAAGAGAAAGTTGGTGGCATTGAAATAAATGAGTAGGGTTTAGTTTAGGAGAATTAAGAAAATAGTGTAAGAAAGTTTAGGTAGAATAATTAGCAATAAGTCAGGATAGTTTATAAGAAGAACTGTCAACGCAGCGCATCGATAAGTTTGAAAGACTCGGTTGAGGCACCAAGAGGTTGCCAAATTAGAAACCTGGAGAAAGGAAAAAGTGAAACAACACTGAAAAAGAAAAGAGAATAACGAACAACAGTTAGAGAAATTATAGCACAAAGGCATGATACAGTAGATTTAAAATTTGAGATAAATCACCGCATCAAGAAGTAAGAGACTCTGTAGAAAAAACGGTAGGAAAAATAATAAACAATAAGAATTAGGAGGGCACCAGCAAACCTGACCCAGAAAAACTTGATTGAGAAATTTAGGACAATTAGAAAAATAATTAGGAGAGAAACAATTTTAGTAGCCTTGTCAAGCGCGTCGGATGAGAACGACACCACTCACAAGACATAAAGGATAAGAGAAAGATAAATTAAAAGATCAACTCACCAAGAGAGAAGAATAACTGGAACGTCCAGGTCCAACGCCAAAGATTGCTTGAGAAATCCGTCAACTAAATGATAAATAATTAAGAATCACTGGAAAATAGTGATACTGTAACTGTCATCATTCAGCACATAAAGAACATCACTCTCGAAACAAGAGCACCATTACCACGGGAAAACACGCTGGAAATTCCCGGGAACGGCACGACCATAACAAACGAAGAGCCCGAACGCGAAACAACACGAACAACAAATTATTTTGATTAATTTATAAGAAAACGCGGACACGGACATAGACCCGGCGTCTATACCAGCTGACCGACGCGCCAGCAACAGCAAATCAAGCCCAGCAGACCACGCATCAGCAGTCAGGCGAGCGAAAGATCAAGACGGCCGAGCTCGATTCTGCTTAGTTGAGACGTTCACCGCAAATCCTGAGAGCGCACAAGGGGAACTGCGATATCATCGCAGATAAAGAAGGACACGAAACCTCCAGATCGAGTTGACGCTGCAAATTACTTGTACGGCCAACAGCGCCAAAAAGCCGAATACCGCAGAATTCCCTGTTAATTGTTGAATAAACCTTACTTATAAAGGGTGGTTAAATTTGAAGGGCCGATGTTGAATGTGAACCACACCTAAACGTCAAGTTTTTTTCTGCATTTCATTTGACATTTCTCAATTTCAGACTAACTCAATTTGAACCATGGAAAGATACACAATCGAGCAACGCGTTAAAGTTATTCAGGCTTATTATGAAAATGGGCGTTCAAATCAAAATGCATATCGTGCACTTCGTGATTTTTTCGGTCAATTTAATCGTCCAAATGTGCGTACAATCGGAAAAATCGTGCAAAAATTTGAGCAAACTGGGTCTGTAGGAGATATTAAAACACCAGTGCATGCTCGTACAGCTCGTACTGCAGAAAATATTGCTGCTGTTCGCGATAGTGTGGCTGAAGAGCCGTCCACCTCAACTCGTCGTCGTGCCCAACAATTGCACCTCTCACGCTCGTCGTTGATGAACATTATGCATAAAGACTTGCATTTACACGCTTATAAGGTGCAATTGACTCAAGAACTGAAGCCTCTTGACCATTCCAAACGTCGTCAATGGTCAGAATGGTGGCAAGAAATGGCAACAGTGGATGATCAATTTTCGAAGAAAATCATCTTCAGTGATGCGGCACATTTTCACCTCAGTGGATTCGTCAATAAGCAGAATTGCCGCATTTGGGCGAATCATAATCCAAGAGTGATTGTCGAAAAACCAATGCACCCACAAAGAGTGACTGTTTGGTGCGGTTTATGGGCTGGCGGCATCATCGGGCCGTATTTATTCCAAAATGAGGCCGGTCAGGCAGTTACTGTGAATGGTGTTCGCTATCGTGAGATGATAACGAACTTTTTATGGCCCGAATTGGAAGATATGGATGTGGGCGATATGTGGTTTCAACAGGATGGTGCCACTTGCCACACAGCTAACGAAACAATGGCTCTTTTGCGCGACAAATTCAATGGCCGTGTTATCTCACGTGGTGGCGATGTCAATTGGCCGCCAAGATCATGTGATTTGACACCGTTGGACTTCTTTCTTTGGGGTTATTTGAAAGAAAAGGTGTACGTCGATAAGCCAGCAACAATTCAAGAGCTAAAGGATGAGATAATTCGGCACATTAACGGCATAGAACCTCAATTATGCCTAAGCGTCATCGAAAATTTGGACCATCGGATGGAGGTGTGCCGCCGAGGTCGCGGCGGCCATTTGGCCGATATTTTGTTCCATACATAATTGAACCATACCATATTATCATAATAAAAAGAATTGACAATAATTTCCTATATAATTTGTGTTTTATTCAAAATCAACATCGGCCCGTAAAATTTAACCACCCTTTACCTCTTACAGAAGTCTAAAATTAATTATCTTAGTGTTCGCGCCCGAATTCTTTCCCTCAGAAAACTAAAATTTAATGTTAACGTGAAATTACCGTTACAATAGACTGAGGATGCACAAATGAGCAGAGTATAGTCACTGTATTTTCCTAGCAGATTTTCTGGGGGAAACTACAGTGAATATGAAGCACATGCATAATTGTATTAATTATGCCGGCAAAATAAAATGAGGAGAACGTGGTGCAGCATGTGCTGCATCGCACGCCACAAAGTGAGACAATGATGTTGCTGTACCGCTTATTTTATTCTCCTCACCGCCAGTGAATTGCACTGAATTATGACGATGTGCGTTTACCTTGAGTTTGAGTCCTGATGAGCACAGAAAGTTGAGCGAGTCCGGTGAATGCAGTGAAGAAAAGTCCGAGAGTCCCGAAAAACGTGCGCTGTTCCCGTAGTTGTTCCGAAAAGTGTCTAAATTTCCAACATGGCTGCGGGATACGAAAGCGTCGTTGGGCGCTGAAGTCAGTTGAGCGAGATAGCCGGTGAGCGAAGCCGAAGTCAAGCGAGAGAGACATCCTCTCGCTTAACGTGGCTTGCCTGCGAGGCACAGCCTCGGCTCCGCGAGGCCCTTCCTCGGCTATCTCCGGCCCAACCGAACGCCGCGTGCTAGACCGCAGCAACAGGTCGACGCACGGCGAATATCAATCACCGTGCGCCAGCTGATTATCCAACAGATGTTAATATCCGATGTTGTGCGGGGTCCCGGATTCCTGCCCTTTTTTGATTTTCGCAACTTCCAGTAACGCCGCATATACCTCGTCTGTTGACGCATGGTGTTGCGCCGTCAGGCCGATTCCGTTCTCCCGGTGCCAAGGTCCTTCGAGAACCTCCTTTTTTACTTCTTGGGTGGCGAGATCCAGCCCGTTGCTGAGTCGAACTTTCGAGCGGAAATACTCCTGCAGCGTCTCTGTTGCAGGTTGGATCCGTCAGGTCATTCGTTTCCAGCGTTCTCCACACGTTTCTGTCGTCGAAAATGTCCTCAGGAACGCTTCCATGAATGCTGGTCATGTCATTATATTTGTCGCCTAATACCGAGACCAATCGCGCACGGGTCCGGCAAGCTGCATCCTTGCAGTCTCTAACTGGTAGTTCTCTGGCCAGCGTTGTATACGCGCCATTTGCACGATGTGTCTCACCCACTTCTTGGGCGGAAAGGTTCCCTCGTTGCCAGTAAATTTCTCAATATTCTTGGCCAGTTCCGGCACCATCTGGTAGGTGTGGCTTGGCCCGCGCCTCTCCCCTCGTCGCGTCGGTCGCATCGCTCGTCGTTCCTCACGCGCCCGTCGCGTCGGTTGCGATCGCTGTCTCACGCTACGTCTTCGTTCCCGATCGTGCGTTGCACTCGTTTGCAACTCAATTTTGCTGAGTTCGCGTTGTAACCGCTGGATTTCGCGAAAAATGTTCCCGGTACGCGCTTTATTCCTTTGGTCGCAGTCACTGCTTCAATCGAACGCGTTGCTCTTGCAACGGTAGCGTCTATCGTAGCGCTCTCTGCTGTCGCATCGTTTCTTAATTTTAGCGCAATTTTTGTCTTTATTTAAGTCGGCTTGTCGCACTGCCGAACGATCGCTATAATCGACGGTCGAGTCGCGGTGTCCACTCCCGTGATTATTCGCGTCGTGTTTTGTTTTATTTTTCGGACGCGTTACCACTTCACGAGTCTCGCGGCCTTTCGTGCACGACATCTCTCACGTGTACGCGTCCCCTCCCGTTCGCATTCTTTCGGCACTATATCTCTGTCTTACGTCACGCGCATCGTGCAGTCGTAGTCTGTCGGGATACGTTATGTGTTCGCCCGGTATATGCGTGCGCATTTGGTTGTCTCCTCCCGCGAGCGGGACCTGACACAGTCCGTTCACGTTTATCGTAGGGTGGTCACTCGCTTGCCATTGTGCGTTGGCGTATGGGTTGGTACTGGTAGGAGGGGCCTGCCACAGTCCCCCTACTCCGACTGACACTGGCATGCGGGCTTGAAGCATCGGTTCCCAGTTGTAGTGTTCCGTTCCCACCCCGCCGTTCGCTTTGCCCACACCTTCCCCTCCCTTAATAATCATCGGATTCAACATTGGTGGAATACTAATACGTGCACCAGCCGCGTCGCTCTTTTTGATCGCCCCTTTACTGAGTTGCCTTCCGTCAGGAGTTCCAGCCGTGGTTTCACCGATGCCGTTATCGCTCTCGTTGCTCTGCCCTTCCACTTCGTCTAGCTGGCCGTCGTTCTCGAGTGGACTTCTGGTTGGTGCTAGGCGAAATTCCTCTATGTTTTCCTCTTGAAAACGGTTGAACGCTGCTTCATCGGCCGACTTGCGTACGTGGTCGTCCAGTCCTTGATTCTTTGATCTCGTGCTTTCACGCACGCTCGTTTTGCACGTTTTCTTTAATGTTTTTTACGTACGTTTCTTTTTTTCTTTTGTTTTAACCGATACTTACATCGCGTACTGATTACACGACACCTTGAGAGTTCGTCTTTTATCCGGGTATGAATTTGTCGGTATCGCGTTCTTTTATTTTATCAATTGTTACTTGTTTACGCCACTTGTTGTGTTCGTATTTATTATCAATTTTGTTCTTGCATTCTTGTTCGTATCGCGTTCACATTATTTACTCGCGATACTTTCGTTCGTTCGGTTCCGTCTGTACGCGGTAGCTGAATCGCGAATCATCACACTTCTGAATGTTCTGTATTCGACTCGTCAGTTGTAATTCGTGAGTCGTATCGTCTAGTATTACTGCACGTAATTCCCAGCAGGGATTCGGTTAAGGATGTCGTCGCGGGATCGAGGTAACGGCCACAAGGTCCGAAGTCCACTAGTCAGCTAAATACATGTACCAGCGTAATACCGAAATAACAACTGAATATTTATTTACCTATACAACAAACATGGGTTAACACAACTCCGTAAAGACAATAATTAGTTAACGTCTCTAACGCGTAATCGTCCTTACGCGTAATCACGCCACGCACGGTCTACCAAGGCAATGGCATCGCATCCCTCGTTCAATGCGTCTTCAAGCGTCCCTTTATTCACGTCGCGTGTTGAGCTAGGTCCACGTATCGTTCGCTTGACATGTTACTCACTTTCTTCTTCGACGCTCGTTGCTAGGCTCCTCGACATGCACAGGCGCAGCACGCTCGTTTGTCTTCACGTCAGTTCGCCGTCGTTCGGCCACTGCCTCCTACGCATGTCGAGTCGACCCTCGTTCCCGACAGAAGCAATGTTTGCATCGGTGGATTAGTTACAATAATGTCCACCAGGTGCCGTTGCAAAAATGTCAGATCTCAATAGCTGGAGAAATTTCGTAAACAAAATCGGTTTTCTGAACAAGTTACGAGGGTCGATCAATAAATAGTCGGCCTTGCGTCATCTGTTGGTCGAGGAAAGAAATCAATAGCGACGTTTAGTAGTGCCATCCTTCACATGACTGTTGTCAAAGTTTCAGCTCGCTGCGATGTTTAGTTTGCGTTTGACAGCCATCGAAAGACAAACAACTTTTGTATTTTTACAAAAATGGAAAAAATTGAGTATCGTGCAGTGATTCGATTTTTGTTTTTGAAAAAGAAAACAAACAATGAAATCAAAGCGGAGCTAGACGAAGTTTATATGGACCTTGCACCTTCGTTATCAACCATTAAATATTGGACAGCTGAATTTAAACGCGGTCGTACGAGCATTGTTGACGCTGAACGTCCAGGTCGTCCAAATGAGGTCGTCATACCAGAAACAATTGAAAAAGTCCACGATGTGGTGTTAAATGATCGGAGACTAAAAGCGCGTGAGATTGCTGAGGCCACAGGCATATCATATGGCTTAGTGATTTCAATCCTGAGTGATCAGTTGGGTATAAAAAGGTTATCCGCAAGAGGGGTGCCGCGTTTGCTCACTGTCGACCATAAAAGAGAACGTGTAGCTGATTTGAAAGCGTGTTTGGCGATCTATAAGCGTGATCCTGTTGAGTTTTTGCGTCGTTACGTAACCGTGGACGAAACATGGATCCATCACTATACACCAGAGACAAAGGAACAATCGAAACAATGGACTTCACCGACCGAACGTGCTCCGAAGAAGGCGAAGACGGTGCCATCGGCCGGTAAGGTCATGGCCACAATTTTTTGGGATGCACGCGGCATAATCTACATCGATTACCTTCCGCTGAAAAAAACGATTAATGGCGAATACTATGCAGCCATACTGACCCGATTCAACGACGAATTGAAGAAAAAACGTCCACATTTGGCGAGGAAAAAAGTGCTCTTCCATCAAGACAATGCACGCGTTCACACGTGCCCAGTTGCCATGGCCAAAATTCATGAATTCAAATACGAATTGCTTTCGTATCCACCGTATTCTCCAGATTTGGCCCCCTCCGACTACTTTTTGTTTCCAAACCTGAAAAATGGCTTGGCGGAAAGAGATTTGGTTCCAGAGATGACCTCATCGCCGAAACAGAGACCTATTTTGAGGACCTTCCGAAATCGTATTATTCGGAGGGCATCAAAAAATTGGAAAATCGTTGGAATAAGTGTATCGAGCTAAAAGGAGATTATGTTGGGAAATAAAAAGATTTTTGTCCAAAAAAACGCGATTTTCTTTACCAATCCGACTATTTATTGATCGACCCTCGTATTGTTTCTAAGCTACGTAGAAACCTAGCTGCAATGATAAAAAAGAATTCATGGTGATACAAAAAAGTTGTATCACCCTTTTAATGTTAATTGCATATGGTTTTAGGCTAAGAAGATATGCGCGGCCGTGTGACAGTCATGAGCTTGATTATTAGAACAGGGTTTTGTACGATTACCCACGAAATAGCCTCTAATCCCAATGTGGTGTATGGCAAAACATTAGCGGTGCCCCACGTAGTCCGAGTTCAAAAGCTTGGAAGTGAAAACATTAGTAAACTGATGAGAGGAAGTGTAATACCGCAAGCCAGTATAAATTCTTCTTCGTACAAGGTCCAATTACATGTGAGTAATATTTTGACAATAAATAATAAGTCATTAAGAACATTTCAATTTAAAAATTAATTGTTTATTGAAATTGTGATTCATAGTTGCTCTCAGATAAGCGTCACGTAAGAAAGGCATCTTGCAGGTGTGCATCACAAGCTGCAGCAAAATGCAAACATATATATGCTCTGATACACTGGGTTAACTCTGATCGAAGTCTTACAAAGAGAAGTGTGGAGCAAAAATGGGGCAAACCATCTGACAAACATTTCATCCTAACGCAAATGAGTGTGTTGAAAGGCCTGCGAACAATCGCGCGGAGTGAATATCTTTCTTACCTAAAATCATATGCGAAAATGATTAAGAGGGTATAACTTTTCTGTATCAAGATGAGTTATTTTTTTATCATTGCAGCTAAGTTTCTGCTTACGTCATAAACAATAATATGTTTTAAAAAAACGATTTTTCTTTACGAATAAAATTCTTTCGGTTCATAACTCTATGCAGCCTGTGTGAAAATGCTTGCCAATTACGCGAGATTTCAACACCATGGGCGGTGCCAGTCCGCCAGGCACGCAATGGCATACCAACTCACAGAGCGAATCGGTAAAAAAATAAATCTCTTGTAACCACAGAAAAGATTGACATATTAGGCCAACATTTTCCGCTGTAGAGAAGCAAGTTGCTTCCTGTACATTGTGAATTTTATTATAATTAGTTAGATCACGTGACTTGAGAATTCGCAAGTACGAGAGAGATAGAGCTAAACATTTCTAACACATTTTTCTCGGACCCAGATTTTCTAATAATAGTCGGATTTGTGAGGCTGACTCTATGTCACATCCATGCAGTAAACCGGGTTCGAGAAAAATGTGATCAACGTTTTGAGGGGAACTTTCAGTATTGAGCCTCACCTTAAGGTAATGTGGAAAATGTATGGGTGCAAGAGAGTTATAACTAATCTTGTGATCCCGAATTTCTCTACCGGGGTTGATCTGTCGGAGGGTGAAAACGTCGATCTACAGAATTGTTAGCTAGAGAGCAACGTTCTAGTCTTTTATCTGACAACAAATCGCGGTGGAGAAATTCGGGATCGCAAGATTAGTTTCACCTCCTTTACACCCGTACATGTTTCCACATCACCAGACGACGTGCTACTCTTCGGTCGGTAACAATAACTTTAATGTAAATTTCTCCGCCACAATTGATCTTTCCGATAAAGAAGAACCGTGAACTGCGTCGCTACAGTTTACCGTTCTCGTCTTTTATCTGAACGATTAATTACGCTGGAGAAATTGGCTATGGGAAGATGCTGGTATCTCTTTCGCATACATGGCGAACTATGAGACAGACAGCGTGTAGTACTCGTACCTTTATATAATACATTATCAGTTAAATTTTTTAAAAGCGGAATACATCAATCCACTAATTCCTGCAAAATTCAAGCAATCGAACTGAAACTTTCACTACAAGCATAGTTACGGCCAAGGTTGGTTGTCATTGTATTTAACAAAAACGTTTAATAGTTATGACACATGTTCCGTAAATTACTACAATCGATCAAAAACTTGAAACTTAAGCACAGCTTGAAGTATTAAGCTGAAATTGAGTACGACGATGGTGCAGTTATTATCCGACTATCGTGTTTAAAAAATTACAAAAATCGGCAGTTGTTAACGCTTATTGAGTTAGTTTTTGTTAAATGCCAAACGACGTATACATTCTAGCTCGTGTACATTTCAAGCAAGCGAACTGAAACTTTGTACACAAGTGTAGATATGAACAAGGTTGATTGATATTAAGTTTGGCTTGCATTCACTGAAGGTAGAAAAAATTATGAAATTTGTATTTTTTGAAAAATGATAGATTCGCTACATATGACATATTTCCAGCAGATAAATTAATGCATATTTTTTCTATTTATCAAGCAAACCTGCAAAGTAGAAGCTTTTAAGATGAAAGATAGAAAATAATGAAAAAGCATTGTGCAAGGTTCTACTTCACAGACTTGTTCGATCACTAAGTAATAAAAGATACTTGGTTTTTTTGCGTTATGGCAAACCCAAACCTAATCTAATATATAGTTGAAATGGTAGAGTCAAGTCGCATTGTAGGGAACTAGAAAAACAAGTAATTTTTTATTCCGAAATATACAACTAACCGACTGGATGGAAGAACCGAATATATTCTCTTATCACGTTTTTCACATTGAGTTCTTTTCTCTCTTCAGTTAATCTACTGCCTACTGTCATTGCGCTTCAACACTCGAATTCGTGTCAAGTCTTATACAGATGAGTTGACCCCTGTCGATTCGGCGGATTGTGTGTTCAAAGCCGCAAACTGGTATGAACGCGAGGTTTGGGATATGTACGGAATATTCTTCGCAGACCACCCCGATCTTCGCCGAATTCTCACTGACTATGGATTTGAGGGTCATCCCTTGAGAAAAGATTTCCCACTCACTGGTTATATCGAGGTAAGTCCGCATAAATGCAGCTTAAGCTTCTTAGCTGTATCTACAGCTTACAATTTACATTTAAACATTTGATAATAAAGTTTTCTTCATAAAAATCGCTTTAGGTTCGATACGACGATGAGGTGAAGCGAGTAGTCGCCGAGCCCCTGGAGTTGGCGCAAGAGTTTCGTAGATTCGAGTTGTCGGCTCCATGGGAACAGTTCCCAAATTTCAGGAACGCTCCACCGGCTTCGCAGGTCGTGTCTCGCAAGGAAACTTAGGAGTAAATAGAGCATAATCATTTTCTGCGAACAAGTGAATTAATTTTGACATACAGGTTGCCAGGAAATTGATGAAAAAAACTTGTCAGTCATCTACGAATTTGTAGTCGTGTAAAAATATTATATAAGAAATCGTAACGGAACACTTATGTACGATCAAAGGATATTAAATAAAGTCTAGAGAACGCTTCACTTCATTAATGCATACATTTTTTACTAATATTCATAGATTATTCGCCTCAATCTGTAATTTAAATGATATATTCGTAAAATTAGAGATTTTTACACGAAAGTTGGCTTCGAGTTGCCCGGAGATTTGGACCCGATAGAATATTCATTATTCAATGTGCAAACCGAATGTAGTGATCGGAAGTACGGTCGGAAATGTGCGCAGCAAATGATAATTTATCACTTGCAACCCTCCCACTACTTTTCAAGTTTTTTTTGTTAATTAGTGGTTTAAAAAGTAAGTTTTGCGGAAGTCCATTTTGAAAAAGTTATGAAATTAAACTTATGCAGAAAGTAATCGATCATTTTTCCTTCGGTTACTCGTTATTCGTTATTTTATATTCATCATCATATTTTTCATAAAGCTGCGTGGAAAACCGCTTGTTTTTTGTTTTCAATAAAGTGTTTAGATGTTTTACCGCAAGGTTCTACATTTTTTAATGGGAAAGGGTATTCAGAAAAATAATTAATATTAAGGTCAAATGATACACGATTCCTATCCGTATTTTCGTAAAGACGACTTATGGTAATTAAATAAAATTTTAGAAATTACCTTAAAATTAGTGCATATCATGAATGATGCTATGCATATTTTTCCAAATGATGCAACAAATTTAGATTTATTAATTTCTTTAACAGCAGGATTTGATTGATAAACAAACTGCAAAATTAAGAAAAATGCAATGCGTTATTTACTTTGTGCACATATTTGTTTCGTATAAAATTTTGTTGAGAAAATACGGATTCCATTTTATCAATGAAATAAGTGTGTTTGGTTTCACCTTAACTAATTAATGGAACAAATAATTAAGTAGAGTGAGCTGAAAATTAGTGGAAGAGTCACAACTTTGTAATTCAAACAATAAAAAATTGAACTATGTGGAGCTCGGCAATGAAATCTGCGAGATCGATACATCATATAAAAATTCTAATATATTATGTACAGTTTTGTTCACAAAAAAGAAACGTGGAAGTTCAGAAGGATAGAATCGAGAAATGCTGAATTTACTGTCCCAGAACTCTGCCCTGTCCCCAGTTGTGAGCTCCGAATAGATTTCTTCCCTGTCCTGGCTGCTGCTGTCTCCCCACTCGTTGAGTAGGTGTATTACCAAAACCTCTGATACCACCTCGTTGAGGCGGGAAATAGTGCTCAAGAATCTTTGGTGTATTCAATAGTTCGGGTCCGTCGTACTCCTGAGGATACTTGAACTTGAAGAAGAAGTACAGATGACCAACAAGGATGCCGATGAGTTCGAGCATACCGCCGCCCGATATTATTAGATTGAATCCGTATAACACCCAAGGCAGATACATTGCCTTGAATTGCGTTCCTGTTGAGATATATCAAGAAATTATTACGTACTGAAAGGTTTTTTTATATAATAATCGCAAAGCATGTTCAATATTTTTTTGAACTACAATTTGAAGTGTTGGATATTTCTTCGACACAGTTTCACTAATCCTATACAAGGTATTTGTCTTGATATGTGTCGTTTTTTGACCGAGTATAATTTAGGGGTTCGATTAATTTCGTAGTTAATCGAACCCCTACATTAATAAATAATTAATAATACATTTTTTTCAAGGCTCCTTTAAGACTTATTGTATGAGAAGGACAACATTTATGAAGGCTACGATTCTACACACGCAATTGTACACAAGATTAGTTTGTTACACATACCCGAGTCTACACAACATAACTGTACACACCAAAGCGGATAAGTACCTATCCGCTTTGGTACACAACAGCGAAAACTGAACCCATGCCACATGGCCGTAAACAAAGAACATAGATTTGATACATGGAAAAATATGTATTATGGGAGCATTTGGCAGACTTTTTTGAGGTGATCGGTTAGTGACCGCTCTTGCCACCGCGAGCCTTGCCCGTATCGGTTCGCACAAGTCCACCGCCACGTGGTTAGCTCCGCCTTCTTACTATGCGACGAGCAGTGGCGGTTGGGGTGATGGTGTGTATCTCTTGCACTAACGCGCTTCCAATGGTTGGGGTGATGTTGCGTTCTCGCTCACACTTACGTGTCCTAGAATGCGTGAGATGGCGGTATTTCTCGCACGTATTCATGCAATTATCCCACAAAGCAAGCGGAATTATAAATGAAAATGCATCTTTTGATAGTATATTGACAAATAATAGTGAAAAAAGTGACATTGTAATCTTCTGCAAACATATGGTTGGCATTCAAACAATCACCTACTTTTGCAGCTCCTAGGTACTATGAATTTATGGGCGAGAGTTATAAAGCGCTCTTTTCTGTCTCGAAAACTGGGAGATCCCGGGTCGATTACTCCACGTGTAATTTTTTTTTCAGTTATAGGACAAATAACAAATGGTCGGACTGATGGTAACGTTTATCATTTTTTAGATGTAATGTATGTCCGATTAAATGTGGCATTTCATTATCGTTATTTTATTTCATATTTTAAGGGAGTAGGATCCTCGAGCTAAAATTATGTAAAAATAATAATAAATTCTTATGAACACATTATCGAATGCATACAGTTGAAAGAATGTTGAATGTGTTCTATAGAAATGCTGTTATTACATGATATTCGATGTAAAGACGATTGGAAGAGTTATTTTTATTATAACGATTATTGATTTATTATTCAGCGGATAATGAAAAAATTTCAACGGCCGTAATATTAAATAACTTGATTGATATGAATTGTACGTATATACCGTATTCTTATCCTTCGCGATTCGGCGTTCTTTTATTCATAACAAGAAACTGAAATTCAGATCAAACTTCTATTTACGTCATTCGAAAGATTGGACGCTAGGTATACATTACATTTTTATCACAATGACCGGAAATTTGGCTCTTTGAAAAATGTTCGAACATTCAGCAAAATATCGCGGTGGCGCACCATTATTATTTATTGTTAACACCGTGTAAATAATTATACATTTTATTTTAGATGATACTACAACTGTCATATTATTATACCATGTAATATCTTCCTGAAACTTTTCACACGAGTCGGGTTGCAGATCTTGCCAGTTTGCAGCTATTTTCGCCGAAATGGCTAACGGATGTGTCATTCTATGCTAATAGGAATTTTTCGAAAAAGAGTGATCTCTCTAACTGTCGTAAATTTGGAGCTATCGAGCTAAAACTATCTACAAGAATAGGCGCGGGGACAAGGTTACTCGGTATTGAGTTTGGCAATAATCGATAAAGACTTTCAGATTTGATAGAATTATGAGTTTTTGTAATTTTTCGAAAAAATAATCTATTTTCGCTTTAACAGTAAGAATACTTGGTTTCAAATTCGGTGAGAATCAACCGAGGAGTTCAAATGTTATGAAAAGTACAACGTAACTAAATTTGTTACTTAAAAAAAAATTATTTTCCATCTTTGACAAACCTTTCCCTATTAGAAAGCCAAAATCGATCGATATACTTCCTCATAGAGGTGACTTTGTAAAAACTGGAAAATAATAAGGAAGCAACGTGCAAGGTTTTACTTTGTATCCTTGTTTAATCAGAATGTTATATCAGGAGTACAAATTGAAAATGCGGGATTTTTTTCTATTTTTGAACGTTTATTCTGAAAAAATGGTAACAAATGAATTATTCAAAGTATTGTCCATCGCTAGCCACAACTTTTTCCCATCTTTCTGGCAATTTACGGATACCGTCGCGAAAAAATTCGGCCGGCTTGGCTGCTATCCAGTCATCGACCCATTTTTGGGCTTCTTCGTAAGAATGGAAGCGCTGGTCAGCTAGGCCATGTGTCATCGATCGGAAAAGGTGGTAATCGGAAGGAGCAATATCTGGGCTATACGGCGGGTGGGGTAAGACTTCCCATTTCAGCGTTTGTAGGTATGTTTTGACCGGCGCTGCAACATGTGGCCGAGCGTTGTCATGTTGCAAAATTACTTTGTCGTGTCTTTGCTCGTATTGTGGCCGTTTTTCTTTGAGTGCGCGGCTCAAACGCATCAATTGAGTTCGGTATAGTGCTCCTGTGATGGTTTCGTTCGATTTCAATAGCTCATAATACACCACACCCAGCTGGTCCCACCAAATACAGAGCATGAGCTTGGCGCCGTGAATATTTGGTTTGGCCGTCGATGATGATGCATGGCCGGGGTAACCATATGATTTTTTGCGCTTCGGGTTATCGTAATGGATCCACTTTTCATCACCAGTGACAATGCGATGCAAAAAACCCTTCCGTTTTTGCCGTTCGAGCAGCAGTTCGCATGCAAAAAAACGGCGCTCGACGTCTCTCGGCTTCAGCTCATACGGCACCCAATGTCCTTGCTTTTGGATCATTCCGAGGGCTTTTATACGATGGGAAATGGCTTGTTGTGTCACTCCCAATGAATCTGCGAGCTCTTGTTGAGTTTGACACGAGTCTTCATTGAGTATTGCCTCCAATTCAGCATTCTCAAACTTTTTCACTTGGCCCGGCCGCTCTTTGTCCTCAACGTCAAAATCACCACTTCTAAACCGCACAAACCATCTCTCGCACGTTGAAACCGATGGAACATGACTCGGATAAGCCTCGGAGACCAATCGATGTGCTTCAGCAGCACTTTTCTTCAAATTAAAGAAGTAAATTAAAACTTCCCGCAAATGCTGTTTTGTTGGCACGAAACTCGACATATTGAGAGCTCAAAAAAACTATGAATTTGACACTGCGACAAATTGACACATACTGAAAATTAAAGCTATAAGACGTAGCTTTGACATGAACATAGTCACAGTACTGCCTGATGCGTATAGCGTTAGTAACGCCATCTGTTATCAAACCCGCATTTTCAATTTGTACCCCTGATACCATTGAATTACGCTCTTTAAAACTATACATACCATAGTCTCAACATCGTAAAAAAAATATTTTCTTCCCTGGAAGGAAAAAAAAAAACAATCCGGGGATCGAACTGGGACTACTTAGTTTGCGATAAAGAAACCGCGCCTTAACCCGCTCGACATTATTTCATTGTTTAAACGCTTCAAACGCCGCGCGAACTTATCGATTATTTAATTTTTTATTATACTATTAAAATTTCAGAAAATTATCAGGGGTACAAATTGAAAATGCGGGTTTGATAACAGATGGCGTTACTAACGCTATACGCATCAGGCAGTACTGTGACTATGTTCATGTCAAAGCTACGTCTTATAGCTTTAATTTTCAGTATGTGTCAATTTGTCGCAGTGTCAAATTCATAGTTTTTTTGAGCTCTCAATATGTCGAGTTTCGTGCCAACAAAACAGCATTTGCGGGAAGTTTTAATTTACTTCTTTAATTTGAAGAAAAGTGCTGCTGAAGCACATCGATTGGTCTCCGAGGCTTATCCGAGTCATGTTCCATCGGTTTCAACGTGCGAGAGATGGTTTGTGCGGTTTAGAAGTGGTGATTTTGACGTTGAGGACAAAGAGCGGCCGGGCCAAGTGAAAAAGTTTGAGAATGCTGAATTGGAGGCAATACTCAATGAAGACTCGTGTCAAACTCAACAAGAGCTCGCAGATTCATTGGGAGTGACACAACAAGCCATTTCCCATCGTATAAAAGCCCTCGGAATGATCCAAAAGCAAGGACATTGGGTGCCGTATGAGCTGAAGCCGAGAGACGTCGAGCGCCGTTTTTTTGCATGCGAACTGCTGCTCGAACGGCAAAAACGGAAGGGTTTTTTGCATCGCATTGTCACTGGTGATGAAAAGTGGATCCATTACGATAACCCGAAGCGCAAAAAATCATATGGTTACCCCGGCCATGCATCATCATCGACGGCCAAACCAAATATTCACGGCGCCAAGCTCATGCTCTGTATTTGGTGGGACCAGCTGGGTGTGGTGTATTATGAGCTATTGAAATCGAACGAAACCATCACAGGAGCACTATACCGAACTCAATTGATGCGTTTGAGCCGCGCACTCAAAGAAAAACGGCCACAATACGAGCAAAGACACGACAAAGTAATTTTGCAACATGACAACGCTCGGCCACATGTTGCAGCGCCGGTCAAAACATACCTACAAACGCTGAAATGGGAAGTCTTACCCCACCCGCCGTATAGCCCAGATATTGCTCCTTCCGATTACCACCTTTTCCGATCGATGACACATGGCCTAGCTGACCAGCGCTTCCATTCTTACGAAGAAGCCCAAAAATGGGTCGATGACTGGATAGCAGCCAAGCCGGCCGAATTTTTTCGCGACGGTATCCGTAAATTGCCAGAAAGATGGGAAAAAGTTGTGGCTAGCGATGGACAATACTTTGAATAATTCATTTGTTACCATTTTTTCAGAATAAACGTTCAAAAATAGAAAAAAATCCCGCATTTTCAATTTGTACTCCTGATAGGTGAATCTTGAATATCATCGAGGCTATTCTAAAAGAAGTTACAGCATTTTAAATTGTCATCTATAAAAGTGATTTACAATCTAAAAAATGATATTTTTTTATATGTTTTGGTGGATTCCAAAAATCCGAAAAAATACAGCAGAGTTCTATCGCCGACATTTTTTCAAGACGATCAGTTGCATGGTTTTGCAACAAAGTCAGTTGGTTATAAAATTTAATTATTGCTAGGTTTGTCTTTGAATAATTTTTTTAATAGAATGCACATTTAATAGAGGTTGCAAAAAGGTATAATTTAACCCTTTGCACTCCAGCCTAGTAGGGCATAGAGGCTTTAATGTCGCAAATACGGCGACAACGGAGTGCAAAGGGTTAATAAAGAATTTCGCTCATTAATATACAAATATTGATTATTTGTTAATAATTTTCAAATTTTAACGACTGCAAAATCTGAAATGTTTTTTTTTAATTCTAAACTTTTGAACAAGCTCCCAGGATTTTTTTCAAAGTTTGTAAACGAAACATTCACTATCAAAACTTGAATATTTATAATAAAAGTATAAAGCCTTGTCAAATTTGTTGTTTTATTAGCATTTTAATAATATTGTTTTATGGCATTGTTGTGCCTCCATTCTTCGCCTGGAATTAAGTAACACTGTGTTACTTAATTTATAGCAATTTATAAAATGTAGTTACTTTATGAATTATTGTTAAATTCTTAAGTTTGGAAATTTGGTCGTTACGTTGATGCAGCAGGGGACGACCTGCTTAGCGATCGACGTTACGATTGATTTGTTTGATTGAGTTGCAATTAACAGATAATAAACAGAAAACATCTCACCCTTCGACAAATGTTGTTAACAGCTCCATTTACCGAAGTCAGTCTTAATTTTGATAGCAACCTGAACGGTTGGTCTCGGATCGGATTGGCCCAAATTATTAAAGTCTTAAATTAGAAGTCGGAGTAAACGGTCCCTCGTTAGAAGACTCGAGAACGCAATCAAAGTCAGAATCATTAATAAATTATATTGTATTGAACTGTATATTTTCAGGAGTAATCGGACGGATCTTAATCTGTCAATCATAATGAACCGTGAACACCTTTTTCGTATAAATACTCGTGTTTATTCGCGTTAACGCGAGTTCCTACTCCTAATTGGCACACGATCCCAAAAATAAATGTTGAAATATTATACCATCGACCGTGTCGTATATTATACCATATACGTGTCGAGCGGCATAACAGCACGTTAGATATACTACCTTGATCAAAAAGTTTTAGGACCAGCCATCGTGTGGCGTTGTCAGTGACCCGATTGGAATTTTTTTTGTTAGGTAATTACATGTGTCATTGACACTTCCCTCCAAATTCAGCGTCATAGCTTGACATTTCTGAACGTTACGCTGTACTGAGTACATCTACCTTTGTGTTTTCGATTTTTTACACGTTTGAAAATGGCATCAACTGTGCATCAACGACTTTGCATTAAATTTTGTGTGAAAAACGGATTTAACGGTCTGCAGACCTTGCAAGTATTAGAGAAGTGTTTCGGCAACGATATTCTGTCGAGATCAAACGTTTTTCGGTTATACGAACGCTTCAGAAGTGGCCGTGAGTCTGTCGAGGATGACGAACGCAGTGACAGGCCGTCGACGTCAAAAACCGAAGAAAACATCGATAAAATTAAAGAAATGTTGGTCGAAAACCGCAAATTGACCATCAGAGAGCTGGCAGAGGACTTATGGATCCGCTCAAGACATTTTGGTTAGGGATTATGAATAATGAATATGGATATGTTGGGCCTCAGACGTGTCGCCATAAAACTGGTTCCAAAAAACCTTAATTTCATACAAAAAAGGACCGCGTTGAAATCCCGAAAGACACGATTTCCAAGGCAACAAGGAAGACATATGTCACGAACTTTTAGTGACTTCTGATAGCAGCATCGTAAATACCTAAATTTATGTGGTCTCTCACTAACGTTACATAACTCTCACGGCGGCGGTCAGAATTAATTTATTTTGAAACTTTGAACTGGTGATCACTTTGGGAGGTCAGTTTTCAAAGCGATGGATACTGAAAAAAGATTTATTATACGTAAAGAGATTTGTTTTATTTGTCCTTGTAATGGATCAACATTGATCCTCTTTTACATTTTCAGAAATAGTTGCACAGGTTTTCAGGTTAACCAGGTAAAGAAGCTTCCTCTTAAAAGGGGGGGGGGGGTCATCGGTTAGTTTAACAGTCGTTACCATGACACTAGTTGTATCAAATAGCGCATCAAGGCCTCCTCACGAAAGCTCGAGAGCTCCCTTGAGATAAGGAAGCCTTGTTTGGTGAAGGAAGGTTTACGAAACGAGAAATAAGGAACAAGGAACCCTCATCCCTCAAGGAAGGTCTATGAATACAGCTAATAGCCTGTTGCTGAGTCGGACTTACCTCGACTCCTCGAGTACAAAATATTCAACGAATGGAAGAATGGAAGAAAATGTCGAAATCCGTTCACTAGGTTCAAATTCCCGTGTATGATAACTTGAACAGCCGGGATTGAGCTAAATATCGAGGCCTAATGGTGGTGTAGAAGATTGAAACGTAGGTGGTAAACAATCGGACGAGAATTATCGTGGGTCTATTTTTATCGAAGGCCTAATCGTTCGACTTAATGACTCAGCCTAGCGGCATATAATGATACGGGTTGACCGAGTTATTCCTATATCCTGCCTGTACGAGCTGCTAGTTCATACTCCACGCACAAAATCGGCGATGTCGTTTTCAGACAAATCCGGGCTGTCTCGACTGCGGTGGTTGAATGTTATGGCCGGGAACCGTTGTTCAAGTCTACAGGGAGAGCTTGTATTCGGCGTGAGCCGAAGAGAGGCACGTCAGTCATGCGACTTCATTCGCGCTTGAGTCTGGCGCGTCTTTCAACTAACAAGGAAAGGTACTTTGGTGTCCCCCTCCGATTTTAATGCAACTCACGTATGTTGTAGAGCATCGAAAACTAAAATACACGTATTTTTTTTTATCGGCGGAAAAACATTTCTAAGGGGTGAAATCGCCCTTCAAAAATAGCATGTCGAGGGGTGATTTTGCAGTTTCACCCAGAAAGCGTCAACCGATTTTAATAAAACAAAAATCAAAATACTCCTCATTGAAGACAATCAAAATTCCACGCTAAGTTGAAGAAAAAAATTCATTTGCAGGGGTGAACAACCCCCTGATTTTTCAAATTTCCACCCTACACAAAAAACTAATCAACCAAATTAAACAGAACATGTACCATTTGGAAGGGCAAGTTAAAATTAAGTTGACGTATTTTTGCACATTCACAGGAAAATGAGTTTACGGGGGTAAACTACCCCTTATCCATTAGTACGTATATTTGTGCGTACATTCTTGTTTCTCGTTATTTACATGTCAAAGAGCTGCTTGCGTTCACTCTTTGTACTGATTTTGTGCTTATCAATAATTTATCGTCATATGTCATCGACCTTTCGATTAGATAGTATTTCGATTCGGCCCAAAATTCCGGAATAAGTCGATGATGCAACAGTCGTTCCATCTATAGAACTTTGTCAGTTATTCCAACGAAATGAATATGATCTTATTTTTTTGAGTAATCTAATCATACGCCAATATGATAAAAATACTTTCGACGCAGTAAGAGGTGTTTTCTACATAGGCGGCTATCTGGGACTGCGTATTATCTGCTGATATCGCATGTGGTTCAACAACAAGTCTTTCAAATATAAAAGCCGCGATACATACAGCGATCTTCAGTTGCTCATTTGAACGGAGTGCCAGTGCGTCAGTTATAATTTCTGACAAAAAAAAATCAATAGACCATGAAAGTGAATCCAATCAACGTCATTAAACTTCTTTTGGCTACATTTCAAGCCATGAATATTCCCGAAACTCCGATTAACAATGCAGAAATCGAGGTAAAGCAGAATTTCGAAAAAGTTCTGGTGGACTGCATGGACGATTATAACGGAGTTGAAATTATCGAGGAACAATCGCTAGATTTTCAAGAGCCATTCAAGCAATATGATGTTAACCCTGTCGAGGACACTCTTTGGCAACATGATGAAGGTCCAGTGGATTCTGATACTTGTTCTAAAGACGAAGAAGACATAAGCTACGATTACAAACGCAAAGCAATCGAATACTGGAGATCCGGTAAGAAGAAAAATTACAGTGTCGATACCGTGAGTCAGAAATTCAAAAAAGTCAAATCTGTACGACAATTAAAACGCTGGACAAAGCAAATGAACAGAGGTGGGACCTACAAGGAGAAATTAGCTCAAATCTCTGAATATACTTTGAAAAACATACAAGCCGCAATAGATGCTGGTTTCATTGTTCATGATATCGACCTTCAAAAGTGGGCTCTACAAGCTCAAAAAGAGATAGGTCACGAAGACATTCGTTTTAAAGCTTCTCATAATTGGCTTCGGAAGTTCAAGAAATCACATCGTATTGTGTCCAGGAAAATTAATAAATTCGTAACACGAAAGACTATAGAAGACGAATCAGTTTTAAGGATGAATGCAGAAAACTTCGTAAATGAAATTAAACCATATATTCAAACATATGGACCGGAAAACATATATAATTCAGATCAGAGCGGTTTTCAACTGGAAATCCACTCTGGCAGGACTCTAACGACTGAAGGAACTAAACAAGTGCAATGTGTAGTACAATTCGTATCATCTACAACTCACAGCTACACTATCCAGCCAACCATAAATGCAGATGGAAAATTATTGTCACCCCTTTTTATCGTTCTAAAAGAGGGAAAGGGTGAGTTCGGCCCAATCGTGGAAAAAAATTTATTCAGGCCAGAAAACGTATTTTTAACAGCAACGAAATCCGGAAAAATGACTTCAGGTATGGACAAAAATGATTGCCAGAAAATATTAAACATATGATGAATTATACTATATCGATAACCAATATCATCCTATGTATAGAGCACTTCAAAATTTGGTTGGAAAAAGTATTCTTCCCCAACACCGGCCGTGACAGCGTATTGTTGATAAACTCGTGGAGTGGACACTGCCCAGAAGTTGTTCTAAATGCAACACCTCGGGGCAAAAAAATAATCACAAAGATAATACCTAAAGACACCACAGGGAAAATCCAACCACTCGACGTTTTTGGTTTCCGAATATGGAAAAATTTGGTACGACATTTTTCCGACAGTGTATTATTACTTAATTCTGATATTAATTTGCACTTGAGAAACAACATAATCAAACTGCAATCTCTCGCACACAATCAACTTTCATCACCCAGATATATAAATCTTTTCAAATATGCATGGTTCAAAAGTAATTATATAACCGATAAGCCAAACGAATTCGACAATCCAGTGAGTTTTGGTTTCGGTCAATCGTCTCAAGCACACTGTGAAGTACTAGGTTGTAATAATGTGGCCATCATCAGATGCTCATGGTGCAAGAAGTCTTTATGCTTGCAACATTTTTTTGAAGAGTATCATTTCTGCACGACTTACGAACCATGATTGCTGCAAATTATGACGTGCACATTGCACGTTGATGAATTGTAAAAGGAATGATACATTATAATATATACTGTGGTGTATGTAGATGCGCAAGGCGGTAAGAATAAATGTGAGAGAATGGAGAGTGGGGAGAGCGTTAACATGGGACGTGAAAAGGACGACAGTCGAATAAATGCGCATGCCGAAACCGGGTATTTGTTATTTATCGCCTATGTCCTCAGCTGATTGCCGCTGTTTCGAAATACAACCATACATATATGCCATACAACCACTCAACCCCAGCAACATTCCCCAGTATTCTGTATTTGAACAAGCTATTTTTTTTAGAAAATAACGCGAAACTCGTGAATGGACCATTCTACTTGTAAGTACCAGCCGGTCACCCCCTTAATAATGAATAAAGCATCATGCGAAGTTCCCCCCCTTGACTTCGGCTAACAGGAATGTTTTGAATCAATTCGGACATTTAAATAACGAGAAACAAAAATGTATGCACAAATATACGTACTAATGGATAAGGGGTAGTTTACCCGCGTAAACTCATTTTCCTGTGAATGTGCAAAAATACGTCAACTTTATTTTAACTTGCCCTTCCAAATGGTACATGTTCTGTTTAATTTGGTTGATTAGTTTTTTGTGTAGGGTGGAAATTTGAAAAATCAGGGGGTTGTTCACCCCTGCAAATGAATTTTTTTCTTCAACTTAGCGTGGAATTTTGATTGTCTTCAATAAGGAGTATTTTGATTTTTGTTTTATTAAAATCGGTTGACGCTTTCTGGGTGAAACTGCAAAATCACCCCTCGACATGCTATTTTTGAAGGGCGATTTCACCCCTTAGAAATGTTTTTCCGCCGATAAAAAAAAATACGTGTATTTTAGTTTTCGATGCTCTACAACATACGTGAGTTGCATTAAAATCGGAGGGGGACACCAAAGTACCTTTCCTTGTAAGATAATCTATATTTGACAAGCAATTTCAAACGATGAGTACCGAGTGCATATGATAGTTTATAGATAGAAAGAGATGGAAAGACGAATACGGAAACGCAACAGCCATAGAGAGAGACGTCGTGGCCGCGCGAACGAAGGATTTCTATCGCTATTTTATATTAATAGTAAGTAATATATGTTAGCTATTTATACACAGATGTATGAGCAATGTCAATGTACATTAGGAGTACTGAAATGGTACATGTATTATGCTATTCCGCTGATTTTGTAATGCCCAAGACCTTTGCAGAGCAGACTCGAGAGAGTCGAGTACAAAAAAATGTTTTACCAGTGAAAAAACTTGTGAAAACAGTAGCGGAGCGTGTTCGACAATACAGGACGCGATTAAATCCTGTGGGACATGCTGCCAATCAACACCCTTAGGTAACTGGATCTTCACGTAGTGTTGTTATAAACAACGATGTGTGTGTTGTAGATGAGGAATCATGTCAACAAATTACGACACGCAATGAGATTTATGTGTATGAATATAATCATTTCACTTGATGAGTATCTCAATCATCAACGTAACTCCGAGGATGCACAAGTTCACGATAATAATCGATGAATTGTCGGTCAAGTTGACGTACATGGGCAACATTCACCGCTACACCCGGTGAATCTTTGTACTAGTGCGGTACAAGGACAATATATCGGCCAAAACGATGCGACCACATTTACGAAAAGAACAAAAACAGCTAAAATACCGGCAGAGCGATCTCGCGAATACATAGCGCAACGAAAGGCTTTAAAAAATGCTGTCCATCAAAATCAAATGACAACTGGAGCTTCAAGTAATGCTTTACAAGACGACAACATATGTGTTGTGCATGAGGAATCACGTAAACAATACAACGTCGATATAACACCAGCAGAGCCTACTCGAGAATGTAGAGTGCGACAAGAGTATTTAAAAAGCGTAAAAAAAAAAAGAGTAAAAATGTTGTCATCAAACGACGATCAACAAACGAATCTGTTATGGAAATCTCACATCGCTACCAGCTGCTACTCATGGCTGCCTGGCAATAGCAGCAGCCATGCGTGCGCCTGGATGGCAGCACCGCAAAAGGGCAGGTAGTTCGCGCAGTGGCGACGTTCGCTTTACAAAGAAACGGTAGAGGGAAGCGGTGACTTCTTTTCTCGCGCAGCCGTTGGACATGCAGTGACCTTAGCGTCACTTACTTGTTTGAACGTCGTCCGGTACACCTCGTGCCTACTCAGCTCTGGTGGTCTAATTCAACATTCCTCTTGTGTATACATTCCAAGTGCGATTAATTACTCACCTAAAGGTTTAAACTCACGGTCTCAATAATGAGGCTCACCGACATTCGAAGATCAATAGCGAGCTGTGACTAGACATTTGTGCTACTCATCGGATCACATTTTCGGATTCATCTCGTGGTGGTTGCCGCGCTACAAGAATCCATACGCATCGGGGCAGTTATCAAACCCAGTGAGATCGAACTAATATAATCGAGCCTCTCAGGACTTCTCATCGTATTCATGTGTATTTCCGCGCTTATATTGTTATTTAGTGTTAAATATATGGAAGACTTTATTGTGGTAAGCAGCACACCATTTTATTTGACGACTTGCCACGTTGCACGACTCACCCACTCAACAAACCATACAGTCCACTAACACGCCAGCATTAAACGTCGAACTAATTCTCGAACAAACAAGTAATGCATTAAATGACGTGTGTAATGTGAATCGTGAGCCATTCCGAGAACAACTGGACAGTCAACATGATTTTATCGACGACATTTGTCATCAAACAGATGATTTGCGTGTACCTTATAGTGATTACCATCTCCATAAAAAATCTCACAAGGAATTCATTAAAAAATTTATCAATAACCCGTTTGGACATATTTTCTCCGCGGTCCGAGCATGCAGACATTTTGAATATAATTCTACCGCACATATCGACAGAGAATATAGGGACATGCAATACGTGTTTCGCATCATTGAAAAAAAAAATAATATTCCAACAAATATCAAATCATTTACCAGCGCTGGATTTGGTTTCCGAGAACCTCATTTCGCCATAAATTCCGTTCATGTAGATTCGAAGATTGAGACATGTGCATGTTTAATACAGTATTTATAGGCAAGCCATGAATGTCCGTATTTGTGTTGATACAATGATTAAACATCTCACGAAATATCGATGATGACCACTTGTTATGCCGGTACCGCGTAATTGGATTGTTCGGTATTCGGTATAATATTAAAAAGTTATTATTTTTGGAATCGTTTGTCGATTGGGAGATAGATTTCGAGTAATTGGTGTAAACGTGAATTTATATAAAACGGTAGTATTTATTACAGGCAACGGTAAGTGGCCTCACGCGAAGAAGGAACAATAGCGAAATAATGTACAATTAATTCGCGGCACAACGTCCCTCCCCCTTAAGTGTAAAAAAAATTTTTTTTCTTTGGTTGGTTTCCCGTATCTCATATATACCGGGCAATATAATTTTTTCATAGTTTTTTGACAATTTTTCTATATATTTGTTTTTTCTACATTGTCGATCTGGCCATCGCACTCGGTTGAGGGGGCGAGTTTCCCAGGCCCTGGCCCGCTCGGATCGAAGTCGCTCCTGTGGCTGTTGTCGTCCGAGTGGCTCGAGATTAATATTCACCTCGGCTGCTGCCGGGGTCGTTGCCTCGGTTGTCCTTGTCGGTTCCGTTTGTACCTATAACATTTAAACAGAAGGAAGCCGATCAAGGCTTTCGGTGCTATTGCACTCAGCGAGTAGAGGCTTATTATGTGGGGATGCTGCGGCCCGCCTCCGGTGATGTCGAGAGTTTCTAAAGTCCTTTCTGCTTGATCTTCGAGCTTTTGCAGCCCTTTCGGATTTTGCAGTACGCTTGCTAGTGTAATTTCCTCTGTGGTCTGGGTAGGAGGCGTCTGAGCCTCTATTTCCCTCAAATTCAGGTCGTACGGGGGAAGGTAATTTTTTCGGATGATTTGAGATGTTCGCCCCGTTGTTTTTCACGCTGAAATTTGGGGCGGTTACAATACATACGTCTATCAAAGCCAGTATTCCAGTTTTACTGAGAATTTCACGTTGAATGGGTTTTTCGCCGCAAGTGATTCCGATGGCCACTGAGGTCGGCGTGACGTATATCCATCGCCCTGGCTGTTGCAGGGGGATGAGGAGAGTGCGAATCAGCTGGACTTCTCGTTTGGCGCAGCTCTCGTCGTTGTCCTGGGTGATTTTGGCGTAAATCAGCACTTCGCAGGGGGTATCTTCCAAGAGCAAAATGGAAGGGTGTTTCGATGGACAAATGCACAATTTATTAATGGTCTTGCAGGTCTTCCTTAGTCATTTGCAGATAATTGTGGCTTTTTGCATCGATTACTACTGGATTTCCCGTTGTTTCCAGGTAGTAATATTTACCATTACTCGCTTGCGTCGGTATGGAGTAGGCCTTCTGTACACTATATCGTTGTTGCCTGATCAACGGTAAGTCGAGTACGAGTACAAATGCGTCACCTTCGCTGTAGGCCTTTAGGTCAGCCAGTCGCATACAGCGACAGGGAAACTCGTGCCTGGCGGCAGGTGTATCACTGCGATCGCGAGGTAACGCGTAAGGGTTCTCGGTGGCAGGGGCATTCCTCCTGCATTGCCTTCGGCTATCTTTGTTACAAAGTGCATCAATTCTCGTACATCGCTTAGTAACGCATCCACGGCTATGCTGATTGCGGTGATTAAAATGTTGAAAACTAACGAACATGAATGAATTAAAACACGTAAGAAAAATGAAGCGCAGTGGATTGCATTTGTAACTCGGATAACGTGTGGTTAGCTGCGAGTCCCACACCGTTGACTCGTCACAGTTTTCGAGGCAATCGAAAATTATACTCGCGAACATGAACAGATTGGAGCACGTAAATTAGGGCACGTACTAAAAAATAGACTAAGCATAAAAAAAAAAATAATTAATCTCCGCTGTTACGAGGGTCGACCGTTGTGGTCGATCTCCGGAGATGAACTGAACAAATTATTTGCTTTGCTGGGCACTGAAAGAGTGATTTTCTATGCGGGGCACTAAAAGAATTATTTTTCACACAGTACTAAGAAAATACTATTAATATGGAGGATTATAGTGTATGGGCGGTGGAATTGAAACATGCCGTTCCATTCTATTATTATTGATTTTTTTATATCAACATTGCAATGAAATAGCTGCATCTCATTCCAATTTAACACTCGCACCAAGTAGCGATACTCAGAAATTCTTAATGATATAAAATATAGTCTAATATAAGGAGAAAAGAAACAATATGAGAAAAGTTGCGATGTGACTTGATGCATACGAAGAAGCAGAGCTATTCATGTGGCAGTGATTTGTGGACACCGATATAAGCAGTGCTCACGGTGGTAGGGTGCTCACTAACTGAGAATCGTGCCCACGGTCTTATATGTATGACCATGTTCGTGCTAAATGCTCCCATAAGACCTATGCTTCCATCTAATACATGTTGTTTGATTTGGTGGCTCGCATAACTTGTACATCCCATCGCGCATTCGTAATTCCGTTCTACTAACTACCGGAAAACTAATGACAATATGTAATTGGTAGCGCCAATTACGTGTCACGCAAAGTACATGTCATATGAAAGCATTCATTCTGTTGTGGCAGAAAAGTGTTTGCGTACTTTTTTAACGAAAGTAACTTTTTCAACGAGCATATCAAATATCGGCGGCTGCATCACAGTGTCTGGAGAGTATTTTCAGAAACGTTTCCGTTTCGATTCTCCAGATTCCTCTTAATTCTCGTATTTCTCTTAAACACTGTCGCTTATTTTACCAAAGGAGACAGCTCTGTGCTGATAACAAGAGGTTAGAAGCGTGTTTTGCGCTGCGTGCTCTATGCGGGTATTACTCATTTTCTCGGCATCAGCTCGATGAGCTTCGAAATATCGTTGTACGCGAGGAAAATCACTTTTAATCACCCGCCACCCGTCCGCACTGAGTGTAATTCCCGTAAAAGTATTCGACAATATTTTCACCACTGGAATAAGACCCGCAGAGTTCAACTCGAGACAGGCGACGATTATTTTACCGAATAATTTATTTAAGCCGTACATAACGGGGTTCGCTATATAGGGTGATATAGTGTGAGACGTTGCATCGTTATTTGCCATTTTTATGGCTTTCTCGTAGACTGTAACTTTTGGAATGAATCGTCGGCGGTGTTCATACCCCGTTTTATAAAGATTACACCCACCGTCTAATTGCATCGCCGCTACTTATGATACACTAAAGCATAGGACTAAAAATGACTCACCAATATCCTTTCATATTTGTCGCATTCTCCTTAACAGTCTAGTAACAGCAGTAGCAAATATATCTCAAATGACTTGCATACTCTCTCTCGTACACGTATGTGCATACTCACACCTTGACATACAGATGTGGCATGAAAACTAAATAATATTCGTCGACGAAATTTGATGACTTTTCTCATGGCCGAGTGCCTTAAGATTAGATGAAAACAATATGACATTCGTTGGTGAAACTAGATAATTTAGTACATGACAAGAATTACGGGGATTTACATCACCATCGCTAAATATTTTCATCTTCTTGGTTAGTCGTATTCATTACATCGCTGCAGTATATGCAGAGAGAGAAAGAGAGAAATAGCGCATTAAACGAATCCCTTACGTTCAAAAAGTACCCGGAATTTATCAATAAAACGAAAACGGTTCAATTATTCACTGATATATATTTTATACCCTTCAAAGTAATCTCCATCGTAAGCAATACACATATTCCAATGCTTCTTCCAATCTTTAAGACACTTTTCATAGGCCGATTTTGGATTCGCCTTCAGCTCCTTCTGCAAATTCTCCTTTATCGCCTCAATCGTCTCAAAACGCTTCCCGTGAAGTGGTAACTTGAGTCGTGAGAACAGGAAAAAGTCGCACGGGGTCATATCAGGTGAATACGGAGCTTGCGCAACGGCATTAACGTTGTTTTTGGTCAAATAGTCGCGTACAAGATAAGATGTGTGAGCCGGTGCATTGTCGTGGTGAAGAAACCACGAGTTGTTTCTCCACAATTCCGGCCTCTTACAACGAACATTCTCCGTCAAACGCGTCGGTACGCTCACATAACACTCTTTATTTACTGTTAGGCCCCTGATGCTCACACGATGATCTTCGAGCACAATTTGCTTCACTTTTTCGATGTTTTCGTTAGTCACAGAGGTGGATGAATGATCGAAACGAGGCAAATCATCAAACACAGTACGGCCCGCTTTAAACTCTTTGTACCACTCGTATGCTTGTGTTTTCGACATTGTCGAGTCTCCGTAGGATACTGTTAACATTTTCAACACTTCCGCACATGATATGTTGTTAGAAACACAACATTTCAGGCACACTCTTTGCTCAACTAAATTCGTCATAGCGAAATTCGCAGAGTACACCAAAGAACGACTTGTTTACAAACCTATTACAGACAAACTATCTGACACATTGCGGTTATAAGTGACGTGTAAACAACTGACAGATGTACCAACCTAGAAAAAAAAAAAGATTTTGACAATATCTCAAGGGTGGCTCGTTTAAATGAGAAATTTCGGGTACTTTTCGATCAGAGAGTATATAAAAACGTGTCGCTTTTAAAAATCTCTAGTTAATTGTCTGATTTGCTATGGTTGCCACTACTCTAACAGCACAATCATGGTCAGAGTGGTTAAACGCTCATTGATAAGAAAATTGATACAGTTTATATTGAAGCGTAGGCCGTCGTAGAGTTCGCGATGGGGGAGAAGCAATTTACAGATCACGCTATGGGAACCTCCGACGCAAGCGGCTGTTCGTAAGATTCGCGGTATGCTGTGCGAGTGTCATTAGCGCGATTTAGCTGAGGCGCATAATATTGGACTGTTTGATAATCAAATAATTATTGATTCGGTGGAGCGTGTTATCCGTCGACGAGAGTGGATGAATGAGTCTGCTTTGCAGCCCATACTTAGTGAAAGACGTAAGAAATATACTGCGTTAATTACTTTTATTTTTTTTTCCTTTATTTCACAAGGCCTTTGGTTTTGCGGATGAGATTGCAAAAGATACATTTCCGCATTTATTCAACACATCGGAATATCGGAATTACACAGATCCTCTACGGGTTGTGCATTTTTACTCACCCGATACAATGTTCAAGCGGATCGCGAACGATTTTAAAAATGGTATGAAGAAAAATCGAAACGCATCGATTGTAAATTTCATTTTGCGATGGAATTTGTGCAATATAGTATTATCGTACAGATGCTACGGTTTTAAGACGCGCGTGCCTAGCTTTTTGCGAGTTACTTATACGTTGCGGAAGCGTGTGCCCCTTTACAGAAGCTCGCACGATAGCATCAGCATGTATGAGAGTATTTCGAAAGAATTTTCTACAGAAAGATCGCATTGAGGTGTTACGACCAGTGGGGTACCGCTGGGGCGATAAGCAGTCGTGCAAGGCCATCGTATGGCTTGTATGGCTAGAGCGCATGCGCAACTGCGTTATCGCTCATGCTGGACGTACGAGAGAGTATCGCCCTCCGACGGGCCTACCAGCGTCGACAGATACTACGTGGAGGCGGAGATCCATCACCTTCTTCAATTTCACGGCTGCCTTTGGCATGGATGTCCGCGATGTTATCGCGTGAATAAAGATGCTCGAACAAAATTCGGTGATACAATGGATGAGCGATACAAGTGTACCATTCTTAATTCGGGACGAATCAGATCGAAATGGAGGAAATGTCGTTATACGTGAAAAATCACTTCATGGTCAAGCAAACGCTTCTTGAACCACGCGATGCATTGTTTGGCGGTCGAACGGAACATTTTGTGACTATGTACAACATCGCGAATGGGGAGTAGATACGCTATGTGGATGTGTGTTCGCTGCATCCATGGGTGTGTAAAAAGGGAAAATATCCCGTTGGACATCCGAAATTGTACTACTAGTACGTAGGTAACGAGTGTCGAAAGCTCGTAGGACTTGAAAACAATCTAAGTGTCGTCGAGGGTCTCGTAAAGTGCGCCGTAATAGGACCGCGCGATTTGTATCTGCACGTATTGCCTGTTCGCATGCATGGGAAACTACTGTTCCCCCTGTGTAGAACATGCTGTACAGATATGGACATATCAGCGGGTTGCAAACACGATGACGCGACTGAGCTAGCATTTGACGGCAGATGGTTCGTGGACGAGCTGAGAAAAGCTGTCTCGCTCGGATATAAGATGACGCGTATCGATGAAATTTAGCAATACGTTGTTACGCAGTATGACTCGAGAACTCAGCGAGGCGGTCGTTTTGCCGAGTACATCGACACATTCCTGAAAATAAAACAGGAGGCGAGTGGATCGCCAACAGAGTGTAACGATGACGAGGAAGAAATAGAGCGTTTCATAGCGTTGTACGAGGAGCCTGAGAGTATATATCTCGAGCGAAGTACTCTGCAGTCAAATCCCAGTTTACGATCGCTCGCAAAATTGTCACTTAATTCGTTCTGGGGAGAATTTGGTCAACGCGAGAATCTCACGAAAACCGTTATCGTTTTCACGCGCTCGGAGCTAATGAATTTACTAACGAGTCTGGAGATCGAGGTGACAGGTATGCCACCGGTTAATCACAAGATCATGTATGTGAACTATGTAAGTAACTGCAATGCTATCCATGCGACTATTAAAAAATGTAAAATGCAACTATTAAGAAATCTAAAGTAAAGTAAACTTTTTGTCTGATTTCATGTATCGTATTTCATATACAGGGTGGCCGATTTATCTGAAGACATTGAAATATTTCGAAAACTACGCATCGGATCAAAAAAAGTTCTGAATAAAATTTGTTTGCCTGGAAGGGGGTCATCCAATGATATCAAAGTCGACCCCTCATCCCTACCCCCTGGGGTGGAGCAACTTTGAAATCGTAAATGGGAACCCCCATTTTTTATTGCAGATTCGGATTCTCCATAAAAAAATAAGTAACTTTTATCTAAAACATTTTTTTTCGATTTGTGATAGATGGCGCTGTAATCGCAAGAAACCTGATTTTTGCGAATATCTCGAGAAATTACACATCGGATCGAAAAAAGAAAAAGGCATGTTTCATTTTTCAAAAAGCTATTCAGCGATACGAAACTCGATCCACCCCCCCCCCCCCCCCCACTCCGTCCCTACCCCATTGTGGTGAAAATGGAAGTTGCTTCAAAATCGTGAGTGGAAAACCCTATTTTTTTCCTGGTTTTCCATGACAAAATTCATTGATTTGACTTTATTGTTGATATGAAATTTTCTCACACATGGCGCTGCAATCGAAAGCATGTATTCGTTTATCAATAAGTTAACAACTACTTTTAGCGTTACCCAGGAACAACGACGTGGACGTAGTAGTTTTTGTTCCCATCGGGGTGCATGTTTTACATTAGTCCCCTTGCCTCTCACCATCGGGGTGCTTGTTTTACGTGAGTCCCCTTGCCTCTCACTGTTCAATAAATTAGATTAAATTTTCGAAATTGTGACCTTGAACTTCTAGACACTTATTTATTCTTTCTTCGAATGATTATACACAGGAGAGGCCCTCACCCCCACCCTGAAATCGTAAATGGTCATCTTTGACAACGTTGCACTGGCTTTTATAAGCCCGTAGTTTACCATACGGTCACAGTGGTGCGTCAAGGTCAATATCAACGATTTTAACTGAAAACACCTCTAACATTGTCAATTCACTTGACTATCTTTATTCTTCCCTTCATTCCTTAAACTGAAATACGAGTGCGAAATGAATGCTGCAATCATAGAAGAAAAAACTGAAATGATTCTGATTTTCGGTGAATGTAGGCGGAATGTTGACGATGCTGTTGCCTTGTATGCTTAGCGTTTTCCAGATAATGTTCGCTCACGTTCTTTTTTTTACAAAGTTGTTCAATCCTTTATGTCTGACGGTAGTGTACAACCTAAAAAAAGAAAACGAAGAACCACTGTCACAGGAGTAGCTAATGAAATTGATGTGCTAGCAGCTGTTCAACAAAACCCTCATGTAAGCACTCGGCAATTACATCGGGATTCCGGAATTTCTAGAGATAGTATTCTCAGAATATTGCATCGTCACAAGTATCACCCATACCACATTTCACTGCATCAGCAACTTCATGGCGATGATTTTCGTCGGCGAGTAGAATTTTGTGAATGGGCAGTTCAGCAAATACAAATGAATCCCAATTTCTTCGCTAATGTACTATTTTCAGATGAGTCCACATTCACAAATCATGGTGCCGTTAATCGGCATAACATGCATTACTGGAGTGTGCAAAATCCCCACTGGTTACGACAAGTTGAACATCAACGTCCCTGGTCGGTTAACGTTTGGTGTGGAATTGAAGGTAACAAACTCATTGGTCCATATTTTATTGATGGTACTTTAAATGGAATCAAATATCGAAATTTCCTGGAACATGAACTACAACCTCTACTTGAGGATGTTGCATTGCCCATTCGCCAAATTATGTGGTTTCAGCATGACGGTTGCCCAGCGCATTACTCAATAACAGCACGGGAAGTATTGAACCGTGATTTCAATAGCCGATGGATCGGCAGAAGTGGCCCGATTAATTAGCCTGCTAGGTAGCCTGACTTGACATCGCCGGATTTATTTCTGTGGGGTCATCTAAAAGATAAAGTTTGTCAACAAGCACCAACAACTCGTAAAAACATGATACAGCGCATAAGAAACGCTTGCGCTGAAATTCCCGAATATATACTCCTCTCCTGTGTACAATCATACGAGGAAAGAATAAATAAGTGTCTAGAAGTTCAAGGTCACAATTTCGAACATTTATTCTAATTTATTGAACAATGAGAGGCAAGGGGACACACCTAAAACGAGCACCCCGATGGTGAGAGGCAAGGGGACACACCTAAAACAAGCACCCCGATGGTGAGAGGGAAGGGGACTCACGTAAAACAAGCACCCCGATGGGAGCAAAAACTACTACGTCCACGTCGTTGTTCCTGGGTAACGCTAAAAGTAGTTGTTAACTTATTGATAAACGAAAACATGCTTTCGATTGCAGCGCCCTGTGTGAGAAAATTTCATATCAACAATAAAGTCAAATCAATGCATTTTGTCATGGAAAACCAGGGTAAAAATAGGGTTTTCCAATCACGATTTTGAAGCAACTTCCATTTTCACCTCAATGGGGTAGGGATGGGGAGGGGGGGATCGAGTTTCGTATCGCTGAATAGCTTTTTGAAAAATGAAACATGTCTTCTTTCTTTTTTCGATCCGATGGGTAATTTCTCGAGATATTCGCAAAAATCAGGTTTCTTGCGATTACAGCGCCATCTATCACGAATCGATAAAAAAACGTTTCAAATAAAAGTTACTTATTTTTTTATGGGAAATCCGAATCTGCAATAAAAAATAGCGGTTCCCATTTGCGATTCCAAAGTTGCCCCCACCCCCACCCCAGGGGGTAGGGATGAGGGGTCGACTTTGGTATCATTGGATAACCCCCTTCCAGGCGAACAAATTTTATTTAGAACTTTTTTTGATCCGATGCATAGTTTTCGAAATATTTCAATGTCTTCAGATAAATCGGCCACCTGTATACAGCTTTAATAACTCTCATTTAGATTAAGCGAAACATGGGATGACGACGAGACGGGGCAGCGCATAATTAATACAAACTCATACAATAATTATCTTATCATCTACAATTACAAAAAATTAATTATTATTAGGTGCGCAACTAAGTTCCCGCTGTTTTTCAAGAGATGGCTCCATTAGTAAGTGCTGGTCGGTTGGGACATAACCAAAACGTCATAAACCAAGCTTAGACATATGGTAAGCAAACTGCTTTGACACATTAGTGATTTTGTTTTTGCGTCATATACTTTTGGTTGTGTGAAAATGTCTGATTTTGTGCCAAATAATCGTCATTTGCGCGAAGTGTTGCTTTTCTTGGTTCTTCTTTCATTCGAAACAAAAACCAAAATACTCCTCATTGAAGACAATCAAAATTCCACGCTAAGTTGAAGAAAAAAATTTATTTACAGGGGTGAACAACCCCCTGATTTTTCAATTTTCCACCCTACACAAAAAACTAACCAACAAAATTAAACAGAACATGTGCCATTTGGAAGGGCAAATTAAAATAAAGTTGACGTATTTTTGCACATTCAAAGGAAAATGAGTTTACGGGGGTAAACTACCCCTTATCCATTAGTACGTATATTTGTGCGTACATTCTTGTTTCTCGTTATTTAAATGTCCGAATTGATTCAAAACATTCCTGTTAGCTGAAGTCAACGGGGGGAACTTCGCATGATGCTTTATTTATTATTAAGGGGGTGACCGGCTGGTACTTACAAGAAGGTCAGTTTGGTGTCCCCCTCCGATTTTGATGAAACTCACGTATGTTGTAGAGCATCGAAAACTAAAAGAAACGTATTTTTTTTTATCGGCGGAAAAACATTTCTAAGGGGTGAAATCGCCCTTCAAAATTAGCATGTCGAGGGATGATTTTGCAGTTTCACCCAGAAGGCGTCAACCGATTTTAATGAAACAAAAACCAAAATACTCCTCATTGAAGACAATCAAAATTCCACGCTAAGTTGAAGAAGAAAATTCATTTGCAGGGGTGAACAACCCCTTGATTTTTCAATTTTCCACCCTACACAAAAAACTAACCAACCAAATTAAACAGAACATGTACCATTTAGAAGGGCAAGTTAAAATAAAGTTGACGTATTTTTGCACATTAACAGGAAAATGAGTTTACGGGGGTAAACTACCCCTTATCCATTAGTACGTATATTTGTGGGTACATTCTTGTTTCTCGTTATTTAAATGTCCGAATTGATTCAAAACATTCTTGTTAGCCGAAGTCAACGAGGGGCACTTCAGATGATGCTTTGTTTATTATTAAGGGGGTGACCGGCTGTTACTTACAAGTAGAATGGTCCATTCACGAGTTTCGCGTTATTTACTGAAAAAAATAGCTTGTTCAAATACAGAATACTGGGGAATGTTGCTGGGGTTGAGTGGTTGTATGGCATATATGTATGGCTGTGTTTCGAAACAGCGGCAATCAGCTGAGGACATAGGCGAGCAATAACAAATACCCGGTTTCGGCATGCGCATTTATTCGACTGTCGTCCTTTTCACGTCCCGTGTTATCGCTCTCCCCACTCTCCATTCTCTCACATTTATTCTTACCGCCTTGCGCATCTACATACACCACAGTATATAATATAATGTATCATTCCTTTTACAATTCATCAACGTGCAATGTGCACGTCATAATTCGCAGCAATCATGGTTCGTAAGTCGTGCAGAAATGATACTCTTCAAAAAAATGTTGCAAGCATAAAGACTTCTTGCACCATGAGCATTTGATGGTGGCCACATTATTACAACCTAGTACTTCGAAGTGTGCTTGAGACGATTGACCGAAACCAAAACTCACTGGATTGTCGAACTCGTTTGGCTTATCGGTTATAAAGGGTGGTTAAATTGTAAGGGCCGATGTTGAATGTGAACCACACCTAAACGTCAAGTTTTTTTCTGCATTTCATCTGACATTTCTCAATTTCAGACTAACTCAAATTTAACCATGGAAAGATACACAATCGAGCAACGCGTTAAAGTTATTCAGGCTTATTATGAAAATGGGCGTTCAAATCAAAATGCATATCGTGCACTTCGTGATTTTTTCGGTCAATTTAATCGTCCAAATGTGCGTACAATCGGAAAAATCGTGCAAAAATTTGAGCAAACCGGGTCTGTAGGAGATATTAAAACACCAGTGCATGCTCGTACAGCTCGTACTGCAGAAAATATTGCTGCTGTTCGCGATAGTGTAGCTGAAGAGCCGTCCACCTCAACTCGTCGTCGTGCCCAACAATTGCACCTCTCACGCTCGTCGTTGATGAACATTATGCATAAAGACTTGCATTTACACGCTTATAAGGTGCAATTGACTCAAGAACTAAAGCCTCTTGACCATTCCAAACGTCGTCAATGGTCAGAATGGTGGCAAGAAATGGCAACAGTGAATGATCAATTTTCGAAGAAAATCATCTTCAGTGATGAGGCACATTTTCACCTCAGTGGATTCGTCAATAAGCAGAATTGCCGCATTTGGGCGAATCATAATCCAAGAGTGATTGTCGAAAAACCAATGCACCCACAAAGAGTGACTGTTTGGTGCGGTTTATGGGCTGGCGGCATCATCGGGCCGTATTTTTTCCAAAATGAGGCCGGTCAGGCAGTTACTGTGAATGGTGTTCGCTATCGTGAGATGATAACGAACTTTTTATGGCCCGAATTGGAAGATATGGATGTGGGCAATATGTGGTTTCAACAGGACGGTGCCACTTGCCACGCAGTTAACGAAACAATGGCTCTTTTGCGCGACAAATTCAATGGCCGTGTTATCTCACGTGGTGGCGATGTCAATTGGCCGCCAAGATCATGTGATTTGACACCGTTGGACTTCTTTCTTTGGGGTTATTTGAAAGAAAAGGTGTACGTCGATAAGCCAGCAACAATTCAAGAGCTAAAGGATGAGATAATTCGGCACATTAACGGCATAGAACCTCAATTATGCCTAAGCGTCATCGAAAATTTGGACCATCGGATGGAGGTGTGCCGCCGAGGTCGCGGCGGCCATTTGGCCGATATTTTGTTCCATACATAATTGAACCATACCATATTATCATAATAAAAAGAATTGACAATAATTTCCTAAATAATTTGTGTTTTATTCAAAATCAACATCGGCCCTCAAAATTTAACCACCCTTTATAATTACTTTTGAACCATGCATATTTGAAAAGATTTATATATCTGGGTGATGACAGTTGATTGTGTGCGAGCGATTGCAGTTTGATTATGTTGTTTCTCAAGTGTAAATTAATATCAGAATTAAGTAATAATACACTGTCGGAAAAATGTCGTACAAAATTTTTCCATATTCGGAAACCAAAAACGTCGAGTGGTTGGATTTTCCCTGTGGTGCCTTTAGGTATTATCTTTGTGATTGTTTTTTTGCCCCGAGGTGTTGCATTTTGAACAACTTCTGGGCAGTGTCCACTCCACGAGTCTATCAACAATACGCTGTCACGGCCGGTGTTGGGGAAGAATACTTTTTCCAACCAAACTTTGAAGTGCTCTATACATAGGATGATATTGGTTATCGATATAGTATAATTCATCATATTTTCAATATTTTCTGGCAATCATTTTTGTCCATACCTGAAGTAATTTTTCCGGATTTCGTTGCTGTTAAAAATACGTTTTCTGGCCTGAATAAAATTTTTTCCACGATTGGGCCGAACTCACCCTTTCCCTCTTTTAGAACGATAAAAAGGGGTGACAGTAATTTTCCATCTGCATTTATGATTGGCTGGATAGTGTAGCTGTGAGTTGTAGATGATACGGATTGTACTACACATTGCACTTGTTTAGTTCCTTCAGCCGTCAGAGTCCTGCCAGAGTGGATTTCCAGTTAAAAACCGCTCTGATCTGAATTATATATGTTTTCCGGTCCATATTTTTGAATATATGGTTTAATTTCATTCGCGAAGTTTTCTGCATTCACCTTTAAAACTGGTTCGTCTTCTATAGTCTTTCGTGTTACAAATTTATTAATTTTCCTGGACACAATACGATGTGATTTCTTGAACTTCCGAAGCCAATTACGAGAAGCTTTAAAACGAATGTCTTCGTGACCTATCTCTTTTTGAGCTTGTAGAGCCCACTTTTGAAGGTCGATATCATGAACAATGAAACCAGCATCTACTGCGGCTTGTATGTTTTTCAAAGTATATTCAGAGATTTGAGCTAATTTCTCCTTGTAGGTCCCACCTTTGTTCATTTGATTTGCCCAGCGTTTTAATTGTCGTACAGATTTGACTTTTTTGAATTTCTGACTCACGGTATCGACACTGTAATTTTTCTTCTTACCGGATCTCCAGTATTCGATTGCTTTACGTTTGTAATCGTAGCTTATGTCTTCTTCGTCTTTAGAACAAGTATCAGAATCTACTGGACCTTAATCATGTTGCCCAAGAGTGTCCTCGACAGGGTTAACATCATATTGCTTGAATAGCTCTTGAAAATCTAGCGATTGTTCCTCGATAATTTCAACTCCGTTATAATCGTCCATGCAGTCGACCAGAACTTTTTCGAAATTCTGCTTTACCTCGATTTCTGCTTTGTTAATCGGAGTTTCGGGAATATTCATGGCTTCAAATGTAGCCAAAAGAAGTTTAATGACTTTGATTGGATTCACTTTCATGGTCTATTGATTTTTTTTTGTCAGAAATTATAACTGACGCACTGGCACTCCGTTCAAATGAGCAACTGAAGATCGCTGTATGTATCGCGGTTTTTATATTTGAAAGACTTGTTGTTGAACCACATGCGATATCAGCACATAATACGCAGTCCCAGATAGCCGCCTATGTAGAAAACACCTCTTACTGCGTCGAACGTATTTTTATCATATTGGCGTATGATTAGATTACTCAAAAAAATAAGATCATATTCATTTCGTTGGAATAATTGACAATGTTCTATAGATGGAACGACTGTTGCATCATCGACTTATTCCGAAATTTGCGCCGAATCGAAATACAATCTAATCGAAAGGTAGATAACATATGACGATAAATTATTGATAAGCACAAAATCAGCACAAAGAGTGAACGCAAGCAGCTCTTTAACATGTAAATAACGAGAAACAAGAATGTACGCACAAATATACGTACTAATTGATAAGGGGTATTTTACCCCCGTAAATTCATTTTCCTGTGAATGTGCAAAAATACGTCATCTTTATTTTAACTTGTGCTTCCAAATGGTATATGTTCTGTTCAATTTGGTTGGTTAGTTTTTTGTGTAGGGTGAAAAATTGAAAAATCAGGGGGTTGTTTACCCCTGCAAATGAATTTTTTTCTTCAACTTAGCGTGGAATTTTGATTGTCTTCAATGAGGAGTATTTTGGTTTTCGTTTCATTCAAATCGGTTGACGCCTTCTGGGTGAAACTGCAAAATCACCCCTCGACATGCTAATTTTGAAGGGCGATTTCACCCCTTAGAAATGTTTTTCCGCCGATAAAAAAAAATACATTTCTTTTAGTTTTCGATGCTCTACAACATACGTGAGTTTCATCAAAATCGGAGGGGGACACCAAACTGACCTTCTTGTAAGTACCAGCCGGTCACCCCCTTAATAATAAATAAAGCATCATGCGAAGTTCGTGTCAAACTCAACAAGAGCTCGCAGATTCATTGGGAGTGACACAACAAGCCATTTCCCATCGTTCCCAAATGTTTTGCATCTTGTTGCTCTACGATTTTCTTCATTATCATTATCAATAGAAACGTAGATTTGTTCCGCTTCATAAGTGAAAAATAATGGATGTGCGCTGGAAACATCCGTGGACGTCACTGGTTTGTGGCCCAACAGGATGTGAAAAAACAGTTTTTGTGCGAAAATTTCTAAAGTTTCTGAATTCAATGAGCAACGTTGAATTTGATCGAATTATATTTTATTATGGCGATACTCTCGATCCTGATACCGCTTCTCTGAATACCATATGTCAACAACAGCCGTCGTCATCATTGTCATCGTCGTCATCGTTAATTACTAAGAGCATCAGTAATAAAAAATGTAAAATACCAAAAATTGAATTTAACGAGGGCCTACCGCAACAGGAAAATTATTCGGGTGATAATAACTTGAAAAAATTGGTTATCATCGATGATTTAATGCATGAATCCTCAAATAATACAATTGTCGACCTTTTCACAAAAGGTGGCCATCATAAAAATATTAGTGTCATTTTTATGACAAAATATTTTCCATCAGGGTCATGGACAACGCGATATATCTTTAAACGCCAATTATATCGTTATATTTAAAAACCCACGTGATCGAGCACAAATTAGACATCTAGCGAGGCAAGTATACCCCGAAATCCCACGATTTTTAACTGAGTCATATCACGATGCTACCACACAGCCACACGGACATCTACTCTTGGATCTTGAACAATCGACACCTGATTATTGTCGCTGTCGTACAATGATATTTCCCGATGATCCACGAATGTTGGTCTACATGCCGAAAAATATTCGTCAACGTATTTAATTGGAAGTAGATACCACATCAGTCAGTAATGAGGATGACTCGTGTACGCATCATCATCATACAAGGAGTCGTTTTTCAACGAACCCACCTATTGTGAAACTGCGCTAATGATGGATAGCAGCAGCAGCAGCAAGAAGAAAAAGAAGAAAAATAATACGCATTTCATTCCATTCGATGAACGTTGTATAGCCCTACTTAACGCTATTTGTCATTCGAATAAAAAACAGCGAAAAGCAATATTGCGTAATGCCGATAAACCTTCAATCAATTGTATCTGTGAATGTGCGTTAAACATTTTACAAGGAGTCATTTGTGTCAAGTCAAGTGTTAAAAACCGTTTTAAAAAATATAAAAATATACTTCGACAGCTTGTCTCAGGGTGTGTGATAAACCAGAGTGGTGGTGGTGATGGTGGTTGTAGTAGTGTCGGTCGTAAAAAACGGCAATATAATTGGCGAGCGAAGAAACGCTTAATAATTCAAAAAGGGAGTAGTGTTTTTTTTACCACTTTTACTGGCTCCCATCATCACAACTTTATTTAGTAAATTGTTTGACGGTAGTGATGCTTGAGATAACAGTTCTGTGTTACGGATAAAATTATTAATCATTTCCATTCACGTAATGGAACATGCGAAAAAAATGTTATTAGTGCCAGTGTCCGAGGTAAACGATGGTAATACCGACGCCGACGGTCGTTACGACGAAATTCCTATGAGCGGTTCTGGCAATGATCATACACCAACTAACGAGAAAACAGTGCAGACACAGGGTGATCCTGTTTCAAGTCTGGACACTGAGTTATACAAAATTTTTTAATCAAAAAGTATGGTGAAGACGACACTAGAAAATGGAAAGAGTATTAACAAGTGTTGCAGCGTTATCTATATCTAGTTGGTTCGAAAAATGAATCGTTTTCACTACCGACTCTATCACTGGCTGAAACAGGGTCTGAGCTGAATAATACAGAAGCCACGAACGATGCTGACATTGTTAATAGCGTTTCAAATATGTATAAACGTCGAGCGACTGCGCTATTGAAGTTTCTACGCAAACCCACGAGTGATGAATCAAAAAGCATAAGATGGGACAAAAAAGGTGGTGTGGCAAAAGACCGTATTTTTGTTCCAAATTCTAATATTGTCGACCTTATAAACGATGCAGTACGAGCTAGAAAAAACTTTAAAATAACAGGCAGACGTGAGTTCATCGTTAGTCTACGAGCAAAGAGCGTTCCGCGTGAATTCATAAGAAACAGTGCATTGTGAGATTTAGGTATATTTAGAGGTACTAAACGACCAAGAAAGGATTATCAGATGTTGCAGCATAACGATACGCATTCTATGGATGTGAGTACGATCGGTGATAATTCTAACGACGACTACGACGACAGCGACAAAATACACCCTTCTTCAAAATGTCGGAAAACAAAAGTAATAAAAGCGTTTCAAAAGTGGATAAAGATTTAGTACAAGTTGTACAACGAGAGGTGAAAGATGACTTTCGGAAAAGTGTACTATGACCCCTCGCATCCAGCTGGATACGCTGGTGCGCGACGTTTGATCAGTGGCGAAAATAAAGCAGACACCGTGTACGACTGGCTGACTCAGCAGGATAGTTATACCATTCATAGACCCGTGCACCGTGTCTTTCCACGACTGTATTATAATGTTACAAATATTGACGACGTCTGGGAGGCTGATCTCGTAGATGTACGTTCTTTGAGGCAACAACGTCTTCTACCTGCTTATGGTGATCGACGTCCTCAGCAAATACGCCTGGGTCGAACCCTTGCAGGACAAAACGGTGCGCGAGGTAACAAAGGCATTTAAACGTATTCTTGAGCGTAACGAGGGGCGTACACCTGTTTCACTACAAACTCACCGCGGTAAAGAATTTCTCGGCAGTGAAATCCAAAAATTTCTCAAAGATAAAAACATACAATTTCGCATTGCTCGTAATCCTGATGTAAAAGCCTCGATTGTCGAGCGTTTTAATCGCACTCTCAAGGAGCGGATGTGGCGTTACTTCACACGTCGTAATACTCATCGTTACATCGATATACTATAACAAATGGTTTATGCGTACAATCATGCTATACATTCGACCATAAAAATGCAGCCGGCTGCCGTGACACTATATAATGCCGGTACAGCGATGCATAATATGACAATTAGTGCCGTGAAGCGACGTGAAAAGAGACGTTTCACAACGTATAAATACAAATCCGGGGATTACGTTCGAATCAGTAGAACTAAAGGCACCTTCGAAAAAGGTTACGAGAAAAATTGGAGTGAAGAAATTTTCCGTATCAAAAAAGTTTTACATCGCCAGGGTTTGTATGTGTATGTGTTGTGCGATCTCGAAGACGAGACTATCGACGGTTTCTTTTATCCCGAAGAATTGACGAGTGTTCATGAGAAACATATGGAGAAGAATAAAGAATTCAAGATTGATCAAGTTTTACGGACAAAAGGACGCGGTGCGAATAAACAAATTTTCGTGAGTTGGGTAGGAGATCCGGCAAAATTTAACTCGTGGATACCAGCGTCAAGCGTTCACGGTCTCGAATAAATGGAAATTTGTGCAAAATGCATGACGATGATAATTTTTTTCTTGTTCTGCCGAGCAACAGCAGTATGAAGTATTTTCTCGAAAATACGACAACGCATTTTACAACTCAATTGCCACGCGAAATATCGTTAAAGGGCCACTGGGTTGTGGGCTTATCGGAATTTCATATACCCTGTACAATGACGCATTTACAAGAACACGATACGATAATCGGTTGGGTGATTTGTGAGAATAAAGAAGTTACTACAAACCGAATACCTCAAGGTTTGTACAAAAATCATGAAGAAATTGTCGAAAATACCAATGGTTTACCGGGGCTGCGAGAAGCAGACATAAAAATGATAAATGTTGAAAGGGCCAAAAGCTACGTTGCCCTTGAGGCTGAGGTAATAGAGTCGTGCCCTGAGCTTCTAAAGGTATTACGAATGAGTAGTAAAAGAGCGCGTATACTGGGCTTCGTAAAACACGAAGAACTGCTGCTTGACCGAGAAACCCCAAGGGGTCTTTACCTGCAGCTTATGCGAGGCGTTCCACGCGAAGGACGAGTACCCGCCTATATAGATAGGGCTCTACCCGATCAGCTTTTTGTCTACACAGATATTTGTGAACCGTATGCAGTAGGTGATACACAGACAGCACTACTCAGGATTGTACATGTAAATACAAAAAACTACACGTATGATACAACGCAAGTAAAAAGTTTCTTATCGTCAAATTACATAGGTTTACTCAACAATTGCTTCAGGACGATCGAGGTGGATATAAGAGATCATCCGGGTAATCCTATTGCATTCGAGTATGGAACGTTAACGCTCACGCTTCATTTCAAACGACTCAATTAGACAATACGTGTGCTCATTATACGACGTATTATGAGAATTAAGTAGGGGGCGGAAACGGTTATATAGGTAACGTGTTTGCGGGTTCCCCGCATCAGTGCGGTCACGGTATTGGTAGTTTCCTCGGTGGACTATTTCGGAGTGTTTTACCACTGCTGACCAGAGGTGCTAAGGCTATAGGGAAAGAAGCCATTCGCACGGGTTTACACGTTATCGAGGATGTTAGCGGCCACAAAATACCATTCCGGGAGTCATTGCGACGACGTGCAGCCGAATCTGGAGATAGATTACAACGAAAAGCCAATGAAAAAATTTCGCTTCTTATGAATGATTCAGGATATAACGCTGTAGGCACAGCGCGCATGATACAGTCGTTATCAGGACAGTCACCTACGCGAACGATGAAAAGACGTACTGCTATTTCGAAAAAGTCGCTAGGAATAAAGAAGAAAAAGTTAACGAGACGTGGACGTATTGCTGCAAAGAAACATCGTGGTAGCCCAAAGAATAAAAAGAAGAAGGCAACAAAGAGAAAGAGAGGTGTAGGAAGCAGCAGCAGCAGGCACAAACGAGCAAAGACCAACGATATTTTTGGAAGCGTCTAACAATGTCGTTCTTACACTCACACTTGTGCGAATGTATGAAGTCGGAGCTCGACTTATTTACCATACCTCCAACGCAGACGGCTATAGAAGCATTACAATGGATACACTACAAGCCTGTGTCGTCCCTCTCGGATGACCGACCTCTGGAATTTGTCATACCTGGTCACGGTGAAGAATACCTGGATCTGGCTCATACAGTGATTATTGTAAATATTAAGGTTATACCAACAGGCGAATCACAATACAACGTAGCGCCTATTACCAACTTTCTGCATAGCCTTTTTAATCAGGTAGACGTATATTTTAACCAGAAACTCGTGGCACCGCCAAACAATGCATACCCCTACAGAGCATATATTGAAACGTTACTCAATTATGGACCGGCTGCTAAGAATTCACACTTAACGACCGCACTTTGATACGCTGACACACCCGGTATGTTTGACACTCTGCCAGGTGCATCGAATAGCCCTAATACCGGTCTGAATAATCGTGAAAAGTACATAAAGAATGGCCGGACTCTAGATATGATTGGACATTTACACTGCGATGTATTTAATCAGGATAAATTTCTGCTGAAAGGTGTGGAGGTACGGCTACGCCTTGTACGCTCAAAAGACGATTTTTGTCTTACGGAGGCTCCTACTGCTGGTGTGACACATAAACTACATATCACCGAGGCAACATTACTCGTCCGTCGAGCAAAAATCGCACCAGGCGTGCTAATAGCTCACGCCAAAATGCTTGCAAAAACAACCGCCAAATATCCTATAACAAGGGTTGAGGTTAAAGCTTTTACGATGCATAGCGGTATCATTGGCGATACTCTGGATAACGTTATTCTAGGCCAATGGCCTAAACGAATAATTCTAGGGTTTGTGAATAACCGTGCATTCCACGGCAGTACAACGTTAAACCCGTTTGACTTTAATAATCATTCGATAAATTTCCTGTTTCTATACGTCGATGGTCAACAAATACCTAGCAAACCTCTTCAACCGTCGTTTGGTGGCAACGAAAACTGGGTAGACAGTTATCACACACTTTTTAGCGGTACCGGTATACACTTTCAAACTATCCAAAAAGTTACTGTCTGTCTGTCTTTGATTTGACACCAGACTTATCAGCAAGTTGCTTCGGTCATTGGAATCTCGTAAGACACGGCAGTGTAAGCATCGAAGTACGGTTTGCAGTGCCGTTGACATCTACATTAAATTGTGTGGTATACGCCGAGTATGATAATGTAATAGAAAGAGATTCCACACGGCAGGTCATTACAGATTTTAGTGCGTGAGAGGGCACCACACGCGCGCCACTGTAGTATTTAAAACGCGTCTACGCAGCCGCACCTGGTATCAGTCTACACCAAACCCTCATAATGGACGTTATAGTAGATATTCAAGCACTCTACGATGCAAACAACCGTTTTCTACTAAAGGAGATAGCTGTGATGACTCTTCAAAAGGAACATTATGTTCACTGGCTTGTCGCACCACCATACGACTTTGGTGGTCTGCCAAAGAAAGTACGTACGAGCAACAATAAACTGACGTGTTTTCAACATGGACTCGAATGGCTTGACGGTGATACACCATTGAAAAAAGTCTACGCTAATCTGCGTTTGTTGTATTGTTACGCCTTACATATTTACACAAGAGGCTTGCAGAAAGCCGAGCTTTTACGGGATGTCCTGGGCCGTGAAATCATCAATCTGGAAGAATATGAGGGTCCGTCTCTAAAAAATATGCCCATCAATAACGTTTACTGTATCCATCATGGTGTTTCGAAAGAAGACAATGTAAAGTGTGCTTTAAATAACGTGGCAAAAATCAGATCTTGGCTCCTGTTCAAAGAACTCGATGCAGTGAGCCCCGTTTATTCGCAGCCTCTCGAAAAATCAACGTTGATTATCACGTTAAGCGCCACGCCGGTTCCTAGGGACCGGCGGCAGACTTTTCGTTCTTGTATCACGGCGCGCCCGGCAGGGCCCGCCTGACGGCTAAATGTGGCTTGAACGGAACGGCACAGAAATTCGGCGTGGCGCTTAACGTGTTAAAAATAACCAAAAATCACCGAACCACGACACATCGATTAAAGAAAGTGTTATAAATAAAAGTTTAAGCGTAGAGTATATATTCAACGATAACACGCCGTCATGTGTCAGTGGCGAGGTACCGTTGTACGGTGGAACTGTACCGGCTAACGATGAAATAACGGTACTTTACCGAAGCCGAGACCAACAAGTAGTCGCACCACCTGCTACGCAACCGTCGCCACCACCACGTAACGAACCCAACCAGCAACCAGCGCAACCGCTACCACCACCACGCAACCATCATTATCATCAGCAGAGACGTCGCCAATCGCAGCCCAACCGTCAACAGCAACTGTCCAAACAGTATGAACAGTCTACAGATATTCGATGCTCTACAGCGAATATCTGCTCAGACGAGAGGAGTATTCCCTGCCGATCGCATCCCGAGTCGCTGGTCTAGACCCGCAGCATTGGTACTAAACACAGACGATCATAATCTACCGGGCCGACATTGGGTGGCTGCTTACGTTGATAAAAATGGCCATGGAATCTGTTGAGAATCCGTCCGATGTGGCTTGACAGATCTGTGGAGATATTGAAAGTAATGAAGCCTCACTCGATACAGGGTGATAAATAAACCAGACACATTGTTGTTATCTTGAGAAAGCGGTTTATTCCACCTTTCGTCAGCTCTCATACAAAATACAATTTTGGTTATAATTTGGAAAAAATGTTAAATGTCAAAATAAGTTAAATGTGGAAAACAACAAAATTGATATAAAATAATTGCACCAAAAAGTCAAAGAATTGAACTGTATAAACAAATAAATTGAGCTGAATATCTGGACTGAGAACCAGCACACAATTATATTAATTGTGTGCTGTAGGTACTGAGAGCGGTGTGCGTGCTACAGCCAGTGCTGCAGAGCACGCGACGCTATGAGGTAAATGAGTGCTTAAAATGTGTCAATTATTAATTGCAAGCTCTCAACAGATTTATCTAAGAGAAGTTGCAGCGAATAGGTGAGAGCACTTGCAATTGAATTGCTTGAGTGCTGTGACTGAATGTGAGAACAGCTACGCAGTCAGCACTGCGTAGCACAATACAACGTAGACTGAGGATGCACAAATGAGCAGAGTATAGTCACTGTATTTTCCCAGCAGATTTTCTGGGCGAAACTACAGTGAATATAAAGCTCATGCGTAATTATATTAATTAAGCTGGCAAAATAGAGTGAGGAGAACGTGGTGCAGCACGTGCTGCAGCGCACGTCACAAAGTGCGACAAAAATGTTAATGTACCGCTATTTTCCTCCTCACTGACAGTGAATTGCTCTGCATTATATCAGTGTACGGTTACCCTGAGTTCTGAGTCCTGGTGAGCGAGAAGTTAAGCGAGTCCGGTGAATTGCGACAGAGAAACGGACCGAGAGTCCTTTGATGTGTGTGCTGTTCCCGTGGTTGTTCCGAAAAGTGTCAAAATTTCCAATATGGCTGCGAGATATGAAAGCGTCGTTGGGCGCTGAAGTCAATTGAGAGATAGCCGGTGAGCGAAGCCGAAGTCAAGCGAGAGAGACATCCTCTCGCTCAACGCGGCGTGCCTACGAGGCACAGCCTCGGCTCCGCGAAGCCCTGCCTCGGCTATCTCTGGCCCAACCGAACGCAGCGTGCTAGAGCACAGCAACAGGTAGGCGCACGGCGAATATCGATCGCCGTGCGCCAGCTAATTATCCAACAGAATCTTTTTCGATAGTCATGGATTGCCCCCACTCATCAAGCAACACCATAACCGTCTACGGCGAAACTGTCGAAGCTACGAGTGGAACACACAACCCCTTCAATCACTCAAGTCTAAAGTGTGTGGCGAATACTGCATTATGTTTCTTGATTTTATGGCTCGTAGTAATACTCTGGATGCTTTTATTGAACATTTTACGACAAACAGGTTGAAAAATGATCGCATAGCTGCACAATACTACAAACGATTAAAATATTCAAACCGTAAAAAGAAACGTATGAAAAATGTAAAATCAATAATAAAGGGTGTCCCAGCAAGAGGGCCGGATGTAAATTTGCCGCCATTTTGTTAATACGAGTTGTACGGTGATTTTTTTTTACATTTGTCACGTACAGACCACGCGATTTAAGAATGTGGAGAAGTATTCAAACCAACAGCGTTTAACTATTGTAAAAACACATTACAAAAATGGTAAAAGTTTTGCGAAAACAGTTCGCCAATTACGTCAAGTTTTTGGTCGCAATAATGCGCCAAATGAATCGACAGTGAAGCGTTTTATTACAAAATTTGAGACCAAATTTACGCTGATGGATCAGAAGATCATTGTTCGTCGTCGTCCTTGTCGGTCACTCGAAAATATAGCCACAGTAACGGACTCTGTGGCCGAGAATCCAGGAACTTCCATTCGGCATCGTGGTCAACAATCCGCATTAATTTGATGATGTTCCAACGCCCAATCAGCAAATTCACGGCACTGCGCATGGTCCCTTGGCTTGATTTCTTGCACCAATTGAACCTTGTACGCGTCCAAATGCAGATCTTTTACCAAAATTCGTTGCATAGTGCTACTGGAAATGTTTAATTGTTGACCACGATGCCGAATGGAAGTTCCTGTATTCTCGGCCACAGATTCCGTTACTGTGGCTATATTTTCGAGTGACCGACAAGGACGATGACGAACAATGATCTTCTGATCCATCAGCGTAAATTTGGTCTCAAATTTTGTAATAAAACGCTTCACTGTCGATTCATTTGGCGCATTATTGCGACCAAAAACTTGACGTAATTGGCGAACTGTTTTCGCAAAACTTTTACCATTTTTGTAATGTGTTTTTACAATAGTTAAACGCTGTTGGTTTGAATACTTCTCCACATTCTTAAATCGCGTGGTCTGTACGTGACAAATGTCAAAAAAAATCACCGTACAACTCGTATTAACAAAATGGCGGCAAATTTACATTCGGCCCTCTTGCTGGGACACCCTTTATAAAGAGCTGCGGATGTAATAGAAACACCTATGTATAAACTTGTACAAAACGATTTGGATGCTACTTGTAAAATACTATGAATAAATTCTACACATTGTATTCTTTGTCTCATTATTATTCGAAAATCGCCCCACCCTATGCCGCGTTTTCCCCGATGACACACACCTGATTTGCCTATAGATGGCCCTAGCTGTCAATGTAGTTACCGCCAAACCGCGTCATTGGCGCCATTTCCTTGTTGACATCTCTGACAAAGATTTTCAACTCACAACAATGCAAGTTTCATACAACAGCATAGTTTGTAATAGCGTTAAACATGTCGAATTTTGTGCCTGGAAACTACGATTTGCGGACAGCATTCATTTTCTGTTACCAATTGAAGAAAACTGCTGCAGAATCGCATCGAATGCTTGTCGAAGCTTACGGTGAGCATGCTCTTGGTAAATCACATTGCTTTGAGTGGTTTAAAAAATTAAAAAATGGCGATTTTGACGTGAGAAACGAAGAACATGGAAGACCACCGAAAAAGTTTGAAGACAGCGAATTGCAAGCATTGTTGGATGAGGATGACGCTCAAACGCAACAACAACTCGCGGATCAATTAAATGTGACACAAGAAGCCGTCTCCATACGTTTGAAAGCCATGGGAAAGATCCAGAAGATGGGAAAATGGGTTCCACATGTACTGAAAGAAAAACAGCAGGAAAACCGAAAAACCACTTGCGAAATGCTGCTCGCCAGGTACAAAAGAAAGTCATTTCTCCATCGAATTGTGACTGGCGATGAAAAGTGGATATATTTTGAGAATCCTAAGCGTAAAAGATCAGGGGTAACTCCAGGCGAACAATCGACATCGACTGCAAGGCCAAATCTCTATGGACGAAAGACAATGCTCTGTCTTTGGTGGGATCAGAAGGGTGTGATCTATTATGAGCTGCTAAAACCTGGCGAAACGGTTAATACTGAACGCTACCGACAACAAATGATCGATTTGAATCAAGCTTTGCATGAAAAACGACCAGAATATCAAAAAAGGCAACACAAAGTGATTTTGCTTCATGATAATGCACCATCACACACAGCAAAACTGGTCAAGGAAACGATTGAGGCGTTTAGTTGGGAAATACGTTCGCATGCGGCTTACTCACCAGACTTGGCTCCGTCCGATTACTACTTATTTGCATCGATAGGACACGCACTTGCTGAGCAGTGCTTTACTTCTTACGAAAATGTACGAAAATGGCTCGATGACTGGTTTGCCTCAAAAGAGCAACAGTTTTTTTGGCGTGGCATCCACAAATTGTCAGACAGGTGGGAAAAATGTATAGCTAGCGATGGGCAATACTTCGAATAAAATATTTTTTATCATTTTCATACAATAAACGGCTATTTTCTATACAAAAATTCCGGTTTCATATTTATAGACCTGGTATATATAACTCTAGGAGCGAATCGATGAAATAAGAATACAGTTGGAGGATGCGCTAGCCAGTATTTGTATACCATGAGAAAACATCTGTGGATACCCTAATTTCCATAATGGCGCGTGCGCGCTGTAAATACAACAAAGAGTGGTGGAAGAATGGCCGAGTGTATATATAACCGCAGCAGCTGAGAAAAGGTTAGTTGAAAAGAAAAAGCCTTAGTGAAATCGTCTTTTACTCTTTTCGTAACCATAATGGATCCCATTGACAGTATACTCGTGATCGACGGCTCCAAGGATCCTTGGAAATTCACCAAACAGGAGCTCGAGTACATCCCGAAACCCCTGTTGTTGAAATATTGGGGTGCAAAAATATCTATTCTGTGGCACAAACTACCTGAACGCCTCAAGAATAACCCTGAGGTTTCCACGTACCTGCCGTGCCGTTTACATCATAACACACCAGGTCCGAGAACGCATATCGACGGTCCAGCACCAGCTCGCAGGAACTGTACAGGATGTAATTATAAATCATCAATTCCGCGAAAATAAGACAAGCATTTCTTATATGTCTGACAATCTTTTTGAATAAACAAAACAGTTTTTATCAAATTTAAAAAATTACACGTGTTTTTACTTAGCATAATTATTTTAGCTGGTTTTAAAGTTTCGAAAGATTTTACTTTTAATTAGTGTTAAATAGTGAAAAGCAAAACCTCGTATGTGTAGGGCCTAAAATCGGTTTATCGCTGATGGGACACGACCGGACGCAAGTATCGATAGCTGCACCAAATCTACACTACCGACCGTAGGTAAGTTGCTCGGTTTTACCTGCTGTCGGTGACATACCTCCTGTCAATTATTTACTATAGATGGCGCATCGGCAACAAGCGTCCGACAGATGGCGCACGTGTCGCCCAGGTGGCGCGTCAGTCAGGGGCTCAGGGTAGGGCGACCAATCAGGTGCAGGGGAGAGGTGGGGGTAAGAAGGTAGGGGGATAAATCACAAGCCAGCAAGGAGAGGGGAGGCCACGCCCACAATTCTCGCGATCCTTGTACCATTCTACTCCCACGTGGAGTAAAAGTGCAATTACGTTATCCCGTTGGACAGATACGATCTCACCACGAGCCCTGATCTGAGGCCATCCCTACGAAAATTATACGAATATATTGGAACAATTGTGTTTCGCCGATAGCGTGTGGTAGCCTGCGTGGTATGGGTTTGCGGCAGAAAGGCGTGTATAGCCGGGCGATACCGTCAGCTTTGTATAAGGACGATAGCGCCACTTGATTGGTCCGCGGCCGTTGGGCGGGGTCTACCGGTAAGTACGTTGCCCGGCGGTAGTGGAAAAGTTTCTTGTGTTTGTCACGGAGTTCGCTACTAGCATGCATCCTTCCGGACGGTACCGGCGTACATCTTCGCGGACGGTAGCGTCATTAAAATTTTTAAGTCCAGAGATACAGATACAGACAGAGAGCAGCGAGAGGCTGCATCTAAAGAAACTTAAGAACGTAAGACAGTCGTATAAAGAGAATTATGTAAACTAAATACATCTGTGTTCCGTTATTTAGGTTCTTTAGATTAATTAGGTTTTTTATGTTCTATATGTTCATTATGTTCTTTAGATTGAAGTATCAGCTGTGTAGCTGTATAAGTATTTGTGGAGTTTGAAAGGATAAACTGCACAAACAGCGTTGAAAAATTATATTTCAATTTTCAATCTTTGTTTGTTAATAACTCTTTAACAAAGAGTGACAACCGGCTAAAACCCTCACAGCATTACTCAGCATTACTCAAAGTGATGATCTGCGTAATATGCAACTCAAATTATTGAGAACGGAACGTGCTCCCTATAGCTGAATATTTACCAAATTTGCTACCGCGTTTTAGTAGGCATGCAGGCTGATAGTAGACTCATCTAGATAGTCAGAAACATTTCGTTCCAAGCAAAGCTACCGTCCGCGAAGCTGTATGCCGGTACCGTCCGCAAAGACGCATGCCGGTAGCGGACTCTGGACTTACAACATTTTTATGACGTCACCGTCCGCGACGACGCACAGTGGACGCAGAGCCCGAAATCGTGGCAGTAAATACAAATAACCTCCGATCGGAATGAAAATTGGTATGCAGGGGTTTTTAAGGTCGCTGATTACGAATCTGAAAGCTAAATTATTGTAAACAAAATGGCCGATCCAATATGGCGAACATGGATGTTAAAAAGGTGTCCGATCTTGACAAAAATTGGTATATGCGGGTTTTTAGGGTCGCTTATTACGAATCCGAAAGCCAAATTATTGTAAACAAAATGGCCGATCCAATATGGCGGACATGAATGTTAAAAAGGTGTCCGATCTTGACAAAAACTGCTATATGTGGGTTTTGAGGGTCGCTCATTACGAATCCGAAAGCCAAATTATTGTAAACAAAATGGCTGATCCAATATGGCGGACAAGTATGTTAAAAAAAATTAAAAATTTTCAAAAAAACTCCCTCCTGCCGTACCACTCAAAAAAGGATGAAATAATTTACTTATTTAGTATGACGTTTTCGTATACAATGATATATAACTTGCATTAGTTATTTGAATTTTAATTATTATAATTGAATTGAACAAAATTGATATACGCGGGTTGTGAAAGTGACTGATTGCGAATCAGAAAGCCAAACAATAACGTAGCGAAATTATCGTTCAAATTATCCTTTATAATAAGATATAATTCTTTCCTCGTCAAATGTACTCCTTCGTAATGGGACCCTGTAATAAAGACATAAAATTGTATAGAATTTGTGTTGAAGGATCAGATCAAAATTTTAATGAATTTTAATTATTGTAACAAATAAGTAGCCGCAATAATTATTCGTATTTTTTTTTGAAAAGTACATAAAAAACAACAGTTATGAAAAAAAAATTGAATTTAGACTATTATGAAAGAAGTTATGAGCAAAAAAACATAAACAAATATTTTTTGAACGGGTGACCAAAAACATCTCAAAATGTACCAGAAGCCGATTTTTGATGAGTACATGAAAATATGACAAAATCAAGGGAAAAAAAATTGAACTGTCCGATTTGGCGTGGAATGCCCGATATATACCTATATATATAATAAAAATGTATCAAATATAAATAAAATGTGACGATTCAAATTAATTACTTTAGTATATACTTACATATATATGTATTGTTGTATGTCTACAAAAATAGATATATAAATGATTTACTTGAATTTGTATTTTGTATATATATATGTATATATATATATATTATATATGGTATATGTATGGATATAGTCCTATTGCTCAAGTAGCAGCTGTTCAATGGCCCCATGGCATGGCGTATGGCGCCGCGCGCGCATGCACGGTCGGCAACCGCCTGTTTTACGTTGCCAAAAACCATAACAGACAAAGTTAGGCAGCTCTAGGCAGCTAATTCCTGTTAATTTCGCAAGCTTATATAATAAACTAAAGGCCTAGACATTGGCTGTCGCAGAATATGGCAGAAAGTATAACTTTTCGGATAGTTGAAAATATAAGTTTACAAAATTCTTTCACTTTATTTATGCAGTAGTTTATACTACACTTCAATAATTTACATATTTATTTTAAACTCAACCAATGTAAAAATATCTTCTACATACCTCCAGAAGTCGTATCCATGTCTCCGGATTGATTTAAAACACTTCACTTTAAAGTTATCGATTTTATAAGTCACGGTAGTTTTCGCTCGTTCAGCGCGCGATGCGAACACTCGTCTCGAAGGCTAACTTCCAACTGACGCAGCGACGAAGGTATACGGTGAAAAAGGTTCCCCTTTTACAATTTAACGCAGCCATTAGTCCTCTACCTGACTGCCTGCTCAAATATCCCGATTGTAAAAATTTTTTTCTGACTTTTCTGCCACGATTTCGGGCTCTGCGTCTACTGTGGAGCGGTATCGAACTTAATTGATGCGATTGAGCCGAGCACTGCGCGAAAAGCGGTCACAATACGAGCAGAGGCACGAAAAAGTGATTCTACAGCATGACAACGCTCGGCCTCACGTTGCCAAACCCGTTAAAACCTACTTAGAAACGCTCAAATGGGAAGTCCTACCCCACCCGCCATATTTCCCAGATATTGCGCCGTCCGATTATTACTTGTTCCGTTCGATGGCACATGGTCTGGCTAATCAGCAGTTCAGCTCATATGAAGACATCTCAAAATGGCTTGATTCGTGGATAGCCTCAAAAGACGAACACTTATACCGTGACGGTATTCGAGCTCTGCCAGAAAGATGGGAAAAAGTTGTCGCGACGTATGCCGGTACCGTTCGGAAAGATGCATGCCGGTAGTGTACTCAGTGACAAACACAAGATACTTTTGAAAGTCTGCTACCGTCCGGCAACGTACTTACCGGTAGACCCCGCTAAACGGCCGCGGACCAATCAAGTGGCGATACCGCCCTTATATAAGACTGCCGGTACCGTCCGGCTATACACAGCCCGGCAGAAAAACTACACACTGTAGTGTAAAATCGTTTATTATGTGATATTTTTATAAAATAGTGGAAAGTGCAAAAAAAAGTGCAGTGGTTAATAAATTACGCTAATCAGTTGTTATTTTATTCGTATCACCCATGTATAAGTTTTTTTTCTCCACGTGTTACATGTTTAACCTCTTTTTTTAGCTCTGGTATAATTCTTATAGTACGAGGGTCGATCAATAAATAGTCGGCCTTGCGTTATCTGTTGGTCGAGGAAAGAAATCAATAGCGACGTTTAGTAGTGCCATCCTTCACATGACTGTTGTCAAAGTTTCAGCTCGCTGCGATGTTTAGTTTGCGTTTGACAGCCATCGAAAGACAAACAACTTTTGTGTTTTTACAAAAATGGAAAAAATTGAGTATCGTGCAGTGATTCGATTTTTGTTTTTGAAAAAGAAAACGAACAATGAAATCAAAGCGGAGCTAGACGAAGTTTATATGGACCTTGCACCTTCGTTATCAACCATTGAATATTGGACAGCTGAATTTAAACGCGGTCGTACGAGCATTGTTGACGATGAACGTCCAGGTCGTCCAAATGAAGTCGTCATACCAGAAACAATTGAAAAAGTCCACGATATGGTGTTAAATGATCGGAGACTAAAAGTGCGTGAGATTGCTGAGGCCACGGGCTCATATCATATGGCTCAGTAATTCCAGTCCTGAGTGATCAGTTGGGTATGAAAAAGTTATCCGCAAGATGGGTGCCGCGTTTGCTCACTGTCAACCATAAAAGAGAACGTGTAGCTGATGGACAAAATTCATGAATTTAAATAGGAATTGCTTTCGCATCTACCGTATTCTCTAGATTTGGCCCCCTCCGACTACTTTCTGTTTCCAAACCTGAAAAAATGGCTTGGCGGAAAGAGATTTGGTTCCAGAGATGACCTCATCGCCGAAACAGAGATCGATTTTGAGGACCTTCCGAAATCGTATTATTCGGAAGGCATCAAAAAATTGGAAAATCGTTGGAATAAGTGTATCGACCTAAAAGGAGATTATGTTGAGAAATAAAAATATTTTTATCCAAAAAAACGCGATTTTCGTTACCAAGCCGACTATTTATTGATCGACCCTCGTATCTCGCACCTGTGGCATCCTTGTACGTGTTATCTTATAATATAAAGATTGCGTCTTTAATGGATGTATTTTCATGTGTAAATTCTCAGATTCATAACGATACGGTAAAAACATAAAATATATGTAATATGCATATAGAATCATCATATTATTATTTTATTTATTCAACTGTGCCATTGATGTCAGAAGAAAGACGTAAAGACATTCTCGTAAAGACGAGTGCTCAGGTGACAACGATTTCGAGACCCCGGCGAGAAAAAAAACTGCAAGAGCAACATTACAAGTAGAAGAATTTTCCGAGTAATCGAAAGTCGTTTCGTTGAGAGTCGGAGCTCAATTTTCGTTATTCAGAGAATTGCAAGAATTGATTGCATATTTCAAGGGAGAATCAAATTGCCCGTATCACATTCGTGATAACGTTACAATTGACCAGTCGTACAAAAGGAATTTCGAGACACATCAACGCCAATGTACAATATTACTGGATCAAGTATTGCTTCCATCCATGGAGGAAAAAAATTCAAATTGAAGTCATCACGTGCCAGATCAGCGTCGTAAGTTGAATATTAATTTTTTTTAAATAAATAAACTTCGCGTCAAGATGCTATGTCTTTTGATGTTGGGGACGAGAAAGTTTTAATATTGTGAATAAACATTTTATTGAGGACTTTTCAAAAGCAATGTCTGGTTTCTTTTACTTTAACTGTTGACCCGGGTGAAAAGAAATTGGCAATATCAAATATGAATGATTATCATACTCATATGTGCACAAAGGTACTAACAATAATTATTAACATTTTTGTTGTATTTCATGGAAAAAAACTGTATATGAAATATGCACATATAGGTATTAATATTTTTGTTTTATTTTCTAGCGGAAATTATACGAACAATTGCCGCAAGAATAGGGCGCGTCATTGGTCGAGAAGAAAAACGTGTATGAATTAATGGATCTTGGTGCAAATAAGAAAGCAGTGAGGCACAAAATCGATCAAGAGTCGCAATAACGAATACTTTTAAAAGATTTATCCAACATCATGCTACAAAAAAGCAGTTAAATCAACCTCAAGCAAACAATTGAAATGGTGAAAGAGAAATTTGGTATGTATAAATGTGATTAGTTACATAATTTAGAAAAATATTATATTTTTTTCAATCTTACAATTTTTTCTTCACAATTTGACGTTGAAATGCCACCAAGTTTCATGATTTCTATTTACATTTCTATTTATAAATGCACATTTAAGAATTTGATATTTACAATTTTATTGAGGATTGATATTTACAAATTTATTCAAGATCTCTATTTACAAATTTATTCATGATCTCTATTTACAATTTTTTATGTACAAATTTTTATAGGAGCTGAATGCCATGCATAGGAGGAAAAATGTGAAATGAAGCCTTTTTTTCTCCACGAATTCAATGAAGCGATCGGTGGAATTTTATCCCGAATTGGTGGACATTGATGCAACGTTTAAGCTGCTCGACATCCGAGCGCCGATTTATCTTATAATCATGGAATTTTTCGAAGGAAGCAAAAAAATTGTTGGTGAGTGCATTCTCATTAGTGAGGATACGGAGAGCATGAAGTGGCTCTTACAAACTTTTTAAGAAATGCATCCGTCATGGACAAAAATCAGATTTATCATGCCGGATAAAGATTTACTCGAGACGAGTTATCAAGCAGGAATTTCCATTAGCCATTGTACTGATTTGTATTTTCCATTCGCTAAGAACATTTCACCGAAAAATTACATCCGATAAATTAGCGATTACGCAAGGACAACGAGATAGAACTAAGGAAATATTCCCAAAATTGGTTTATGCATCCACAGAATCAAATTACATGATGTACTATGATGAGTGTAAAAAATTGCCGTCGACGATATTAAATTATTTCAATGGAAATTGACATTATATTAGTAACGAATAGACGTCGAAAAATGTTCTCAAAGCACATTTTTGAATACGACAAATAAATCTGAATGCGAAAATAAAAAGCATCGATAAGCTCTACAGTATGTTGGAAGAATTCGTTGAAAATTTTTTCGTTCTAGTGGCTTGTCTCGATTCTAAGCGTGACCATAAAGCTGTCTACAACTACCAAAAAAAGCTCGTGATTTCATACGAAAAAGATAGCCCTGAATGGCTATATTGCAATCTTTTAACGAGATATGCATTTGATTATGTGCAACAAAAATTGGCAAGCTGTATGCGTGGAAAACTGGTCATGACAGAAGCGAGCGACAAATAATTTACATTCCAATTTCATGGTTCAAGCGTTTGTTCATCTGTACAGTCTTGCGATTGTCCTTCGTGTACGTCGATGATGTTGTCGTGCCGGTCACTAATTATTATTATTTATAATAATCAATTTGTATATACTCGTTGTCAATTGCTGAACGTCTTATATTTAATTTGGCAACACTTTAATTTTGCTTTTAGACATATATTTGCTGTTTGAGAGATTAGGCCACGAACTTTTCGACGATTACATTGCAGTGAGCGATGGACCCGTCGATACTATTGTAACAACCAACGTTTTTTCGAGGATCAACAGGAGAACGTCGATATTCCAATTCCTACAGTTTTAAAAAAGTACCGAACCGTCATATTTCGTCACAAAAAGAGCTTTTGTTATTGCAAAAGAGTTAGCCGAACTTGCAGCTGAAGTAACTGGCGATTTGTTTCTCGAGCAAATAGAAGAGCTGTGCGAAATAAAAAGAGCATGGACTGAAAATCGAGAAATTTCTGTTTTTCCGGTTTCCAAGACGGTAATTACAAGTACACCAATGCCATCATGTTTGAAACCTAATCAAAATTGGAACAAGAAATTGGTCGACGATATAATTGGGGAAGCATATGAAGAAAAAGTGACCAGAAAAATAGTACATATGGTTACACAAATTTCGTCGGTTTTAAAACCCGATCCAAATGTAGTTCTTTTATTTGACGAGAGCATCAACGACAATCAGTATATCATCATCGTATAGCTGAGATACTGATAAATAATTGTTAATAATTTTTTGGCGATGGCTAGAGGCGAGTACTCTTTTCGAGATTATGCAGGTCGATGAGAACTATCGATTCTAGGCTTGAAACAGGCCAGACCTCGTCCCTTTGTACTAGCATATCACCATCGTGTAGCTGAGATACTGATAAACAATTGTTAATAATTTTTTGGCGATGGCTAGAGGCGGGAACTCTTTTCGAGATTATGCAGGTCGATGAGAAATATCGATTCTAGCCTTGAAAGAGGCCAGAACTTGTCCCTTTGTACCAGCATATCACCAGCGTATAGCTGAGATACTGATAAACAATTGTCAATAATTATTTGGAGATGTCTAGAGGCCGCAGTTCTTTTTGACATTATGCAGGTCAATGAGAACTATCCATTCCAGCCCTGAAAGAGACCAGAACTCCTCCCTTTGTACCAGCATATCACCATCGTGTAACTGAGTTGGTAACAAATTATAAGTTGATTTAAAATTATTTATGATAATTCTAATATGACTAGGGATCTGAACTATGCTGAGAATTAGTCTGAACAATAAGCACTATCGAAATACATTCCAAATAAATTTATAAAAAATTGGTTTTGTACCACTTAATGAACAGAACTATTGTTAATTTGTGTATAGAATTATAAGACAAGTAGAAATTCATCAAAACTGAGGTTCATTACAAAAATGATATGCTACGGGAAGTTGGCATATCATTTTAAAAAATCGATTTATTTTTGTAAATGAACAGAATTTTTGTTAAATTTTATCAAGAACTGCAGAACTTGGTTGCATGCCAAGGGAACTCCACTTTTTTTTTATATGCTGACTTTTGATACACCAACTTCACAGACATGACTTACTCAACGAAAGTGTTGATTTACTTTGGGACAAAATTGTTAGAGATGAAGAAGTTCTTGCGGTAACTTCAATAATTTTGTTGGATCCCTTACGTAGTTTCCATTTCGATGATTTGTTCAATGAAAGTTCGGATGATGATTTACTTCGAGATCAATCCAAAAAAACATGACAAAAAATCGAGAGAAAGAAGATATAAACGAAGAAACATGAATCGACAAACGACGAAACGAAGAAGAGAATGAATAGAGAAAAGGTTGATTTTTCTACAACCAAAATTCCTTGTGTGGTAAAGTGAAAGGGTTAGAGAGCATTAAAAAAAAAACGATTCATCCGGATATAGTGTTCAATCATAGAGAGATTTATATCCGTACGAATAATTATGCATTATTCAGCTAGATAATTGTTGAACGAAATTCATTGTCATTTTCTATCAATTTCCACTGACAACATGAAACCTCAATTTTAAGAAATATCCGGATGAATAATCTACACGTATTTACCCGGCTTCTAGAGCAGCCACAGCCAAAGATTAATAGATGCCTGCAGTTTAATTTTTATGATTTTAATCTAATACGAACCCCTTACACAAACAAACGAAGGGCCAATGAGAGTAATTTCATTAATGAACAATATTTTTGTAAACTTATGAACATTATAAGTAGGTAAGGTGTTGATAAAAACTAAGAATGTAAGATCTAATATAGCTTACCAAACCAAAAGTTGACAATCGTATCCTGATTGAGTTGGCACCAAATATATAGTATACTGAGTACCATTGGATCCATGAGAATTTGAATATTACCGACGAGTCCAATGACGACGCAGCAGACCCAGTTAAAAAGTAACATGAAAAAATAATCAGCTGGTCGCCCCTCGTACTCGCCTCGCTCCAATCGAAGCGAATAATTATAGAGGAAATAACAATTGATCATGAAGTGAAAACCAGTGGCAGGATTCAATGGATAATAGAAAACACTAGTTGCAGCTCGCCAAATTTCAAAATTGTGTATAAACTGGTCATATATTAATATGAGTGCATGGGGAGATATGAAGCCGAATCTGCCGATTAACGAGATGCTCGCAGTTAGCAGCAGCCAATATCTCGTGAATATTGGCAACGCGTTAAACCAGTCCCTCACGTCTGACATTTCTGTTATTTGTTTATTTCACTTTTTTCTTGATGAAATTACGATAGATTCGATGACAGAGCAAACCGAACAGTGACGTGTAATTTATCTAATAGTCATCGACTAAAAGTTATATAGTAAATACAGAGAACATAGATTTACATGGAAACACAGATCTTATGGGAGCATTTGTCCCAGTCACCGCGAGCGCTGCCTGTATCGGTGTGCACAAATGCTCCGCCCATTGTTAGCGTCGCCCTGTTATTATGCTACGAGCAGTGTTCTCGCTTATTATTACGCGCCCTGAATGCTTGAATTATTCAGCGGTATTTCTCGCTCGTATTTATAACAAGTCTGCTGAGAAAGATCCCTTTGTTTTATATCGTGGTTCGTTGTCAGGCGTCTTGGTCGGCTGGAGGCGGGAATACTTACCGCCTGGAAGGCCGCGTGATGTCGATGCTTGTAGTAAGTCGTAGCGAGAGAATTGACTAAGGGTCGTGCTTGGATAACGTACGACTAATTGTTCGTTTATTGAAAACATACAAAAGAGAATAGAATATATGAAAACTGTTAATAGCAATGTAATATGATAAGGTAAGTAATAAGGTAAGGTATGAAATATCGTTAACGTTCACTGTGGCCTCGTGGCCCGTATCGCGTATCGCTTCCGCTTGCTTTCGCGTCGTATAGGCTGTCGTTGCCTTTGTTTTACGTGAGGTCTTCTGGATACGTCCGTCGTCGACAGTAACCGGGCGTACTCTGTCAGATCGTACGTGGCTACGTCCGTCTTCGACGATAGCCATGCGTTCACTGTAGGGATGGGCGATGTTTTTCGATTAATCGAAGCAGCCGATATTTTGGCTCGATTAATCGATTATATTTCTTCGATGTTTTAGTCAGTCGATTAATCGATTTTCGATTTTTTTTCGGTGACATCGATAACGCCATATTGTCGTTTTCACGTAAGAGACCACGTATTGCGTCATATTGTGTATCGTAAATTGAAATTCTGGTGGACCGGCTGGCATCCGGCATTCGGTAACCCGGCAGGACAGCAGCTCAGGTGAACACCTTATTTGAAGTGAAAATAAAAAAATCTATATATTAGGTGCGCAACTAAGTTCCCGCTGTTTTTCAAGAGATGGCTCCAGTAGTAAGTGCTGGTCGATTGGGACATAACCAAAACGTCATGAACCAAGCTTAGACATATGGTAAACAAACCGCTTTAACACATTAGTGATTTTGTTTTTGCGTCACATACTTTTGGTTGTGGGAAAGTGTCTGATTTTGTGCCAAATAATCGTCATTTGCGGGAAGTGTTGCTTTTCTTCTTTCATTCGAAGAAAACAGCGGCTGAAGCGCATCGGCAACTCCAAAAAGTTTACGGAGATGCTGCTCTAAGTGAAACAACATGCCGTGATTGGTTCCGTCGCTTCAAAGACGGTGATTTTGATGCTGACGACCGTTCGCGTGAAGGAAAGCCAAAAACCTTCATAGACGCTGAATTGGAGACATTGCTCGATGAGGAACCGTGCCAAACGCAAAAAGAGCTTGCTTCAGCATTAGGAGTTACCCGCCAAGCCATTTCCAAGCGATTGCATGCGTTGGGAATGATTCAAAAACAAGGAACTTGGGTTCCTTATGATTTGAAGCCAAGAGACGTTGAGCGTCGTTTTTTCGCCTGTGAACAACTGCTCCAGCGGCAAAAAAAAGAAGGGTTTTCTTCATCGCATCTTAACGGGTGATGAAAAATGGATTCATTACAGCAACCCAAAGAGAACAAAATCATGGGGACTGCCCGGTCATGCTTCTACGTCGTCGGCTCGGCCGAATATTCACGCTGCGAAGATTTTGCTGTGTATTTGGTGGGACCAGGGCGGTGTTATTCATTATGAGCTGTTGAAACCGAACGAAACAATCACTGGGGAACGGTATCGAACTCAATTGATGCGATTGATCCGAGCACTGCGCGAAAAGCGGCCACAATACGACCAGAGGCACGAAAAAGTGATTCCGCAGCATGACAACGCTCGGCCTCACGTTGCCAAACCCGTTAAAACCTACTTAAAAACGCTCAAATGGGAAGTCCTACTCCACCCGCCATATTCCCCAGATATTGCGCCGTCCGATTATTACTTGTTCCGTTTGATGGCACATGGTCTGGCTAATCAGCAGTTCAGTTCATATGAAGACATAAAAATGGCTTGATTCGTGGATAGCCTCAAAAGACGAACACTTCTACCATGACGGTATTCGAGCTCTGCCAGAAAGATGGGAAAAAGTTGTCGCTAGCGATGGGCAATATTTTGAATGATTCATTTGTAAACATTTTTTCACAATAAAGTTGCATTTACATAAAAAAAAAAAAGAGCGGGAACTTAGTTGCGCACCTAATAATTACGCCCGGCTCGTGCGCGAGAATTTTAAGAATCGAGGCCAAGAACACACGAAAAAAAAGCCGAAATGAATGCTGATGAAGGTAAGTAATAAGATATATATATTCGTCGAGTGTATATCATAACCTCGACCACATAAAATTGCATGCGCTCGTTTATACTTTCGTACACAAAGGTACTGCAGAGAGTGCTCGAGATTCACAATTTGAACCCCGAGTTCAGGATCAGCCATCTTTGTCTCGGCGGAATGATTTCAACACAACAAAGGGTGTAACAAAGTGAGTGACAAACGGATAATCGAAGCAGACTATCCGGTGAGCATTTGAACAAGCTGCTGTTTCTCAGCTCGCTCACACGTGAAGATTGGGGTTTCGGACGGTTCTAGTTCCTCTGTCGTGATACATTATATGTTCCTATATTTACGTAATTGCAGCCTGCAACTATGTACTTTAGTTTCACTTTTGTAATACACTATATGTTTATATGTTCCTAGCGAAAAAATGTGATAAAGTATATAGACGTGTTACAGCTAAAAATGATTATTTTGTTATACCCGGTACCTCTCATTCATTTTCCTTTTTATTTATTTTCATCTCATTCATCATTTTGTTATCAATGGCAATATAAATTTCGTATTGAAAGATCTTGTATTAAAAAATCTTACATTTTTAATATTGGTATAAATACTCATGCTTCGATAACAGTTAATTTTTTTTTTCAGGTACACACACTTTGGACAGAACATAAAACTGCATTGAACCCATAAATGATGACGATGGAGCGTTTTTATGATAATAAAGCTTTAATGACAATAAATTCTACGATTTTTTTCGCAACTTTGTTCATCTGCAATATTTGTACGAAAAATTGGCTCCCTCTCGTCTCCAGCAAAAGTTCGTTCCTTATCGTCAGCCACCCTTTTTCCCATTACCGTAATCGTACAAGTTATACACTATGTTTCCACCGATACCGATAGGGTTAATTTGAGGTTCGGCGTGAGTGCGAGAGGGACATACAAGCAGACCTTTCTCTCGCAATTACGCTGAACCCCGTATTCTACCCGTAGTGTTCTACCCGCAATTTTCGATTAATCGATTCGTTGATGTAATAAAGAAAATAATCGATTTCGAACATCGATAACTTTTTTTAAAATCGATTTTCGAAACATCGATTTAATTTAGAACATCGCCCATCACTAGTTCACTGCCGTTGCCGGGCGGTTGCCCGAGGGTATGCGGGCTCGCGCCTGCGCCTTGCGTGCGCTTGGCACAGCTCGCGTCGTGTTGCGTAGTTCGCGCGGTCTACGCCGACCGAAGCCCGGAAAGGCGGTTTATAACATATTCATGCAATTATCCCACAAAGTAAGCGGAATTCTAAATGAAAAAACCTCTTTAGATAGAATACTGACTAATAATAGTAAAAAGAATGACATTGTAATCCTTCGCAAACATATGATTGGCGTTCAAACAAACAGCTACTTTTGCAGCTTCTACGTACAATAAATCTATGATCGAGTGGTATACAGCGTTCTTTTCTATCTCGAAAACTGGGAGATCTCGGTTCGATTCCTACGCCTGTAATTATTTTAAAAGTGAAACACTTCCCCTTCGCCGACTTCAACCAGCAGTTGAAAGGAAAGAGTGGGAGAATCGTTTCTACTCTCTCTCTCTCTGTGAAATGCGTCATGCGTACTCTACACGCATGCGCAGTGCGTACTTTGTGTATATGATACGGTTACATTGCAGTTAAAAAGTTTATATTGGATCTGGGAAATAGTTATTGGCGTTTTTTTTTAGTAAAATTCAACTGGTTTTCTTATAGTGTGAAAATGAATTTATTTAAACCAAATATGCTCCATTATTATCGACAATGTTTTGCCATTTTTCGAGTAGAGCCATGATGCCATCGGTGAAGAACTTCTGTGGTTTCTGGTTGAAAAACTGAATCAAGTGGTTTTCACAGGCTTCTTTTGAAAGCAGCTCAATTCTATTGAGAGATTTCTGCAGAGATCGGAATAAATGATAGTCAGAGGGTACTATGTCTGGACCATAAGGTGGATGCATCAAAACTTCCCAACCAAGCTCTCGCAATTTTGGACGGGTAATCAAAGAAGTGTGAGGTCGGGCGTTGTCATGCTGGAAGACAACACCTTTCCTATTAATCAATTCGGGCCGTTTTCTTTCAAATTGCTTAGCGTAATTTCTCTAGTTGTCTACAGTAGAGTTAAGAATTAATCGTCTGACCAACTGGAAGTAGCTTATGGTGGACGATTCCCTTCCAGTCCCACCACACACACAGCAACATTACAACAAGTATAACTCGCTGTTATACTTGTTGAAATGATAAAAGCGAAAAATTTCAAAGAAAAAAAATACAAAAGTAAAATCAAGAAATGAATGAATAATACAAATGCCCATAAATTAAAGGATATATATATAAGTACAATAACGTTACACCTATTGTCGGAAAATATGAAACAACGAAATAATTTAGTTAAGGATCAGGAACGTATAATATTCCTACAAAGTATAGTACGGACCAGTCCGAAGAAATATAATCGCATATATGCTGTGACGTAGTCACAACCTGAAAAGAAAAAAAAGAAAACAAAATAAAATAAAACACAAATTCATACAAAAATAATCATTTATTTATAGAAAAGAATGAAGAAATTACATATAGAGAATAGAAAAGTAAGAAGATAGGAATAAGAGATTAGCAGCAAATTCTCGTCGAGACCGCGAGACAGGATGAATCCTGTCGAATTCCTTCACTGCCGAAAAACAGCGGGTCGGCGACCGGCTGGCCTCGCTCGGGCAGTGAGGGGATGTAGGGGCAGGATGGAGGGGCACCTGAAACAAAAGAAATTACACGAGATATTATAGATAAGAAGCGTTAAAATAAGAGAGTGGGAATAGACGAAAAGACTATATAAAGCAGGTTCAAACTAAGGACCTCTCTTATTCGATTCAAACTACCAACCAAGTTGGATCCGCTGGTGAAAAGTAATGAAAAATTAAGACAAAATTCAAGAATTTGATTTCAAAATTCAGAAATCAATTAGAAAGGGTGTGAGTGGGCCCTATAAATTGATTCAAATATTGCAAAATAGAAAAACAACACAAGTGAGTGCAAGGAATCATATAAAGATTAAGAGCGGACAGATTAAACCGTGTGAGGAAAATAGAAAATATTCTGAAGAAAACAGAATAAGAAAAGAAAGTTGGTGACGTTCAAATAAATAATTAAGGTCTATTTTAGGAGAATTAAGAAAATAGGATAAGACGGTTTAGGTAGCATAATTAGAAATAAATCCAGATAAATTATAAGAAATATTGTGAACGTTGCGCACCGTTATATTGAAAAGACTTGTTTACGGTACCTAGAAGTTCTCAATTTGGAAACTTGGAGAAAAGTAAGAGTGGAACAACATTGAGAAAGAAAAGGGAATGACAAAACAATAGTTAGAAAAATTATAACATAGAGACTTGATACGGTAAATTTGAGACTCTCAGTAAATCAGTTACCGCATCAAGAAGCAACAGGGCTTTGAAGTCAAAAGTTGCAAGGAAATTAGGAAAAATATTTAATAGATAGAATTAGGAGGGCATTAGTCAGCCCGACCAATAGAAACTAGATTAAGAATTTTAAGATTATTAGGAAAATAATTAGGGACAAAACAATTTCAAGAGTTTTGCTAAAGCGCATCGCATGAGAGTGACACCACTCAACAGATAGAAAGGGAGAAGAAAAAGAAAAATTAAAAAAGCAACTCACCAAGAGCGAAGAATAACAGCAACCTCCTGGTCCAACGCTGAAGGTTTCTGGAGAAATCCAAGACGTAATTGTTAATAATCAAGAGTCACTGTAAAAATTGTGAACCGGGAACCGTCGTCATTTCACACAAAAAGTACACTATTCACGAACAAGAATCACGGTTGACAGTAGAAAACACACCGGGAATATCACGGGAGCGGCACGGGAAGAACAAACTCAGAACCCGATCGCGGAGAAACACAAAAAAAAAACAAAGTTTTTTGATTATTAAACAAAACTACGCGTACGCGGACACAGACCCGGCGTCTATACCGGCTGACCGACGCGCCAGCAACAACGACGCAAGCCCAGCAGACAGCACGTCAGCAGCCAGGCGGGAAAAAGATCAAGACGGCTGAGCTCGATACTGCCTAGTTGAGATATCCACCGCTCAGCGCAGAAGTCGAGAATCTGATAACCTCGCAGGTAAAGAAGAGCGTGGAACCATCAGAGCAATTAAACACCACTGATAAATTGTACGGTTAAAGGCGCCAAAAAGCCTCACAACACAGAATTCTATGAAACTTATTGAATAAACCTTACTTATACCTCCTGTAGAAGTCTAAAATTAATTATCGTAGTGTTCGAGCCCGAATTCTTCCCCTCAGAAGAATAAAATTTAATGTTAACGTAAAAATACCGTTACAATGCATACACTTAACGTAGAACAATATTTAACCAAAGCAGGACCAGCAATATTGCCAAACAGTTGCCAATCAAGTATCCTTTCTCTATTAAAGGTAACATTTTTTTTTTTGGTTGACAAAATTCGTTATGGAACGAACAAAACTAGTATCACACATTGAAACGTTTCGCGATTTTATGCACTTTATTTTTATCCCTATTTCGCGCGTCTTTGAAGCGGCTGAGTGAAATCGCGTAGTTTTTAATTTTATTTCGAGCGAGATCCTTCCTAGATCGTAGTGGGGCAGCTGGGTTGTTCGAAACCCGTTCGTGCTCTGGGCTGGATGGGTTAAGAGGTATGTATTGTTTTTATAGGTTTTGTAAATCGTTGATTCTATTGTTATTTTTCTTTTGTTGTTTTTTTTTTGTTGTGAGACCTCAGTCTTGAGTTTATTGATTCGCATGTGTCCGTGATGGACGTGCGGTTCGTTACCCTTTCATCATTGGTCTTGTATTTGTAGGGTATTTTTGTATGTTTGTTTTGTTTTGTGCGTAAAGCACTGACTGTTGGTTAGATATGAATAGGATGGACAGGAGTTTTATGGTAGTGTAGGACGATCTCGGATCGTTCGTACAGGTTTACGCTTTTCGGCGGCGTTCGGCTTCTATCTATATGGGTTTTCGCGTTGGCGATCTATATTATAACTACGTATGCGGAATGATTTCCGATTGTTTCCGGGTTGTGACTCTATTGTTCGTATGGCGATAAGATATCGCCTATATGGAGCTTAACACTCAATTTATCTAAGTTGGGCCATCGCGCTTGCTGATACGCGACTTACTAAGACTACGTATGTGGAATAATATCCGATTAATTTTTGGGTTCTGACTCGATTATTCGTAAAGTGATTAGATATCACCTTTACGGAGCTTAACACTCAATTTATCTATTTAGGGTCATCGCGTTTGCTAATACGCAATTTTCTAAGAATACGTATGTGGAATAATTCCAGGTTATTTTTGGGTTCTGACTCGATCATTCGTAAAGCGATTAGATATCACCTTTACGGAGCTTAACACTCAATTTATCTATTTTTGGGTTATCGCGTTTGCTAATACGCGAGTTTTATAATTTACAGATGCGGATTTATTTCCGTTTAATTTCGTGCGAGCTCGGTTGTTATTGGTGTACTGCGCGTCTCTACGTGATTTTACAACGTGTGACCTAGTTGTTCTTACTGCCTGTGTTTAGTCCTCATACGGGGCGTTCCTTGGTACATTCGTTAGACATACCGGTACGCCTTGTTTAATCATTGGACGTCTAGTTGGTAGCCTATTATTTTGATATGTTATTGTTTTGGCCTGTCGTTCGAGTGGTCTGTCTTTAGAGGCTCCGCCCTGCTGATGTTTACGCGGTGAGTCTATAGTGGGATCGCGAGTGTCGTACTGTTAGATGGGGGAAGTGAATTTACCTACCTATCTTACTCGTCTTTGTTATTGTTTGGGTCCCTAGCTATAGCTCGCTGTTCGCACAAGACACCGGGTTCGCAGCTATGATCAACTAGCTCTTCCTGTACCCCGGATACTGAGGCCTTTATTCACGCTTGCTTAAGCTACCTTCTCGCGCCATTAAGGGGCTTACGATTTGGTCGCTTAATAAGCGTGATTAGCCGAGGTATCTGTTCGTAGCAGGTGGTAGTTGGTGCTGGCCCTGACGTGGTCCCACCCACGCAGGTACACCCTACGATTCTAGTGCGCGTGGTGCAGCAAGTCGGGATGCCACTCCCTTCATCTGGAGACACACGTGCTTTTTCACTCTTCAGATGACATGTAGTCACGGCGCTATGCGTGGGGACACGTTAATGATAGAGTGCCCTAACGCTGCGATTGGGGGCGGCCAAGGCGCAATGCAGGGGAGCCCTTTCCTCGCAGAGTATCCTAATTAATTCGCTTACTCAACCGACGGCCAAGACGCAATGCAGGGGAATCAGTTGAGAAAAAGAATACTAGATGCTACCATGATTTTTCCCAAACGGTTAGTTGTTATCGTTATTGTTTCGTTCGGTCAAACGACGGCCAAGCGCAATGCAGGGGAATTGATTGATCGAAAGAATACTTGTTTCGTTACATATTGAATTTAAAATGAATTTAGGTGGGCTGTCGAGCAGCACTTCGTCTTGAAGAAAAGATTTTCAACAAGAGCCCCGAGGCTTGTCCGGTCGCGGTTTATATAGTTTAGTGGATGGACCCCGGGGGGGTGTTTTATGGTAGGTGACGTGATGTTTGTCGCCCTTCAATCACTAGGTGAAGGAGGTGCGGGGTGGTGTGTCGGTGTACCGTTATATCTTAAATTTCTATATTTAGTCGGGCTTTGTCTTTTCAGAGTTTGAACCGAGGTTCTAGCGAGGTTGAATTCTGTTGGTCAATGTTAAATTCCTACCCGCTGGAGGTTAAAACTTCTTTTGAGGGTTTTTGTAGTTTGTTGTTTGATTAATTGTAGTGTTTGAGAATCCGTCCGATGATGGTATTTGACAGATCTGAAATATATTGAAACTAATGAAGCTTCACTCGATGACAGGGTGAGAATAAACCAGACACATAGATGTTAAATTAGAGGACGTAGTTTATTACACCTTCCGCATAACTACAATAAATCACAAAATTTTGAATAAAACACTAAAGTGAGAATAGATAAATGAAAGACCTAATTTAGAAAAAATACAAAATAATATAAATAAATGCACCAAAAAAACTGAGAATAAACAATTGAATTTGAATAAATAAACTGAATTTGATTGTCTGAGCTGAGAGCCAGCACACAATTATATTAATTGTGTGCTCTGAGTACTGAGAACGTTGTACGCACCGCAGCCAGTGCTGCGGAGCATGCAACGCAGTGAGATGTATGAGTGCGTAAGGTGGTAGTATAATTCACAGCAAGCTCTCTGCAGCTTAATTCAGAGAGGTTGCCGTGAACGAATGAGAGCACTTGCAATAGAAATTGCTTGAGTACTCTATACGTATGAGACCAGCTACGCAGGCAGCGCTGCGTAGCACAACACAACACATATTGAGGATGCACAAAATGAGCAGTGTATAGCCGCTGTACTCTTCCAGCAGATATTCTGGGGAAAAGTACAGTGAATATAGTACACCTGCATAATTATTTTAATTATACCGGCAAATGATGGTGAGAAAAACGTGGCTTGACATGTGCTGCAATGCCGCCAAAAAGTGAGGCCAAAAATGTTGATGTACCGATGAGCATGCAACTCCTCGTTACCATTGAATTTGCGGTAAATTATAGCAACGTACTCGTACCTGATTTTGAGTCCTGTTGAGAGTGATGAGAGCGTCCTGAGCGAAAAGCCAACGAGAAAAGTCCAAGAAAGTGGTGCGCTGTTCCTCGATGTCGTAGCAAAAGTGACTGAATTTTCAATATGGCTGCGGAATATGAAATTAACGTTGAGCGCTGAAGTCAGTTGAGCGAGATAGCCTGTGAGCGAAACCGGAGTCAAGCGAGAGAGACACCCTCTCGCTCGACGCGGCATGCCAGCGAGGCACTACCTCGGCTTCGCGAAGCCTGTCCTCGGCTATCTCCGCTCAACCGAACGCTGCGTGCTTGAGCACAGCAACAGGTCGACGCACGGCGAATATCGATCGCCGTGCGCCAGCTGATTATCCAACATGTAGTTTGATTAATGTTTTTTACTAATTTTGTCATGTGTGGTTTTACTTATGCTTTGTATGTTTTTTTCCTGTCTAACTTTGGTTCGAAATTTACTGGAATTGATTAATTATTGCAAATTTGGTGTTTCATGATGTGTTTTTTAGGTGTTCCTCCTTAATTTTTATGTAGTTCTCGCTTTCGTGTATTTATCCGTGTAGGTCTTGCCCTGCTTTCAATTTGTTAATTGAGTTTTGTTATATTTTGGCTTGTTTTATGTGATTATTCTGTTATTAATATTTTATCCTTGAGGGGGGTATGTGGTGAGGCTTCATGTGAAATCCCCTTGCCGTTTCCTCTCGAGAATTTGTGGAATTTCAAGAGTTCCACTAATTCTTTTTTCGTTTCACCGTACTGTGGCGTTCTTATCGCATTGCCGTCTGTGTGGTGTGGTTGGTTTAAAGGGTAAGGCCGACTGTGCCCTCTTTGTACGGTAAGGCGTTTGTTGTTGCGCGTGGTTCCGCCCGCTTTCTAGTAGGGCGGGGGTTACTACGTTAAGGTCCGGTCTGTAGTGCGTGGTACTGTTGGCTGTCCTGTCCCTTGTCTCGCTCCTGCGAGCTTCTTGCGAGCTGTGTTTGTTTTGATGGTAGTTTATTTTATTAGATGGGGCCTATTTCTGACGCCATGCTGTTTAGGGTGGGTACTTGCGGTTGACCGTCTGTACCTACTTTCTTACTATGTTTTCCTAGTCTAGCCGATGCTTGTCCGCGCTGTGTTTGCTCATTTTGGTAATAGATAATCTACTTTTCGGGTGATTCTTTGTCTTCTCCATTAGTTGTAATCTGTGTTTGTTGGTGTAGGTAGGATGTTTTGGTGGTGTTAGGGTTTTGTTCTAGTAGCGGATCGCTGTAATGGCGTTCCGTTACAATATAAAGGGTGATTTTTTAAGAGCTTGAGAACTTTTTTTTAAAAAAAAACGCATAAAATTTGCAAAATCTCATCGGTTCTTTATTTGAAACGTTAGATTGGTCCATGACATTTACTTTTTGAAGATAATTTCATTTAAATGTTGACCGCGAATGGGCCCTAGAAAAGTTGGCAGAAAATCCGCTTTTTTATCGACAAATTTTGTTCAGCGATGAGGCTCATTTCTGGTTGAATGGCTACGTAAATAGGCAAAATTGCCGCATTTGGAGTGAAGAGCAACCAGAAGCCGTTCAAGAACTGCCCATGCATCCCGAAAAATGCACTGTTTGGTGTGGTTTGTACGCTGGTGGAATCATTGGACCGTATTTTTTCAAAGATGCTGTTGGACGCAACGTTACGGTGAATGGCGATCGCTATCGTTCGATGCTAACAAACTTTTTGTTGCCAAAAATGGAAGAACTGAACTTAGTTGACATGTGGTTTCAACAAGATGGCGCTACATGCCACACAGCTCGCGATTCTATGGCCATTTTGAGCGAAAACTTCGGAGAACAATTCATCTCAAGAAATGGCCCGGTAAGTTGGCCACCAAGATCATGCGATTTGACGCCTTTAGACTATTTTTTGTGGGGCTACGTCAAGTCTAAAGTCTACAGAAATAAGCCAGCAACTATTCCAGTTTTGGAAGACAACATTTCCGAAGAAATTCGGGCTATTCCGGCCGAAATGCTCGAAAAAGTTGCCCAAAATTGGACTTTCCGAATGGACCACCTAAGACGCAGCCGCGGTCAACATTTAAATGAAATTATCTTCAAAAAGTAAATGTCATGGACCAATCTAACGTTTCAAATAAAGAACCGATGAGATTTTGCAAATTTTATGCGTTTTTTTTTAAAAAAAAGTTCTCAAGCTCTTAAAAAATCACCCTTTAGATTCCAAGAACATGGAGGAGACAAAACGTTAAAAGAAAAGAATAGTACGACAAGCATAATTGTAAAATTGTTAGCTTCACCCTCGGATTTGATTATTAGGCTTCCCCTAATAATCTTTTTAAGGGGGGAGGTGTTACGTCCTGACGTTACGCCGCATTTATACTTTGATTTTAATGACGTTAAAGCTCTGCTTTAGTTTCGCTATAGTAAAAGTAACTTTTAACATTTTCCTATTATTTTCAAATTTTTTAAGAGAAAAGGAGAGCGATTTTGTTGAGAATTCAACTAAAACTGATGTTGATGCCTTGAACGATCTGCGAATATATTGGAAAAGGATGAGTACTCACTTCGAGCATGAGGAAAATAAAACCAGACACATAGCTGTTATGGTGAGGAAGTGGTTTATTTCTACCTTCCTGGTATTATTGAAATACAAACAATTTAAACACAAAATGTGTGGATACTATAATTAAGAATGAACACCAAACAATTTCATTTAGAAAATCATCTCAAAATATAAATTTAGAAAAAGGTATAAATTATAAAATCAATAAACAAGTTGAGTTTAGGATATTATTTGAGCAGCACACAATTCTATTACTTGTGTGCTGAATATGATTGAGCTTGAGCCAGCGGTGCGTGCAACGTAGTAACAGCTACGCAGCACGACACGCCGATGCCATGAGGTGCAAAAATTTGTGTGTAATTCACTGCAACTACTCAGCACTGTATTGCTGAGTAGTTGCAGCGAATTAATACTGAGAGCACTCTCAAGAAATGTTATAAGGGGCTCGTCTGAGTGAACCCAGCCACACAGTCAGCACTGCGTAGCCTAATGCAAACAGATATTAAGACTGTACAAATGAGCAAGCATAGTCACTGTGCTCTCCCAGCAGATGTCGAGGAGGAAAGCACAGTGAATATGAACACCGGCATAATTGTATTAATTACCCGGCAACAGAAGTGATGCAAAACGTGGTGCAGCATGTGCCACAACGCACGCCAAGTGTGAGACCAAATGCTGATGTACCGTATTAACTCCGCCATGGTATTGAATTACGACAAATTGTGCCATAGCACTCTTACCTTGAGCAATGAGTCCTGTTGAGTGAAGTTGAGCGATGCCGATGAAGAAGATTGATGAAAGGTCCGAGAGTCCAAAGATGCGCGTGCTGTCCATGCCGGTGTGTGTCGCAAAAGGTGCCGAAAATCTCAAGATGGCTGCGAGTACGAAAGTTTCGTTGGGCGCTGGAGTCAGTTGAGCGAGATAGCCGGTGAGCGAAACCGAAGTCAAGCGAGAGAGACATCCTCTCGCTCGACGCGGCGTGCCTACGAGGCACATCCTCGGCTTCGCGAAGCCCATGCTTCGGCTATCTCCGCCTCAACCGACCACCGCGTAGTAAAGCAGCGCTACAGGTAGGCGCACGACGATTATCGATCGCCGTGCGCCAGCTGATTCTCCAACAGATTTTAACGACAGAGAGCAGAGCAGGGTGGAGGCGCGGCTGTACCGACCGTCTCCCGGGAAAATTAATCTTGTAAAGAAGGAATTTTGCAGCGCCCCGGGTCAAACGGCAAATTTTCAAAGCAAAGTGAGTACTTTTCTCTTATGGTTATAGTGAACCATAAGAGAAAAAGGATGTTTTTTACTTTAAATGCGAATAACTCGGCGAAAAATCATCGTATCGAAACGATAAAAAAATCATTTTAAAGAGGAGACTCTGTCCTATCACATGCTTTTTATCCCATTGTCTTGCGACACCTGACTCACGCCATGGGTCGTCGCAAACTCGGACCAATATTTTTCAATTTCGCATGCTCTCGCTTTGTCATCTGCCATTTTCAATAAATTTATCTCGCAACATTGAAATAAATCGATCCTTTAAGTAGAGATTCCAAGCTTTATTTTCATTCTTTAAAGACCTTTCTATCTTCATTATTTACAAAGTTACCGTCATTTGAAATTTAGTGATTTTTTTCCAAATTTTAAGTGTACCGCTTTTTTTCGGGTGAGTGTAGATAGAAGAATTAAATTTGATATAAGAGCGATAGAAAATTGAGATAAAAATTGGTGGACAATAACAGTAAAAATTAAAGATAACAACTACAAAATAATTATGGTAGTGTATCACTCACCAAATGGTAAATATGGCAGTTTTATTGACTTTCTTGAGGAAGCCTGTATCAGCAATATGCAGAATGATAATGTTATAATAATGGGCGACCTTAACATAGATATGAAAGTAAATGATTATACTTAAAATAAATTAACTAGAATAATGAATTCTGTAGGGTTAAAACAACTAATAGGAGAAGCCACCAGGATTGTAATGAATTCTGAGACAATAATAGACCTAGGTTTTTTTAATGTTGAGATGGAAACAGAAGTATGGCATGAATCCAAGATAACGGATCATTCAGCAATCATGTTGTACTGGAACGTAAAACTGGTAGCAAATGAGAACAAAATTATTACATACAGAGACTATAAGCGAATGGAGATAGATTTAAAAGAATAATAAGTACTTGTTTAGATGCTATAGAAGGAGAGAGTATTAATATATTAGCTAATTCCATGGTTAAAGAGATTATCAGATGCCTTGATTAAACTGCATCACAAAAAACAACTTTGCTAAAACAGAAATTGCAGGGAAAGCGATGGTTTTGTGAGTACATACAGCAATTGATAAAGCAAAGGGACAAAGCACATAAGGTAGCTCGTGTAAGTAAGAATGGGTGTGACTGGGAAGTATATGGACAGATAAGGAATAAAACTGTGGATATTTGTAGGAAAGCGAAAAAAGACTATATAGAAGAAAAACTTAATATAAATAAAAAGGATCCGAATCAAATGTGGGGGGAATTAAAAGAAATGTTGAAAGGTAAGGTACCTGATAAAGAGTATAAAGAAATACAATTTGAAACCAAAATAATTAGTAATTTAGAATAAATGGCCGATAAATTTAACTGTTATTTTGTTGACAGTATTAGGGCGCTGACATACATAAATATTAGGGAAGATTGCTTAGCGAATACAAAACATACCGACTGTGTTCTAGAAGTATTTACACAAATTGAAGTAGAGCAATTATGTAAAATAGTCCGAAAATTAGAAAACAAAGCAGCAGCAGCAGAGAAAATACTATATATACTAAATAAGTCACTCGAAGAAGGAATGTTCCCTGAGGAGTGGAAACAAGCGGAAAAGAACAATAGGGGGCGGAAAAATGATAGGAGCGGTCTTCTTAGATCTAAAAAGAGCGTTTGAAGTAGTGGACAGAGAAATATTGATTAAAAAATTACAATGGTATAGAATAAAAGGGACAGTACTAAATTGGTTCGAAAGTTACTTGCAAAATAGATCTCAGAGAGTAAAATTTAGTGGGGTTTTGTCAACTCCCATTAATGTAGATTCAGGTGTTCCTCAGGGGTAAGTTTTAGGACCTTTGTTATTCCTATTATATATAAATGACATTATAGAGGCTATTAATGATAGATGTGTAATAAGATTGTTCGCGGATGATGCGTTGATTTACACAACAAGGTATTTAAGTATAGGAACTAATAATAATATCAATGAGCAAATGGTGAAAGTGGAAGAATGGTTAAAGATAAATAGGTTGTACGTTAATGTTGATAAGACTAAGGTTATGTTAATAAGAGGAGTTAGAAAGAAAGCAACAGAGGACAATTTAAAAATTAAACTGCAGAATGAGGTACTAGATATTGTAAGTGAAATTAAATATCTAGGAGTAATAATTGATAACAATTGTAATTTTTCTAAACATGTAGAAAATATTAGTAAAAAGCTAGGAGCGAAATTAGGTGTTGCGGAGAATTGGAATGGACCTATCAGCAAACATGAGGTGCATTGTATATAAAGCACTAGTAAGTCCATTGTTCGAATATTGCTCATCTATACTGGTGAAACAAATTTGGAGCACCTACAAAAAATGAAAAATCAAGGGATGAGAATAATATTAAGATGCAATAGAAGAGTAAGAATCAGTGATATGTTAGAAGCACTACATTTTATGTCGATAAAAGAAAGGATCGAGTACAATACATGTGCACTTATATATAAAACTGTAAATGGGTTATGTCCTATCAATATTTGCGAAATAATGTAGAATTAGTGCAATATCGAGAAGGTGTAAGTACACGGCAAAAAGGAAATATTTCTATTAACAGATGTAGAACTACGGAGGAACAGAAAATGTTATGGTATGAGAGACTTAAAATGTGCAATGCGTTACCAAACGAAATAAAAAGAGAAGACAGATTGCCAAATTTCAGAAGAATGTTTGCGAAACATATTCAGATGAGAGAGAGGGGAGCAAATATATGTAATCAGATATTTATTATATTTATATATATTTATATGTATTCATATGTATCAGATATTTATATGTCATGTATAAGCAAACTTATTATGTAGCTATGGAAGCTAATAAACATCAATCAATCTCTCTCTCTCTCTCTCTCTCTCTCTCTCTCTCTCTCTCTCTCTCTCTCTCAGACGAGGCAGACGGGTTTGTCAGACGTGTTTGTCAGACGTTCCGCATTACTGATAATTATATAGTGTGTGGTGAACATTTTGATCTAGCGAATGGCTTGGTAGTTATCGTAATAATGGTGCTAGCAATATATTAGTGCGCCAAAATTTCTCACTCGACGAATGTGGTGTTTGTGGCCATTATCGCTGCCACGGTTACACGTGATTAGCAATACGTGGAATCAGGCAATCACGGTGAGTATGATATAGTTATCGGTTGGTATGTACAGGTGTATGCGTCGGTAACTTATCAGCTACTACAACAAAATATGGACAATACGGGCGACTATGACGAGTATCGGTGCTCCGCTTGCAAAAAAGCAATCAAAAGCCAGGTAGTGCGATGCACAATTTGTCCGAAACTTTTTTACCATCTAGGGTGTGTGAATAAGCATAAAATAATGGATAGGAATCGTGAGCTAGTACAGTACAAGGGTCCATTTGATACATTCAATGCAGAAGATGAACTTCCGAAAACAGTGACATCGACATCAGGTGGTAGCAGAGATCGATGGGCATCGACTGGAATGATGGGAGGAACCAAAGGTATGAGTTCATCGATAACGGTTGACCCAAAAATAGACTGGTTGACAAAAACAGTGGAAGTAATGAAGGACGACATCGCTTGCAAGAATGAAATAAACAAGATGATCCAAGAGATAATTAGTGCAAAAATGGGAGGTGTGAAACAACAGATAGAGGAACTAAAAAGAAAGATACAGGGAGAAGGTTCAAGTACCACAAGGGTAACCTACAGCGATGTAGTGACAAAAGAAAAAGGGAAAAGTAATTATCATCAAACCAAAAGTGCAATAGGAAAGCGAAAAAACTAAAAGAGCGATAAAAGAGAAGGTGGATATAAAGAGTATGGCAGTGGAAATAACAAATCGAAAAAAGGCAGTAAAGAAACTGAGATCCTGGGCTGTGAATCGGGAGAAGAAATTGAAACACTGAAGGCTGCAGTGCAGGATAGAATGGGTGAGGGTTTTAAAGTAACTGAGTCAACGCAGGTGAATCCGAAGATAAAAATAGTAAATGTTGAAGAAGATGAGTTTAAATTGACCGATGAAGAACTAGTTGACACGATTAAGAAGCAGAACGGGATAGAGGAAACCGAAGGAAGGGAGATGAAAATCGTGCAAAGATAAATGAAGGGAAGGGAACACGAGCGAAATAGAAGAGGAACCGACGATGAATCAATAATACTAGAAGTAGATGAAGTAAGTCACGAGGAGCTACTGAGAAAAGGTAAGCTCAGCGTGGGATGGAGAAAATGTCCGGTTTTCAATCACGTCAACGTAAAGCGATGCTTCAAATGCTAGGGTTATTATCATATAGCGAAGAATTGTACCAGAGAAGAAACCTGCTACAAATGTGCAGGAAAACACAACGCAAGAGAATGTACAATAAATAAGAGTAGGTGTGTAAACTGTTCGTTTAAAAACCAAACGTACAATCTGAAAATAAATGTAGAACATTGTGCACTCAACCGGGAATGTCCAACATACAACAGAGCGTTGCAAGTGGAAAAGAAGAGGATGGGTAGAGCAGCAATCACAGAAAGAAGAGACGATATGGTACACGAATGCGCAAAGTCTTTTAGCACATAACGATGAGATACGACACCAGGTGGTTGACAGAATGAAACCTGCAATTATAGTGTTATCGGAGACGACGGTGACTGCTGAAATCGGGGACACTGAAGTACTCGTATATATGCCGGGTTATAGTGCAATTAGGTGAAATGCAGAGAATAGAAACACAGGAGGGGCCATAGTATACGTAAGAGATGGTATTATATATGAATAAGCAAGGAAGAATAAAATTGAGTCAAACTGCTGGAGTGTAGCAATAGAAGTCAATGATAAGATATACAAAGGAGTTATAATATTGGTGTACCATTCACCGATTGCGTCAGATGCGGAATTAACAAGATTCATAGAGGCTATAACTGAAGAATTAACAATAAAAGGAAATTGTTTAATAATAGGAGATGTTAACATAGATGTCAAGGGCAACTCGTTCTATAAAAAACAACTAACGTTAGGAATGTTAAGCTTAGGGATAAAACAGTATGTAAACGAGCCAACGAGAATAACGCAGGATAGCGGAACAATTAATGATCTTGTATTTGCAAAATCAAGCGTACAAGTGCATGTGGAACACGAACTAAAAATAACAGACCATGCGTGGATAAAAGTAGTATTAGGAACGAGCAATACAGAGAGTAAACAGAAAGAATATAATACCAGGAACTATAGTAAAATTGACGTGAAAGAGTTTACAACAGTACTGAAAAACTCCGAGTAACAATGGATAGATGGACATATAATTCGAAAGGCAAAGATATTTGTCGATAGTATAGTTGATACTTTGGACATAGTAGCACCAAAAAATGTAGTTTGGATTCCAAGCGTATGGAAGGGTAAAAAATGGTACTCTGATGAGATAAGAAGGGCGGCATGAGAAAGAGATAATGCTTACAGGGAAGCAATTCATAAGGGATGATAACTGGGAACTGTTTAAAGTAGTAAGAAATGCAATAGTTAAATTGACAAAGAAAGAGAAAAAAGAATATTACGAGAATATGATAGACTGCAATAAGAACGACCCTAACAAAATGTGAAAAACTTTGAAAGAACTTATTAGAGGACCAACAAAAAAGAGAGAAATTGGAAATATCAATTTTGAAATATTGGATGATATGGCGGAGAGAAGGATAGTTGACAAATTTAATGTGTTTTACGTTGAAAGTATCAATAACATAGTAAGCTCAATAGAGAGAGATGCATCTGGAAGGCCAGGTAGCAGAATCTTGATGGGTGGTGGCGTGGGAAACGAAAGAAGCATAGAAAATTTTGAGAATATTGGAATAGAGGAACTCGTTAAAATAGTTAAAGGACTCCCGAAGAAGAACGGTACGGAAGAAGGAATATCAAGCGAAATACTGAAGTTGGCGTTCAGTGCATTTGAACAGAAGTTTGTTGATGTAATCAACGAATCCATAAGGGAGGGCTGTTGTAATAATGGTTGGAAAACGTCCACGATCATACCGATACCAAAGATAGAGAAAGCCAAAAACGCGAAGTATTTCCGGCCAATTAATATGTTGCCATTATACGAAAAGGTCCTAGAGTTGGTAGTAAAGAGTGAAATTGAAAAGTATTTGGAATCAAATGAGCTTATAACAGAGCATCAGTCGGGTTTTAGAAAACCATTTTCGTGTGAAACGGCGATTCAAACCGCGATAGACGAATGGATATTAAACATTAGCGAACGGAAAATAGTAAGAGTAATGTTCTTGGATTTAAAACGAGCATTTGAGACAGTGGATAGAGAATTGTTAATAGAAAAAATGTTTCAATATAGAATTAGAGGTAAAGTATTAGATTGGTTTAGGTCGTACTTAAACAATAGAACGCAAAGAGTACGGCTTAATGAGGAATTTTCGGAAATTATTGCAACGAAATACGGGGAACCACAAGGATCCATATCAGGGCCTCTGCTGTTCATTATATATATAAATGATATAGTCGAAATATGTCCAGAAGACTGTGAAACAAAAATGTTTGCCGATGATACACTAGTATATGTTGCTGGAGACAGTAGTGCGGAGGTGGAAAGAAAGATAAATGCGGCATTAAACATAGTGGAATGATGGATGAATAGGAACAAACTGAAAAGAAAATAATTGAGTAAGAAAATAATTGAGGCGGAATATTGTACTGAAATGCAGGGATGGAACCGAGTTAGTGCGAGTGGAGGTAATTAAATATTTAGGTATAATGATAGGTGCTAAGCTACGATTTAAAGACCACTGTGAGCATATGTTGAAAAAAAAGGTAAAAAAAGGAGTTTTCTGAACAGGATAGAGCAATATATATCGGCATACACCAGATGTGTCGTATATAATGCAATCATAGCTCCGCATTGTGAGTATTGCACAATACTGCTAGTGGGTATGGGTGAGACAGAGTTAAATAAACTGTAGATAGCGCAGAACAGAGCGATGCGAGTTATATTGCAATGCAGCCGGTATACGAAGGTAGACGATTTGTTACAAGCGATTCAGTCTATGAGTGTGAGCCAGAGACTGTATTATAATGTGTGTATATTTATTTTCAAAGCTGTTGTTACGTCCCCAAAAATGCAACCCTCTTGACGTCACTGCATGGCGCAGCCTCTGCAGTGGGGGTTCAGGATAAGGAAGCGGGGAAACGCGCCCCTTGCTCGTTTGAAATAAAGATTAAAACTCTCTCTAATACATCGGGTGCGTGGGAGATGGCAAGACCTAGCCAACCAGCACCAGAATCTTGCCCTCTCCAACCCCCTATAATCACATAAGATAAGAAATCTTGTAAGGGCAGACTCCTTGTAAGACACCAGGAGTGTGTGAGACGGGGAGTTCCTAGCCAATTGGGCCAGAAGAACTCGCCCTCTCCAACCCCTGGGAATAGCACTGGAAAGAGCATCGACATAGTATAAAACGGCCGAAATATGGCCCTCTTAGTCAGTTCTCTCCGATCTTCAAAAGCCATTAAAACTCTTCTAGCCAGTGTAAAGCAATAGTGAGTAAGGAGAAATCCTTGGTTATTCTTAGTGATTACCCTCAAATCCCTAACTTCGGGGAGTAACGCGGACCACTGCGGGCTCACCATTCCCAACCTCTAAACCTCGGGGAGTAACGCGAACCACTGCGGACTCACCTTTACCAATCTCTAAACCGTTTAAATTCCTTTCCCGTGGCATCTGACCGTCTCATGGGAAAGCAAAAGCGTGGAGGGCGCAAAGCTGCGTTAAGAAAACTCCAGGCCCAATACCAGGGGTACTCTTACCCCGGCCAAGGAGCATATTTCACCAACGAATATTTAGACTCAATCAATTTAACTTGGAACACCAACCATAAATACAAATTAATTAAAATAGACTACGTAATTAAATGTTTAAAGGCTAAATTCATCGCAATAAAAGATCCGCGATTTAACTTTTATTAAAAATTAGAACAACTTAAAAAGTAAATAGTTCTTCAATTCGTAGACCGGATCCCTGACCATCTAGCCGTAGCTAAGATCAAAAACAGGCCAATTAAATAAGTGTTTGTTACCTGGACGTAACACTGTTAAGAAATTGTTGCCAAAAGAACTGACGAGTAAATTCCAAGTTGTTAAATTAAGAATGTGTCGGGAAACGCGTCAAGCGGAAAATATTGTAATCCAAATTAGAAGAACGAGAAGTGCACAAAAAAGTATGTTCTAGGAAGGAGTGAAAATGTATAACGCACTGCCAGCAGAAGTTAAAGGCTGTGTAAAAGTACGAGCAGTCCAGTACAAAAGTATGTTAAAAGCATTTATCATAAGTGAAGTGTAATTAGTTCAATATAGACGTAAGATCAACACGTAAAATTATGTACATCAAATAGTTGAGAAAGCTAATAAACATCAACAATCAGTCAAGCAATCAATCAATCAATCAATCAATCAATCAATCAATCAATCAATCAATCAATCAATCAATCAATCAATCAATCTCTTTCTCTCTCTCTCTCTCTCTCTCTCTCTCTCTCTCTCTCTCTCTCTCTCTCTCTCTCTCTCTCTCTCTCTTTCTCTCGCTCCTTCTTTCTTAGCACGATTCTGCTCCATTCTGCCCGTAGGGCGTTTTGTTTCAGGACGTAAGCACGCACTAATTTGCTTTTCATCGAACACCTTTAGAAATTCACTGGAATAACAAATGTACACTGAAGAAATTCGATAAAAAGTTTAATTGATTTTTCGATTTCTCCTGGGAACACTGATTTTTCGCCGAACCGATTTCAAGGTCTTGTACACTGCGCATGTGCTCTTTCTCTCTTGAACTCATGACACATCATCTATCGCGCAAGTTTGTTGTCATCGCTCGAACTTATTACCGCAACGCTATACCGCTGACATCACAGAAGCTGTTATCGTCGACAGCATTCAACCATCTGCTTCCAGCACGCATGCGCATTTCATAGCTTCGTAGGACTGTCGTTGAGTCTATGTGGTGGTGGTTACCTCAGGTATTTCGCTTTGCGCTCTCGCATGTACGTACTAACTCTGTAATATTGTGTACACATTTCGGGCTCTTTCTTCTACATTATAGTATGATAAATTGTATACAAACATCTAACCGTTCTGACTTCATGCGTTAGTTTATTTTTTTTTATTACAGTTAATTGTTAGACGTGTAATTCTTGATTTTATTTTTCTGCATGTCGAATTAAAATTTAAAGTTCGATAAATGCAAAAAGTTATTGCTGATGATAAGGTTTCGTGCACAGCTTGCTCCAAATCATTTCATCCAAGCTGGGGCAGAGCATATCTTTCATTTAAATCGGCTAACGCTTGTTGCGTCTTAAACGTATTAAAAATGCCCAATTTTTCACGTTCGCCGCCGTCGTCTTCACTTGTATTATCTTCATTGTCTTCCTCTACTGTTACGCTTGTCTCTCAGCAGCTGCCACATTAGAGTACACGATTAAGCCATGATTTGTCAGCTGCCGAATCGGTTGTTACATCGCAACTGCCTATAGCTCAACATCTAAATCCCCATGTGTCATAAAGTTCTATTACTTGCCTTAAATAAAAATCTGAGTGCCTTTATTGTCGAACAAACTGCTGTCAATATTGATCATACGGCAAAACTCAATTGTATTGAAAAGCATACAAGTACACTCAAGGCTCATGATGAATGAATTACGCATCTTGAAGCAAATTACGCGCAATTATTACAGCAAAATATAGATCTGTCACGTGAGCTTCACTCATTTAGGACTAGTACTGCAGTTCCGCTCTCTACTATAATCACACTATCTGGTGCGCCTTTAATAATAAGTGATTCCGCGGAGCAAGTTGTAGAAAAAGTTTTTAAAGCCCTTGGTATACCGAAACTCTTAAGTGATGTCCTCGAAATTCGAAGTCTTAACAAAATGAAAAATTGTCCACATATTGCACAGACTGTAATTGGTCATTCTTTGGTGCTTTTTGCCTCCTTCATTACAAGGGTGAGGGCTCCGCGGGTATTACGTCTCGTAAATATAGTGTAACATTGTATTGCGGCAGAATATTCGAGCCACGTCCCTCTCGCTCGACGGCTACTCACACGATCACCCAGGGTTGTAGGGGGGATTTTCCGGTATTATTTATTCCTTATTTTTATTTTTTTTGTTGTTTTTTTTTTTTTATATATATGCATATAACGCGAGTGACACGACCGAGGAAGGGTCGGGGAGAGAGGAGGAAGATGATCACGCCGTATCCATCGAAGGCTGACTGCGGGATTCGATATTTCACATTCGCCGATATTTTACACCTCTCCCTGTTGGGAGATACTGTCCCGCTCGACGTACATCTAACATCTATCTATCGACGTCGGCTAGCAGCTACGTGCAGCAGTCCATCCAGAGCATGGGATCCATCTGCCGGACTAAGCTACTCTCTGCACTATCGGTGGCTAATTTATGCGTTGTCCAGCTAAGGCGCTAGTCGCGGTCATCGGGCGAGGCAGGTTCCCCCAATTAACCGAGTCTAGCGGGTTAAGTGGGGGCCATAGTTCACGGGCACGCGTGCCGAACGGACCTCGAGGCTTTTTCCCGGTGACTGTCGAGTGAGTGAGACGTGGCGCACATTCTTTTGTCCCGCTCTACTTTTGCAATTACGCAAACCACTACTGAGGCGAGGAAAAGTAGCATTGGCTCTCTCGAACCCAAGTCAGAACATACCATCTTACTATCCGCCACCGTATTAAAAGAAAGCAAGGAGGGGACCTTTCGACGTCTTTCCGAAGTTTCCCGGATTTCAAGGAACGACACATTGTCATCGTCCCGGGGAGCTCTTCTCCCTTTCACGGTCTTTCGTTACTATTATATTATTTTATCGTTTATCTGAGTATTCAAATTTAATCGAGCTTGGTCACCCCTGCGGCTCTAGTACACCGTGTGCGGAGTAAGGATTTGTATTGGGTAGCGCGGCGTGTAGGAAAAATAAACTCGAGATCGGGTAACGTGTAGAGACCGGGGAAAAGTCACTTTATTAATTGTCTTATAGTTAAATCGTGCGCGCGTTAGGCCGTTATCCCGGAGTGCTTTGAATTTGTGAATTGGAATGTGTGGGATTGGAACGGAATAGATCGCGTCACGGATGTTAACGAATTATAGGCTTTGGATTTATGTGAGTTAATTTGAGTTTCCTTTTGTTTCGATTTGGAAGGTCGTGCGCGCGTTATCACGTCTTCCCGTGGTGTGTTTTGTGTAGAAGGGACTAGAACGTTATATACCGCGTCGCGTAGCCTTCGAATCAATCGGCGTTTCTCGGTTTTACTTTTTGATTCCTAATTTTATCGATTATTTATTTGTTTCTTATTTATTATTCCTTCTTTGCTATTGGTTATATTTTATTTGTTATAGTTTATTCGTTATATTTTCTTTGTTAGATTTTATTTATTATATTTTATTCGTGATATTTTCTTTGTTAGATTTTATTTATTATATTTTATTCATTATATTTCCTTTGTTATATTTTATTTATTATATTTGATTCAACCAAGAGGTATTGCTCGGGATTATTATTCCCATATTGATTATTCTATAGTTATTATTTTTCTTGGTTATTATGGAATTATTGACCATTATTTATTCGTTATTGGATATTTCATGAGCCGTAGGAAATCTCGGGGGTTTGACTCTTACTCAGCATATATTCGAAATTGTAATAGCAAGCCGCGGGTCGCTTCGCGTACGTGACCTTTCGACGTCCCGTTGTTATGGTTTCTTTGGATGTATTTGGGATTAACTCGGAATAAGCCGTATCGCGAACTGTGCATTGAGACTACCGAATATTTGGCTTGGTCGGTGAATATTATTCGAACTTCGTAGCGAGCGAAATAGGCTATATACCAGGTGTATGCATAAGTTTTTTCCGGTTTAACTAAGAGATGGCGCCAGCAAAAAGTACGCAGCGCATTAATTTGACACATACGTCATTTTGTTCGTCTGACATTAATCTACAAACACACACAAGTTGAGTCCGCCAAAAACTAGCGTCTTTGTTTTATCGTTCAGTGATCATGTCGAGTTTTGTGCCTGAAAAAGAACATTTGCGGCACGCATTGCTTTTCTTATTTAATCAAAAGAAAAAGGCTGCTGAAAGTCAACGTTTGCTGGTAGAAACATATGGTGAACACGCTCCATCGATTAGAACATGTGAAACATGGTTTCGACAATTTAAAAGTGGTGATTTCAATGTGAAAGACAGTGAGCGCTCTGGTAGGCCACAAAAATGCGAAGACGAGCAATTGCAGGAGTTATTGGATGATGACCCAACTCAAACTCAACGGCAATTAGCAGAAGCATTACATGTGTCACAAGAAACAATCAGCAGACGCTTACGAGTAATGGGGAAGATCAATAAACTCGGTAAATGGGTCCCACACGATTTGAATGAACGTCAAATAGAAAATCGCAAAGTCACTTGTGAAGTGCTGCTTCAACGCCACGAAAGGAAATCATTTTTGCATCGAATTGTAACGGGTGACGAAAAATGGATTTATTTTGAAAACCCGAAGCGGAAAAAATCGTGGCTTTCACCTGGCGAAGCCGGTCCTTCAACACCAAAGCCAAATCGCTTCGGCAAGAAGACCATGCTCTGTGTCTGGTGGGACCAGAGCGGTATTGTGAACTCTTGAAGCCCGGCGAAACCGTTAATACACAACGCTATCGCCAACAAATTATTAATTTAAACCACGCATTAATCGAAAGACGACCGGAATGGGCCAGAAGACATGGCAAAGTTATTTTGTTACACGACAATGTGTCGTCTCACACAGCAAAAGCAGTGAAAGACACCTTGAAATCGCTTGGATGGGACATCCTTCCGCACCCGCCGTATTCGCCAGACCTGGTGGCATCTGACTATCACCTCTTCGCATCAATGGGGCACGCGCTCCCAGAGCAGCACTTCAGCAATTTCGAGGACGTTGGAAAATGGCTCGACGAATGGTTTGCCGCAAAAGACAAACAGTTTTTCTGGCATGGTATTCATAAGTTACCTGAAAGGTGGGCGAAATGTGTAGAAGCCGATGGCCAATATTTTGAATAAAACAAAAATTAATTTCCCTTGAAAATTACGTGTTTTTTTTTACCAAAAAACCGGAAAAAACTTATGCACACACCTGGTAACATCTGCAGAGTATGAGAGTGAGAGAGAGAGAGAACGGGATAACTGCTGCCGTTGAAGTAAAGATTAAAATTAAGATACTGGGCTAGATTTGGAAGATTGTTAACAACGGACAGATTAATTTTACGGGACATCATAGTTAAATTCTAAATTGATGTTTATTGGAGAAATAAAGAAGTTTGTAAGTCCCGTACCTGCTGTTGTTGTTTGAATTATTTACTGTTATTATTTTATTAATTCATTTAATATTTATTTAGCTAAATATTGTTTATTGTTTGTGTTTAGTATTTATTAACAATGTGTTATTATTGGACTTGGTTCAGTAATTCTAATGAATCATTTTTATTTATTGATTTTATTCATATTTTATCTTTGACTAATTAGTGACTTGACAGTCCGAACCACCCACTCTGCCTTGAACAGCTGTAGCTAGCCTGGGTTGAGTCTGGCCTACCATCTCGTTATTTTTACTTCCAGCGCGTAAGCGCCTGGCGCCCATCTCGTAAGAGAAAATAAAAAGGAAGGAAAAATAGCTTGGGCCAGCTATAGGTAACGTGGTGCGCTGAGGCTCAAATTTACCGTTACAACATATTTAACATCGGAATTCCCTCGCTGACGTAAACAGCGGGTCAGCGACCAGCTGGCCTTGCTGGGTAGCGAGGGTAAGGCGGTGAGCGCGGCAGTGGCAGATCGCAAAAGCCGAAAAGATGCGTTAGGTTTTAAAATTACGATGAAAAGTAGGCAGAGGGGACTGAGGCGAGGGGAGGCCTATAAAAGAGCCTGCGCGGGGAGAGGAGCTCTTGGTTTTTCTGGGCGTGATTGCATAGACAGTGGAGAACAGAAATTGGTTACAAAAAAGTCTAGCTAAAAAGTGAAAATTCAAGAGTCATTTCCAATATTACATACCGTAGAGTCTGTGGCCACTCCAGAAAGCAGAACAAGTGGGTGATACACAGAGGCCAGCGAAGAAGAAAAAGAACAGGCGAGAAATAACTATTTAATAAGAAATAACCAGTTGTATAGTGTAGAAATTGTCCAATCATAAAATTTTAATTAGTCTTTAAGTTGAATTGAGTGGACGCGTAGGATCAATTTATACGATTAAGCGAGTAGATTCTAAGAGAATAGGATTAAGAGGATAAATTCAAGTATAGGAAAATAAGTGCATAGAAATAAGCGCGTAGTGGGTAAGGAAATAAAATTAAATGGTATGGATTTAAAACCGGCAGTATAGACAGAAGTGCCCGATTGGGTGTGTGGAAGAGAGACAGAGAGAGAGAGTGGAACATGAGTAAAAGAGAAAGCATTATAAACAGAGTTGATACACTCTGTCGAGGAGTGAGCTGGATGCGGGTAGCTGTGTATGTGCGTGTTTGAAGCTAACGAGTCAATACTAAAGCATTGACACGTAACCGAAACTCGAGCCCGAGAATACTGAGAATTTGTGCACGAATAAGAAGAAATGACGTAAAAATAATCGCCGGAATTCCCGAATTTCAATGCATAACAGAACATCGAATTAGTGTGAATTAAAGACAGAGGAACAACGAGACACAGGCGAGTGGAATAAACAATATAAAGAATTGGTTTTAGTTAAGTCAAAAAGAAACTAGTAATAGATTAAGATATGGATATATTTAGGAGAACAGAATTAAAAGAATAAGTGTGTGTGCGAATAGATCTAGGTAAAATTAAGTGCATAGGATTAATTAATACGTATGGTATATGCTAGTAGTGTATAACGAAATAGAATTAAATAGTGTGAATTTTAAATCGGCAGTATAAACGGGAATCGCCCGGCTGCATGAGTGGAAGAGAGAAAGAGAGAAAGTGAAATGAGAGTAAAAGAGAAAGAATTGTAAACAGAGTTAATACACTCTGTTCCAAGAGCAAGTGCGATGCGAATGACCAGTGGTGTGAGTATATCTGTGCACCGAGCGTACGGCCATACTGCTGTACAAGAGGCATAATAAACTCTCGAGGATACCGAGAATAGGTGCACACAAAATAAAATAATAATTGGAGAGATAATCGCTAAAATTACGGTATTAAAAATATCATTATACAGAGTACCAGTGACCGGAAATTAAAAAGTGACGTTTTTTATGAAATTGTTTCTCTGCGAATAAAGTTTTCTCTCAACCACCACGAAGTCTCTATTAATTAGTTCTGTGATCGAGCCTGAATTTCCCCGAAAAATAAAAATACATGATAACGATAAAAAAATTACCGTTACATTTGGCGCCCAACGTGGGGCTCGACACAGCTAAGAAAGACTGCGGTGGTGAGGTAGGGCGCGCGTAAGACAGAATAAATAAATTCGGAATAAAATAGAGCATGCATACAGGCGAGAATGCAAATATCTCGACTGAGCTGGAGGAGTTACGAGTGATGGAGAGCCTGGAGGGACAGCATCGGCAGGAGGGGGATGCTGAAGGAGGCGAAGCCTACATATGGGAATCTACGACAGCTGATCAACTGTTGGACGATCGACGAAATAGAGATCGGAGGAACATACAACGTTTATCTGAAATTACGCCAATTGAGGAGAATGACGGCGTATTGGATGAGTTAGAAAATAACCAGGTAAATAGTGAGGACGGCAGTACACCGATACCTACTGACAGGACTGTGACCGTGTTACCAAATCCTGTGGAAGTGGGCCAGATTGTGCAACTTCTCCAGAGGATGGAGGAGAAAATCGATAAGAAACACGATGAGATAGTCAAAACGCAGCAGGAAATAAGAGACGAGTGTCTAGGTAGGATAATGAGTTTGAAAGAATCTACGAAGGAGGAATTGAACGGAGAGATTGCAGCAGTCGAGAGCCGGACGGACCGGAAGATAAAAAAAGCACAGGAAAGGGTACAAGAAGAGCAAAACACAACAAATAAATATATACAACGACAGGTCGCTAGTCAGAGGGTGAGAGCGGAGAAGCTGGAGAGAAGAACCTTAGAGATGATGGCAGAAATCAGGGCTACACAAGAAATTACCGAGGACCACACCAAAAGAATTGAGAAATTAGAAGAGTCTACACGAAGAACCAACACATCTATGAGCTTCGGATAAACTATTGGAGGAGGTTTAAATGTCACACGATTATATACGACAGCCCAGAAACCACCGACCTATAATGGCGATGGAAAAGAAAGACCGATGAGATTTTCGAAAGAATTTCGAGAATTTTGTATCGCAGGGGGAATCGAAGATACTGAAATACGGCATACAATCGGGACTGCGTTGAAGGGAGTCGCTAACGACTGGTGGCTGGTTGTCGAAGGAGCCGTACATGACCTGCAGACCTTCGAAGAAAAATTTCGCTCAAGGTACTGGGCTCGGGACATGCAGGACAAGGTCAAGAAAAATTTGGAATTCGGATCATTTTACACGGAAGGACAGACGTTAACACGAGCAGAATATGCGACACGTGTTATCGGTAACGCTCGGGATTTGAGCGAGAAATTGAGCGATGAGGATATAATACGTCGCCTCGCAAAGCACTTCGACGAGGAGGTGCGCAGTGCTGTGAGGGTTGGACAGATTAGCGACATCGATGAATTTCTGGAGTTGCTGGAGAGCACGGATGTGGCAGGTCCATTGAATTACAGAAGAGTAGCAGGTTAGACAGGGGGATACGCGTCATAGGAGCCTCAAAGATATTATAATAGAGTAGCGGCACGCGAACAGACGGCGCGCCCATATTATCGCTATGAGAATCGAGGAAATGCTGCAAACAATGGTGGCAACGGTGATCCATCGTCACCAGGACGCCAGTGGTCGGGGAGAGAGACCGCCATGGCAAGGCAACGGGCCACCATTAAGATCTGCTTGGCAAGAAAACAGGTCAGAAAGATTTCAGGAGCCGGAAAATAACAGACCATCGGGACCTGAGTTGCAAAGACAGAAGCAGCAGCCAGGAAATCGAATAAACAACGTAAATCGTGCTGTCCAGGGTTCGTTCGTGGCACACACGATCCCGAGAGAACAGGCACCAGAATGCTCGAAAGCAGGGAACGCAAATCCGGGAAACGCTTAGTCGTTGCGCCCGGAAGAACTGAAGACATCGAAAAGAAGAGTGAAGAACGGAGCGCAACGTTAAAACATGAAGAGAGGAAGAGCATAAGACAGAGGATGAACGCAAGGAAGAGAGAGAAGAAGAGAGTAAGGAATCAGCGAAGAAAGGAGGAGAAATACAGGAGTAACGAACAGGCAGTGAAGGAAGATGGAGGAGTGAACACCGAACGGCGAGGGCAGGCTGAATCCGTGGAAAGCCGAATTCAGGAAGACGGTAAAGGCTCATTTGATAATAAAAAAAATATGTGTCCTGAAAACGTTGCCGGAGTTCAGGTAGTACCGGAGATCAGAGGGCCAGCACCAAGGGTGGTCGACAAGGAAAAGGAAAAACAGGTGACGTGTTCGACACTTATGGAAAATCCACGAGAGTATCTATACTGTAACGGTAATTTTTCACGTTCACATATATTTTATTTATCGTGGGAATTCGGGCTCGATCACATGACTAATTAATAGAGACTTCGTAGTGGTTGACAGTGAGGCTTTATTAAAAATAGAAACAATTTCATAAAATGTCATTTATTAATTACGGTCACTCGAATTTTTCTAGAACGACCATTTGATTCCGTAATTTCGGCGATTATTTCTACAATTATAATTTTATTTTGTATGCATCCATGCTCACTCGCATCGCACTCGCTCTTTGTACAGAGTGTATGAACCCTGTGTACAATTCTTTTTCTTTTATCCTCGTTACACTTTCTCTCTCTCTCTCATCCAATCGGGCGGTTCTAGCTTGCACTGCCGACCTAAAATTCACGTATTTAATCCTACTTCCTTATATACTACTAGCTAATGTGTATCGATTTAACCTATGCTCCTAAATCTAATGTTCACCATTGATCTTAATCTATTTCTCGTTTCCTTTTCACTTCAGTAGACTTATTTTTACGATCATCGATGTCTTTAAATTTAGGAATTCCGGTGATTATTTCGACGTTATTTCTTCTTATTCTAGCGCAAATTCTCGGTATCCTCGTCTTGTGCTTCGGTTACAGGCCTATGCATTAGTCTTGACTCGTGAGCCCCCACACACACAACCACACGCATCAGATTCTCTTTGGACAGAGTGTATAAACTCTGTTTACACTTCTTTCTCTTTCACTCCTGTTCTGCTTCCACATTCTCTCCCTTCCACTCTCACGATTCTGCGATTCTCGTCTATACCACAGGTTTAAAGACCACACTATTTAATTTTATTCCTTAAACATTACTCGCGTATTCGGATGCACTTAATTCTTGGCTTATCTTTCTCCACTTAATCCTACAACTATTATTCCTAACTATCTCTAGAAATATCCCACTTTAATTCTATCGACCAATCGTTTCTTCCTGGTCTCTTAATTATCTCGCCTGTCTAACTCACTGCATCTATCACTCTGGAACGAAACTTGTGTAACGGTACTTGTTAAAAAGAAAACTGTTCCTATCGGAAAGAGAGCCTTCCTTGCGGTGCAGGCTCTTTTATAGACTCTTCCCCCATACTGGTACCTCCTACGTCATCCGTGGCTTCGGTTTTTGAATTTCGCCAAATTCGCTCGATTATGCGAGCAACCGTTGTCACGCCCCCCCTGGCTCTCCTTCGTCGCCGAGCAAAGCCAGCAGGTCGCTGACCTGCTGTTTTCGTCGACGAGCGAATTCCAGAGACGTGACGTCACACGTTTTTACGCTAGGTCCGGGTTCGTCGGCCTAGCGTCCGCTGTACTCGACGCTTCAAATATAAATTCGGCTCTTATAACCGTTCGGAATTATAATATCGCTCTAGCGCATGTAACTATGTTAGAATACGAAGAGGAAGAGAGGAGGCCAAGTAAATGGTATGACGAGGTACACCCAAGGTGTCCGGAGATACTAGTGGAAATTGCTGGAATCTCGGAATTGAGTCTTATCGATAGTGGAAGTGAGGTATCGTGTGTATCAGGGGAGTTTTTCCGGAAAAATGAAGAAACCTTGAAAAAGTGCCCCCTACTGCCGGTGACGTCAACCCAGGTGGTCAGAGCATTTGGTGGGGAGACAAAACGCATCAAGATACAAATTATGGTCGAAGAAGAGACGTACGGATCGACAGGGGCTTTACAAATGTTGGTGGTGCCAAAATTAGTCAGGCCGATATTAATTGGTATCGACGGGATGTTGGCGTTGAAGATCTCAATAGACTCTCAAAATAAGATTTTGGCAGTTGACAATAAAGTAATTGCGGAATTAAGGGGTAGAATATGGCGACACATAGATCTGAAGAAGGTGCGGTCAATTGGAGTGTGTAAGATGTGTACCGCGTTAGACATGAAGGATAACCCCGAGGGTGGAATAGAGGTGAGCCTGACAGAGGAAGAATTCGAGGAGAAGATGAAGGAGTGCCAGAACGTGAGACCGGAAATCAAAAAAATATTCAAAAGGATCGTTGAAGAGAGAAGAGTGATTTTTGATAAGATCTCAGGGAGAAGGACAGAATACGAGCACCGTCATATTCTCACGACTGAGGGGTTGAAACCGGAGCCAGAAAAGATAAGAGCGATTCACGAATACCCTCGACCTCGCACCATGAAACAATTAAGAGGATTTTTGGGATTAATTAACTTTTATCCGAAATTCACGAATCGGCATGCGCAGGAGACCGCGCCATTAGTAAATCTTTAAAAAAAGGGATTCTTTGGAAATGGGACGAGGCCATGGATAAAGCTTTTGAAGACGCTAAGAATTTAGTCTGTAAAGAGGTCCTACTAAGATTTCCGGATACGCGGAAGCCGTACACGCTCACCACGGATGCAAGTGGGTATGCACTCGGAGCAATTCTGTCGCAGGAAGATAAAAATGGAGAGATGAAGGTGGTGAAGTTTGCGAGCAGGACGCTAAAAGGGGCTGAGATAGGGTATATGACCACGGAGAAAGAATTACTAGCGATCGTGTGGGCGTTGCAGAAATTTGGAACATATTTAAAGGGTGCCCAGATTTGTGTCAAAACGGACCATAAAGCGTTGATTTTTCTAAAAACATGTCGATTCACAGCCAGAAGGCTGATGAGGTGGGCATTGGCCATCCATGATTATGATATACAGGTGGAACATGTAGCCGGAAAATCAAACGGAGGGGCAGATGCGTTAAGCCGAGTGAGAGAGAGCGACGAGGCACGATCCACTGATAACGAAGGAATTGTTGTAGTGGCGGGGTTGCTGGCGGAAAAAATTCCGCGGGAGCTAGCTAAAAAACTGAGATGCATAAAGGATGTCCAGATCGAGCAAGAAGATTTACGAATTGTTATGGATTTTCTTGGTGAAGAAAAGGAAGGAGAGGTAGAGCAAAAATTTCGGCTGGAGGAAGGAATTTTACAAAGAAAATCGAAGAACGGGATTTGGCGAGTTGTAATACCGGCAAGCATGATCCAGGATATGGTAAAATCGTGTCATGCCATGTACGGTTATCTGGGCGCGAGGAAATGTTCACGGATGCCACAGGAGGATTTTACGTATCCACATCTTGCGAAGAGAACTCGGAATATCCTGGCTACCTGCGATACGTGCCAGAGAAATAAAATTGCAGTACAGACCAGCTACGCCGCGATGCAAAATATAATACCGGAAAAGCCGGGGGGATTTAGTATCCATAGATTTCTATGGACCCTTGCCTGCATCGGTAGGTGGTGTAAAACATATCCTGGTGACTCTGGACGCATTCAGTAAATACGTTGTCCTATACCCTATGAAGAAAGCAAACACATCCACGGTCATTAAGCAAATATTTGGCGACTATATTCCGAAGTACGAGAAGCCACGAAGGATTCAATTTGATCATGGAACACAATTCACTGCTAAAGATTGGATACAGAAGCTCAAGGACGAGGGTATTATGGCCGTGTTTTCATCGATACGTCACCCCCAGGGAAATCTCGTCGAACGAGTGAATCGCGAACTTGGAAGGTTTTTTCGAATTTTCCTTATGAGAAACCATGCAGGCTGTTTCAAGTGGGTTAAAATAATTGAAGACTGCATTAACGAGAGTCATCATGACACGACCGAATTTACATCAATGGAACTGCAGTGCCAGAAAAAGCCTTTGCGAGAGTAGAATAAACAGATGGGCATACGGAAGTACGAGGACGACAAAACAATATACGAAATAAAGATTGAGATTGTGAGAGAAAGGATAAAAAAAAGGCTTGCGTCGGGCAGAGAAATTTGACGCTACACATAAGTTAACGAGTTATGAGGAAGGCGATCTGGTTTTGGTGAAGGCTTTGAATGTTTCAGACCCTTTAAAACAATTTACTTCGAACTTTATGCCATTGGATGAAGGGCCGTATAGAATTAACAAATGCGTAGGGATAGCGACGTATTTACTCGTTGATTTAGAGAATAAGATAGAAAGAGGCAGGTTTCATGCGTGCATGTTTAAAAGGTATCGGTCAGAGACAGAAAGTACAGAGAAGAAAGAAGAGAGCACCACGGACACAACAGCAAAAGGAAGAAGCGAAACGGCACGAAGGCCGAGAACTCAAAACAACGAGGTAACGCGGGGCCGTACCGAGGCTACACCAACACAATGATAAAGCGGTATCTAACTCGCACAGAACACGACCGATGGGGGTTTTTCGATGTCACAGCAAACGGCCGATCCGAGAACGATGCTCCAAATTCTGAGAAGGTAGGGTAGCCCAGAAGTAGGGAGGCGGACGGAAAGAGACCTAATTGGCCGAGGCCCACGGACGAGACGGAAAGTAGGGTAAAGACACCCCTGGAAGGTAGGAATCGACATACACCGACGCAGATCTGAGAAATATAGGTATAATCAAATCTCGAGGGGTTTATAAAAGGAGGGGACCGGAACATTAATCCACAAAGGCACGGCGATTATCCGTCAGTACAAAATTCGAGCTATTAAACGTATGCGTATACTCTTGTATTAACGCAATGCAACGTTTCGTGGAGTACGCGAGTGAGTATTTAGTCCCCGGCGAACCATATACTGCAGAGGTGATTAGGGTCGAGCAGTCAGGACGATTTTATGTGTGGCGAACGAGAGACCAGAAACGAAGAGACGAATTGTTAAAATTGGTGGCGGAGACGCCTCAAGACCACCCCCAACTCCATCAGCTACTGGAAGAAGAGGCCTGGAAAACCCCGGAAAAGCGGTGCTTTTCCGCTTGATAGACGAGGAGGAAGAGACGAGGAAGCACTCGTTTTCCGGGGCACCATCATGCGAAAATATCGAGTGGAAAATACCACCTATGGTTGGGTGACCTTGCTAAGAGGGTTTCAGTGGCACTAGACGATCTGTTCACGACATCGAGTTTATACCTACGGGAACCCTACTTCGCGATTGCATACGCATTTGACCAACTAGGTCCGGTCGGAGAGCGGTAGACAGACGCGGCCAGGGATGCTTTGATCCAAATGGTCGTAACCGGAACCATTGACATATACGTGAACCAGCATGACCCGGAAGTCGAAGCGATATGGGTGGACGTCCACGCCAGTCCGGGTGGCAGAGGACTCGACGTGGCCGAGGAATTGGTCGCGAAGAAATTGGCGAGAAGAAGACCCGAGAATCCTGGATTTGTGTTTGGCACCGATGGGGGTGTTTTCGGTGAACACTTCCGCCGAGAGAGGCCAGAGGAGAGAAGAAGAGCCTCCGGGATGGCAGGGACATCATGTCTACCGAGTAACCGGGTTACAACGAATACAGAGGAAGGATGGACTGAATCGAGCGAGGAGTAGGATGAAGAGGACCAGGGAGAGATGGACTGGCTGGCCACTCCGGACCCTGACGAAGAAACAACAACGACATTAATTGATTGGGGAGTAATTATAGGCAGGGACAACGACAGCGATGGTCAATGATAAATAAAAAAAAATATGATAAAAAGAAACATGGTCGTGTTGAAATTTATTCGTGTTTTTACTTTAGGAATAAGAGAGCGTTTAATCGTAGTAGGGTGGAGGAAGCGAGGATATCTGCGTGTTTTTATTTTAGGAATAAGAAATAAGTATAATTTAGTCAATAAGTAGGATCGAGATAAGAAAAACCGAGAAGTAAGAACATAGCGGCAGTCAGCTGGTCGTCGGGTCGGTAGGTATAAAAGTTACATATTATATTTATAAAAAAAAAAAAAAAATGATATACAATGTGAGAGATCTTTGGACGAGTTGCCAATGCAACTTTTTCAAAGATCTCGAGGGATAATGTAACATAGTTACATGCGCTACCGTACTTCATGATTTTCGAACGGCTATTATGTTTTGCCGCGGAATATTCCACTCCGTATTTCATATATTCGGGAATATTCCATACCAAAGAAACATTGGAATTCGTACAAGACAGGAAACGAAGTCCAATGCCCGATCGTACGAACGACCCCAAGAACGCAGACGCAGCATGAGCGACTCGCTTGGCGTTCGACGATAGGCTAACGCTAAAATTGCGAATTAAGGGATTTTCGTGAACACAGTTAGCAACTGCTTTACGAAAAACAGTATGAAATTAGACTCAAGATAGAACGGGTTGGTTCCTCGTCAAATACTCGAAACAACATATTATTGTACATTCTTACATTGACTTTTAAATGGACAACGGAAAGTTACCGTTGCCTATAATAAATACTTCCTTTTACATAAATTCGCGTTTTCATCGATAACTCGAGATTCATCTCCTTATCGGCAAAAGATCCCAAAAATAATTACTTTTTAATATTATACCGAATACCGAATAATCCAATTACCCGGTACCGCCATAATATTTGGTGGCAGTGGTGGGATCTGCCGAAGTTAAGTGATACGTAATTTATTCGGACAAAAAGTGTTTTGGACAAAGTTAAGAATACTCTGAAGTGATGACTACGACTCGTGCAAAGGACGCCAGTGTAGTTCGTAAAACCCGACGAATCTAACGCAAAGACGCGAAGTGTACGTCGGTGCGGGGTGACGTATCGGTCAACCGTTTAAAGTCCCGATTGACAGTGTCACGTCAAATCGCGGAGAACCGCACAAAGTGTGCAAACGAGTACGCGAAGCAGCTACTCGAGAAGAAGCCGTCGTGCAACCATTGGCGACGTGCTAAGGAACCAACGAAGATACGGGTCAACAGCGTCAGGAACGACGTCAAGGACCATCAACAGAAAGGAGCTGCAGGACACCAAGTCGGCAACACCTGAGATCATCACCATGGAAACGACCGTCTACCAGATCATCTTTCTGTAAGTGGCGGTTACATTACTATTACATATTGCCGTGATAAAAAAATGGCCAAAGCCAGCGTAGAACTGATTTTTGGAAAAATATTCCACTAGATATATATTTCTCTTGAGATTTTGTGGGAATATTTTAAAGTAGAGTTCGCCGCGAAATTAGCAAACATGTCAGAGTCTAGAGGAGTCCGATCAAGACATAGGGGCAACTCGCTAGAGACGACGTTGCCTGGCGCAGGGGTAGACCCCACAGCCGGATTAGCTGCGGCCGTAGGGGACATCGTTTACGAAGCGCGCAGGGCACTATTCGAGCTCTCGCCGTCGGGGCGAATCCCCTCGACCAGACAAGAGGCCCTTCCAGACCGACTGACGGCCCAGTTTGGCGTAAACCCACGTAGGGGTGCGTCGTTCGGGGATTTCGACAGCGACGTTAGCGACGACGTTTTGAATATGGCAACTGGCGAACGAACGCCCGAGCGCGTCACCGAAAACATGGTCGACCAGGAAATAGAGAACATACGAACTATAGATCGAGTAGGTTTCTCTGCAACTATCGATGCGACAGCCCGCTCGGTACCAGCGAGAGTACGCGATCGGTTGGAGGCGGTCGACCGAAGCCAACGCGAAATGGAAAGAGCGCGATGCCAGTACGGAAGGTTGCAGCGCGAGCACGATCGAGGCCAACGCGAACTCGATCGCGAACTCAGGGAGGCTGAAACACCGTCGGCAAGACGGAATTTGGCAGATACGCTAAACGAGGTTGGTGCGGACGAGTACGAGCTTATCCACTCCTTAAGAGAGCAAATTGCCGAGCTCCAGCAACGGTTAGGAGGAGCAGGGTTAGAGGACATTTCGCTCCCCGCACTGGCCCCGAGACGCACGCGGTTCGAGGAGACGCAGAGGCCCTCAAATATGCTCAGCCTGAGTCTCGGTATAAAAATAGTAAAAACGTTCGACAGCAAGGATTCGAAGGCATTGCCGCTCTTCTTAAAATCTTGTGAGACGATTTTCCGCAGGGTAGCAGAGGAGGAGCATGACACCCTCCTGGAGTTGATAGTCATGAGTAAGCTAGAGGGTGCGGCAGCAAGGCAACTGCAGCACAAAACCATCAGTACCATAGCGCAACTCAGGAGCGAGTTGGAAGTGTTGTACGGACAACGGAAGTCCCTGGCCGCGTTGCAAATGGAGTTCAGCTCCCTCCGGCAGGGACAAAACGAGGACATCGCCGCCTACGCGGCAAGAACAGAGAGAATTACGGTAGACATCGCCGAAATACTTTGCGAACCATTGACAACAGAGGATCAAAAAATCACCGTTGAGAGTGTCACTCGACGAAGCGCACAGGCCAGCTTCGAAAACGGCCTGTACGGCCAGGTGCAAGTGCTGGTGCGGGCGAGAAATTACTAATTGCTGCATGACTCTGTGGCAGGGGCCATAGAGATAACCAACATGGTGCGGCCAAAGGGAGGGGTAGGTGGAGCACTAAGCCACCCGAGAAGGTCCCTAGGCGCATCACCCCGGCAGGGAGAAAATTGTTTCACCTGCGGAAAACACTGGACACATGGCTCGAGACTAGACCCGGGATACGGAACGAGTAAGCATACCAGTACCTAGTGAAAACAAGTTAATCCACAACGTGGAAATAACCTGCAATTACTGCCAGAAGAAAGGCCACATGTGGAAGGACTGCCGGAAGAGACTGTCGCAGAATAAAAGGGAGCCAACGCAGCCGCCCCGACAGCCAAGAAACGCAGGCTACAAAGATGCAAGAAATACGGTAATCGCGGGGTCAGATCCAGCCACGGCAGGCGTGAACATGCTAGGCGCACTGAGACTGAATACGCTAACTGTCCAGCAGAGACCTGCGTGCAAGCAGAAGAAAACAACTCTGCAGCTCCTACAAGTAACGCTGCCAGCGTCGACTGCCACCGCCAGCGACTTCGATATCGATGCACCGTTGGTCACGACCAGGGTACTCACCCTCAAGGCGGACACCGGAGCGCAGTGCAGCATAATCAAGGAATGCTGTCTAAAACCAGAGACCATGGTAGACGACTGCACCGTAGAACTGCAGGGGGTGGCGGGCGAAAAATTCACCCCCCCTCGGGATAACTAAAATTGTGCTCGAGACACCGGCTTTAAACGTAGGGCATTGGTTCTACATCGTTCCGAACAATGTGCCGTTGAAGGTCAATGGATTACTAGGCATGGACTCTATCAAGCAGCATAAAGCGAACATCCTGCATGGCGAGATGCTCAAGTTGTATGGGCACTGCATGCTGCTACGGGACGGCGCGACGAGGATATATTCGTCACCACGCAGTGGAACTGCCGCCACGTGCAAGTACATAGACCTGCTTACAAAGATAAATCTCCCTTCCGGAAACGGGTCTAACATGGATGCCGCCAAGGGGAATAAATTTGTTGGGCTACCTATAAGGAGCGGAATCAGCCGAGGCAAAGTAGCGAGATTCCGTGTTACACCGTTAAAACCCAATAGAGTGAGTTTAGATGTTTATAAAAACGACGGGAAAGTGCAACAGCTGACGGCGACACTCGAGCCGTCGGAGATAGCGAAGGCCGTACGTAGCCGACAGGTCAAGACTCTGCGCGTAAGCTCAGAGAGTATGGGGAAGAAAGCCAAACGCTTTGCGCAACAACAACGTAAGCCCGACTTGGTGCCCCCCAGCAGTGAAAAGCAAGCATCTCGCGCAGGAATGATGTGCGAATACAACGGTGTATTCCATCTACGAGGGAACAAGCGACAGCGCACGCACAAGGTGCAGTATCGCGCACCCTTTAAGGTCGAATCGAAGGACCTAGGATCGCAACCCTTGCCTGGGAAGAACATAAAATCGGGGTGTGGGTCCGGTAAAATGCAGAAAGCTGGAAAAAGAAATACTGATGCAGACACTCTGAGTCGCATATACGCGACCACACGAGCCCGAGTGGGGCAGGAAATTAAGTCCCACAAAAAGGAGAATGATAGCGCAATCGGGTATACGAACAGCCGCACAAAGCGGAGAGTCGAAGATACCCAAGGCAACCACTATAACTCGTCGAAGCGAGAGGCTCAACTCACCCACGAGAAAGAGAAGTAGAGATGCCGATAGACAAAATGCTAGTGGAAGGAATAGTCCAGTCCAGCAGGAGTCAATGTAACGCGCCGCTGATGATCGTGGCTAAGAAACTCGATGCCGCTGGAGTGAAGAAAATGCGCGTAGTAGTGGACTTTCGGAAGTTGAACGAAGCCACCATCGGAGACTCGTACCAACTGCCCAATATCACCGAAATATTGGACCAGTTGGGACGGGCCCGATATTATACGACTTTGGATCTCGCCTCTGGATTTCACCAAATCCCGATGGCGCAGGAAAACATAGAAAAACGGCATTTTCTACTCCGCGGGGTCATTTTGAGTCCATTCAGATTGAAGAACGCACCACCGACTTTCCAGCGGCTAATGAACTCCGCGTTAGCAGGACTACAGGGCGTCAAATGCTATGTGTACCTCGACGACATAGTAACACACAGAGTAAGAGCTACTCGCGATAATTCGGCCCAATTCCGGCCATATATTTATGGTACCCGTTTCAACGGGTACCATAAACCCGTAGTGACGGACCACCAACCGTTCACCTGGCTGTTCGGAGTAAAGGACCCAGGTTCGAGACTAATGCGTTGGAAAAAAAAATTGGCGGAACATGAGTTAACGTCGAATAAAGGCCAGGAAAGCGTAATACAAATGCAGATGCGCTAAGCCGTACATTCCTCACTACGAGGGCCCAAGCGAGAGCAAAGAACGAAGTTCGTGAGTCGGAAGTGGACAGCACGACGGGGCAACTCGGCACAACGAATGACCGCACAAAGCGGAGGGCCGAAGATACCCCTTACAGCCGTGGTAGCTCGTCGGAGCGAGAGATCGAGCTAGCCCACGAGAAAGAAAAAGACAGCATGCGCCCGGGTACAGATAGCCGCACAAAGCGGAGAGCCGAGAATACCCCGGGCCAGCCCAGCAACGAAACAGAGCAAGAGAAAGCGCCTGCGAATGCTACAGACAAAGATAGAGAGATTCGCAGCGTGCAGATCGCTCTACTAGACCCCACAGCCCCGCCGAAAAGCCGTGCGGTCGGGGAAGGGGCAGACCACGCAAGCTACATACGCATGCCACTGGTAAGACTGCGAGCACCGCTGACAAGGACGGAGTGGGCCCAGCACAGCATGGCGGACCCGCGAAGCGCGGAACGCCGCGAAAAGCAAACGTTGCAAGGTCACTCGAGACAGAGAGCGACCCAACGGCGGAGCTACCGGTGGGCACACCGATCGACAAAACTGCGGACAGAGCACCGCAAAGGCCCGCTGAGGAAGCGAGACACGGCGGGGCCCGTAGCCCACGAACTTCCTGCAGCGTCGACGAAGACAGCGTTATAAAAAAGCATAGCGACTGCTGCAGTGGCGTAGCCACTCCTTCTGCTGATGACCGCCAGAAAATAATTAGAGAATACCACGACACGTTACATCGGATTCGGACCAAGTACGACTGGCCCGGCTTGATACGGGATTTGGAAAAATACATATCAGGAGTACAAATTGAAAATGCGGGATTTTTTTCTATTTTTGAACGTTTATTCTGAAAAAATGGTAACAAATGAATTATTCAAAGTATTGTCCATCGCTAGCCACAACTTTTTCCCATCTTTCTGGCAATTTACGGATACCGTCGCGAAAAAATTCGGCCGGCTTGGCTGCTATCCAGTCATCGACCCATTTTTGGGCTTCTTCGTAAGAATGGAAGCGCTGGTCAGCTAGGCCATGTGTCATCGATCGGAAAAGGTGGTAATCGGAAGGAGCAATATCTGGGCTATACGGCGGGTGGGGTAAGACTTCCCATTTCAGCGTTTGTAGGTATGTTTTGACCGGCGCTGCAACATGTGGCCGAGCGTTGTCATGTTGCAAAATTACTTTGTCGTGTCTTTGCTCGTATTGTGGCCGTTTTTCTTTGAGTGCGCGGCTCAAACGCATCAATTGAGTTCGGTATAGTGCTCCTGTGATGGTTTCGTTCGATTTCAATAGCTCATAATACACCACACCCAGCTGGTCCCACCAAATACAGAGCATGAGCTTGGCGCCGTGAATATTTGGTTTGGCCGTCGATGATGATGCATGGCCGGGGTAACCATATGATTTTTTGCGCTTCGGGTTATCGTAATGGATCCACTTTTCATCACCAGTGACAATGCGATGCAAAAAACCCTTCCGTTTTTGCCGTTCGAGCAGCAGTTCGCATGCAAAAAAACGGCGCTCGACGTCTCTCGGCTTCAGCTCATACGGCACCCAATGTCCTTGCTTTTGGATCATTCCGAGGGCTTTTATACGATGGGAAATGGCTTGTTGTGTCACTCCCAATGAATCTGCGAGCTCTTGTTGAGTTTGACACGAGTCTTCATTGAGTATTGCCTCCAATTCAGCATTCTCAAACTTTTTCACTTGGCCCGGCCGCTCTTTGTCCTCAACGTCAAAATCACCACTTCTAAACCGCACAAACCATCTCTCGCACGTTGAAACCGATGGAACATGACTCGGATAAGCCTCGGAGACCAATCGATGTGCTTCAGCAGCACTTTTCTTCAAATTAAAGAAGTAAATTAAAACTTCCCGCAAATGCTGTTTTGTTGGCACGAAACTCGACATATTGAGAGCTCAAAAAAACTATGAATTTGACACTGCGACAAATTGACACATACTGAAAATTAAAGCTATAAGACGTAGCTTTGACATGAACATAGTCACAGTACTGCCTGATGCGTATAGCGTTAGTAACGCCATCTGTTATCAAACCCGCATTTTCAATTTGTACCCCTGATAACATCCTGCGAATCCTGCCAAAAGAATAGAATCTGGAAAAAGGAACGAGTACCGATGGTGGTTACGGAAACCCCATCGAGGGCATTCGAAAAAGTAGCGGTCGACATCGTCAGACTGCTACCAGAAAGCGCATCTGGAAAGAAATACGTACTTACGTTCCAGGACGCGCTTACCAAATACAGTGCGGCGATTCCCCTGCCGATCCAAGAGGCTTCGACAGTAGCAAGGGCGCTCGTAGAGGAATTAATTTGCCGGCACGGAACGCCGGAAATAATACTGTCGCAGGGCACCAATTTCCTCAGTGGGACCTTCAAGGAAATGTGTCAACAGCTGAGAGTTAAGAAAATCCAGACAACAGCCTACCATCCAGAATCGAATGGCGCCTTGGAAAGGTCGCACCGTACCCTCGCAGAGTATCTGAAAAATGTCATAAGCGAGGATCAGGGAAAATGGGACAAGTGGCTGCCGTACGCAATGTTTACATACAATAGCACTATACATACGGGGACCGGACTGTCTGCCCACGTGTTGGTGCACGGACGCGAGGCTGGATTGCCGACCGCCGTGAAACAAGAGCCCCGCAGCACCTATGCCTACGACGTATGACCACGGCGCACAGGTGCAGGAGTACCGCGTTGGCGAGCGCGTACTCTTCCGTGACGAGACGGTGCGCAGGGGGCGGTCAGCCAAGCTGACCCCGAAGTGGACGGGACCTCACGAAATAGTAGAGAAGAGGCCTCCCGTCAATTAAGTGGTCCCGAAGGGACGTAAAATCCAGGTGGTGCACGCAAACCGCCTGAAGCTCTTTATCGAGCGCTAATAGCTCAGGAATTGAGGAATTCAAATACTTATAGCTAGTTAAAACTAAATATTAATTAGAAAATAAATGTGGGAAGTAGCCCCTCAGGACGCAGGGTAGGGAGCTCCAATAAAGTAGAAGAGGTCTTAGGAGACCTAATTTTATTAACAGGAAAAAGAGCGTATACATATCGGAAAATATATTCACCGAAACAATTGAAAAGAAATTGCAATTTCATTACGCAATCCGGAGGGGACGGAATACTGTGACCGTGCCAGAAAAGCACCTCGAAAAATGTATAGCATATTAATACTGACACAGGATAGTTTTCAGCGTAGAGTGTAAAAAGAATATATGGAGTAAATGGAAGAAATGAAGCCTCTAAGAGCATACTTAATTTTGGAAAAAATAAGTCAACGTGCACACTCTATTCGGTTGATATACACATGTTAATAAGCCTCAGAGTGAGGAAGAAGGCACGCGTAGCCAATCTAGTCCCAAAGCTGAATAGAGCACAGAAAGGCCTACAGCGAAAATGGACACAGATAACGGCGAGAAATGCGCGAAAAGGGTTATCCAACTAACCCATCCCTTCATCGTCCTAATGCAACAGCAAGGGCGATGGCTATACGTCGCGCCAACCGTAGAAAAATTGTGGGAAAAATCCCACTCGGCTTGAAATGTTAAATAATACGGGAATACTGGCTTTGGTAGGCGTATGTATAGTAACCGCCGGAGATTTCAGCACCAAAACCATCGGGCGAACGTCGCAGGTCATCCGAAAAAACTATTTTCCGTCGTTCAATTTAAAATTAACGGAAATTGAAGTTCAGGCACCCCCGACGCAGACCGAGAGGACAATTCCATTACAGAGCGTGCTGCGAGACCCAGAAGAGCTTCAAAAGCTTGGTGCTCGAGCCGACCAAATCATGGACAACCTCAATACTGACCGAGACGGGATGCAACACATCCACAATCTGAGTTTCTACTCACTGGGTGCAGTAGCACCAATAGCCTTGGTTGGCTATGTTCTGCTTAAATGTTATAGGTACCAACGAAACCGAACACCAACAAGGACAAGCGAGGCAATGACCCCGGCAGCAGCCGAGGTAAATATCAACCTCGAGCCGCTCGGACGACAACAGCCAGGGAAGCAATTGCGATCCGAGCCGGCCAGAGTATGCACCCGTCCCCCCAACCGAGAACGACTCGCTCGGCACGAAAGACGATAAGAAGCAAAAGAAAAAACTTCATCGTTATCTAATGAAAAAATGAAAAATTTTATTGTATTGTTATATAACATCAAACTGTAAAATTGTATCAAATTGTAAGAGGAAATACGGGAAACCAATCGAAGAAAAAATTTTGTAGAGAAAAATTTTTTTCCCTTCAAGGGGGGAGGGATGTTGTGCCGCGGAATATTCCACTCCATCGGAATTCCCTCGCTGACGTAAACAGTGGGTCAGCGACCAGCTGGCCTTGCTCGGCGGCGAGGGGAAGGCGGTGAGCGCGGCAGCGGCAGATCGCAAAAGCCGAAAAGATGCGTTAGGTCTCAAAATTACGATGAAAAGTAGGCAGAGGGGACTGAGGCAAGGGGAGGCCTATAAAAGAGTCTGCGTGGGGAGAGGAGCTTTTGGTTTTTCTGGGCGTGATTGCATAGACAGTGGAGAACAGAAATTGGTTACGAGAAAGTCTAGCTAAAAAGTGAAAATTCAAGAGTCATTTCCAATATTACATACCGTAGAGTCTGTGTCCACTCCAGAAAGCAGAACAAGTGGGTGATACACAGAGGCCAGCGAAGAAGAAAAAGAACAGGCGAGAAATAACTATTTAATAAGAAATAACCAGTTGTATAGTGTAGAAATTGTCCATTCATAAAAATTTTATTAGTTTATAAGTTGAATGGAGTGGACGCGTAGGATCAATTTATACGATTAAGCGAGTAGATTCTAAGAGAATAGGATTAAGAGGATAAATTCAAGTATAGGAAAATAAGTGCATAGAAATAAGCGCGTAGTGGGTAAAGAAATAAAATTAAATGGTATGGATTTAAAACCGGCAGTATAGACAGAAGTGCCCGATTGGGTGTGTGGAAGAGAGACAGAGAGAGAGAGAGAGTGGAACATGAGTAAAAGAGAAAGCATTATAAACAGAGTTGATATACTCTGTCAAGGAGTGATATGGATTCGGGTGGCTGTGTGTGTGCGTGTTTGAAGCTAACGAGTCAATACTAAAGCATTGACACGTAACCGAAACTCGAGCCCGAGAATACTGAGAATTTGTGCATGAATAAGAAGAAATGACGTAAAAATGATCGCCGGAATTCCCAAATTTCAATGCATAACAGAACATCGAATTAGTGTGATTTGAAGACAGGGGAACAACGAGAGACAGGCGAGTGGGATAAACAATATAAAGAATTGGTTTTAGCTAAGTCAAAAAGAAACTGGTAATAGATTAACATATGGATAGATTTAGGAGAACAGAATTAAAAGAATAAGTGTGCGTGTGAATGGATCTACGTAAAATTAAGTGTATAGGATTAATTAATACGTATATGCTAGTAGTGTATAAGGAAATAGAATTAAATAGTGTGAATTTTAAATCGGCAGTATAAACGGGAATCGCCTGGCTGGATGAGTGGAAAAGAGAAAGAGAGAAAGTGAAACGAGAGTAAAAGAGAAAGAATTGTAAACAGAGTTAATACACTCTGTTCCAGGAGCAAGTGCGATGCGAATGACCAGTGGTGTAAGTATGTCTGTGCACCGAGCGTACGGCCATACTGCTGTACAAGAGGAATAATAAACTCTCGAGGATACTGAGAATAGGTGCACACAAAATAAAATAATAATTGGAGAGATAATCGCTAAGATTGCGGAATTTAAAATATCATTATACAGAGTACCAGTTAAAATTAAAAATTAAATTAAAAAGTGACGTTTTTTATGAAATTGTTTCTCTGCGAATAAAGTTTTCTCTCAACCACCACGAAGTCTCTATTAATTAGTTCTATAATCGAGCCCGAATTTCCACGAAAAATGAAAATACATGATAACGATAAAAAAATTACCGTTTTGTATTACATACAAACAAACTCGACCGCGTGCGCTGTCGCATGCGTATTTATAGCACATCTTAAGAAACCAAAGGCAGCAAAGGAGAAGAAAAAAGACAAGTCTTCCTCGAAATGTTTGCTTTATGATTTTGAGACGCAGTAACACGAACAATTGCACGATGATAAATCGACATGAATTCACGAGCCGAATTGTTTCATAATGTGATTCACAATGCGTAATTATGACATGTCTGAATATCACAGATATAGAGACCGATTGTGTTGACTGTGATAAACTGGCATTTGTGTTTATCGATGTTCCTGTTGGGGACCTCTTAAAATTGGCATTATCGCAAAAATTTAAAAAGACCATCTGTATTGATCATCATGCAAGAGTTTTCGACGCACAGTTTATTCTACGGTATCTAATCGAAGTGCAAAAAACACAGCTGCCTTCTTTGATTATGAATGGTACGAAGATTATCTCGATGAAGATTGGCGATGTCGTTTTTCTCGATAGTCTAAACTATTTACCCATGGCTCTTAGCGCTTCACCTAAAGCCTTCGGTTTCGCGAATGAGGTGGCAAAAGGTACATTTCCGCATTGATTCAACACACCGGTATATCGGAATTACTCAAGTCCTCTGCCTGTTCTGCATTTTAACTCACCGATACCATGTTCTCAGCAGAACGCGAGCGATGTTTAAAACGGTATGAGGAAGAATCGAGTCGCGTCGATTATAAATTTGATTTGCGACGCAATTTGTGCAATATTCTCGTACAGATGTTACGGTTTTGAGACGAGCGTGTCTAGCTTTTCGAGAGTTACTTATACGTTGCGGAATCGTGTGTCCCTTTACATAAGCATGCACGATAGCATCAGTATGTATGAGAGTATTTCGAATGAATTTTCTACAGAAAGATCGCATTGCGGTGTTACCACCAGGGGGGTACCGCTCGGGCGATAAGTCGTCGCGCAAGGCTGTCGTATGGCTCGTATGGCTCGAGCGTGAGCGCAACTGCGTTATTGCTCATACTGGACGCATGAGAGAGCATCGCTCTTCGACAGGTCTACCGGCGGTCGACGGATACTACGTGACGGCAGAGGTCTACCACCATCTTCAATTGCACGGCAGCTGTTGGCATGGATGTACGCGATGTTATCGCATAAATAGTTTTATGCCGGTACCGCGTAATTGGATTATTACGGTCATCGGTATAATATTAAAAGTTATTAGGTGCGCAACTAAGTTCCCGTTGTTTTTCAAGAGATGGCTCCAGTAGTAAGTGCTGGTCGATTGGGACATAACCAAAACGTCATGAACCAAGCTTAGACATATGGTAAACAAACCGCTTTGACACATTAGTGATTTTGTTTTTGCGTCATATACTTTTGGTTGTGTGAAAATGTCTGATTTTGTGCCATATAATCGTCATTCGCGGGAAGTGTTGCTTTTCTTCTTTCATTCGAAGAAAACGGCGGCTGAAGCGCATCGAGAACTTCAAAAAGTTTATGAAGATGCTGCTCTAAGTGAAACAACATGCCGTGATTGGTTCCGTCGCTTCAAAGACGGTGATTTTGATGTTGACGACCGTTCGCGTGAAGGATGGCCAAAAACCTTCGAAGACGCTGAATTGGAGGCATTGCTCGATGAGGATCCGTGCCAAACGCAAAAAGAGCTTGCTTCAGCATTAGGAGTTACCCGCCAAGCCATTTCCAAGCGATTGCATGCGTTGGGAATGATTCAAAACAAGGGACTTGGGTTTCTTATGATTTGAAGCCAAGCGACGTTAAGCATCGTTTTTTCGCCTGTGAACAACTGTTCCAGCGGCAAAAAAAGAAGGGTTTTCTTCATCGCATCGTTACGGGTGATGAAAAATGGATTCATTACAGCAACCCAAATAGAACAAAATTATGGGGACTGCCCGGTCATGCTTCTACGTCGTCGGCTCAGCCGAATATTCACGCTGCGAAGATTTTGCTGTGTATTTGGTGGGACCAGGGCGGTGTTATTTATTATAAGCTGTTGGAACCGAACGAAACCATGACTGGGGAACGGTATCGAACTCAATGGATGCGATTGAGCCGAGCACTGCGCGAAAAGCGGACACAATACGAGCAGAGGCACGAAAAAGTGATTCTACAGCATGACAACGCTCGGCCTCACGTTGCCAAACCCGTTAAAACCTACTTAGAAACGCTCAAATGGGAAGTCCTACCCCACCCGCCATATTCCCCAGATATTGAGCCGTCCGATTATACTTGTTCCGTTCGATGGCACAAGGTCTGGCTAATCAGCAGTTCAGCTCATATGAAGACATCTGAAAATTGCTTGATTCGTGGATAGCCTCAAAAGACGAACACTTCGACCGTGATGGTATTCGAGCTCTACCAGAAAGATGGGAAAAAGTTGTCGCTAGCAATGGGCAATATTTTGAATGATTCATTTGTAAACATTTTTTCACTATAAAGTTGCATTTTCATAAAAAAAAAACAGCGGGAACTTAGTTGCGCCCCTCATATAAATACGAATATTACTACAGACACGTTACCTGATCTTCGCTCGATATCTACGTACAACGATAGGTACGCATATCTGTCTCTTGTTATCGACGTGTTGAGCAAATACGCATGGGTCGAGGCTTTGCGTGACAAAACGAGCGCAAACGTTACGCGGTCTCACACGCAAACTCGCACGCAGTAACAATCTTCGCCTGCAGCAATTGAAAACTGATCCAGATAAGGAATTTATCGGCACTTCATTTCAGCAAATTGTCAAGAAAAAGAATATCGATTTTCGCGCTGCTCGTAACCCCGATAAAAAAGCCTCGATTGCCGAACGCTTCAATAGCACAATAAAAGAGCGAATGTGGCGTTACTTTACATACACACGGAATGCTTATTCCGACGAATATTATTGAAACGTTTTGCGATTTTGGTCCTTTGAAGTGCTCTTTATTTTCTATCGCTTCGCTGCGTGTTTTCTACTCGGGTATGGTTAAATCGCGTCGGTTTTAGATTTTTTGTTTCGAGCGTGGATTATCCTAAACCATCGGGTGAGGATTGGTGGCTCGAGGTAGATTCGTGCTCTGGGCTGGATGGGATGAGTTGTGTTTATTGATTTTTAAGTGTGGGTGATCGATTCTGTTATTATTTTTCCTTTTTATTGTTTGTTAAGAGACGTCTGGTTGGATTTGTTGAGTTGCATCGGTCCGTGGTGGACATGCGGTTCGTTACCCTTTTTTGTTCTTAAGGCATTAATTATTTGCAATATTTTTGGGAGGAGACTGGAATGGAGATTGATGGTTTAGGGGGACGATCTCGTATTGTTCGTACGGATCCTAACCTAAAATCGCGTCCGACCGCTATACTATTCTCAACAGTAAATCCAGATGTGGAATAAATTCCAGTACGTTTAGGGTTTGACTCTAGTATTCGTATGACGATGAGATCTTGCGCATACGGATCTTAACACTCAATTTATGTACTTGGGATTTCGCGTTTGCATTACGCAATTACTTAACTTACATATGTGGATTTATTTCCGGCTATTGTTGGTAGTGACTCTATTATTCGTATGGAGATGAGATATCGCCTATACGGTGCTTAACACTCAATTTCTCTAATTTTTTGGTTGTCGCGTTTACTTTTACGCGATGCTTATAATTGCGTATGCGGATTGATTTCCGGTTATTTCGGGTCGTGACTCTATTATTCGTAAGGCGATGAGATATCGCCTCTACGGAGCTTAATACTCAATTCATCTAATTTGGGGTTGTCGCGTTTGCTTTTACGCGATGCTTATGACTACATATGCGGATTAATTTCCTGTTGCTTCGGGTCGTGACTCTATCATTCGTATGGTGATGAGATATCGCCTATACGGAGCTTAACACTCAATTTATCTAATTTGGGGTTGTCGCGTTTGCTTTTACGCGGATTCGTGTGTTTTCAGGATATATTCTGTGCGGAGCTCTTCCTCCATTGGTGTATTTGTTTCCTTCTGCGTCTATTCGATTTTACAGGGGGTGGCCTGCTTAGTTCTTACTGCCAGTGCTTGTCCTCATATGGGGCGTTCCGTGGTATCGTAAGACGTACCGGTCGGCCTTTGTTTTGAATCATTGGACGTTTAGCCGGTGGTTTCCTATTTGATATTTTGATTGATAGGAGTAACCGAGTGGCTTGCCTTTTGAGGCTTCGCCTCACTGATGTTTACGCGGTGAGCTTGTAGTGGGATCGCGAGTGTGGTACTGTGAGGTAGTGTCTGTGAATTTACCTACCTATCTTACTCGTCTTTGTTATTGTTTGGGTCCCTAGCTATAGCTCGCTGTTCGCATAAGACACCGGGTTCGCAGCTATAACCAGCTAACTCTTCCTGGACCCCGGATACTGAGGCCTTTATTCGCGATTAATTAAGCCACCTTATCGTGCCATTAAGAGGCTTACGATTCAATTTCTTAATGACTGCGAGCAGCCGAGGTGTCCGTAAGTGGCAGTTGGTAGCTGGTGCTGGCCCTGACGTGGTCCCACCCACGCAGGTACACCCTACGAATCTAGTGCGCGCTGCACTTAGTCGGGATGCCACTCTCTTGACCTTGTGTCACTCGTGCTTCTTCACACTCCAAGAGACGGATAGCCACGACGCCGTGCGTGGGGACCCGTTAGTAGAGTGTGCCCTGACGCTGTGGTAGGGGTGGCCAAGCGCAGTGCAGGGGAGCCTCACTCCTCACAGAGTATCCTGGTGAGTTCGTTCGCTCAACTGACGGGCAAGCGCAGTGCAGGGGATTCAGTTGAGAAAAAGAACACTGGTTCTATCATGGTGTGTCCCAAACGGTTAGTTATTGTTGTTTTATCGGTTCGTTCGGTCAAACGACGGCCAAGCGCAATGCAGGGGAATCGATTTGATCGAAAGAACACGTATCTTTTACATGTGGATTTTACGAGTGATTTTATCTACTAGGTAGGCTGCCGAGCAGCACTTCATCTTGACGTTTTAATTTTGACAAGAGCACTATGGCCTATTGGGGGTAGGGCCGCGTGCGTTTGGCTTTACCCGGTCTTCGTATAGGGCGGGGGCTATTGCGCTCGTCTAGTAGATCCGGCGTGTGCTTTCCGTCCCGCCTCCCATCTAGTTGACCTCGTTGGGGCGGGGTTCTCCTCGCGTGCTCTGTTTTGTTTACGGGGTGGTCTTTAGGCTAGGCGGGCCTTCTATTTACGCCATTGTTTTTAGGGTGTATACTTTACGACTCTATGTGTGTACCTACTTATTTCTTCTGTTCTCCTCGTCCGGTGGGTGCTTCTTTGAGATATTATAGATTGTTTTGTGCCTCTATAGCCCAAGAAAATTTAGCGCATCGTTACGAGCGTAACGCAAGAAAAACTAAAAAGCCTAAATACAGCGTCGGTGACTTGGTGCGTATCAGTACAGCTAAAGCAGCATTCCTGAAAGGATATGAGCGTGGTTAGAGTAATGAGTTATTCAAGATTCAACAAATATCGGTGAATCGAGAACCATTCGTGTATATTTTACACGATCTCGATGACGAGACTATCCATGGTACGAGATTTTCTACGAGGCAGAATTATCGCGAGTACGAGTGCCTCCGTCACCTGAGAAGATAAATATGAGCTCCAAGGATAGCTCTTTCTATGTCGTACTACCGAGCAACAATAGTATGCAATATTTTCCGGATAATACGACGACGAAATTTATTACAACACTACCGCGTCTGATACGTTTGCTTGGAGAATGGTCTGTTTCTCTTGTGGAAATTGCTTATCCATCGACTCTTTTACATGTTCCTACTGTATGATATCTCGTAACTTTTGAGGATGGTGATCATGATTTATCGAGTTTAAATTTTTAACCCGGAGACGTGTAGATAGAGACCAAGTTACATTTGGTGTACATTGCACTATAGATGCGCCTGAGATTCCGCCTGGATGAAGTTTGACAGATCTGAAATATATTGAAAACTATGAGTCTTCACTCACGACAGGGTGAAAATAAACCAGACACATAGATGGTAATTTGAGAAAGCGGTTGATTATGCCTTCCGCATTTCACAACAAATAATATAATAGTAGTATGTGTACACCTTTGCTCCATCCCACTCCTATCCCCACTCCTTCCCCCACCACGCGGCTACCCCCACCACCTCACTTTTCCACCGCCGCGCTACCCACTCTGCTTGACCAGTGTCGGTAACGTGGAGATGGTAAAGTGAGGTGGTGTGGGTACCTTGGTGAACAAGGAAGAGTAGAGATAAGAGTAGGATGGAGCAAAGGTGTACACATACTTGGGAAAATGAATAAAATTATGTACTCACCACCACCGCAGCTGTTGTAGGCATTTACCCTCCTGCCAAAGCGATTTTAAACTCCTGTCTCTCGAATGTACTCTCTCACACAAGCACACACACACACATACACATGCACAGCGTCTTTAATTCATTACTATGTCCTCGTCAAAGCCCTCGTCCACGGCATCGATATCGTAGCCGATATCTATCTCATCACCGAGGGCTTCTATAATAAACGCCGCCACATCCACGCGTTCACCGTTCGATAAGCGAACCCGCGGAACGCTATCGCCGGCAAGAGGTCGCATCATGACAGCGATCAAGTCATCTCCACCGCACGCTTCTTCGACGAGCTGCTCGATACCTGCAACGTCCACGCGGTCGAGTCCGTATATGGAAAACTCCATGACAAGAACCGGTAGCATACTTGCTAGAGGATCCGGATGAAATAGGTGAGACCAGTCGATGTAAATAGTTTCGCCGAAATCGACTAGCAACACCTCGCAGTACCCATCAAAGTCCGGGTAAACCACTTCCCCGCGGGCAACGTTATTGAAACGAGGCACAATACAGGACATGCCGATATGCAACTCCCCAAGTTCAATGGATCTTCCACGACGTTCCACTAAATACACACTACGTAGGAGTTCTTCCAGCTCGTCGTATGCATCGCACATTTCCTGCGTACGCAGAAACACACTCATTACACTCTCGACAAACATTAATCGGCACCAAAACGCGTCGCTTAAAATCTCCTTGCCGTATCGTGGATACATATTGCTTTTTATTGTTTCCAAACAGGATGCCAAAGACAGACTAAATGCTCGAGACGCTACTAGAGAGTATCACGGGCATAAAGATAACAGCCTCCTGTGAATCATAACTAGGTATCCATCACTTTGAATGCAACGAAAGAGGTTTTCGAGCATGCATAGCCCTGCGCTATGCTCCTCGCAAAGTGCTTGCTCTGCAGTAAAAGATATAGAATATGTTCCCTCACAGAGAGAGAGAGAGAGAGAGAAAGACTTCAATTATTATGCTATAAAAATAAGAGACACAGTAAGATCAGATATTTTTAAATTAACCAATATTTTATGGAAAGCACTTTATACATTTACCGTCGTATGCAACAGCCCTGCAAACACGGTCATCCACGCTCGGAGATTCCTTCACCGTTAATTTTATTTTTATCGCTATATGGAATTAATTTGTATTATCACTCGTAATATTGCTTTTAAATTATTTTTCGCTGTGGACGTTGTCATCATAGTGTACTTCTGAAAAAAAGAACGAAACAACTATTTAATTGAGCGCACTGATCAATAAAAAACATCGTGTACAGAATAATCGATATTGTCTTACCTGATATGCCACGACTCATTATACAAAGTTGGCAGCGTTGATGATCTTCTGCCACCGACGACAACTGCGGATGAGGATGTCGGGTGGCACTTTTCTTTCCCAAAGTTAGCTCTATCTTCCTCTCGCTCGCCATGACACGAATAACGAACCCTCGGTGTCGGCTCATATGCAGGGGCTGCTCGCTCTGCAAAACATTATTTTTTTAATTAAAAATAAATATCACATGATTTAAAATTATTTTATATTTTTTACTTACCAAGCTCCGCTGCTTTGCTGCTAATCGACATTGGCACGTATTCCATGATCTGCTGTGTTAATAAAACAGAGACGAGCGATCCGTCTTCTTTCTAGCGCAGACCTTTGCTGATGCTTCGGTTTTACGACTGTCTCTCTCTCTCTCTCTCTTTCTCTCTCTCACTGTGACTGACATCTGTGTATACTTTATAATATTTCGAGCGAAATGTACACTATATACAATTATTTACAACAGGTTCTTTATCACAAATAGCTGCACATACGTAGAATTATTGCGTTCGCAACGCAACACCCGATGTATGATCAGCGATATGACCACGAAACAGCACAATTATTTCGGACAAAATAATTTTCATAAACTCCGTATCCTCTGGCGTTAGCAAGATCGCGATGTGTTCGAGCGCTTCTTCAAAGAAGTCCTTGGAACCGATGATCTCATACGCTGCTGCACGAGGCATTTCACTGACAACTATCTTTTCACGGACATATGATACCACCTCGTTCATACACCGCTGAATCGTTTCACTTTTGCTCTCTAGAGCCTGCATATGAATATCAATTCTTCTACTTATTTCGACGAGCATATCAAATGTAGACCGCTGAAGAACAATGTTTGGAGAGTATTTTCGGAAGCGTTTCCGTTTCGATTCTCCAGATTCCTCTTGATTCTCGTATTCCTCATCAACGCTACCGCTTATTTTACCAAATGACACAGCTCTGTGCTGGTAACACGAGGTTAAAAGTGTGTAATGCGTTGTGTGCTCTATGCGGGTATTACACATTTTCTCGGCATCAGTCCCATGAGCTTCGAAATATTGTTGTACGCGAGAAAAATCACTTTTAAACACTCGCCACTCGTCCGCACCGAGTGTAATTCCGGTAAAAGTATTCGACAATATTTTCACCACCGGTGTAAGCGTACACGTAGAGTTCAACTCGAACCCGGCTATGATTATTTTACCAAATGATTTATTTAAACCGTACATAACGGGGCTCGCTATATACTGCGATATCGCATGAGGCTTAGCACCGTTATTTGCCATTTTTATTGCTTTCCTGTAGACTGTGACTTTTCGAATGAATCGTCGGTGGTGTTCATACTCTGTTTTATACAGATTTCCCCCACCACCTAACTGCATTGCCCCTTCTTTTGATACTGCAAATCATACGCCTGAAAATTGCTAGCCAATATCCTTTGATATTTGTCGCATTCTCCTCAACAGCCTAGTAACAGCAGCAGATATATCCCAAAACTCTTGCATACTCGCGCACACTTATGCGCACACGCACACATTGACATACAGATAATATGTACCATGAAAACTAAATAATATTCGTCGGTGAAATTTGATGATTTTCCTCATGGCCGAGTGCCTTGAAATTAGATGAAAACAATATGACTTTCATCAGCAAAACTCGATAACTAAGTACACCACCATCGCTAAATATGTCCCTAGGTCTTGCTTTTGTAAAGCGATCGCGTGCGGCCATCTTCTTGGTTAGTCGTATTCATTACATCGTTGCAGTATATGCAGAGAGAGAGAGAGAGAGAGAGAGAGCTTGTCAAAGGAATATATATAAAAGTGAGCCGCTTTGAAAATTCTCTAGTTAATTGTCTGATTTACTGTGGTTACTACTACTACTACTCAAACAGCACAATCATGGTCAGAGTGGTAAAGCGCTCATTGATAAGAAAATTGATAGAGTTTATATTGAAGCGTAGACCGTCGTTGCGTTCGCGCTGGGGTAGAAGAAATTTACAGATCACCCTATGGGAACTTCCGACACAGGCGGTTGTTCGTAAAATTCGCGGTATGCTGTGCGAGTGTCATCAGCGCGATTTAGTTGACGCGTATAATATTGGATTGTTTGATAATCAAATAATTATTGATTCGGTGGTGCGTGTTATTCGTCGACGAGGCTGGCTGAATGAGACTGCTCTGCAACCCATACTCAATGAAAGACGTAAGTAATATACAGCGCTAATTACTTTTATTTTATTTCCTTTATTTCATAAGATTTTCATATAGTTCGACGGTATGAGGACGCAGAAATGGGATCCGACACCTATGATTTCGATGAGGAGGGTAGAACCGATTCAGATGATCATAGCAGGGACAACGATGGCGACAGCACCGTAGGGAATCGCTGGATAAATTTTACCCAGCCATTCTGCGGTTATAAACCTACAAACGGTCTTTTCATGGCAGGCCCCTCGAGAGAACCAGATGAATCCGTCGCAGGCCCATCGCGACAATACAGTTCAAACGATGATGCCAACAGCAATACAGACAGCGAGGAAGAAGAAGAAGAAGAAGAAGAAGAAGAGGAGGAGGAGGAGCAAGACGTAGACGATGACGACGAGGAGGAGGAGGAAGAGGAGGAGGACCCTGTAGATTCAGGTAAGCTTTTAATAATACAACTACGCTGACAAAAATAAAAAAAATTACGCGGATAATAATAGTAAAATGAAAAAGCAGGGTACGAGACGGACCCAAACGTTTTTCGCTTCGCACGATTCACTGTGCCGAGACCGCCGACAATCGAGTTGGTTTACGAAATGCGTCGGCGGTTCCCGGGTGCAGTCGACGGATTCGAGGACTAGAAGCAAATATAAGTTTGTAATTCTTACGTTACACGAATTATATGCATAGTATATAGCCAGCGACAAACAAAAATTTAAAGTAAATTAAATAAAAATTCTAATAAATGGTTTAATTATGCCTGCAGGTGGACAGACCGGCGATGGAGGGACTGTTGCACGGGGTGGTGATATTTTGCCTCCTGGTGAACGTTTCGGTATCGATAACGAGCAGAGACGTTATTTTTCACGCTTTAGGATGCAGGGTCGAGAGACAGATTTTTATTTTCGTCAGCCACCGGTCGGTATCGATCATCTGACATGGTTCGAGGGAGGTGTACGAGATGTTCTCACACGTCTTACAGAATCGTGCGAAGGACATGATTATGTGGGTATGACTCTGAGCGTACCGTCTTTTGCGCAAGGACCTGTATGGTTATCATTTCGACCAGCTCGTGACATCGTTCCCGACGATATATGGCGACTAATTAATAGTGTAGCTCAGAGCGCGCGCGAATTTCGAATAGACGCTGGTACATGTAGAATGACGACGTGTATAGTACGAGGCGTCGAAGGAGCCGGTGTGGGCACTAGGCTTACACACGAGTCTATAGCAAAAAAGTCAATTTTACGCATAAGTAATCGCGATAATTTGTGTCTACAACGATCCCTTGTCACTTCCCGAGCGCATGCCGAACGCGGTCGAATACGTGCGGGTGTGCTACACAGACGATGGTGTCAAATTCGGAACGGGCTTCGAGGTGCGCAATATACAGCGGCGATAGAGCTCACACGTAATGCAGGGGTAACGACACCGTCTAGGGGGTGTGGTGCGCGCGAAATTCAGCTCTTTCAGGAGTACTTGGTTCACGAGGGTATAGCGATTGTTGTTTATGAATTTCTCACCTTCGGAAAACGCGTTCCGGCTCTGTACGATGGGCGAAAATACGTACTCACTGCAACAGGTAAAATTAATCATACACTCTTTATTCTTTATTACGAGCGTTCTCATCACTATCAACCGATATTAAATCTCGCCGGTGCGCTAGGTAGTCGGGGGTTCTGCACGCAATGTAACTCCAAGTATATTCGAGTACTCGAGCATCGATGTAGCTATCAATGTGCTCGATGTAAATCCACTTATTGCAACGGTAATAGAGACTCTCAGCCTGAGTATTGCGCAGACTGTAATCGTTCGTTCTTTGGTGCTTTTTGCCTCGCTCATCACAAGAGTGAGGGCTCCGCGGGTATCACGTCTCGTAAATATAGACGGTACAGCGTCTGTAACGCATTGAAAATCTGTAGAGGCTGCTCGCGTATGATTAAAACCACAGATAAAAAGATGCATGTATGTGGTATATCGTTTTGTGCTACATGCAAACAAACGCGGCCGACTACGCATGCATGTTTTATAGCACCTCTTAAGAAATCAGATGCGCAAAAGGAGAAGAAAAAAGACAAGTCTTCCACGAGATTTTTATTTTATGATTTTGAGACGCAGCAACACGCGCAATTGCATGATGATAAATCGACACGAATTCACGAGCCGAATTTATGTGTCGCACAATGCGTATGTATGCCATGTCTGGATATCACAGATATAGAGACAGATTGTGCTAACTGCGGTAAACGTGAATTCGTGTTTATCGATGATCCTGTTGGGGATCTCGTAAAATTGGCATTATCGCAAAAATTTAAAAAGACTATCTGCATCGCCCATAATGCTAGAGGTTTCGACGCACAATTTATTCTACGGTATTTAATCGAGGTGCAAAAAACACAGCTGCCCTCTCTGATTATGAACGGTACGAAGATTGTCTCGATGAAAATTGGCGATGACGTTTTTCTCGATAGTCTAAACTATTTACCCATGGCTCTTAGCGCTTTACCTAAGGCCTTTGGTTTCGCTGATGAGGTGGCAAAAGGTACATTTCCCCATTTATTCAACACACCGGAATATCAGAATTACTCAGGTCCTCTGCCGGCTTTGCATTTTTACTCACCTGATACCATGTTCTCAGCGGATCGCGAGCGCTTTTTAAAATGATATGAGGAAGAATCGATTCGCGTAGATTATAAATTTGATTTTGCGACGCAATTTGTGCAATATTGTCGTACAGATGTTACGGTTTTGAGACGAGCGTGTTTAGCTTTTCGAGAGTTACTTATAGTTGTGGGAGCGTGTGCCCCTTTACAGAAGCATGCACGATAGCATCAGCATGTATGAGAGTATTTCGAAAGAATTTTCTACAGAAAGATCGCATTGCGGTGTTACCACCAGGAGGATATCGCTGGGGCGATAAGCAATCGCGCAAGGCCGTCGTATGGCTCGTATGGCTCGAGCGTGAGCTCAACTGCGTTATCGCTCATGCTGGACGCACGAGAGAGTATCGCCCTCCGGCCGGCCTACCGGCCGTGGACGGTTACTACGTGGATGCGGGGGTCCATCACGTTCTACAATTTCATGGCTGCTTTTGGCACGGTTGTCCGCGATGTTATCGCGTGAATAGAGATGCTCGAACTAAATTCGGCGATACAATGGATGAGCGATACGAGCGTACCATTCTTATTTCCGGGCGAATCAGATCGAAAGGGTACACTCTAACCGAAATATGGGAATGCGATTTTGACAGATTACTCGAGAATAACGAGGAAATGTCGATATACGTGAAAAATCACGCCATGGTCAAGCAGGCGCCTCTCGAACCACGCGATGGATTTTTTGGCGGTCGAACGGAAAATTTTGTAAGCTTGTACGACGTCGCGAACGGGGAGCAGATACGCTATGTGGATGTCTGCTCGCTGTATCCGTGGGTATGTAAGAATGGAAAATATCCCGTTGGACACCCGAAATTGTACGTAGGCGACGAATGTCGAGAACTCGTAGGACTTGAAAACGATCTAAGTGTCGTCGAGGGTCTCGTGAAGTGTACCGTACTGGCACCGCGCGATTTGTATGTACCCGTACTGCCTGTTCGCATGCATGGGAAACTACTGTTCCCCCTGTGTAGAACGTGCTGTACAGATATGGACACATCCGAGGTTTGTACACACGATGACACGACTGAGCGAGCGTTTGACGGCACATGGGTCGTGGACGAACTGAGAAAAGCTGTGTCGCTCGGATATAAAGTGACGCGTATCTATGAAATTTGGCAATACGTTGTTACGCAGTATGACTCGACAACGCGACGAGGCGGTCATTTTGCCGAGTACATCGATACATTCCTAAAAATAAAACAGGAGGCGAGTGGTCCGCCAACAGAGTGTAACGATGACGAGGAAGCAATAGAGCGTTTTATAGCATTGTACAAGGAGTCTGAGGGTGTATATCTCGAGCGAAGTGCTTTGCAGCCAAATCCGGGTTTACGTTCACTAGCGAAATTGGCTCTTAATTCATTCTGGGGAAAGTTTGGTCAACGAGAGAATCTCACGAAAACCGTTATCGTTTTCACGCGCGCGGAGCTAATGAATTTACTAACGAGTCCGGAGATTGAGGTGACGGGGATGCTACCGGTTAATCACAAGATTATGTATGTAAACTATGTGAGCAACCGCGATGCTATCCAACCATCGCCGACATCAAACGCCGTGATTGCAGCATACACGACGGCACAGGCACGCCTAAAATTATACAGTTATCTTGACGGGCTCGGGCGACGAATATTGTACTGCGATACGGACTCCTGTATTTACGTGAGCCATCCCGGTGGTAACGAGTATGAGCCGCCAATCGGTCAATTTCTAGGAGATCTTACGGATGAATTAAGTGAATACGGGCCTGGTAGTTATATAACTTCGTTCGTTTCGGGTGGACCAAAATTTTACGCATACCTTGTTCGTAAACCCGACGGTACGATTATTGAAAAATGTATCAGGAGTACAAATTGAAAATGCGGGATTTTTTTCTATTTTTGAACGTTTATTCTGAAAAAATGGTAACAAATGAATTATTCAAAGTATTGTCCATCGCTAGCCACAACTTTTTCCCATCTTTCTGGCAATTTACGGATACCGTCGCGAAAAAATTCGGCCGGCTTGGCTGCTATCCAGTCATCGACCCATTTTTGGGCTTCTTCGTAAGAATGGAAGCGCTGGTCAGCTAGGCCATGTGTCATCGATCGGAAAAGGTGGTAATCGGAAGGAGCAATATCTGGGCTATACGGCGGGTGGGGTAAGACTTCCCATTTCAGCGTTTGTAGGTATGTTTTGACCGGCGCTGCAACATGTGGCCGAGCGTTGTCATGTTGCAAAATTACTTTGTCGTGTCTTTGCTCGTATTGTGGCCGTTTTTCTTTGAGTGCGCGGCTCAAACGCATCAATTGAGTTCGGTATAGTGCTCCTGTGATGGTTTCGTTCGATTTCAATAGCTCATAATACACCACACCCAGCTGGTCCCACCAAATACAGAGCATGAGCTTGGCGCCGTGAATATTTGGTTTGGCCGTCGATGATGATGCATGGCCGGGGTAACCATATGATTTTTTGCGCTTCGGGTTATCGTAATGGATCCACTTTTCATCACCAGTGACAATGCGATGCAAAAAACCCTTCCGTTTTTGCCGTTCGAGCAGCAGTTCGCATGCAAAAAAACGGCGCTCGACGTCTCTCGGCTTCAGCTCATACGGCACCCAATGTCCTTGCTTTTGGATCATTCCGAGGGCTTTTATACGATGGGAAATGGCTTGTTGTGTCACTCCCAATGAATCTGCGAGCTCTTGTTGAGTTTGACACGAGTCTTCATTGAGTATTGCCTCCAATTCAGCATTCTCAAACTTTTTCACTTGGCCCGGCCGCTCTTTGTCCTCAACGTCAAAATCACCACTTCTAAACCGCACAAACCATCTCTCGCACGTTGAAACCGATGGAACATGACTCGGATAAGCCTCGGAGACCAATCGATGTGCTTCAGCAGCACTTTTCTTCAAATTAAAGAAGTAAATTAAAACTTCCCGCAAATGCTGTTTTGTTGGCACGAAACTCGACATATTGAGAGCTCAAAAAAACTATGAATTTGACACTGCGACAAATTGACACATACTGAAAATTAAAGCTATAAGACGTAGCTTTGACATGAACATAGTCACAGTACTGCCTGATGCGTATAGCGTTAGTAACGCCATCTGTTATCAAACCCGCATTTTCAATTTGTACCCCTGATAAAGTGAAGGGTATCACGCTAAACTTTGCGAATAGCCGTCACGTAAATTATAACGCATTACGATCTTTCGTGACAGGAGCAAGGAGCGTACCTATTATTTTAAAATTCGACGCTATTCGACGTACGGAATTTCATCATGTAGTAACGCGTAAAGAAACGAAATCATGCCAGCCTGTTAACACGAAGCGAAAACGGCACGGGCTGTACGCTACTGTACCGTATGGCTATTGTGAAATACGCTAATTAGTATAACGCAAAAAAGTATATAGTTTTACGGGTGAATTCGCGATATTTAAAAATAATCTTTTTGTCTAGTTTCATGTAACATATTTACCGTGTACAATACATTGAAAAAAATTGATTTATTATGTATAAAACCGTTATCGGATCGTTTTTTTGTGCTGCTATTCGTAGCAGTAGCTACTATCTCTCTGCCGTTCCCTTTTGTTCTGACTTTCTCATCGTTGATTCCTTTTGTCCCGTCTTTCTTATCGAGTGTTTCCTTTTGTTCTGACTTTCTCGTGCTACATCCGTGGATATAATATTGCTGTTTAGAATTTGATGATTCGTAAAATTTGTATATAGAGATGTATGCATAGTGAAATAAAAATATTGCTTTATTTGTGAGAAATATAAAAATTATCGTTATTTAATTTACATACAGCGTAAACACCAGCTTATACCGCGGGCCCGCGCCTTATCAGCTAGTGCAGGCGCGCCGCGTCTTATCAGCTCTTTAAGGCCACGAAAACAGCTGATGCCGCGGGGTCGCCGCCGCAGCCGCCGCAGCCGCAGCCGCGGTATAAGCTTATTTAAGAGTCTGCTGATTGATTTTGATAGACACTCGTCGATATGGATACACATTGGAAACATCCGTGGACAGCTGTGATAAGCGGTCCTACGGGATGTGGTAAAACATATTTTGTAAAAAAATTCTTTAAATACATGCGCGAAATGACGGATGTCCCGTTCGAGCGTATACTTTTTTATTACTCAGAGTGGCAGTCCGGGTATTCAGAGTACGGTGATAAAATCGAATTTCGCGAGGGTTTACCGCAAGCAGTAGACTACTCGAATGACGCAAGACCTAAACTTGTGGTCATTGACGATCTAATGCGCGAGGCATCCAACAATACTGTGGTCGATCTTTTCACCAAGGGTAGCCATCATAAAAATCTTAGTGTCATTTTCATCACGCAAAATCTCTTCCATCAGGGTCACGGGCAGCGCGATATCTCCTTAAACGCTAATTATATCGTTGTCTTCAAAAATCCGTGAGATCGCGCGCAAATTCAGCACCTAGCCCGCCAGGTATGTCCCGAGAATCCGCGATTTTTGCAGGAAGTATATTTCGATGCAACAGCCGCACCGCACGGCTATCTATTATTTGACTTGAAACAATCGACGACTGATAATTGTCGATTTCGCGCCTGTATATTTCCCGATGACCAATACCATTACATTTACGTGCCTCAAAAAGCAATAAAAGTTCGTGATGCGTCGCGCGATGTACCAGTAATGCGCTTGTAATGGCGTTGAGCGGACCTCTCGATAAAAAGCAGATAATTATATTGCAAGCGTTGTGTTATCTGAAGCAAGAGCAACGACGTGCAATTTTGCGCAAAGCAGATGTAGCGCTTGTACGCTGTATATGCGAGTGTGCTCTAAACGTTTTACAGGGAAACGTGAGTCTGAACAACGTGCAAAAGAATCATCTTCGGAGGCACGCGACAATTCTTCGGCGACTAGCCGCCAAAAGGGGAAATTGGAGCGGTAAGAGGAAGATCATCGTCGAGCACTGTGTCGGATTTCTCAAGTTGCTTCTTGCGCCTGTCTTGGCCTACGCGAGACATGGAATATGCCAGAAAGATGGTACTTATTCCTCATGATAACATACATCGTCTCGCTGGACTCGCCACTACTGCCGCTGCTGCTACTACTACTACTACTACTACTAGTGCAGACCCGTTGCCTTCCGTACAGACTACCGGTACGCCATTATCGCGCCTCGACTCTGAGCTGAGTGAAATTCTAAACTCTCACTCGTACAAGAGCGAGAGAGAGAAGTGGATAGCGTACCAACAGGTTTTACAGCGTTATCTTCACATGGTCGAGTACGATAATGCCGTACCGAATATTTCATCAAAACGAAAAGTAGCAATATTCGATAGCCACGAGAATAAATCCGACGACGATTTAATGAACAAAGTTAAATCGCGGCTCAATGACACACTTATTATCGATAGCGTACCAAAAAAATTTTAATCTAAAGCAATATCGTTGCTTCGCAATTTGCATCGCAGCGCCGTTGGTAAAAAAATGACATGGGGTCGTAACGGCGTTGTTTCCATAGACGGCAGAAGAATTTCAAATTCCAATATCGTTGATCTTGTTAACGATGCTATGCGAGCTAGAAAACGCGCGAAACCCATCGGACGATCTCACTTTGCCAAACTCCTGCGAGCGATACAGATGCCGCGTGAATTTATCGGTAACCCCGCGTTACTACACGAGCCTACACCTACATCATTGTCGACACCACAGCGGCGTCTTATTTTACCGCGCGAAAACGATAGTAGCAGCAGCAGCAGCAGCAACGGTAGCAACAACAACAACAACGACGACGAGGCCGAGACCGCACACTCAAACAGAGATTTAATGCTCACGGCTGAAAACGACATCATCGAGAGGGAGGAGGGGAATGAAGAAGAGGACGAACAATTGCAAAACTTTGCACAAGTAGAATATCGACCACCCACACAGTTAGAAAAGAAAAAGAAAAAGCATCCATTTAACTGGTCATCGCTAAAATTATGAAAATTCTTCAAAAAATCTATTATGACACCGCTCATCCTGCTTCCTATTCTCGAGCAAAAAATTTGGCCCAGGTGGATCGTAGAGTAGCGCGAAAAAATGTTTTACCATGGCTCGAGACACAGGATTCATATAACATGCATCGCCCCGTACGACGACGATTTCCCCGTCGTACGTACAGTGTGAGTAATATAGACGATGTATGGGAGGCTGATTTAGCTGATCTTCGCTCGATAGCCACGTACAACGATGGGTACGCGTATCTGCTTGTTGTTATTGATGTGTTGAGCAAATACGCGTGGGTCGAGGCTTTGCGTGACGAAACGAGCGCAAACGTGGCCCGCGGTCTCACACGCATACTCGCGCGCAGTAACAATCGTCGCCCGCAACAATTGCAAACTGATCGAGGCAAAGAATTTATCGGCGCACCGTTTCAGCAAATTCTCAAGAAAAAGAATATCGATTTTCGCGCTGCTCGTAACCCTGATATAAAAGCCTCGATTGCCGAACGCTTTAATCGAACAATAAAAGAGCGAATGTGGCGCTACTTTACATACACGCGAAATAAGCGTTACATCGATGTTTTACAAAATTTTTTATATGCTTATAATCGCACTAGACACAGCGGAACGCGTATTCCTCCGAGCGAAGTAACCCTCGAAAATGCCTCTATAGCCTGAGACAATTTAGCACGGCGTTACGAGCGTAACGCGAAAAAAATTAAAAAGCCTAAATACAGCGTCGGTGACTTGGTACGTATCAGTACAGCTAAAGCAGCTTTCGTGAAAGGATATGAGCGTGGTTGGAGTAACGAATTATTCAAGATTCAACGAATATCGTTGAATCGAGAGCTATTCGTGTATATTTTACACGATCTGAATAACGAGACTATCGACGGTATTTTCTACGAAGCAGAATTATCACGAGTACGAGTGCCTCCGTCATCTGAGAAGACGAAAGAGAAGAAGAGGACAAAGAAGAAGAAGAAGAAGAACGCTCGGGATCATCGTCCGTGATAAATATGAGCTCCAAGGATAGCTCTTTCTTTGTCGTACTACCGAGCAACAGTAGTATGCAGTATTTTTCGGATAATACGACGACGAAATTTATTACAAAACTACCGCGTCAGATACGCCTGCACGGAGAATGGGCTGTTTCTCTTGTGGAAATTGCTTATCCGATGACTCTTTTACATGTTCCTACTGTAGAAAATCTCGTAACTTTTGAGGATGGTGATTATGATTTATCGGGTTTTAATCTTTTAACACGGAGGAGCGTTGATAGAGACCAAGTAGCACCTGGTGTATATCGCTCTATAGACGCTCTCTTGGAGAGTATAAATCAGCTACCTCACGTGGCCGATCATTTGCGCTTTAAATCGCTTCCGAGCGGGCAGGTCGAAGTGGCACGCGTATGCGATGATCTACGCTACCACGACTTTCGCGTATCGCCCGCTATCGCAAGGCTACTAGGATTCTCGGAAGAGGCTTGTAGCCCCGTAATGATAGAACCGCATTGCGAATACACAGGGTCGAGGCCTGCATCTCTCACCGGTGCTATACCGGGCAGCATGTTTTTATACACAAATATCTCCGAGAGCTATATTACAGGCGATGTACAAACACCTCTCTTACGAGTTGTTCCCATCGATACTGATGACTGTCCGTATGGTTCGATAAAAATTAAATCGTTTTCAACGCCACGATATATACCTCTCTTGCGCAATAATTTACACACTATCGAGATCGATATAAGAGACGAATTTGGGGATCCTATACCATTCGAGCGGGGAACGTTGACTGTGACACTACATTTCAAAAGGTCCCACGATTGATTACACCACTATGGATGATATTGACAGTGTGCAGCACGGATGGGGCCGTCGCGGGTACGGTGGTATTAGCCATGTTTATATCGGAACACCTAATCAGCGAGGACACGGTATCGGTAGCTTTCTCGGGGGCCTGTTTTGTCGAGTGTTACCACTTTTAAAGAAGGGCGCTAAAGCAGTTGGAAAAGAGGCGTTGCGCGCTGGTGTAAACGTAGCCGGTGATATCCTCGATAGAAATATAGCTGTGAAAGATGCTATTCGCGAGAGAGCGCGAGAATCAGGCAGTAATCTCAAACGCAAAGCCTCTGAAAAAATTGACACTCTCATGCGGGGATCTGGTTATAAAAAGCGCAAAATTTCACGTACTCCTCATTCATCGAACGAACGTAAACCACGACGTATCTCTCGTAAAAATAAAAGTGTAATAAAGAGAAAAACAATAAAAAAGAAGAAGAATAATAAGAACAATAAAAAGAAGAAGAAGACTCGTCAACGAACGGTTGCAGATATTTTTGGATAGCTGAAACAAGATGGCTTTTCTACATGCGCACTCGTGCGAGTGTCTTAAATCGGAACTTGAATTATTTTCACTCCCACCGACGCAAACTACTATCGAAGGCTCCAATTGGGTGTATTACAAACCAATATCTTCGCTAACAGATGATTCACCGATTGAATTTGTTATTCCCGGACAGGGTGATGAGTATATCGATCTCGCGCATACTATGCTTAGTCTGAGAGTGAAAATAACATCTCCTACCATTACGGAAATTGCCGTGGGCACATCGTCGAACGTAAGTGCCGGCCCTGTAAACAATCTCTTGCATTCTATGTTTAATCAGGTGGATGTATACCTGAATCAAAAATTAGTTTCACCTCCAAATAACGCCTACGCTTATCGAGCGTACATAGAAACACTTTTGAATTACGGTCCAGCAGCAAAAAATTCGCATCTCACGAGCGTTGTCTGGTACGACGATACACCTGGAAAAATGGATGATATAACATCGGAAAATACGGGGCTTGTGAAGAGAAAACAATTTTTAAATGTCGAAAAAACTGTAGACTTGCTCGGTCATCTGCATTGCGATATATTCAATCAGGAGCGGTTCCTATTAAACGGTGTCGAGATGCGCCTACGGCTGGTTCGGTCTAGAGATTCATTTTGTCTTGTGGGGGATACAAAGAATGGTCAATGCGGCTTAAAGATTCTCGAGGCATCGCTTCTCGTTCGTAGAACAAAAATAGCTCCTGGTGTGCTGCTCTCACATGCTAGAACTCTGGCAAAATCTACCGCTAAATATCCTCTTACGAGAGTCGAGGTAAAAGCCGTTTCAATACACTCGGGTGTTCATGGAGAGACTATCGATAATATCGTGTTAGGTCAGTTGCCGAAGCGTATAATTATCGGTTTTGTCGATAACAAAGCGTTTAACGGTGACTTCAGTATGAATCCGTTCAATTTCCAAAATTACAAGATAAATTATCTCTCGTTGTATGTAGATGGTGCTCAAATACCTTCGAAACCGTTACAACCTGATTTCACGAAAAATCATCTATATGTGGATGCTTTTCAAACGTTGTTTTCGGGAACTGGAATACATTTCTTGAACGATGGTAATTCGATCGATCGCAATAATTATCGCGATGGATACTGTCTGTTTGCTTTTGATTTGACACCCGATCTTTCGGCGAACAGCAATACACATTGGAATTTAATAAAGCACGGTAGTGTGAGAATAGAGGTACGGTTTGAGGATGCGCTTGCTTCAACGATAAATTGTGTAGTCTACGCAGAATATGATAATGTCCTTGAAATTGATGCCTCTCGGCAGGTAATGGTGGATTTTACCGGATAAGCGAAAAATGTGCTGATGTCGGCATAAAATTATTTCGTGTTAAGACACGTAGAAGCGTGTCCGCGAGTAACTAATCAGTCGAACTCGGTCATCTGTACGGATTAGACGTGAAAATGGATATCGTCGTGGATATACAGGGAATGCGTGGTAAAGACTCGGAATTTATTCCGAAAGAAATTGCTGTGGTAGCAGTGGATAGACCGTACTCTGCTCATTAGATCGTTGCACCGCCGTGTCACTTTGCCGAATTACCACAGCAATCGAGAAGCCAGAATAATTTTCTCTCGAAATATTTTCACGGTATGGAGTGGTACGAGGGCGATGTGAGCTGTGAACAGGCATACGCTAACTTGCGTGAAATTTCGCGAAAATCAAGACGCATCTATACGCGTGGTCACGAGAAGGCTATACTTCTTTGCGATATCACGAGTCGTGAAATTTCCAACCTGGAGGATGAGGAGGGCGCCCCATCGTACACATTTATGCCGAAATCTTTGCGAAAATGCTTCAGACACGCTATGATAAATGATACAGCGTCTTCGCATTGTGCAATGCGCCAGGCTTTCCAAATAAAAAATTGGCTTCGCGAGCATCCATTTAAAGGAGAATCATACATGGATGTTTGGTCAGCAGACGAAGAGGAAGAGAATAAAAAAGAGGAGAAATCTTCATCATGTGGTCGTGACACGATCGACGACGCTGTGAAATAAATTGTGCATATATATACGTCTTTCAAAGCGTATCGGTCATCATTTAATCATTGACTATGTGTTCAGCATGAACACTAGACAAATCTACGAGAGTCTGCAGTATCTACCACTTTCAACCGTTGGCGTATACCCGGCTGACAGAATTCCTCGTGTATGGTCGTTACCAGCCGGCCTCGTAGTTAACACGGATAACCACGACGGACCTGGAGAGCATTGGATCGCCATGTACGTTAACCATCATGGAAAAGGAATGTACTTTGATAGCTACGGGCTACCACCGGTTATACTGCAACATCTCGCCCGACTACGAAGAAACTGCAAGTTCTATCGGTACGGCCTCAAGCAGCTACAGAGTAATACGTCGGATGTGTGTGGACAATTTTGCATCGTATTCCTACACCTTATGTCGTGCGGCTTCACCATGTCGCGATTTAATAATCTCTTTAGCGATAATGTAACGAAAAACGACAGATTAGTGCGTGAATATTACAATGCTTTTGCCTCTCGACGATCAGACAGTGATAAAAATAAATTTAACGGCAGAGGAGTCTCCGAGCGAGGATTACCGTGTTTGCAGGGATGTTGCATACGACGGTAAATATCTGTAAAGTGATTTAAATAAAATATTGATTAATTAAAAACAAATACATCGGTTTACTGTGTCTCTTCTTTTATAATTATATATAAATTATAATATAATATTATAATCGAGGTCTCTCGCGGCACGGTATCATATTCTGCGTCTTTTACTGCAGAGCATTCGCTTCACGAGAAGCACAGCGCAAAGCGGTACACGCGTGCAAAACTGCTGACATTGCATTCAAAGCGTTGCACACCTAGGTATGACTCAGAGGGGGTTTGTTATCTTCAAACACTGTGATCACCGCCAGCCTCATCCGGAGCATCCAGTCTGGCTTTAGCAGTGCGCGACGAAGGTCTGAATAGAAAAATGTATCCACTAAATCTAGGCCACGATCTAGCGGTGGCTTTTGTGTGTCGGGTGGTATGCGACACCGACGATAATACGATGTGTCTGCGGTCGGAGGTGATGTGCGCGGAATTGTGCGGACTGGAGGCCTATTTATATAAGTTATATATCGAGGAGCAATCTGAGCGGAGACGATTTTTAATAAGTGATTTGTGCGCTGGAGTGTCCTGTGTGGTTGTATGGAATGAAAGGACTATGCGCGGGTCGATCATCGACACGGATGATGACGGATACTGTGAGGTACTGCTGGTCGATTTCGAGGAATCGATATACATCGATTGGCAGCACCTATTTTACCCAGAGCCGTCGATTAGTGCGTTACCGGTGCTGCTTGTAAAGTGTGTTGTATTCGGTCTCGATGATTTAATTGACGAGGCCGGAAATCTAGATCCGATCGAAGCAGCGCGTGGTAATGATACGCTGATCGGGATACGGATGCCCACGCCCGACGGTGCCCAAGGTCCATGGGTGCGAGTAATCCGTATTACCCGTACGCATAGCTGTGGTTTTTGAGTGAGTGAGTGAGTGAGTGTGTGAGTAAGTGAGTGAGAGAGAGAGAGAGAATATTTGTGTGTGTGTGTGTGTGTGTGTGTGTGTGTGTGTCCCGTCACTCTGGAGAGTCGTCACAGCTGCAGCCAGCACAAGGGTGAGTCAAATATTTTATTCCAAGTATGTGTACACCTATGCTCCATCCTACTCTTATTTCTACTCTTCCTTGTTCACCAAGGTACCCACACCACCTCACTTTACCATCTCCATGTTACCGATACTGGTCAAGCAGAGTGGGTAGCGCGGTGGTGGAAAAGTGAGGTGGTGGGGGTAGCCGCGTGGTGGGGGAAGGAGTGGGGATAGGAGTGGGATGGAGCAAAGGTGTACACATACTACTTATAATGTTTGGTATAATTAAAAATGAATTTCAAAATAAAAACTAATACAAAAACAGGTTAAATTTAGAAAAATACACAATAAAACGAAATAACATATTGAATTTAGAATTGAGTTTTCAGACCGCATACAATTTTATTAACTGTGCTGAATGCAATTGAGCTTGAGTATTGAGCGCGGTATACGTGCAGCAGCCGGTGCTGCGTAGCACGCCACCTTAGAGACAATGAGTGCGTAAATGATGTTAACCGTCCGCTGCAAGCTCTCAGCAGATTGACAAAGAGAGTTGCTGGTGAATAAATAGGAGCACTTGCAATTAAAATTGCTTGAGTGCTCTACATGCATGAGACAAGTTACGCAGGCAGCACTGCGTAGCACAATACAACATAGAATGAGGATGCGCAATTGAGCAGAAAATATTCACAGTATTTTTCCAGCATGTTTACTGGGGAAAACTACAGTTAACATTCGGCACATGCGTAATTGTATTAATCAGGCAGGCAAAACAGAATGAGGAAAAACGTGGTGCAGCCCGCGCTGCCGAGCATGCCACAGTGTGAGACCTTTTATGCTGATGCACCGATATTAATGAATCTCCCCACCGTCAGTAAATTATGGTTAATTATGACGGTGTTCTCTTACTTTAATTTGAGTCCTGTTGAGCACGATAGCTGAGTTGATCCAAAGAAAAGTGATGTAGAATGTCCACGAGAAGTAGAGATGAGTGCGCTGTTCCATGCGGTTTTCACGTAAAAAGTGTCAAATTTTGCAATATGGCTGCCGGATCTGAAATCGACGTTGAGCGCTGGAGTCAAGCGAGTGAGATAACCGGTGAGCGAAGCCGAAGTCAAGCGAGAGAGACAACCTTTCGCTCGACGCGGCATGCATGCGAGGTACAGCCTCGGCTCAGCGAGGCCTGCCTCGGCTATCTCCGGTGTAGACGAACGCAGCTTGCTACGTCAGCTGATTATCCAACATCTCCACCCGCCATCAGCAACGGGGTTGATGATTAATTATTGCTTTGAGTTGGATGAGATAGGCAGGACAGCTGGTTTTGAGATTGGTCTGGTGAGCGTGGTGGTAGCAGTCCGAAGTGTCACCACCCTGGTGAGCCCATCTTTGCCTGGATGCAACGTCGTGACTCGTGCAAGTGGCCACTTGCATGGTGGAAAGCGCTCATCCGTGAGCAGAACCAAAGAGCCAATCTTTACGTTATTATTAGGATGATGCCACTTTGATATGGACTGCTGCCGTTGTAGATAATGAGCCGACCATAGTCGCCAAAATTGTTGTACTTTTTGCTGCAACAATTGCCACCTTGAGAGCCGTGAGATTGATAAATCCTCTAGCGTAGGCTCTGGGACCGTGATAAGAGCTTCACCAATGAGAAAGTGTCCCGGCGTGAGAGCTGATAAGTCATCAGGATCATCGCTGAGTGGTTCCAGAGGTCTTGAGTTGAGTATAGCCTCGATCTGGGCCAGCAGCGTTGCGAGTTCTTTGAACGTGAGTGCTGTATCACCCACCGTTCGCCGCAGATGAAATTTAACAGATTTTACAGCTGCTTCCCATTTTCCACCCATGTGTGGAGCCGCAGGTGGATTGAACCTCCACGCAATTTGCTGATTTGCGAGAAAAGAAGCGATGATTTGATGTTCTTGAGAGGCCTTCCTGAACATCTGACGTATGGATTTATAAGCACCAATGAAATTCGTGCCACAGTCAGAATATAGATTGTGAGGAATGCCACGCCGAGCTGAGAAACGCCTGAACACTGAGAGGAAGCCATCAGCTGAGTAGTCGCTGACGACTTCGAGATGTAAAGCTGAAGTGGTGAGATACACAAAAAGACAGATCCAGCCTTTGTGTGTTTTACTTCCTCGCCCCTTCCAAGTCTTGAGTATGAGAGGACCGGCGTAGTCAACTCCTGTGTGAGCGAATGCGCGCGTTGGTGTGACTCGTGCCAGAGGAAGCTGACCCATCAGTTGTTAAGCCCGAATTCCTCTCTGCCGAGCACACACATCGCAATGTAAAATGTGAGATTTTACAGGAGCTCTTCCACCGACGATCCAATGAGTTAGACTTATTTGAGCTAATGTGAGCTGAGTGCCTCCATGAAGAGTCTGCACGTGAGCTTGATCAATAATGAGAGTTGAGAATCGAGAGTGACGAGGTAGAATGGCAGGGTGTCTTCCTTCATACGTGAGTGCTGATTGAGCAAGGCGACCTCCTACTATGAGTACACCCTCTTGGTCGATGAAAGCTGTTAGTCGACTGAAGGGGTGAGAGGAAGGAAGAGAATAGCCTGACTGCAGTACTTGTAACTCGTGTTTGAAAAACACGGCTTGTGTAGCTCGTGTCCAAAAAACATTTGCTGCAGCCATCTTTTCTGCTGTGAGAGGAGCGGTCCCTGTCGATTCTAACCTCTTCTTCATTCTGGCCACTACTCTGACGCAAAATGAGGTAAGACGACACAGTTTTGTGAGTGAAGAACAGCGATAAATGAGCTCCCACTGGTACTCTGGTGTCACAGTTGCCGCAAGAAGAGCTAACCCCGGCCGGGCTTCCATATTGTGCAAATCCTCAGAATCAGTTGAGGTTTTCGGCCAAAATTCAATAGGTTTCACCATCCACGGTGGACCCGTCCACCACAACTGATGAGAGGCCAACTGAGCTGTTGAGATACCCCGTGATGCACAATCTGCAGGATTGCTTTTGCCTGAGACATGACGCCACTGAGCAGTGAGTGTGAGTTCTTGTATCTGACATACTCGGTTTCGGACGTAGTCTTTCCATCGAGCAGGATGCGCTATGATCCAGGTGAGAGTTACGGATGAGTCCGTCCACAGGTGAGTAGATGAGACCTTGATCTTGAGCGTGGCTTGAACGTATCCAATCAATTTTGCTAGTAACAGTGCAGCTGTCAGTTCAAGCCGTGGTATGGTGAGCTTCTTGAGTGGTGCGACGCGCGTTTTCGAGCAGATAAGTGAAGCCACCTTTCCTGTGGATATTGAGTCGACAGCGATGTAGATCACTGCGGCCATGGCCAATTGAGATGCATCAGAGAAGCCATGCAATTCCACTGTTGAGTTGCTCCATGTATTGAACCAACGAGGAATAGGGAGCCTGGCCAGGCTTGTGAGATCTTCTCTGATTACAGTCCATCGTGCTGAGACCTGAGATGGCAGTGGTTCATCCCAGCTGAGTTTGTGAAGCCAAAGCTCTTGCAAGAGTATTTTGGCTCTAATCATAACCGGTGAGACGAAACCGAGTGGATCAAAGAGTTGAGCCACCTCGGAAAGAACGAGGCGTTTTGTGAAATTATCTTGAGTTGAGTTGAACCGGGATGAGAATGTGAACTTGTCTTCATTAGGAAGCCAAGTCAGACCAAGAATTTTGGTCTCGCAGTCGTCCATTGAGATAGCTGAGCTTGACGATGATGATGAAATATTAGCAAGGACCGTGTGGTCCGACAAGTGCCACTTGGCGAGTGGAAAACCGCCCGCCTTGCACAAGTCCTTGAGCTGCTGAGCAATTTCAATGAGTTCATGAGCTGAATCCGCCCCTCGAAAGATGTCATCCACATACCTGCCAAACGTGATAGCTGGCACAGAGAGAGGAAACCGGTGACCTTCATCTTTGGTGAGCTGCATGAGAGTTATAACTGCCGAAAATGGCGCAGCCTTTGTACCGTATGTCATTGTTGTTAATTGATACGGCACAGGGTTGTCTTGAGCATCAATCCACAAAATTCGCTGAAGATTCCAATCATCAGGATGAACTTGAATTTCACGATACATCTTGGTAACGTCCGTGGCAAAGATGTGTCTGTGGTGACGGATCCAGATGAGAACGTCCGAAATATTGAGGTCCAAATTAGGTCCGGTGTGCATTATGTCATTCAGAGACTTTCCAGAAGATGTTGAGCTAGAACCGTTGAATACCACCCTTAATTTGGAGGAAACACTGTCTGGTCTCAATACACCGTGGTGAGGCAGATAGTATTGAATTTCACTTGTAGATGATTTCGAAGCCTTCACCATGTGACCAAGTTGTTCATATTCGACCATGAAGTTTGAGTAGAGCTGACCGTATTCAGCATTTTTTGAGATTTTCCGAATTGTGTGCAGCAAACACTGATGTGCCCGAGAGTATGAAGTTCCCAGATTTGCAGGAAAAGATGTAAGAGGAAACCGAACAATGTATCGGCCTGTAGAATAACGCTGATGTGTGTCGCGAAAATGATCCTCGCACGCCTGCTCCTCTGGTGTGAGTTGACCGACCGTGTCCTTTGGCGGCTCTTCTTGAACCCAGAATTTTGTGAGCACGTTCTGTAATTTCTGATCATCGAGTTGCACAGCAGCATGATGAACAGTGAGTGCATCAGGTTGACATGAATTAATAGGTCCAATGATGAGCCAACCAAATATTGATAATTGTGCAATTGGCGAAGATGATGTGCCTTTGATAATGTTAGGTTTGATTACCTGACCATAGATATCTGCTCCAACTACAATATCGATCGGTCGTGGTGTGAGAAAGTCTGGATCCGCCAGCTTCAGCTTCACTATGTGAAGCCACGTGCGAGCTGGTGACTCGAAAGATGGCAAATGAGTTGTAACCGTGTTGAGAATGTGAGCCAAGACCGTGACTTTCTCCTTGGTGTGCATGGAGCACATTGTGAGTTGTACCGAACCACGTCTATGAGTTGAGTGCCTTCCACCGATCCCTGTGATCGAAATTGATGAGTGCTCACGTGTTGCTTCGAGTTTACGGACGAGCTCTTCCGTAATAAATGTTAATTCCGATCCAGGATCGATAAGAAGTCTTGCCTGATGAGTTGATGCCGATGTATGTATATGTATGAGTGCAGTTGCTAATAATGTTAAGCATTTCCTTGTGAGCTGTACCGATGAGTGGATGACTGCGTCGACACCCTATTGTGCCGACGTTGAGGGCAGCGCAGGTTGAGTTCCGGAAGAGGTTGCCGGGGGCGCGGACGGATGCAGCATGGTGTAATGCCGCCCTGAACATTCCTTACAACTGCGTGTGGAACGGCATGCAGAAGCATTGTGCCGTCCCAGGCAGTTGTAGCACAACCGCGACCTCTCCACCATCTTGTGCCGTGCAGCCACCGTGAGCTGACGGAACTCCGGGCACATCACAATGAAGTGCCCTGAGTTCCGGCAGAAGTCACACGGATACACGGACGCGGTGGTGTGTGACGGGGGAGTTCCGCGAGTTGTGCCACCTACGTGATGAGCCGATGCACGTTGAGTCCCGGCCCTGGCGGGGGGAGGGCACGCGGAAGACGTTCGACCGGAGCTACTGAGTTTTGGAGTGGCCTTTGCCATCTCCCGGGCCCGAATCTTGGTCTCCGCGAACTCTTCAATCCTCGCAAAGGTCGGGAACTCGGATGAGCGTCCTAGCGCTGTCTCCCAGGCCTCGCGTGTAGTCTGATCGAATTGCTGACTTAGCAGCCTTACCATCACGCAGTCGAACAACTTCTCCTTCGTAGCGACCGAAGTGAGGACCTTGTAGACTTCGGAGACAGACGTTACAGTTGATGCGAGCGACCGCTCCACTGGTTTGAGCGTGAAGAGCGCATCTAACCGCTCCTGCACCAGCAGCCTGTTATTTTCAAAGCGGGCGCCAATGTGTCCCACGCCAAAGTAAAAGATTCGTCGGTGAGAGCAAACCCATGAATGAGTGCGACCGCCGAGTCCGTGACGCAGGTGCGGAGGTACATCAGCCGCTCGACGTCGGCTAACCTAGTGTTCCGGATGACCAATGACGAGAACAGGTCCCGGAACGCTGGCCACCCAGAATAGGCGCCCTTGAAGGTCGGCAGCTTGATGTCCGGCAGCTTTGTCCGTGACACCGGCGCTGTGGCCAATGGTGCAGTGGGTCGGACGTGGCCCAGTCTCTCCATAACCGCCCTCGCAGCCATCTTGCTGTGGAGCGTGAGCTTTGCCTTACGAGTTTGCGTGTTGTTTGCAAAATAATCGTGATCCTGGTGGGCGAATGGCCACGAAGCCTCCAGCAGCTGGTGCTCCCTGCGGAAGTCTCCGTGGAGCTCGTCCACCTGCTCTAGCAACGCCTCGAGGGGGGCCATGGAGAGAGTCTCCAGCTGGTCTTCGATTGTGGTCATTATAAACTCCAGCACTGACACCCGTTGCATCTGCGACTGGACCTTAAGCACCAACTCGCCTGGTATGCGAGTCGGTGATCGGGTCTTCTTCGCAGGTAGGACGGGGTCAGGGACTGCCAATGTCGTCTTTTCCTCGTGGTCACCAGACGCCACCCCGGTGCCTGAGGAATTGGTATCGGCCATTGTGAGCCCCTTGAGTAGACCGAATGAAAGAACGAAGATGCTCCGCAGAGTTAGTACGTTACCGAAATCGAAGCGCTGGACTTGAGCCGATGAGCAGAAGTGGAAACTGAGAGGTTCTTTGCAGAGTCCAAGTCGAGATGAGCCGAAGAGTGGATGTGTGCGGAAGGTAGAAAACCCTTGTTCTACCCTGTGTGCGAGAGTCGAAGATCCGGCTCGAAGGACCAAAATGTTCGAGATTCCGCCTGGAAGAAGTTTGACAGATCTGAAATATATTGAAAACTATGAGTCTTCACTCACGACAGGGTGAAAATAAACCAGACACATAGATGGTAATTTGGAAAAGCGATTTATTATGCCTTCCGCATTTCAGAACAAATAATATAATTTTTGGTATAATTTAAAATGAATTTCAAAATAAAAACTAATACAAAAACAGGTTAAATTTAGAAAAATACACAATAAAACGAAATAACATATTGAATTTAGAATTGAGTTTCCAGACAGCATACAATTATATTAATTGTGCTGAATGCAATTGAGCTTGAGTATTAAGCGCGGTATGCTTGCAGCAGCCAGTGCTGCGTATCACGCCACCTTAGAGACAATGAGTGCGTAATATGATGTTAACCGTCCACTGCAAGCTCTCAGCAGATTGACAAAGAGAGTTGCTGGTGAATAAATAGGAGCACTTGCAATTAAAATTGCTTGAGTGCTCTACATGCATGAGACAAGTTACGCAGGCAGCACTGCGTAGCACAATACAACATAGAATGAGGATGCGCAATTGAGCAGAAAATATTCACAGTATTTTTCCAGCATGTTTACTGGGGAAAACTACAGTGAACATTAGGCACATGCGTAATTGTATTAATCAAGCAGGCAAAGCAGAGTGAGGAAAAACGTGGTGCAGCCCGCGCTGCCGAGCATGCCACAGTGTGAGAACTTTTATGCTGATGTACCGATATTAATGAATCTCCCCACCATCAGTGAATTATGGTTAATTATGACGGTGTTCTCTTACCTTAATTTGAGTCTTGTTGAGCACGATAGCTGAGTCGATCCAGAGAAAAGTGATGTAGAATGTCCACGAGAAGCAGAGATGAGTGCGCTGTTCCATGCGGTTTTCACGTAAAAAGTGTCAAATTTTGCAATATGGCTGCCGGATCTGAAAGCGTCGTTGGGCGCTGAAGTCAATTGAGCGAGAGTGCCGGTGAGCGAAACCGAAGTTAAGCGAGTGAGATATCCTCTCGCTCGACGCGGCATGCCAGCGAGACACAACCTCGGCTCCGCGAAGCCTTTCCTCGGCTATCTCCGCTCAACCAAACGCTGCGTGCTCGTGCACAGCAACAGGTCGACGCACGGCGAATATCGATCGCTGTGCGCCAGCTGATTATCCAACAATGCTCTTTTGGAGAGTATAAATAAATTACGTGGTCGGTCATCTGCGCTTTAAAACGCTTCCCAGTGGGCAGTTCGAAGTGGCGCGCATATGGGACGATCTACGATACGACAACTTTCGCTTATCGCCCACAATCGCATGGCTAATAGGATTCTCGGAAGAGGCCTGTAGGTCTGTAATGATAGGACCGCATTGCGAATGCACAGGGTCAAGGCCTGCATCTCTCACCGGTGCTATACGAGGCAGCATGTTTCTATACACTAATATCTGCGAGAGCTATATTACAGTGTAAATTCTTTCAGAGGCTTTGCGTTTGAGATTACTGTCTGATTCTCGCGTTCTCTCTCGAATAGCATCTTTCACAGTTATATTTCTATCGAGGATAACACCGGCTACGTTTACACCAACTCGCAATGCCTCTTTTACAACTGCTTTAGCACTCTTTTTTAAAAGTGGTAACACTCGACGAAACAGGCCCCCGAGAAAGTTGCCGATACCGTGTCCTCGTTGATTAGGCGTTCCGATATAAACATGGCTAATACCACCGTACCCGCGACTGCCCCATGCGTGCTGCACACTGTCAATATCATTCGTAGCGGCGTAATCAATCGTGGGACCTTTTAAAATGTAGTGTCACAGTCAACATTCCCTGTTCGAGTGGTATAGGATTTCCAAAGTCGTCGCTAATATCCATCTCGATAGTGTGCGCAAGAGAGGTGTCAGTATCGGGGCGCCGAAAACGATTTAATTTTTATTTAATCATATTGACAGTCGTCAGCATCAATGGATACAACTCGTAAAAGGGGCGTTTGTACATCGCCTGTAATATAGCTCTCGCAGATATTGCTGTTCTCGCATGCTAGAACTCTGGCAAAATCTACTGCTAAATATTCTCTTACGAGAGTCGAGGTAAAGGCCGTTTCAATACAGTCCGGTGTTCATGGAGAGACTATCAATAATATCGTGCTAGATCAATTGCCGAAGCGTATAATTATCGGTTTTGTCGGTAACAAAGCGTTTAACGGCAACTTCAGTATGAGAATTTAATAAAGTACGGTAGTGTGAGAATAGAGGTACGATTTGAGGATGCGCTTGCTTCAACGGTAAATTGTGTAGTCTACGCAGAATATGATAATGTCCTTGAAATCGATGCCTCTCGGCAGGTAATGGTGTATTTTACCGGATAAGCGAAAAATGTGCTGATGTCGGAATAAAATTGTTTTATGTTGAGAGACGTAGAAGCGTCTTTGTGAGTAACTAATCAGGCGTACTTAAGCATCTCTACAGATTCCGAAGGAAATTGCCGTGGTAGCAGTGGATAGACCGTACTTTGCTTATTGGATCGTCGAACCACCGTGTCACTTTGCCGAATTACTGCAGCATTCGAGAAGCCAGAATAATTTTCTCTCGAAACATTTTCACGGTCTTGATTGGTACGAGGACGATGTGAGATGTAAACAAGCATATGCCAACTTGCGTGAAATTTCGCGAATATCAAGACATATCTATACACGCGGTCACGAGAAGGCTATACTTTTTTGCGATATCACGAGTCATAAAATTTCCAACCTGGAAGAATAGGAGGGTACTCCATCGTACATATTTATGCCAAAATCTTTGCGAAAATGCTTCAGACACGCTATGATAAACGATACAGCGTCTTCGTATTGTGCAATGCGCCAGGCTTTCCAAATAAAAAATTGGCTTCGCGAGCACGCGTTTAAAGGAGAATCATACATAGATGTTTGGTTGGCAGACGTAGAGGAAGAGAATAAGAAAGAGGAGAAATCTTCACCATGTAGTCGTGACACGATTGACGATGCTGTGAAATAAATTTTGCATACATACGTCTATCAAAGCGTATAGGTCATCATTTAATCATTGACTATGTGTTCATCGTGAACACTAGACAAATCTACGAGAGTCTGCAGTACCAACGTTCAACCGTTGAAAGTGTACCCAGCTGACAGAATTCTTCGTATATGGCCGTCACCGGCCGGACTCGTAGTTAACACGTATGACCACGACGGACCTGGAGAGCATTGGATCGCTATGTACGTTAACCATCATGGAAAAGGCATTTTCTTTAATAGCTACATGCTACCATCGATTATACCGCAATATCTCGCATGGCTACGAAGAAACTTCAAGTTCTGTCTGTACGGCCTTAAGGAGCTACAGAGTAATACATTGGATAGGTGTGGACAATTTTGTATCGTATTCCTGCATCTTATGGCGGCTTCATCATGTCGCAATTTTATAATCTCTTTAGCGAAAATGTAATGAAAAACGATAAAATAGTACGTGAAATTACAATGATTTTCCCTCTCGACGATCAGATAGTGATAAAAATAAATTTAACGGTGGGGGAATCTCCGAGCGAAGATTACCGTGTTTGCAGGGATGTTGCATGCGACCGTAAATGTGTGTAAAGTGATTTAAATAAAATATTGATTAATTAAAAACAAATACATCGCCTGACTGTGTCTCTTATTTTAGAATTATTACAATAATAATATGCAATTATACATAATTATATTGTAATTGAAATCTCTTTTGGTGCTGTATCATATTCTACGCCTTTTACTGTAGAGTAAGCATTTCGCTAGGGGGCCCAGCACAAAGCGATACGCATAACGATACGCACATGCAAAACCGCTGACGTTGCATTCAAAGCGCGCACACCTAGTTATGATTCAGAGGGGTTTTGTTATCTTTAAGCCCCTTGATACCCGCCAGCAGCATCCTGAGCATTCAGTCTGTCTTCAATTTCGTGATCGTGCAGTCTAAAACATATTTTTTCGTCATGTATCCGCGTTACGATGCTAGTGTTCTGGGTGTTGCCTTTTGGTGCATCGTGTTATATATAGACTTGGATATGATGGTTCATCTACGAACCGGTGAAATGTGGGATGCATATGAGGAGATGGTAAAAATTCTCCATCGTACCTTTTACGATTCGGATCGTGAGGGTTTTAGTATCACCCTGGAGGACCTTTATACGGGGATGGGGTGCGTGGTCGTACATCATGGGCATGCGGATCGTTGTGAGCTGATACATATAGACGATGACGGATACTCAAAGGTGCTCCTGATCGATCAGGGGTACTCGATATTCGTCAATTGGGACCGATTGTATTATCTTGATACCCTCAGCGCGATGATAGCTGCGTTATGCATAGGGTGTCGTCTGCATGGATTGGAGCGGGTGGTCGCCTCTGGCCTTATACCACTCTTCGAGTCGATGGGTGGTTCCTCCGAATCATTACACGGGGGTCAAAATCGTGGCCTATGTTACGAAACCTACGAATTTAACATAGATGCACGTTTCGGTGTATATTTTCCGTGCTCTGGTCAAGGAAAGTAAATTCTCTCTTTACCATATACTACGACGAGAAAATACCGATGACGCAAGCCCGTTTTTGAGTCTAACCTCGCGGAAAATTACTCGGGATCGGGCTGGAGTGCATTTTGTTCTTTGTTAGGGATAATCACTTCACGAATAATGGGGTGGGACTTGAATGACAATTTCGCGCGGAGCAAGATTTCACATTAATTGGTAAAAGAAAATTGTACTTACGGTTGTTTGTTGCTGTGGTTATTACTGTTGAACGTTGGTTAGACATAGACTGGTGAAGTCGGACAAACGCAAAATCGAACGTATGCGTTGGTGCGTATTAATAATCATTTATTGAAATAAAGCTACATGAGTAGTCATATGCTGCACGTTCAATATTCCCGATTTCGCACGCGTTAATACTATAATTATAATTACTGTCGATTTCTGTATTCCAGACTCTTTGTCCAGTACTCTTTTTACTCACACTCTGTATTACTTGAAACTGTCCTACTTCACTATCTGTACTCTTTGAAACTGTGAAACTGTACTGCTTGGTCCCCTGGAAACTGTCTTCTTTACTCCCCGTGAAACTGTGTCTCCGGCCGATTTTTGCGGTCTTTTATAGGGCTCCTGACCGTGAGAAATTCTTGTCGTCAAGCGCGTTAAAGGAAAAGAAGGAGAAGCTTCTTTGCAACTCAATTCAGTCTCATCTCTTTCTCGTTTTTGTCTATTTCTCGCTATTATACTATAAATTAATCCTATTATTTCTTTTATCCTTTCTATATATTGTAACGTGGCAGAATATTTAGGCTGCGTCCTTCTCGCTCAACGGCTACCTATACGATCACACAGGGTTGTAAGGGGGATTTTCAGGATTTATTTATTCTTTATTTTTATTATTTTTGTTGTATTTTTTTTTATATATCATGCGATTGATACGACCGAGGGATGGAGAGGGAGTACGAGAGAGAGGAGAGCAATGTGAACAACTGGAAACTTCGGACCGATATTTTATGGTTTTCTTGGTCGGAATATGCCACTTTCTCGACGACGCACCAAATAGTACGTGGCCTTCCATCCTTAGCTGCCGTCGACTCACGGGAATCTATGTATCTCCGAGAGTCATCTGCTGGGCTACGCAACGTTGGGATTGTCTGTCGCTAAGTAATATATTGTCCAGCTGATGCGCTAGTCGCGGTCATCGTGCGACACCGGTTCCCCCAATTAACCGAGTTTAGCGGGTTAAGTGGGGATCATAGTTCACAGGCACGCGTGCCGGCAGGACCCAGGGCTTTTTCCCGGTGACCGTTGAGCGAACCAGACGTAGCGTACACTCTATCTGTGTCTCGCTCTATCTCTCGGCATCCCGCTAATAATTATTGAGGCGAGAAAAAGAGGTTGGTTCTTCGAGCCAACATCCGAACACTGTACGATCGACCTTCATAACTCGAGGAAAACCAGGAGGGATAATCAAATGTCTTTCGGAATTTCCCGGATTTCGAGGAACGTCATGACATCATCGTCCCGGTGAGCTCTCTTCCTATCCACGGTCTTCCGTTAAGATTATATTATTTTGTCATTGAACTTGTGTATTCTAAATTTATTCGAGCTTGGTCACCCCTGCGACTCTGGTACACCGCGCGCAGAGTATTAATTTGTATCGGGAACTGCGGCACCCGTAGCGTGTGACCTCGAGATCGTTTAAGTGGTAGAAGCCGGGGAAAAGTCACCGTATTAATTAATTGTTTTTTTTTGCTAATAGTTGAATCGTGCGCGAGTTAGGCCGTTATCCCGAAGTGTGTTGGTTTGTGTGGGATTAGAACGGGATAGACCGCGTCACGGATTTTAACCAGATTATAGACTTTGGATTTATGGGAGTTAATTTGAGTTTTCTTTCGTTTCGATTTCGAAGGTCGTGCGTGCATTAGTACGTCCTCCCGTTGTGAATTTGATTTGAAAGGGGCTCGCACGTTATAGACCGCGTCGCGTATCATTCAAATTAATTGGAGCTTCTCTGTCTTATTTATTTATTTATTTATTATTTTTTGGACTTTGTTTTAACGTCATCTCAGAATCGCGGAGAGCGTAACCAGCCGTCGTCCCGTATTTTAGACGTGGATTCGAGGGACGTGTATGGTCCGAGGCGTATCTCGCGTAGTTTGATTGTCTATTACGTTTTATTATATTTTATTCAACAAACTAATTATCGATTGATATTATTATTCTGACGTTAATTATTTTATTATTATTATCTTTTTTTTGTTTTTGTTTAATTATCAGTCGCTATTTATTCGGTATTTTATATTTTATGAACTACGGAAGATCCCTGGGCTTCTGTCTTTTACATGCTATATAAATCTCAAGATTGAAGTATCGAGCCGTTGGTAGCTTCGCGTACGTGACCCCCCGACGTCCCGTTGTTATGGTTTTTTTTGGATGTATGTGGGATTAGCTCGGGATAGGCCGTATCGCGGACTGTGAACAGAGACTACCGAGCGTTGAAAATTTATCGATGAATATTGTTCGAAATTCGAAGCGAGCGAGATAGGCTATACAACATCTACAGCGTATGCAAGTGAGTGAGAGAACGGGATAACTGCTACCATCGAATTAAGTATTAAAATTGAGATACCTGACTAGATTTGGAAAATTGTTAAAAAGAAGAGACTAAGTTTACGGGACATTTTATTTGAATTCTAAATTGATGTTTATTGGAAATTAATATCTGTTCGCCAGAAATAAAGAAGTTTGTAAGTCCCGTACCTGCTGTTGTTGTTTAAATCATTTACTGTTATTATTTTATTTATTTATTTATTATTTATTTAGCTGACTTCATTTATTGTTCTCGTTTGGTGTATTTATTGACAATATTTTATTATTTGACTTTCTTCATTAATTTTAATGACTTATTTTAATTAATTGATTTTATTCGTATTTTATTTTTGACTAATTAGTGACTTGACAGTCCGAACCATCCACTCTGCCTCGAACAGCTATAGCTGGCCTAGGTTGAGGCTGGTCATCCAACTCTGTATTTTTTCCTTCCAGCGCGAAAGCGCCTGGTGCCCATCTCAAAAGAGAAAATAAAAAGGAAGGGAAAAATAACTTGGACCAACCATAGGTAACGTGGTGCGTTGAGGCACAAATTTACGTTACAATATGCCTAACATATTCTATATATGATGGTATTTTTACTAAAGATTCCGATATTTTATGAGAGACTTATTAATGTAATCTCAAGAGGAAAAGAAAATTAATCCTGATATACTGATCTTTTTCCTATTACCCGGTTACAACTGGGAAGCTCATTGATTCGATGTGGATTGTACTTGTTTTCGAGTGCCAGCCCTGGGTAGTTTCCATATGGAAGCTTACTTGTTCTCTTTGCTGCTGATAATTTACCGAAAGTATTCTTGTGAACACTTTAATGGTTATAATTCTTTCGTTTAAATCAATAATTCTTCCATTTTTGTTAATTGTTTGGCTCATATAATAATTGCTCATGATTTCATCATCTTTGTAAAGAGAGAGAAAGAGAAAGGAGCTTTCAGGCGAAAGCGAGAAGAAAGGGTGCGGTCGCCTGGTCACGTGATAGCGTTCAACGACTCCAACCCTCCAACCACTCCCCTATGACCAACAACGCCCCAGCGGCAACTAGCTGAACCCCTAGTCGAGGATTGAGGGTAAGGCTGCGCTGAATCATAGATCCATAAATGGCAGTCGAAAACTGGGTCTATGCAGTAGATCCCATGCTTTGGAAGTTTGCCGTTTGACCGGGAGCGCTGAAAAAGTTCCATCTTTACAAGATTAATTTTTCCGGGAGACGGTCGGTAGATCCGCACCTTCACGTTGCTCCGCTCTCTGTCATTAAAATCACTCTCTTTTTCTCTTAAGAAATTCGAAAATAAAAGAAATATATAAAAAGTTACTTTTACTGTAGCGAAACTAAAACGGAAGAACTTTAACGGAATTGAAATCAAAAAATATAAATACGACGTTACGTCAGGACGTAACACAACTAACGACGAAGGATAATGTGAATGTGGCGTCCTCCTTCGGGGTTGTCGGTGCCGAAATAGCCATCGAGTACGATGGCGGCGACGTGAATGAGGGTTTCGAGGACCCCGAGCTCCCTGAAGCGGACGATACTCGGGTGTGAAAGTGTGTGTTCGCGTATGTGTGCGGGCGCGCGCGCGCGCGTGTGTGTGTATGTGTGCGTGTGCATGTGCATGCGATAGTGAGAGAGACCGGAGTTAAAATTGCCGTGGATGGAAGGCGGATGTCAACAACAGCAGAGGTGGTGAGTACATAATTTTATTTTGTTTTTCAAGTTAGTGTATACCTTTGCACCATCCTGCTCTTATCTCTACACTTCCTTGTTCACCAGAGTACCCACACCACCTCACTTTACTATGTCCATGTTACCGGCACTGGAAGTTGTTCGAGCGGGTTCTTTATGGCAGGCTGGAGGCAGCAATTGTACGGGCTGAAGGTCTGTCTAACAACCAGTTCGGGTTCAGGAAGGGTCGTTCAACGGTAGACGCGGTCAACCCAGTTGTCAGCCTCGCTACAGACGCCATGAGTGGCACCCGGTGTACAAAGTGCATATGCGCTATCATCGCTTTGGACATACGGAACGCGTTTAACTCAGCAAAGTGGGAGAACATTATGACAGCCTCAGAAAAATTGGGGATACCGCTCTATTTGCGGTCGATTGTGTCCAGCTACCTCTCCAACCGAACCTTGCTGTATACCACCGACAATGGTGCCCACTCCTACACCATCACAGGGGGAGTCCAACAGGGCTCGACACTGGGTCCGTTACTCTGGAACGTCATGTACAATGGTCTGCTGAGACTGTCGCTTCCGGATGGGGTAGCCGCGTGGTGGGGGAACGTGTGGAGATAGGAGTGGGATAGACTAAAGCTGTACACATACTACTCTCATTCTTCCTCGATATATTTAAGATTAGAAATTCATCAGGTAAAACAATTTGCAACAATATTATAATACTCATCGACTATTTTATCGTTTCGCTGTAAAACATTCGAAAATACGCTTCCAAATCGGTGAATACTAAAACCAGTAGCTATATAATGAAGAAACATAACACAATATTGTTCGCAGCGTTTTAAATTAGGGCCTTGAAGCTGAGTTGCATTGCAGCGGAAGAGTCTGCAGTTTCTTCGGAGACGTAAGAGATGCTATGGGATCATTGGTGGTAGGCCGTAAATGTCGAAGAACCAGCCGTGTCCATCTCGATCGACGTACATCGTGACCCAGTGGGGCCCGGGTAGTTTGTGTCCATCGGTGTTAACCACGAATGCCGTCGTTTTCGTCAACACCCTTATGCTACGATCTGCTGGATACACTCCCACCGTATGACCCTTTATGTTCTGAAGAGATTGCAGAATCTGAGGCCTGTTCATGACCTAAGGGCTTTTTTTTCCTCTTGTCACTTGTCCTCTGACAATCCAACACACCGCGATGTAATGTTTCTATATTCTCATAAGAATGCCATTCGCTTCCTACAGCAGAGCGATGCTTCGATCCTGGTAGCGGTGTTCAGAGCGCATTAGTATGGACGTATTTCATTTAGCACACCGTGATACATACAACGTGTCTCACTTCGTCTTAGGCACCGGAATAAAAGAGCCTCATCATCATCTCCCAGATTTATAATGAAACACCTTCCAGATTTATAATGAAACATTTATAATGAAACAACCGTCATTCTTGATTTCTTGTTACGTCTCTTGATGGCTGGTTTTGTTGTTCTTCTTAGAAGCTTCGGAAGGTGCAACAATTTTGGTGTCGATGGCCTGCTGATTACTTACAATGGCAGCAGCCAATCTCAAAGTGGCATCGCTCTAATGACATTATCAAAATCGGTTCTTTGGTTCTGCTCACGGATGAGCGCTTCTCCCCGTGCAAGTATCCACTCGCACGGGTCATAGCGTTGCATCCAAGCAAAGATGTGCTTATAAGGGTGGTGACACTCCGGACTGCTACCACTATGCTCACCAGGCCGTTCTCAAAATTAGCTGTCTTGCCCGTCTCATCGAACGCATAACATCAAATTACATAACAGGGAATTAATCATCAACTCCGTTGCTGATGGCGGGCGGAAATGTTGGATAATCAGCTGACGCACGTCGATCGATATTCGCCGTGCGTCGACCTATTGCTGCTGTCGAGCACGCTGCGTTTGGCTATGCCGGAGATAGCCGAGGCAGAGCCTCGCTGAGCCGAGGTTGTGCCTTGCATGCATGCCGCGTTAAGCGAGAGGTTGTCTCTCTCGCTTGACTTCGGCTTCGCTCACCGGCTATCTCACTCATTTGACTCCAGCGGTCAACGACGCTTTTGGATCACGCAGCCATATTGTAAAATCTGACACTTCTGTGAAAACCCGCTGGGACAGCGCACACATCCTTGGTACATTCGCTCGGACTTTTCACCATCTCACCGGATCTTCTCAGCATTTTCGTGCTCACCAGGACTCAAACACAAGGTAAGGTACACCGTTACAATTCAGTGTAATTCAATGACGGTGAGGAGTGGAAAACTCATCGGTACATCAACATAAAGGTGTCACCCGTTGACGTGCTCTGCAGAACGGGCTGCACCACGGTTTCTCTTTACACTACTTGTTGCTCACCCAAGTAATACAATTGCGTATATTCATATCAGTTGACTGTACTTTCCCCCAACCAAGCGTGCCGGGAAAGTACTGTGAATTTATTCCACTCATTTTGTGCATCCTCATCATTTTACTTGTCATGCTCTGCAGCGCTGACTGTGTCACGCTGTCTCATATCACATTCCAGCACTCAAGCAGTACAACTGCGAGTGCTCTCACTTATACCCTGTATTTTCTCATATAACTTTATAGAGAATTTACTGGGAATAAGTCAGATCTTTTACACACTCACATTTCTCACTCAATGGCATGTTCCGCAGCATTGGCTGTGTCATGCTCGCTCTCAAGCGCACATAGCACACAATTAATATAATTGTATTTATTTTATTATCATTTTTATTTTTCTAAATTTAACCTATTTTTGTAATTGAAGTGCCGAAGGTGCAAATAAACCACTTTCTCTACTAAACATCCTGAGGTCTGGTTTCATTTTTCCTTGTCGTGAGTGAAGCTTCATAATTTTCAATACATTCACAGATTCACCCAACAACATCTGGACGGATTCTCAAACATCATCATCATCATCATCATCATCATCATCATCATCATCATCATCATCATCATCATCATCATCATCATCATCATCATCATCATCATCATCATCATCATCATCATCATCATCATCATCATCATCATCATCATCATCATCATCATCATCATCATCATCATCATCATCATCATCATCATCATCATCATCATCATCATCATCATCATCATCATCATCATCATCATCATCATCATCATCATCATCATCATCATCATCATCATCATCATCATCATCATCATCATCATCATCATCATCATCATCATCATCATCATCATCATCATCATCATCATCATCATCATCATCATCATCATCATCATCATCATCATCATCATCATCATCATCATCATCATCATCATCATCATCATCATCATCATCATCATCATCATCATCATCATCATCATCATCATCATCATCATCATCATCATCATCATCATCATCATCATCATCATCATCATCATCATCATCATCATCATCATCATCATCATCATCATCATCATCATCATCATCATCATCATCATCATCATCATCATCATCATCATCATCATCATCATCATCATTATTATTATTATTATTATTATTATTATTATTATTATTATTATTATTATTATTATTATTATTATTATTATTATTATTATTATTATTATTATTATTATTATTATTATTATTATTATTATTATTATTATTATTATTATTATTATTATTATTATTATTATTATTATTATTATTATTATTATTATTATTATTATTATTATTATTATTATTATTATTATTATTATTATTATTATTATTATTATCAGGGGTACAAATTGAAAATGCGGGTTTGATAACAGATGGCGTTACTAACGCTATACGCATCAGGCAGTACTGTGACTATGTTCATGTCAAAGCTACGTCTTATAGCTTTAATTTTCAGTATGTGTCAATTTGTCGCAGTGTCAAATTCATAGTTTTTTTGAGCTCTCAATATGTCGAGTTTCGTGCCAACAAAACAGCATTTGCGGGAAGTTTTAATTTACTTCTTTAATTTGAAGAAAAGTGCTGCTGAAGCACATCGATTGGTCTCCGAGGCTTATCCGAGTCATGTTCCATCGGTTTCAACGTGCGAGAGATGGTTTGTGCGGTTTAGAAGTGGTGATTTTGACGTTGAGGACAAAGAGCGGCCGGGCCAAGTGAAAAAGTTTGAGAATGCTGAATTGGAGGCAATACTCAATGAAGACTCGTGTCAAACTCAACAAGAGCTCGCAGATTCATTGGGAGTGACACAACAAGCCATTTCCCATCGTATAAAAGCCCTCGGAATGATCCAAAAGCAAGGACATTGGGTGCCGTATGAGCTGAAGCCGAGAGACGTCGAGCGCCGTTTTTTTGCATGCGAACTGCTGCTCGAACGGCAAAAACGGAAGGGTTTTTTGCATCGCATTGTCACTGGTGATGAAAAGTGGATCCATTACGATAACCCGAAGCGCAAAAAATCATATGGTTACCCCGGCCATGCATCATCATCGACGGCCAAACCAAATATTCACGGCGCCAAGCTCATGCTCTGTATTTGGTGGGACCAGCTGGGTGTGGTGTATTATGAGCTATTGAAATCGAACGAAACCATCACAGGAGCACTATACCGAACTCAATTGATGCGTTTGAGCCGCGCACTCAAAGAAAAACGGCCACAATACGAGCAAAGACACGACAAAGTAATTTTGCAACATGACAACGCTCGGCCACATGTTGCAGCGCCGGTCAAAACATACCTACAAACGCTGAAATGGGAAGTCTTACCCCACCCGCCGTATAGCCCAGATATTGCTCCTTCCGATTACCACCTTTTCCGATCGATGACACATGGCCTAGCTGACCAGCGCTTCCATTCTTACGAAGAAGCCCAAAAATGGGTCGATGACTGGATAGCAGCCAAGCCGGCCGAATTTTTTCGCGACGGTATCCGTAAATTGCCAGAAAGATGGGAAAAAGTTGTGGCTAGCGATGGACAATACTTTGAATAATTCATTTGTTACCATTTTTTCAGAATAAACGTTCAAAAATAGAAAAAAATCCCGCATTTTCAATTTGTACTCCTGATATTATTATTATTATTATTATTATTATTATTATTATTATTATTATTATTATTATTATTATTATTATTATTATTATTATTATTATTATTATTATTATTATTATTATTATTATTATTATTATTATTATTATTATTATTATTATTATTATTATTATTATTATTATTATTATTATTATTATTATTATTATTATTATTATTATTATTATTATTATTATTATTATTATTATTATTATTATTATTATTATTATTATTATTATTATTATTATTATTATTATTATTATTATTATTATTATTATTATTATTATTATTATTATTATTATTATTATTATTATTATTATTATTATTATTATTATTATTATTATTATTATTATTATTATTATTATTATTATTATTATTATTATTATTATTATTATTATTATTATTATTATTATTATTATTATTATTATTATTATTATTATTATTATTTGCAAGGAGTTGCGGAATCCTTCTTACGGATATCCCCCAGTTCGAAAAACTGAGGGGGTATGTGGGACTCCCAAAAAAGTAGGCCTACCCACTAAACCGCCCTCTCCTTGTTGCCCTCCCCCAGACCAGGAACTATTTTGATATTACTTCTGGTTGGGGGTACGGTCTGTGTTCGTCCGTTCGTCATGCTGTCTGTAACCTGTCGCGTCACGTCGGTCCGTCTGCTCGGTTAGGCGAGGCAGCCGTCTACGTTTTTTCGTCGCAGTATCGTCTCTCTATAGGTGGCAACTAATTGCCACCATTCTGTTGAGTGGAGCATCACCTGGACAATGTTGTCCGGGGTGATGCTGCCAACAATCGTCTCGAGTTCAAGTCGGGGTCCTGTCCAGCGGTCACACACAAAAAATGTGTGTTCCGCGTCGTCTCGTTCGTGTCCGCAGTATTTACAGTCTGGCTTCCGTACTCTGTTCATGTTGCAAAGGTACCTTCGGAAGTAACCGTGTCCGGTCAGGAGCTGGGTAACGTAAAAATTCACGTCTCCAAACTTCCTTCCGATCCACGGTCTCAGGTCCCTTACAAGTCGTCTCGTCCAGTTGCCTGTCGTTCCTTCTGTCCATCGTTGTTGCCATACCTGAATCGTCCTGTCTCTTTCTGTCGTTGCCACGTCCTGTCGTCTCGTGTCCGCGTTTCTCCCGTAGATCCTCTTTCGCTCGAAAGCTAGGAGGTCCACGGGGATTACGCCGGCTACCACCAAGACTGCCTGTGCAGAGACAGTCCGATAGGAGCAGGCGATCCTCAGCGCACTCTGTCTCTGCACCGCCGTCATTGCGTGGCAGTACTTCTTTGTCTTCAGGGCATCTGCCCAGACCTCCGTGCCGTAGAGGAGCATCGAGTGAGTCGTTGACATTAAAAGTCTCCGTTTCCCCGGTCTCGGTCCGTTAGTATTTGCCATCAGGCGGCTTAAGGATGTCACCCTTTCGGCCGCCTTCCAGGCTGTCCGCTGTACGTGAGGCCAGAAGGTCATCTTCGTATCTAGGGTCACCCCCAGGTACTTGACTTCCCCTCCAGCCACTATCTCGTCTGTCCCGACCTTCATAGGTTGTCTCGTCAGTATGCGTTTCCTTGTGAGAAACACCACTTCCGTCTTTTCCGTTGCGAGTTGTAGTCCGTGGTCAGCCATCCATCGCCCGACACGTCTCATCGTCTGGTTTAGTTTGTACTGTGCTAATTCTGGAGACCGCTCGACGATCACCGCCGCCACGTCATCGGCGTATGCGACGAGTTGAACATCTCGCGGGAGCTCCAGTCTCAGCAGGCTGTCGTAAATCCCGTGCCAGAAGTCTGGTCCCAGTATGGATCCTTGGGCGACCCCCGCGGTGATCTGTCTTGTCGCCTGTCCTTCGAACGTCTCGTAGGTAATCCGTCTGTTTCGTAGGTGATCTTCCACTACTCGGGTCAGGTATGGTGGAGCCCTGAAGCCATTTTCAAGCGTCTCCAGTATGTCCTCCCACCTGGCCGAGTTGAAAGCGTTCCTAACGTCGAGTGTCGCCAGTAGCACGATTGGTCGCGCTGCGTGGCAATGTCTGTCTGTGTCTCGGAAAGAGTCTATCACCTTCTGGATGACTCCAATCGTGGACCGGCCCTTCCTGAAGCCAAACTGTTGGTTGAATAGGCCTCCCCCGGTCTGTATCGCGTCCGTTAGTCTTGGTCTAAGTAGTTGTTCGTAAAGTTTTCCTGTCGTGTTCAGTAGGCTCAGCGGTCGATAGGCTGACGGCGGGTTGGGGTCGCCCCTACCCTTGGAGATAAGGACTAGCCTCGCCGTTTTCCATCGGTCACTGAAGGTCCCCGTTGTCAAGCACGTGTTGTATACGTCGAGAAATATATCCGGCCTCAGGTTGACCATCAGCCGGACAATCTCCGCCGGTATCCCGTCAGGTCCTGGCGCCTTCCCGATTTTCACCGCGTTGGATGCTCTGGTGAGTTCCTCCGCAGTGAATTTGGGGGCTGTCGGTGTCTCGTTGTCATCCGTTGCGTTCGTCCGTATGGGGTGTGTCGGGAAAAGTCCGTCCACAATTCGTCGAGTGGTTTCAGCATCTTTGAGTCCTGGTGAGACCCGGGCCCCTAGTTTACCGGTCACGTACTTGTAACCAGTGCCCCACGGGTCCCGGTCCACCTCCTCGCAGAGCTTCCTCCAGCACTGCGTTTTGCTGTCTCTGATAGCGTTCGTCAGTCGTTTCCGTGCTGTCTTGTATTCGGCCTGGAGGGTTTCCCTTTCAGGTCTCCCACCAGCCCTCGTGGCCCGTCTTCGGTTTGCCAGACAGATCTTTCGGAGTTCGGCGATCTCGTCCGTCCACCAATATTGTGGTTGTCTGCGTTGTCCGTAATGTCGTTTTGGCATAGTGCTATTGCACAGCCGTTCCGTCAGTTTGGCCGTTTCGTCTACCAGTCTTTCCGCCCTTAGCCGGCCTGTCAGCTCTGGGGGGACGTTTGTTATCGGCGCCGGCGCTGCCGCCAGCTCTTCCGAAAACTTCCGTACGTCAAGTTTGTTCGTATTATACCGCAGAGGGCGCTGAATCCTCGTCCGTGTCGTCGTTGTCTGTTCTCCCACTTCGAAGACGATGTACTGGTGGTCGCTGGCCGTGTAGTCCTCAGCCACCCTCCATCGCCCTACCCGTGGCAGTATTCTGTCTGACGTCATCGTTACGTCTGGTATGGAGTTCCCAAATCCTGGTCGTCTGTATGTCGGTGTGTTCCCCGTATTTGCCACCACTAGGTCTAGCCTTGCGGCCATCTCCAGTAATAGTCGTCCCCGTCTGTTCGTCACAGTCATGCCCCACTCGACTGCCCTCGCGTTGAGGTCCCCCGCGACCACGACGTCACCAGGCAGATCCCTAATTCTGTCTTCGAGGAGCGCCACCCTTCTCTTAAACTCCGCCGCGACACAGTTCGGGGTCAAGTAGACGCTGACGTAGGTGACAGCGCCGACCTTAGCCCATGCGAAGTCTTCGCCTGCGCCGCGGTCAGTCATCCGGGATCGGGCGGCACCCCTCACCCAGGTAGCAGCTGTCTCGTTTTCGTTTGTGATCCACGTCTGTGTCATCCGTTTCCTGTATGGTTCGCACAGTATCAGTATGTCGGCGTCGTGTTCGTCGGCTATCTGAGGTAGAAGCATGTCCGCTGTCCTGCTCCGGTTCAGGTTTCCCTGAATTACGGTGTCCATCTTCCGGCCTCTCTTTTGCGCTCCTCCAGCGCAGCCCGGAACACCGCACATCTCCCGGTTCCCGCAGGGTGCGCCGCGTCTCCGTGCCCCGCCTCAGAGCACAAAGGGCATGCCGGTCTGTTTTTACAGTCCGTCGCGTAATGTCCCGTCTCGCCGCATTTCCTGCAGCTTTTTGTCCGATCCGTGTTCGTGCAGTTCGTCTTTGTGTGTCCGTAGCCCAGGCACTTGTGGCATTTGGTCACCGTCAATCGCTGTCGTAGTCGGCATCGCACACATCCTATCCCGATCCGGCCCCGGTCCAGCAGCACCTCGGCTTCCCGCGTTTCGAGGTCGCAGACTGCCACGTACTGCTCGGCCCGGTTCGGGCCGAAGATGTGGACACCAAAGTCGCCGTCTCGTCCCGTTTCTCGTCTCAGCGCCCGTATCACGTCATCTGCGGTGGTAACGCAGTCCAGGTCCATGATCTCCAGTTGCGCCCTGGAAGTCACGGTCCTTACACTGCCCGTGTCCCCGACCGCGTCCTGTAGTGCGCGCTGAAACTGTTCTCGTCCGTCCGTGTCTGTCTGTATCTTGATGAGACACCGTCCGTCTTTGGTCTTCCTTTGAGCCGTCACCTGTACATGACTGCTCGTCGGGTCGACTGTCGTCCTTATCTTCCGTACGATGTCCGAGTACGTGTTGCCTTTCCCAGGTTTGACCAGTACAGCCGTTCCCCTATGTTTGGGGGTCGGTTTGCGCTTTTCAGCCTGGGTCGGTACGTTCGTCTCGTCCATTTTGTTTTTCGGTTCCGTCGTTTTTTTTTTCTTTTTTCGTTTCTTCACGGTTGTCCAGGTTTCAGCCTCCTCCGTTCTCGGGGGTTGCTTCTGCCGGGCCTCTGGTGGGGTCTTCGTCGCCTCCCGTTTCCGTTTCGTCGGTCGCGTCGCCGGTTCCGTTGTCTCCGTTTCTGTCTCTGTCAGGTCGTCTGCTATCATTCGTCCCTTCGAGGCTGTCCTGCTTTGCATGTTTAGCGCAGCGTCGGCGGCCTCAAGGATCGTCTTAATGCCGGTTTTTACCGCCATATTCATATTTTTCTGTATTGCCGCTGCCTCGTCCATTTTCGTCGCGGTCTCATGAATGAGTTGTAATAACTCTGTCAAATCGGGTTCGTTCTTATTGTCATCGTCGAATGAGAAGGTTTCAGGTTCTTCTCGATGCCTCCTTATATTTCCGATGACAGGTGGAACCGTTTTACCCTCTTCCATGGGTGACGGTGTCGTTTCTCTCTTTCTGAATCTTAATTTCTTTGTCTTCTGATGTAGGGATCGATCTTCGGTGCCTGTTGACGAACATGACTGAAGTCTACTTCTCTTTCTTAGGTTGACATTTTCGGTCACGTTCGTCAAGCTATCATCGTTCGACTCTCCCCCGATATAGTCCGTCGCGAGTTCTCCGATTGTCCTGAGCTCCTCTTCGATCGATGTTTTTACCAACTCCTTTTTCTGTTTAGGTTTAATTTCTTTTGAAAGTTTCTCCATATTCATCCCACGAGTAGGTCGGAATGTAGGTCCGCCTAGGCAGAGCCGCCTTGTCCAGGTAAGGTGTAAATACTGCAGGGTTCCACCCGGTGCCCTGCAGGGATCGTTCGCGACCGCTTTAGTTTACATCATTGCGGCCATGCAGCCGTAGGCACGATGCCTTCTACCGTAGCTTTTGATGTTGTGTGTTCTTAGTCTGCCTGCTCCCCCTGGACCTGTCCGGCAAGGTTAGTCCTGCCAGGGGCCAGAGCCCCCGCCGGCCGAGCTCCAAAGTTCATTGCAGAAACGCAAGCCCCCCCGCCGCGGCAAGGCGACACACTTAGAAGGGTTTATTATTATTATTATTATTATTATTATTATTATTATTATTATTATTATTATTATTATTATTATTATTATTATTATTATTATTATTATTATTATTATTATTATTATTATTATTATTATTATTATTATTATTATTATTATTATTATTATTATTATTATTATTATTATTATTATTATTATTATTTAATGAGGGGGGGAAAATGCTTTCTGCACCATAAGGGGCTGTCGCCTCCTCGTGTGTCGGACTCACCATCCTGGCATACCGACTAAAAAACCCTCCTCATTTCCCACATGGAGCCCTGACCGGAACCGCTTTCGCATTACTTCAGTCAGGGCCGTGCTGTACTTCGCCCGAGCGAGCTCTTCTTCTGTTTTCCGATTTTTCATTCAGGGTCCGCTAGGCACCCATCGTCTTTCTTCCGTCTCAGTACGGTGTGTACGTACGCTGCGACGGCGTTCTATTGCTCTTCGTCCCGAAGCATTGTTCCAATCACGTTGTCAGGCGTGATTTGGCCTACTGTCCTCTCCAGTGTTCCCCTGTCCGCCGCAAATCGAGCACACCTTAAAAACGTGTGGAGAACGTCATCGCGTTCCATGTTGCAGTACCAGCACTGAGGGGACCTCACCTTCCCCATCTTGTGCAGGTATGCTCGGAAATACCCGTGCCCCGTGAGGAATTGGGTCGTGTAGAAGTCTACCTCTCCGTGAGCCCTCTCCATCCATGGTCGCAGCTCTTTAATGAGTCTGTTCGTCCAGCGTCCTTCGGTGGCGTTGTCCCAGCGTATCTGCCAGCGCTCCATCGAGCGAGTGCGCTCCTGTACCGTTGCATCTTCTCTGCTGGTCTCCGTTCTTCTCTCGTATATGCCTTTCCGTTCCAAGGCCAGCAAGTCAATCGGGATTGCTCCAGCAACCACTAGCACCGCTGATTCCGATACCGTTCTGTAGGAGCACGCAATCCTCAATGCCCCTTGCCGTTGAACAGAAGCCATTCTCGTCCTGTACTTCCGGACCTTCAATGCGTTTGCCCATATTTCGGCTCCGTACAGCATTACTGATTGGGCCGTCGTCATCAGTAGCCGGCGTCTGCCCGGTCTTGGCCCGCCCACATTGGCCATCAGTTTGCTCAGTGATGCTGTCACTGTCGCCGCCTTGTCGGTAGCATTGCGGATGTGCTCCCAGAAGGTGAGCTTAGTGTCCAGCATCAGCCCCAGGTACTTTGTCCATCTCTTCGTTTGAATTTGTTGGGTTCCAACTGTTATATCGATGACAGTTGGGATCCGCCTCCTCGTGAGCATGACAATTTCGGTCTTCGAGATCGACAACTGCAGTCCGTGTCTGTCCATCCAATCGTTGACCCTCCTCATGACCTGGTTCAGCTTTAGCTGCGCGTGTTCGGCGCTGCGAGCGGTAATGACCGCAGCGACGTCGTCGGCGTAGCCGACCAGAAACGTTTCGCTCGGCATTTCTGTTCGAAGCAGACCATCGTATGTGGCATTCCAAAGGTCCGGTCCCAAGACCGATCCCTGCGCCGCCCCAGCGGTAACCTTTTTTAGTTTTTGGCCTTCTTCCGTTTCGTACTGGAGCCATCGGTTCCTCAGATAATCTTTAATCGTCGCTAGGAGGTACCTTGGCACCTGAAAGGTCTGCTCAAGGGCCTCTATCATGTCAATCCACCTTGCAGAGTTAAAGGCGTTTTTGACGTCGAGAGTGACCAGCACGACGATCGGTCGCGCTTGGTGGCACACCATATTCGCTCTTTCGACAGCAGCCGTTACTTCGGTGATCGCGCTAATGGCGGATCGTCCTCGTCGGAACCCGTGTTGCTGGTCAGACAGGTTTCCGGCAGCCCGTACCGCCAATTCCATTCGCGGCTTTAGCAGCTTCTCCATCACTTTCCCCGCCGTGTCCAGCATGCACAGCGGTCTGTACGATGATGGTGCGCCGGTATTCCCTTTGCATTTGCTGATCAGCACCAGTCGTGCTACTTTCCATCGCGCTGCGAAGATTCCTGTCTTCAAACATGCGTTGTACATGTTCAGCATGAGGTGTGGGCAGTGACTTGTGACTGCTTTCAACACCTCTGCCTGTATGCCGTCCGGCCCTGGCGCTTTCCCGTTTTTTAGCGACGCTACAGCTGTTTTCAGTTCCTCCTCACTGAACAGAGCGATATCCTCCGTTCTTCCCGGCGCCTGGTCCTCGTCCCTCTCAGGGTGGGTTGGAAAAAGGGTGTCCACTATTTTATTCATAGTGTCTACATCTAGCTGTCCGTTTGTGCTTGCTCTGATCAGCTTCCCGGTGACGAGCTTGTATCCCTTCCCCCAGGGGTTCTGGTCAACTTCATTACAGAGCGTGCGCCAGCTACGGTCTTTGCTCTGTCGTATAGCTTTCTTTAATTCCTTTTTGGCGGCATGGTAATCTGCCGATACTCGCGCGGCCTCGGGCCTGTTCCGAGCTCGTTGCGCCTTGCGTCTGAGTTTGAGGCAGTTCCTGCGTATCCCCGCGATTTCATCGGTCCACCAGTGCGCCTGCCGCTTCCCATTCCATCCTTTCTTCCTCGGCATTGCTGCGTTACAAGCCATCTCGATGAGCTGCATTGTGCCATTGACCACGGCTTCTGCTTCCTCCTTGTCGTCGTCATTGATCGGGCCCGGTGGGATGCCTTCGAGACCGTTGCGTAGAGTCATGATGAGCTTCTCTTCGTCGAGTTTCGCTGCGTTCCATCCCAGCAGTCGCTGTTGACGACCCCGTTGCGCCGTTCTTCCTTCTTGGATCTGGAAAGTGATGTAATTGTGATCGCTGCCAGTGTAATTCTCCATCACCCTCCACCCGACGGCCCGTGAGATAAGGTTCTCTGATATCAGTGTAATATCTGGTATGGAGTCCCCGAAGCCAGGTCTTCGGTAGGTTGACGTGGTTCCGGTGTTGAGTACTACAAGGCCGAGTCTTGCGGCCATCTCCATAATCAATTTTCCTCTCGTATTAGGCTCTCGCATTCCCCATTCAACCGCTCTAGCGTTGAAGTCCCCGGCTACTATTAAGTTGCCGGATATTTCGCGTAAGGCGTCTTCCAGCGTATCGAGTTTTTCTCGGAAGGTTGGTATGCTATCATTCGGGGAGAGGTAGCAGCTCACAAATGTGTTGCTCTTGCTCTTTATCCACACATACCCGTTGCCGCCGCCGCGGGAGTCCACTCGGGTTTTCTGCGGGTCTGGGATCCAGATGGCCGCGGTGCCTGATCCGTCAGTGTACCAGGCCAAGTTTTGCCTGTTACGGTATTGCTCGCTTATAATTACAACCTGTGCCGCCTCCTCTTGGATGAGCTGTGTCAGTAGGTCGTCTGCGAGTCTGCATCTGTTCAGGTTACCCTGTAGTATCGTCGTCATCTCTGTAGTTTTCGTCGCTTGCTTTCCAGAGCATCTCTGAAGATTTTACATGCGCCGGTTCCTGGTGCGTGGTCCACTCGTCTTTGGTCGTTTGCCGCGGTGCAAAGAATGCACTGCGCGCTGGACTTGCAGGCCGCCGCCTTGTGTCCTTCTTTGCCACACTTCCAGCAGAGGCTACTCCGGTCGGGGCCTTTGCACTCTCTTCGGGTGTGTCCGTACCCGAGGCATTGATAACAGCGCTGCACATCAACTCGTTGGCGTATGCGGCAGTTTACCCATCCAATCCTGATGTGCTGTCTTTTCAGCAGCTCATCTGTGCCGCTTGCGTGCATCGTCACGACTGCCATCCTCAGTGCCCTGCTGTTCGCCTTCGTGATCCAAACTTTTGGTTCGCCGGCGACTTCCTTTAGGTCCCGCTTGATAGCCTCAGCTACCTCGTCGGCAGTTGCGAGTTCGTCCAGGTCACGGATTTCTACCGCAGTTTCGCGGTCTAGGTTGGACACCGTGGCGTCTTGCCCAAGTATGCCTCTGATTTCCGTTCCGAAGGCTGTCTTGTTTTTCGTGTTGCGCCCCAGCCCAACAAAAACATCCCCCGATTTAGTCCGACGCACTGACTTCACCTCGGTTTCTGTGTCCGTAGGGTTCACCTTGTTGCGTATTTTGCCTAACACCTCGGCGTAGGTTATGCCTGGCGCGGGCTTAATCAGCAAGCCTTCCATCGGGGGTCTTGGCGGGCGTTTCTTCTTCCTGGTTTTTTGTTTCTGCTGCCTGGGCGTTCTTGTGGTACCCTTACTCCCGCTCGCGCTTTCTTGCTGCCTTTGCTGTTGCCGCTCATTTTCTGCGGTGGGGGTAGCAGTCTTCTGCCTCTCTTTTCTCCTGGAGGGCGCCGTAGTCCATTCTTCCTCGGCTTCCTCCTCGTCCCGCCTTTTCTTGTCCTTCTCGGCTTCGGCCGGGCTGGATGCAGCGCGTTTCTGTGAGGGCGTGCTGGGAGCCGTTTTTTTTTCCGGGGGAGCCGGTGGCCCTGTTTCCCAAGTTGGTCCTGCTGCCGTTCTCTGTAGGCACTTCTCCGCTCCGAGCCAGATGCCCCTGTAGTGGGCGATCGCGTCGATGGCTTCCTCTATCTCCACTAGGCCATTTTTTATGTCCATCGAGATATTCTTTTGTCTGGTCGTGGCAGTCTTCATGTTCGTGATGACCCGGCGACATTTCTCCCACTCCTCCTCCTCCTTGCGTCTCATCTGCTCGATGTGCCCACGTTGCGTCAAACTTTCGTTTTCCACACGCTGTGGGGTATTGCCAGGAGTTCCCCTTGGCCCTCTTGCCCGTGTGTGCGGGGAGGTCCCTTGGACCCATTTGCTCCCCGGTGGCGGCCTTGCCGCGGTCACTCCGGTATTGCCTGTTGCGCTTTTCCCATTTTTTCCATTTTTGCAGTCGTTGGATGACGACGACTCGGGGCCTGCTGTCTCACCCCCGCCAGTCGCCGCTACTGGAGATCCGGGCTCCTGCAGCGTAATCGTTTTTCGTAAAAAACCTTCCATATCAGTTTATTGTTCTGGGTACCGTCCCATAGCTGCTTTTTGGTCCACCCCGGGTGCTGCGCTGCCGCTTCACCCGGTACCCTTGATGCTGTGGGCACCACAGACATCAAAGCCGTTCCCCTATCCGCCACCTGGGGAGGCGCCCGATGGGGGAGCAGCAACCCCACACGGGATTATTATTATTATTATTATTATTATTATTATTATTATTATTATTATTATTATTATTATTATTATTATTATTATTATTATTATTATTATTATTATTATTATTATTATTATTATTATTATTATTATTATTATTATTATTATTATTATTATTATTATTATTATTATTATTATTATTATTATTATTATTATTATTATTATTATTATTATTATTATTATTATTATTATTATTATTATTATTATTATTATTATTATTATTATTATTATTATTATTATTATTATTATTATTATTATTATTATTATTATTATTATTATTTTTATACAAGGAGTTGCGGAATCCTTTTTACGGATATCCTCCAGTCTTTTGAACTGGGGGGGTATGTGGGACTCCCAAAAAAGTAGGCCTACCCACTAAACCGCCCTCTCCTTGTTGCCCTCCCCCAGACCAGGAACTATTTTGGTATTACTTCTGGCTGGGGGTTCTGTCCGTGTTCGTTCGTTCGTCTTGCTGTCTGTAACCTGTCGCGTCACGTCAGTCTGTCTGCTTGGTTAGGTGAGGCAGCCGTCTACGTTTTTTCGTCGCAGTATCGTCTCTGTATAGGTGGCAACTAGTTGCCACCAATTATTATTATTATTATTATTATTATTATTATTATTATTATTATTATTATTATTATTATTATTATTATTATTATTATTATTATTATTATTATTATTATTATTATTATTATTATTATTATTATTATTATTATTATTATTATTATTATTATTATTATTATTATTATTATTATTATTATTATTATTATTATTATTATTATTATTATTATTATTATTATTATTATTATTATTATTATTATTATTATTATTATTATTATTATTATTATTATTATTATTATTATTATTATTATTATTATTATTATTATTATTATTATTATTATTATTATTATTATTATTATTATTATTATTATTATTATTATTATTATTATTATTATTATTATTATTATTATTATTATTATTATTATTATTATTATTATTATTATTATTATTATCATCGTGGCTGGAGATTTTAATGCGCGAGCGATCGAATAGGGCATGCCGCATCCGGACGGCAGAGGCAGGCGAATAATGGAAATGGTTTGAAGACTAAACCTCACAGTGCTCAACACCGGTTCGACTACGACTTTTCGACGACCAGGCTCCAGGGGAACGATATCGGACATTTCGTTTGCATCGGAAAGCGCAGTGCCATGTGTGAGAAAATGGACGGTGATTAAGGACTTCACCAGCAGCAACCACCAATACATGACGTTCGAATTATTTGAAGAAGGAAACGCTCCAAGGATCAACAGGGGCCTATCACCAAGATGGAACGTATCCAAAATGGACGAGAGGAAACTGGATATAGCGATACTCAACGGACGGAGTATCTCGATGCACGTTGAAAACCCAAGTGCAGAAGTATTGGTGGACGATTCGATGCAGCACATACTGGAAGCGTGCAGAGCATCGATGCCGAGGAAGCAGCGACCAGCGAAGTAGCAGGCAGCGTACTGGTGGACCGACGAGATCGCCAGTCAGCGAAAACGATTCCTCCGACTGCGAAGGAAAGCAACCCGAGCTCGAGGAGGAATCCTGATGAGGCAGCTATCATCGCGGCTAAATTCAAAGGCGCTAAGAAGATCCTACAGCGTCAAATTGGCCGCAACAAGTTGGAGCGCTGGAATTTCATTTTATAGGACATGAATAACGACCCGTGGGGATTGGGCTACAGGATAGTGACGCTGAAGCTGGAAGCTTACTCGGAAGGAGAGAGCATGGACCTGAATAGAATAAAAAACATCGTGGATACCCTATTCTCGACGCACCCACCGAGGAGCAAGGAGGACCTCGGCATCAGGTTTGAGGAAATCACGTCATTTAATGAGGAGGAGCTGATAGGCGCGGTCAAATCCCTACAGAACAAGAAGGCCCCGGGATCCGACGGCGTACCGGCAGAAGTTCTGAAGGCGGTGGCAGACGCCCGCACGAAACTGCTTCTCGATATGTACAACTGCTGCTTGAAGAGCGGAGTTTTTCCAAAACGCTGGAAGACGTAGCGTCTGGTGTTGATCAGCAAAGGCAAAGGAGACCCTAACTCTCCGTCAGCCTACAGGCCACTGTGCATGCTGGACACGGCCGGGAAATTACTGGAAAGGATGATCAAGCCGCGACCACAGACAGCAATACGGGAAGCAGGTAACCTGTCGGATAGACAATTCGGTTTCAGGAAAGGACGATCCAGGTTTCCGTTCTGTCCATGGGGCCAGATGTTTGATTAGTCTGGCCGTCCATCTTCCTTCTGCGTCACTGTCCCACCTGCCCTGCCAAAGCTCGATGGTGTGATTACTTTCCAGTTTCTTCATCTATTGCCGATCGTGTTCAGCTCGTCGTAGGTAGAATTGTTTCTTCTGTCTTGCGAGGAGCTCGATGGGTACCACTTCTGCAATGACCGGGGCCGCTGGTCCTGATACCGTTCGGTATGGACAGGCTACCCTCAGGGCTCCTCTCCTTTGTACCGCGACTATACGTTTCCTTCGGCTTTCCGATTCCAGTGCGTCATCCCAGTTCTCTGCTCCGTACAGGAGAATCGATTGCGTCACTGACATTAGCAGCCGGCGTTTGCTGATCATTGGCTTTCTCACGTTCGCCATGAGACGGCTCAGCGCTGCTATCATGGTCGCTGCCTTGTCTGTCGCTTCTCTGATGTGTTCCCAGAGGGTGAGTTTGGTGTCCAGGTTTATGCGAAGATACCTCACTGTGTCCTTCGTTTCCACTTTTTCGTTTCCGACCCGCATGCGCAGTATATTTGGGATCCTCTTCCGAGTGAGTACTACTATCTCCGTCTTCTGCATGGCTAGGCTGAGGCCGTGGTCTTCCATCCACTGGTACGTCCGCCTCATGACCTGGTTGAGACGCCTTCGTGCCGCTTCGGGGTCTCTTGCTGTGATGACCGCGGCGACGTCGTCGGCGTATCCTATAAGGTACGTGTCGTCTGGCATTTCCATCCGTGGAATTCCATCGTAAGAGATGTTCCAGCGCGCGAGATGGTGATCTTTCTCTGTTGGCATTCTCGTGTGACGTGGAGCAGTACTCGGTCCTTCAAGTAGTCGTCCACCATCGCGAGGAGGTACGCTGGTACCTGGAAATGTACCTTTCGCGCCTGCATCATGTCGTACCATCTTGCTGAATTGAAGGCATTCTTCACGTCGATTGTAGCCAATAACACGATCTCTCGGGAGTAGTGGTTACTCTCTCGTGTTGCCTCAACTGTTCTCATGGCCTCTTGAACTGCGTCTACTGTAACGGTATTTTACGTTATCATCACCCTTAAAGGGTTTTAGTTCGAACCCGAGCAGGGAGGAAATTAATATAGGCTTCAGTATTAGGTAAATGTATGATTTATTAGACATATTAGACAGATAAATAATTTGTATGATAATTAAATATACTCCTTTTTAGTTTTGGTGATTATGCGCCTTACAAAAACCTGACCCGGGCTTACGCATGCTGTTAAAATCGTATTCGCACGAAGTAGGAGATTTTATATTAAATTATTGAAATATTTTCTTTAGTTATATAGTCGTATAGTTTCTACATAAAAAAACAGCCTGCTGGGCTTGCCATCGTTAGTATATCTATATTGGCTCTGTTATTATTCCTCGCCTTCGGAGGTAGCCTATTCTATACGTATATTGAGTGGACTGTAGTGGGGACGGAGCTCTCGCTCGAGCTCTCCTGGCTACGCGATCTATTCGCTGGTTCCGCCGCTGTTCCGGTGGAGGCGTCAGCGCGGTGCATCCTTGGTGCATCGGGGAATCGGAAATGCGACAGGAGCGGCTCTCGCCAGTTATTCGGGTGTTTTTTAAGTCCCTATAGATTTAATATATTTTTGATCCATACTACTTGGTTTATTTTCGATGGGAGATCTTGTCGGCTTGGATACTCTGCTACTTGAATGACTGGTGGCTCAGTAGTTGACCTTGGAAGATGTTCGTTTTCCCTGGGCCAGAGGTATCAGGCCTGGTCCTTGTAGTGGTGCGGTTGAAGGTGCTTCTCCTTGGGTTGACTAGGTGGTCCTTCTTTAGCTGGATGGCTGGTCCTCTCTCTGGTTGGTCAGCTGGTCCTCCTTTGGTCGATTAGCTTGACCTCCTTTATTTGCTTAGCTGGTCCTCCTTTGGTCGATTAGCTTGACCTCCTTTGGTTGCTTAGCTGGTCCTCCTTTGGTAGGTTCCGGATGTTGGCGAAAGTCTGTGAACAGAATGCTCCCCGACTGTGGTATGTCGTGTCCTTTTATACCGACTTCCCCGCTCTTCTTCTAAGTTCTGCCGGTATAGCAGGGTATTACTATATCTGCTAATCGTCCTGTAGCCCATCTCCTGTAGCCCATTTGTCCCGTTAATCTTCTCTCCTTGGTTATAGTGATTAAGCGTGTTCCTTTCAGATTATTCTTCATACGTTTCTTGAGACTATAGTCTTACTGCTTGGCAGTATAACTACCAGGTGTATGCATAAGTTTTTTCCGGTTTTTTGGTAAAAATAACACGTAATTTTCAAGGGAAATTAATTTTTGTTTTATTCAAAATATTGGCCATCGGCTTCTACACATTTCGCCTATCTTTCAGGTAACTTATGAATACCATGCCAGAAAAACTGCTTGTCTTTTGCGGCAAACCATTCGTCGAGCCATTTTCCAACTTCCTCGAAATTGCTGAAGTGCTGCTCTGGGAGCGTGTGCCCCATTGATGCGAAGAGGTGATAGTCAGATGGCGCCAGGTCTGGCGAATACGGCGGGTGTGGAAGGATGTCCCATCCAAGCGATTTCAAGGTGTCTTTCATTACTTTTGCTGTGTGAGACGGCGCATTGTCGTGTAACAAAATCACTTTGCCATGTCTTCTGGCCCATTCCGGTCGTCTTTCGATTAATGCGTTTTTTAAATTAATAATTTGTTGGCGATAGCGTTGTGTATTAACGGTTTCGCCGGGCTTCAAGAGTTTATAATACACAATACCGCTCTGGTCCCACCAGACACAGAGCATGGTCTTCTTGCCGAAGCGATTTGGCCTTGGTGTTTAAGGACCGGCTTCGCCAGGTGAAAGCCACGATTTTTTCCGCTTCGGGTTTTCAAAATAAATCCATTTTTCGTCACCCGTCATAATTCGATGCAAAAATGATTTCCTTTCGTGGCGTTGAAGCAGCACTTTACAAGTGACTTTGCAATTTTCTATTTGACGTTCATTCAAATCGTGTGAGACCCATTTACCGAGTTTATTGATCTTCCCCATTACTCGTAAACGTCTGCTGATTGTTTCTTGTGACACATGTAATGCTTCTGCTAATTGCCGTTGAGTTTGAGTTGGGTCATCATCCAAGAACTCCTGCAATTGCTCGTCTTCGCATTTTTGTGGTCTACCAGAGCGCTCACTGTCTTTCACATTGAAATCACCACTTTGAAATTGTCGAAACCATGTCTCACATGTTCTAATCGATGGAGCGTGTTCATCATATGTTTCTACCAGCAAACGTTGACTTTCAGCAGCCTTTTTCTTTTGATTAAATAAGAAAAGCAATGCGTGCCGCAAATGTTCTTTTTCAGGCACAAAACTCGACATGATCACTGAACGATAAAACAAAGACGCTAGTTTTTGGCGGACTCAACTTGTGTGTGTTTGTAGGTTAATGTCAGACGAACAAAATGACGTATGTGTCAAATTAATACGCTGCGTACTTTTCGCTGGCGCCATCTCTTAGTTAAACCGGAAAAAACTTATGCATACACCTGGTATAACTTGAGTAACGATAGTTGGTCTTTATAGGTGTGCGTGCTGTGTGGTATGGATCTCTGTGGTTGTGTGTGTACGTCTCGTTTAGGCTTGTCATTCTGGTGGTATATTTAATTATAAGACGAATTTGTCGTCTTATTACCGTGGACCTTCTTTCCTGAAACCGAATTGTCTATCCGACAGGTCACCTGCTTCCCGTATCGCTGTCTGCAGACGCGGCTTGATCATCCTCTCCAGTAATTTCCCGGCCGTGTCCAGCATGTACAGTGGCCTGTAGGCTGACGGCGAGTTAGGGTCTCCTTTGCCTTTGCTGATTAATACCAGACGCTGCTTCTTCCAGCGTTTGGGAAAAACTCCGTTCTTCAGGCAGCAGTTGTACATGTCGAGAAGCAGTTTCGGGCGGCCGTCTGCCACCGCTTTAAGCACTTCTGCCGGTACGCCGTCGGGTCTAGGAACCTTCTTGTTCTGCAGGGATTTGACCGCGTCCATTAGTTCCTCTTCATTAAATGACGTGATGTCCTCAACCCTGATGTCGAGATCCTGCTCGCTCCTCGGTGAGTGAGTCGGGAACAGGGTATCTACGATGCTTTTCATCCTATTCAGGTCCATGCTCTCTCCTTCCGAGAAAACTTCCAGCTTTCGCGTCACTATCCTGTAGCCCAATCCCCACGGGTCGTTATTCACGTCTTGTATGATGGAATTCCAGCGCTCCGACTTGCTGCGGCCAATTTGGCGGTATAGGATCTTCTTGGCGCCTTTGTATTGAGCCGCGATAATCGCTGCCTCATCAGGATTCCTTCTTCGAGCTCGAGTTGCCTTCCTCCGCATTCGGAGGCATCGTTTTCGCTAACTGGCGATCTCGTCGGTCCACCAGTACGCTGCCCGCTTGTTCGCTGGTCGCTACTTCCTCGGCATCGATGCACGCTTCCAGTATGAGCTGCATCGTTTCGTCCACCAATTCTTCTGCACTTGGGTTTTCAACGTCCGTCGAGATTCTCCGTCCGTAGAGTATCCCTATACGCAGTTTCCTCTCGTCCATCTTGGCTACGTTCCATCTTGGTGGTAGGTCCCTGTTGATCCTTGGTGCGTTTCCTCCTTCAAATAATTCGAACGTGATGTATTGGTGGTCGCTGCCTGTGAAGTCTTCAATTACCGTCCATTTTCTCACACATGGCACTGCGCGTTCCGATGCAAACGAAATGTCCGGTATCGTTCCCCTGTAGCCTGGTCGTCGGAAAGTCGCAGTCGAACCGGTGTTGAGCACTGTGAGGCTTAGTCTTGAAACCATTTCCATTATTCGCCTGCCTCTGCCGTCAGGATGCGGCATACCCCATTCGATCGCTCACGCATTAAAATCTCCAGCCCCGATGATTTTTCCTTCCATGTCCCGTAGTTGGTCTTCCAGGCTGTTGAGTTTCTCTTCACATTGCCTGATGCCTTCATTGGGCGTGAAGTAGCAGCTCACGTAGTAAACGTCCCTCTGTTTAATCCAGACAAAGCCGTTTCCTCTTCCGTGATCTTCTACTCGGCCTTTTCCGGGGTTTGGGACCCAGATGGCTGCAGTACCCAGGTTGTCCGCGTACCAGTTCGCATTCACTTTATCACAATGTTGCTCACTGATAATAATCACATCACATGTTTTTTCGCGCACCAGTTGTGTCAGGAGGTCGTCGGCCGTCCTGCTCCTGTTCAGATTTCCTTGAAGTACCCTTGTCATTTCGGGTTCCTGTTTTTAGCACTTTCCAACGCTCTCCAAAAAGCGGCACATTTCCCTGTTCCCGGCACGTGGGACGATTGCGCTTTGTTCGCGCACAAAACACACCGCGCTTCTCTATCGCACTTAGCGCCTTTATATCCCGTTTCACCACACTTATAACACAGTTTACTTCTATCCGGACCACTACAGTTTTTGGCTTGATGCTCATACCCTAAGCACCTGAAGCACCGCGTTACCGATATCCGTTTCCGAATTCTACAGTTTACCCAGCCAACTTTGATCATGCCCTTGTGGATGAGTTCTGTTGCCTTTATTTCATCCATCTCGATGAGAGCGATTTTCTGGCCCCTGTAAATCGTTTTTGGCACTCGGACTTTAACATTATTTACTTGTCCCGGGTACCTGCGTGCCAAGGCGTCGAGCACATCTTCTTCTTCAGTTGCTCCGTCGAGGTCTCTAATCTCGAGGGTCATCTTCGGGATGAGTTCGGTGACTTGGCCCGTATTTCCCAGTGCATCTCTCAGGGCCTTGGTGAAGAAGTCCTTGTTCTTCTGGTTGTTGCCTAGCTTTAGCAGAATTTCACCCTTGTGAGTATAACAACAACAACAACAACAACAACAACAACAACAACAACAACAACAACAACAACAACAACAATAATAATAATAATAATAATAATAATAATAATAATAATAATAATAATAATAATAATAATAATAATAATAATAATAATAATAATAATAATAATAATAATAATAATAATAATAATAATAATAATAATAATATCAGGAGTACAAATTGAAAATGCGGGATTTTTTTCTATTTTTGAACGTTTATTCTGAAAAAATGGTAACAAATGAATTATTCAAAGTATTGTCCATCGCTAGCCACAACTTTTTCCCATCTTTCTGGCAATTTACGGATACCGTCGCGAAAAAATTCGGCCGGCTTGGCTGCTATCCAGTCATCGACCCATTTTTGGGCTTCTTCGTAAGAATGGAAGCGCTGGTCAGCTAGGCCATGTGTCATCGATCGGAAAAGGTGGTAATCGGAAGGAGCAATATCTGGGCTATACGGCGGGTGGGGTAAGACTTCCCATTTCAGCGTTTGTAGGTATGTTTTGACCGGCGCTGCAACATGTGGCCGAGCGTTGTCATGTTGCAAAATTACTTTGTCGTGTCTTTGCTCGTATTGTGGCCGTTTTTCTTTGAGTGCGCGGCTCAAACGCATCAATTGAGTTCGGTATAGTGCTCCTGTGATGGTTTCGTTCGATTTCAATAGCTCATAATACACCACACCCAGCTGGTCCCACCAAATACAGAGCATGAGCTTGGCGCCGTGAATATTTGGTTTGGCCGTCGATGATGATGCATGGCCGGGGTAACCATATGATTTTTTGCGCTTCGGGTTATCGTAATGGATCCACTTTTCATCACCAGTGACAATGCGATGCAAAAAACCCTTCCGTTTTTGCCGTTCGAGCAGCAGTTCGCATGCAAAAAAACGGCGCTCGACGTCTCTCGGCTTCAGCTCATACGGCACCCAATGTCCTTGCTTTTGGATCATTCCGAGGGCTTTTATACGATGGGAAATGGCTTGTTGTGTCACTCCCAATGAATCTGCGAGCTCTTCTTGAGTTTGACACGAGTCTTCATTGAGTATTGCCTCCAATTCAGCATTCTCAAACTTTTTCACTTGGCCCGGCCGCTCTTTGTCCTCAACGTCAAAATCACCACTTCTAAACCGCACAAACCATCTCTCGCACGTTGAAACCGATGGAACATGACTCGGATAAGCCTCGGAGACCAATCGATGTGCTTCAGCAGCACTTTTCTTCAAATTAAAGAAGTAAATTAAAACTTCCCGCAAATGCTGTTTTGTTGGCACGAAACTCGACATATTGAGAGCTCAAAAAAACTATGAATTTGACACTGCGACAAATTGACACATACTGAAAATTAAAGCTATAAGACGTAGCTTTGACATGAACATAGTCACAGTACTGCCTGATGCGTATAGCGTTAGTAACGCCATCTGTTATCAAACCCGCATTTTCAATTTGTACCCCTGATAATAATAATAATAATAATAATAATAATAATAATAATAATAATAATAATAATAATAATAATAATAATAATAATAATAATAATTTTTTTTTTTTTTTTTTTTTTTTTTTTTTTATTAGGAATGAGGAAATGCATTATGCACCATCAGAGGGCTGAGCTCCTCCGGTGTGTGGGACTTGCACCCACTAAAACCTCCACCTACTATTCAGGCATTAAACCTACCCGGTACCGCTCATCGCATTACGTCAGGTAGGTGCCTCTCTATTCGGTTTCATCCCGCTGCAAACTTCTTCCACATCTCCATTTTTCCTTGGCTACTCTTCATTAAGTTTCTGTATCCAAGTCAACTTTTTTCCTCCTTAATACTTCCTGCACATAACTTGCTACCTCTTCCCACCACTGTGTATTTTCCAACATCTTTTCAATTATGTTGTCTGGGTTGAATCGCCCGATGGTGCACTCGACACATTGCCTTAGTGGCGTCCACTTGTGGCACGCGAAAAACGTATGAAAGGCGTCATCCTTTTCGGAGTCCCCATATATGCACCTTGGGCTTACTTTTTTCCCCATTCTGTAAAGGTATTCCGCAAAATACCCATGTCCACTTAGAAACTGGGTCAGGTAGTAGTTTGTCTCCCCCGTCTGTCGCTCTATCCAACCGTTTAGATTAGGTATGAGTCTAGCAGTCCACCTGCCTCTACTGTCCTCAGACCATCGTTCTTGCCACCATTGCATGGTGCGGGCTCTCAGTAGTTGCTTCCGTTCCTGCTTTGGTAATACTCCTTTCAAGTCGAACATACTTTTTCGTTCTTTGGCCAGGAGGTCAATAGGAATAATTCCTGCGATGACTAGTACTGCTGGCTCCGACACAGTTCTGTAAGAGCACGCAACTCTGAGGGCTCCTCTTCTTTGAACGGCTACCATTCGCTTTCTATATTTCTGTATCTGCATTGCCTCGGCCCAGACCTCGCAGCCATAGAGCATTACGGAATGCGTGACTGACATGAGGAGTCTTCGCTTGTTTTGACCAGCACCTTTGACGTTGCCCATCAGCTTACTGAGGGCCGTAGTTGCTTTGGCCGCCTTATCAGCTGCATGTTGTATTTGGCACCAGTAGGTCATTTTTGAGTCTATTCTCATGCCGAGGTATTTCACGTTCGCCTTTGTTTCTATGATATCTACTCCGATTCGCATCGGCAGTAACGTTGGGATGCGTTTTCGGGTTATCATAACGATCTCCGTTTTTTCGGTTGCAAGAGTAAGTCCATGGAGTTTCATCCACTCGATCACTCTTCGCATTACCTGCTCCAATTTCCTTTGGGCAGCATCGATATTTTTTGCTACTATCACGGCAGCGATGTCGTCCGCAAAGCCAATCAGAGTAGTATCATCTGGCATCTGCATTCTCAGTATTCCATCGTACATTGCATTCCAAAGGTCGGGGCCGAGAACTGATCCCTGAGCGGCACCAGCTGTTATTTTCTTTTTCTGTGGACCTTCCGAGGTGTCAAAAATTAAAGTCCTGTCCTTTAAGTAGCTTTCGATTAGCCGAAGTAGATATTTTGGCACTCTAAATGCGAATTCCATTGCATTCAGTATATCGGACCAACATGCAGAGTTAAATGCGTTTTTTACATCTAAGGTTACCAACAGAACAATTTTCCTGGAAAAATGATTCCCAGTTTGCGCTTCATTGGCAATTTTCACCACTTCCTTGATTGCATCAATAGTAGAATGGCCCATTCTAAATCCGTGCTGCTTGCACGAGAGGTCTCCTGCTTCCTGGATTGCGTTAGCTAGCCTAGGTTTAATCAGCCTCTCCAGCAGTTTTCCGGCTGTATCAAGCATACATAGGGGCCGGTATGCTGAGGGGGATCTCATGTCTGCCTTCCCCTTGCTGATCAGTACCAGTCTTTGCTCCTTCCATTTTGTGTGGAATATTCCCTCTTCCAGGCATTTGTTATACATGGTGAGTAACACTTGAGGGCAGGTTTCAGCCAATAATTTTAGGGCTTCAGTCGGCACCCCATCTGGACCCGGCGCTTTCCTGTTTTTCATGGAGGATACCGCTTGCATGAGCTCCTCTTTAGTAAATCGTGGTATGTCGTTGCTCTCCACCGTATAAGCTCTATTTGCCCTATCTGGATGAGTAGGAAATAGGGTGTTAACAATAAGCTGTGTTTCTTCAGCGCTCATCGTTGAACTAGGAGCAAGCTTACCGAGTTTCCTCATGACCACTTTGTAGCCCATCCCCCATGGATCAGATTCCACTTCCGCTCTTAGTCTTTCCCAGCTCGCCTGTTTGCTTTGTCGAATCACTCTCCGTAGATGTTTTTTTTCCAGCTTATATTGCGCTGTTGCAGCTGTCGATTCTGTCTCTCCCCTCCTTCTGCTTCTAGTGGCCTTGCGTCTGGCTTTTAGACACCGCCTTCTGTGCTCAGCAATCTCCTCTGTCCACCAGTATGCGGGTTTTTTACCCTGTAGTAGCTTCTGTTGGGGCATTGATGCCTGGCAGGCTTTGCGGATTAATTTCATTGTGGCGCGAATTATTGAATAATAATAATAATAATAATAATAATAATAATAATAATAATAATAATAATAATAATAATAATAATAATAATAATAATAATAATAATAATAATAATAATAATAATAATAATAATAATAATAATAATAATAACAATAATAATAATAATAATAATAATAATAATAATAATAATAATAATAATAATAATAATAATAATAATAATAATAATAATAATAATAATAATAATAATAATAATAATAATAATAATAATAATAATAATAATAATAATAATAATAACAATAATAATAACAATAATAATATTTTTTTGGAGGGGGGAAATGCATTTACGCACTTCTGGGGGCCTAGCCCCCAAGTGTCGGGCTCATCTCGCAACAATACCGACTAAAACCCCCCTCCACGACTCCCAGCGTCACCCCGGAACCGCTTTCGCATTACTTCGGGATGAGGCCCAGGTCCTTACGCCCCTAGGGCGTCCCTTCCATCCAGAACCGCTTTTTTTGTGGCGGAGGAGCACCTCTACGTAGGTAGCTACTTCCGCCCAGGCTTCTTCGTTCAGGAGCATAACTCCGACAATATTGTCTGGAGTTATGCTCCCGAACCTTGCCTCCAGTGGGGCTCGCCACACGCTCCATTCCTTGCAATGGAAAAACGTGTGGAGGACGTCATCTCTAGGGGACCCGCAGGATATGCAGCACGGGCCCCGGACCTTCCCCATTTTATGGAGATAGGTTCGGAAGTACCCATGCCCCGTCAGCATTTGGGTGAGGTAGTAATTCACCTCACCATGCCGACGGTTGATCCAAGTGGCCAGCTGAGGGATGAGCCTCGCTGTCCACCGGCCCCGCGGGTCCCGATCCCATCGATCCTGCCAGGCCCGCATGCTACGGGCCCTGGCAAGATCCTTCGCTTCCTCTCTATCCTCTCCAGGGAAGTCCTGGTGGACGGACATCCGCTCTTGTGCAAGGAGGTCGATGGGCATAACCCCGGCTATCACTAGCGCTGCCGGCTCCGACACCGTGCGGTAAGAGCAGGCGATGCGGAGGGCCCCTCTCCGCTGCACTCCAGCCATGCGCTTCCGGTATACTTCGTACCGGAGCGCACCAGCCCAGACTTCGGCGCCATATAGCATAATGGACTCGGCGGTGCGTAAAAGGAGACGACGCTTGCAAGGCCGGGGACCGCCAATATTGGCCATGACCCTGCTTAACAACGTCGTCACCGCGGCCGCCTTGTCCGCTCTCCGTCGTATTTCTTCCCCGAAGGTGAGTTTCGAGTCAAGACTCACCCCCAGGTACTTGATTGACGCCTTAGTCCGGACCGTCGCCTCTCCCACCTGCATATCCCGAAGCAATGGGATATGCTTCTTGGTAAGGAGTACGATCTCGGTCTTTGACAGCGCTAGCTCCAAGCCGTGGTCGTTCATCCAAGAGCGGACACGACGCATTATCTGGTTGAGCAGCATCTGTGCCGCCTCAACGCTTCGGGCGATGATTACGGCGGCGATGTCATCCGCATACCCAACCAGGAATGTACCCCTCGGCATTTCCATACGTAAGATCCCGTCATAAGTGATGTTCCATATGTCGGGACCGAGTATGGAGCCTTGGGCAGCCCCAGATGTGATTTTTTGGTTCACCGGGCCATCCGCGGTGGTGTACACCAAGGAGCGGTCCTTCAGGTAATTCTCCAGTACCCGCAGAATATATTCGGGTACACGGAAGTCCCGCTCTAGCGCGCTTAGCGCATCGCACCACCGTACCGAGTTAAAGGCGTTCTTCACATCCAGCGTGACCAGCAGACAGACGGGGCGGGAGTAGTGATTGCCCCGCTCCGTACCCCTGGCTGCCCTGACTACCTCCTTGATAGCGTGGATCGTTGACCTCCCTTTCCGAAAGCCATATTGCCTCTCAGAGAGGTCTCCAGCGGCTTGAATTGCCGCGTGGAGGCGAGGTCGAAGAAGCTTCTCCAGGAGCTTGCCGGCCGTGTCTAACATGCACAGGGGTCTATACGACGATGGGTCGTCTGCTGGTCCCCCTTTGCCCTTCTCGATCAATACAAGCCGTGCCTGCTTCCAGCGGAGAGGAAAAATCCCCTCCTGCAGGCAGGCGTTGTACATCGCCAGGAAGAGCGCTGGATGCCCTTCAACTGCGGCTTTCAGTACCTCTGCTGGCAGACCATCTGGGCCTGGCGCCTTCTTGTTTTTAAAGGACCGCGCCGCGAGCCTGAGCTCCTCCTCGGTAAAGAGGGGCAGTGGTTCGTCCTCAGGTGTTCGAGAGCGGCGCGGCAGCTTGGGATGATTGGGAAAAAGGGCAACAACGATTCCGCCGATGACCCCCGCATTTGTGGGAGCGGTTTCAGCGAACGCTCCCAATTTGCGGAGGATCAGTCTATACCCTAATCCCCAAGGATCTTCGTTGAGATCCTCTCCAAGCTTCTTCCAGCAACGGTGCTTACTTCTCTGGATGGTCCGGCGGAGCAGCTTCCTCGCCGCCTTGTAGGCGGCGGTGCATGAGGCTTCGTCGGGATCGCGGCGCCGGGCTCGTAGGGCGAGTCTCCGCGTTCGGAGACATTCCCGCCTTAGCGCCGCGATTTCGTCCGTCCACCAATAGGCAGGGCGCCGGCCATTTCGGGGCTTAACCCTTGGCACGGCGTCCCTGCAGGCCCGGTGCAGGTGACTCATAACAAGGCTTACGACTTGTTCCGCGCCCGCAGGGATTGGCATATCTTGTAGGGCTCGCTGGCCGCGTATTAGAGCCGGTGATAGCTTTTGGGGGTCCATCTTATCGACTTTCCACCTGGCAGGGCCTTGAGATGGTTTGACCCGGGCTGGAACTACATCACGCACTTGAAACGTGATGTATTGGTGATCGCTTGCTGTATAGTCTTCGATCACCTTCCAGTCCTCGACTCGCGATGCCAGGTTTTCCGTCACCAGGGAGACGTCTATGACGGTCTCCCTATATCCTGGCCTCCGGAAAGTGGACGTCGAGCCGTTGTTTAAAACGACCAGCCCGAGTCTGGACGCCATGTCCAGCACTCGTCCACCCCGGGAATCAGGCCTGGGCTCACCCCACTCCAAAGCTTTGGCGTTGAAATCGCCAGCCACTACCAGCTCGCCCTCCATATCCCGGGCAGCGTCCTCCAGGCCATCAAGTTTGGCCTGGAAATTGGCAATTCGTTCGTTGGGTGTGAGGTAGCAGCTGACGTAAGTCACGTCGCTGCATCTCACCCAGACAAATCCGCTGCCCGAGCCATGGCCGACAACAGGAAAGCGTCGCCGGTTTAATACCCATATTGCCGCCGTGCCAAGGGTGTCCGAGTACCAACCTGGCTCTTCTCTGTTCCGGTATTGCTCGCTGATGAGGACGACCTCAGCGGCTTTCTCGAGACAGATCTGGGCAAGGAGGTCATCGGCGACCCGACTCCTATTGAGGTTGCCCTGGAGCACCACTGCCATTTTTGTTTTTGGTCTGAGCTAGGACCTCGCGGAATGTCTCGCACCGTCCAGACCCTGCGACGTGGCACCAAGAGTCGGGTTTGCCCTCGATCGTCGGGCAGAGGAAGCACAAGGGGCTGGCTTTGCAGCCAGCTGCCTTGTGTCCCTCCTCGCCGCACCTGAAACAGGATTTTCCCCTGTCTATTCCTGTGCACCGGGTGCTCTGGTGTCCATAACCGAGGCATTTAAAGCACCTCAGTACTTCCACCCTTCTTCGGATGCGGCAGTTGACCCAACCAATCTTCACATGAGCGGTTCGCATCAGTGTCTTTGCCCCTGATTCTTCGATGGTAACGATGGCAGTAACCTGCTCCCGTGAATTAGGCCGAGTCAGCCCGACTTGGAGGAAGCCCTCGTACCCTACGAGGGCTTTCCTCACCGCTTCGTCCACTTCTTCTTTTGAGGAGCAGCTGTCCAGGTCCTTAATTTCTAGGCTTGCTCGGGGAACCAGTTCCCGGACGCTGCTGGTGTCTCCGGTAACCGCCTTGAGGGCTGCCGAGAAAGATGCTCTCGAATCGGCCGACGCCTTACGCAGTTCGAGAAGAACTTCTCCAGAGCGCGTGCACCATACCGATTTGACATCGACCCCGTAAGCCTCGGGCTTGACCTCTTTGCGGATCGTGTTCAAAATGTCCGCGTATGTTTAACCCTTTGCCGGTTTAAGGGCGATCGCGTCCGGCTTTGTCGGGGCCGATCTCTTGGCAACTCTTCCCTTAGTGCCCTGTGACGCAGACTTTTTTGTGGCTGTGGTAGCCTGCTCCATATTTTCTTCCTCTGCCTTGTTTTCCTTCTTCTTTTTCTTTTTCTCGGCCTTTCTGTTGGTCACCTCTGTCCAAGCAGCGGTTGGAGAGCCGTTCTTTTTCTTCTTTTTTTTTTTTAGTGCCTCAGGTGTTGGAGGCACCGGCGGGCTTGTTGCCGCTCGCTTCTGTCCCACTTTACGAGGGGACCGAAGACGTGACGTTGCTGGGCTCGCACTACTGGGTCCTGACGAAGAACGTTCGAGACCCTCTGTCCACGTTCCCTGAAAAAGGCTGTGTGCTCTCCTGAATGGTCGGTAGCAGTCCTCCAGTCCCTCCAACTGTTCCACTAAGGTGGGTAGGCCGTCCTTTATCGTCTTGTTGACGTTGGGCTGCCGCTTCATCGCCTCCATCATGGTCTTAATGAGACTTCGCATTTCTGCGAGTCTCGCCTCGGCCTTCTGTTCGCTCGCGATAATGAGCTCTCGAAGCGAAGTTGCCTCGCCGGCATCCTGTCCTCCTGTCTGCGTGTTTCCTTGAGAATTGTCCATGTTTTGTTTTGAACCAGCGCTTCGTGTGCAGAGGGGCGGGCCGTAATAGTCAGGAACGGGTGTACCCTCGGAGAACAAAAACTCCTACCCCAGTTCCCTGAGGCCTGACTTACGCTTAGCCGGTCCCGGAAAACACGGACGGACCGGCGCTCGTCCGGAGCAATGCAGCTTCCGACCGCTGCATTCAATGCACACTTCCTGATCAAGGCCCGAAGGGGCTGGTCCCTGATACACACCGCAGTGGCCACCTCGGCAGAGCAAGCTCACAGCAGCCTCATCCTCGACGCCGGGGAAATACCGACGCCGGCTAGAAGCACTCCCAGTGTGCTGCAATGTGTACCGATCGATGTATGACTCCCAGCCGCATCCACACGATGACAGACGCTGGCGAACACACCGCCCGATACGGAAACAGACGTGTGCTCTTCTGCATACAGGTTCCGTTTTTGGTCCGCGGGTGGTATTTTATTTCCCACCTACCCGACATATCTGCCGAGCATTTCCCTATCCGCCACCTGGGGACGCGCCCGATAGGGGTCGGAAAACCCCGCACGGGAATAATAATAATAATAATAATAATAATAATAATAATAATAATAATAATAATAATAATAATAATAATAATAATAATAATAATAATAATAATAATAATAATAATAATAATAATAATAATAATAATAATAATAATAATAATAATAATAATAATAATAATAATAATAATAATAATAATAATAATAATAATAATAATAATAATAATAATAATAATAATAATAATAATAATAATAATAATAATAATAATAATAATAATAATAATAATAATAATAAACCCTCCCAAGTGTGTCGCCTTGCCGCGGCGGGGGGGCTTGCGTTTCTGCAATGAACTTTGGAGCTCGGCCGGCGGGGGCTCTGGCCCCTGGCAGGTCTAACCTTGCCGGACAGGTCCAGGGGGAGCAGGCAGACTAAGAACACACAACATCAAAAGCTACGGTGGAAGGCATCGTGCATACGGCTGCATGGCCGCAATGATGTAAACTAAAGCGGTCGCGAACGATCCCTGCAGGGCACCGGTGAAACCCTGCAGTATTTACACCTTACCTGGACAAGGCGGCTCTGCCTAGGCGGACCTACATTCCGACCTACTCGTGGGATGAATATGGAGAAACTTTTAAAAGAAATTAAACCTAAACAGAAGAAGGAGTTGGTAAAAACATCGACCGAGGAGGAGCTCAGGATAATCGGAGAACTCGCGACGGACTATATCGGGGGAGAGTCGAACGATGATAGCTTGATGAACGTGACCGAAAATGTCAACCTAAGAAAGAGAAGTAGACTTCAGTCATGTTCGTCAACAGGCACCGAAGATCGATCCCTACATCAGAAGACAAAGAAATTAAGATTCAGAAAGAGAGAAACGACACCGCCACCCATGGAAGAGGGTAAAACGGTTCCACCTGTCATCGGAAATATAAGGAGGCATCGAGAAGAACCTGAAACCTTCTCATTCGACGATGACAATAAGAACGAACCCGATTTGACAGAGTTATTACAACTCATTCATGAGACTGCGACGAAAATGGACGAGGCAGCGGCAATACAGAAAAATATGAATATGGCGGTAAAAACCGGCATTAAGACGATTCTTGAGGCCGCCGACGCTGCGCTAAACATGCAAAGCAGGACAGCCTCGAAGGGACGAATGATGGCAGACGACCTGACAGAGACAGAAACGGAGACAACGGAACCGGCGACGCGACCGACGAAACGGAAACGGGAGGCGACGAAGACCCCACCAGAGGCCCGGCAGAAGCAACCCCCGAGAACGGAGGAGGCTGAAACCTGGACAACCGTGAGGAAACGAAAAAAGAAAAAAAAAACGACGGAACCGAAAAACAGGACGGACGAGACGAACGTACCGACCCAGGCTAAAAAGCGCAGACCGACCCCAAACATAGGGGAACGGCTGTACTGGTCAAACCTGGGAAAGACAACACGTACTCGGATATCGTACGGAAGATAAGGACGACGGTCGACCCGACGAGCAGTCATGTACAGGTGACGGCTCTAAGGAAGACCAAAGACGGACGGTGTCTCATCAAGATGCAGACAGACACGGACGGACGAGAACAGTTTCAGCGCGCACTACAGGACGCGGTCGGGGACACGGGCAGCGTAAGGACCGTGACTTCCAGGGCGCAACTGGAGATCATGGACCTGGACTGCGTTACCACCACGGAGGACGTGATACGGGCACTGAGACGAGAAACGGGACGAGACGGCGACTTTGGTGTCCACATCTTCGGCCCGAACCGGGCCGAGCAGTACATGGCGGTCTGCGACTTGGAGTCACGGGAAGCCGAGGTGCTGCTGGGCCGGGGCCGGATCGGGATAGGATAGGTGCGATGCCGACTACGACAGCGATTGACGGTGACCAAATGCCACAAGTGCCTGGGCTACGGACACACAAAAACGAACTGCACGAACACGGATCGGACAAAAAGCTGCAGGAAATGCGGCGAGACGGGACATTACGCGACGGACTGTAAAAACAGACCGGCTTGCCCTCTGTGCTCTGAGGCGGGGCACGGAGACGCGGCGCACCTCGCGGGATCCGGGAGATGTGCGGTGTTCCGGGCTGCGCTGGAGGAGCGCAAAAGGGAAGCCGGAAAATGGACACCGTAATTCAGGGAAACCTGAACCGGAGCAGGACAGCGGACATGCTTCTACCTCAGATAGCCGACGAACACGACGCCGACATACTGATAATGTGCGAACCGTACAGGAAACGGACGACACAGACGTGGATCACAAACGAAAACGAGACAGCTGCTATCTGGGTGAGGGGTGCCGCCCGATCCCGGATGACTGACCGCGGCGCAGGCGACGACTTCGCATGGGCTATGGTCAGTGCTGTCACCTACGTCAGCGTCTACTTGACCCCGAACTGCGTCGCGACGGAGTTTGAGAGAAGGGTGGCGCTCCTCGAAGACGGAATTAGGGATCTGCCTGGTGACATCGTGGTCGCGGGGGACCTCAACGCGAGGGCGGTCGAGTGGGGCATGACTGTGACGAACAGACGGGGACGATTATTACTGGAGATGGCCGCAAGGCTAGACCTAGTGGTGGCAAATACGGGGAACACACCGACATACAGACGACCAGGATTTGGGAACTCCATACCAGACGTAACGATGACGTCAGACAGAATACTGCCACGGGTAGGGCGATGGAGGATGGCTGAGGACTACACGGCTAGAGACCACCAGTACATCGTCGTCGAAGTGGGAGAACAGACAATGACGACACGGACGAGAATTCAGCGCCCCCCGCGGTGGAATACGAACAAACTTGACGTACGGAAGTTTTCAGAAGAGCTGGCGGCAGCGCCGGCGCCGATAACAAACGTCCCCCGAGAGCTGACAGGCCGGCTAAGGGCGGAAAGACTGGTAGACGAAACGGCCAAACTGACGAAACGGCTGTGCAATAGCACTATGCCAAAACGACATTACGGACAACGCAGACAACCACAATATTGGTGGACGGACGAGATCGCCGAACTCCGGAAGATCTGTCTGGCAAACCGAAGACGGGCCACGAGGGCTGGTGGGAGACCTGAAAGGGAAACCCTCCAGGCCAAATGCAAGACAGCACGGAAACGACTGACGAACGCTATCAGCGACAGTAAGATGCAGTGCTGGAGGAAGCTCTGCGAGGAGGTGGACCGGGACCCGTGGGGCACTGGTTACAAGTACATGACCGGTAAACCAGGGGCCCGGGTCTCATCAGGACTCAAAGATGCTGAAACCACTCGACGAATTGTGGACGGACTTTTCCCGACACACCCTATACGGACGGACGCAACGGATGACAACGGGACATCGACACCCCCCAAATTCACTGCGGAGGAGCTCACCAGAGCATCCAACGCGATGAAAATGGGGAAGGCGCCAGGACCTGACGGAGTACTGGCGGAGATTGTCCGGCTGATGGTCAACCTGAGGCCGGATATATTTCTCGACCTATACAACACGTGCTTGACAACGGGGACCTTCAGTGACCGATGGAAAGCGGCGAGGCTAATCCTTATGCCCATGGGTAAGGGCGACCCCAACACGCCGTTAGCCTATCGGCCGCTGAGCCTACTGGACACGACAGGAAAACTTTACGAACAACTACTTAGACCAAGACTAACGGACGCGATACAGACCGGGGGAGGCCTATTCAACCAACAGTTTGGCTTCAGGAAGGGCCGGTCCACGATTGGAGCCATCCAGAAGGTGATAGACTCTTTCCGAGACACAGACAGACATTGCCACGCAGCGCGACCAATCGTGCTACCGGCGACACTCGACGTTAGGAACGCTTACAACTCGGCCAGGTGGGAGGACATACTGGAGACGCTTAAAAATGGCTTCAGGGCTCCACCATACCTGACCCGAGTAGTGGAAGATCACCTACGAAACAGACGGATTACCTACGAGACGATCGAAGGACAGGCGACAAGACAGATCACCGCGGGGGTCGCCCAAGGATCCATACCGGGACCAGACTTCTGGAACGGGATTTACGACAGCCTGCTGAGACTGGAGCTCCCGCGAGATGTTCAACTCGTCGCATACGCCGATGACGTGGCGGCGGTGATCGTCGAGCGGTCTCCAGAATTAGCACAGTACAAACTAAACCAGACGATGAGACGTGTCGGGCGATGGATGACTGACCACGGACTACAACTCGCAACGGAAAAGACGGAACTAGTGTTTCTCACAAGGAAACGCATACTGACGAGACAACCTATGAAAGTCGGAACAGACGAGATAGTGGCTGGAGGGGAAATCAAGTACCTGGGGGTGACCTTTGATACAAAGATGACCTTCTGGCGTCACGTACAGCGGACAGCCCAGAAGGCGGCCGAAAGGGTGGCATCCTCAAGCCGCCTGATGGCAAACACGAACGGACCGAGACCGGGAAAACGAAGACTTTTAGTGTCGACGACTCACTCGATGCTCCTCTACGGCGCGGAGATCTGGGCAGATGCCCTGAATACAAAGAAGTACTGCCACGCAATGACGACGGTACAGAGACAGGGTGCGCTGAGGATCGCCTGCTCCTATCGGACTGTCTCTGCACAAACAGTCTTAGTGGTAGCCGGCGTAATCGCCGTAGAGCTCCTAGCTTTCGAGCGAAAGAGGATCTACGGGAGAAGCGCGGACACGAGACGACAGGACGTGGCAACGACAGAAAGAGACAGGACGATTCAGGTATGGCAACAACGATGGACAGAAGGAACGACAGGCAACTGGACGAGACGACTTGTAAGGGACCTGAGACCGTGGATCGGAAGGAAGTTTGGGGACGTAAATTTTTACGTTACCCAGCTCCTGACCGGACACGGTTACTTCCGAAGGTATCTTTGCAACATGAACAGAGTACGGACGCCAGACTCTAAATACTGCGGACACGAACGAGACGACGCGGAACACACATTTTTTGTGTGTGACCGCTGGACAGGACCCCGACTTGAACTCGAGACGATTGTTGGCAGCATCACCCCAGACAACATTGTCCAGGTGATGCTCTAATCAACAGAATGGTGGCAATTAGTTGCCACCTATACAAAGACGATACTGCGACGAAAAAACGTAGACGGCTGCCTCGCCTAACCGAGCAGACGGACTGACGTGACGCGACAGGTTACAGACAGCATGACGAACGGACGAACACAGACAGAACCCCCAACCAGAAGTAATATCAAAATAGTTCCTGGTCTGGGGGAGGGCAACAAGGAGAGGGCGGTTTAGTGGGTAGGCCTACTTTTTTGGGAGTCTTACATACCTCCCCCCCCCCCCCAGTTCGAAAGGCTAGGGGATATCCGTAAAAAGGATTCCGCAACTCCTTGTATAAATAATAATAATATCAATAATAATCTGCTGAGGGGATCCTGAAACCCACATGTAGCGCGTCCCCAGGTGGCGGATAGGGGAAAGACCCCTAGATATAAGGGGCAGGAGGGATGGTGGACCAACAGGATAGGGGAAGGACACCCCGAAAAAAAAACCACGATCGGCCCGTGCCGCGGACCACTGGGAGCGTCCCGAACCACCGCCGGCTAGTTTTCGGCCACTGAGGATAAAGGACTGCTGTGAGCTTGCTCTGCCGAGGTGTAAGCCGTGACACGGGGTCAGTGACCATAAGTTGTCATATAAACAGTTCAATCCATCAAAGAGGGAACGTTTTGGAGTAAAATTTTATAAATTGTGCGAGTCTAAATCAGGATATTGTATCAAATTAAAAATATATACAGGTCAAGATACAGTAAAAAATTCAATCACCAGTGCATGATTTGTAGGGGTGTATGATTGACAGCCTCCACGAAGTATTATAGAATACGGGCACACCCTAGGCAATGTATTGTGACATGAACGGTTGTGGTAACCAATCCCTTCGTATTAGTGGATCAATATAGCGAATAGTCAATCCAATATAATGCAATGAACAAAAACAAAGAAAATACTACCCCAGGTGGTATACCAACTTTTACATTGGTTAATCCACACTCTTCGGAGGTCGGCTCCATGGATTCTGGGGGGAACCACTTGTTGCATTTTAATGAAACTTATCATGAAACAGCGAACCCGTTTCAACAACAACCAATTTTAGCAAGAACACCAGTAAAAGGTAGAAGCAAAAGCAACTCTGTAACCGATATCTTCAGCGCTGTTAGTACTGCAAATTTAGGGCAGCCTAAACTAGAAGAAGAAAACCAAACATTGAAAACGAAAATTGAAGAAATGGAACTTATGATCTTCAATCTCCAACGCGAATTAATTTCACTGAAAACAGATAAAACAAACTCAGAAACAGAAAAAACAACCAAAAACGTAGAAAATCCAGATAACGAAAGTCGATTAAACAGCGAAACATCGAAGAAGATTGAATACTCAACGGATGAGGAAGAGTTAGAAAGAGAAACAAACTGGATAATAGCTAAACGAAGCAAGAGAAATAAGAAAAGAAAAGCTGAGTCCTCACCAGAGGTAGAAGCTCCACTCGAAAGTCAATCGGCTCCAGTTAATGAAGCACAGCCAAAGGAAAAACATCCACCGCCAATTTTTATAGTAGGAGTAACCAACTATTCAGAAATTCAATGTGTAATGAACAATACTACCGAACAGGAGTATAAAATCACTGCTCTGAACAATAATGTATGAAAGATCAATACTTCTAATTCAAACGCATACAGAAACTTATCAATAAAATTGAATATTGAAAAATATCAGTGGTATACGTACGAAAATAAAAATGATCGTCCCATTAAAGTCATGGCAAGAGGCCTTCATCCAACTTGTGATAGTAAATCCATAATGGAGGATCTAGAAAATAAAGGTTTTAAGATCCTTGATGCCGTAAACATTATTAAAAAAGAGAAACGTAGCGGAGAGAACCGACTAGAAGCTACTACAAAAAGAGGACTTCCCCTGTTTATGCTAACGTTTGATAAATCAGAACTAATAGGTGAAATTTACAATATAACTGGCATACTCAATATGCGAGTAAAGATCGAACCTGTTAAAAGAGCTAGTACAAGAATAGTACAATGTAAAAAATGCCAAGGCTTTAACCATACGCAACGATATTGCGCGCGCGAACCAATTTGTGTCAAATGTGCTGGAAAGCACCCAACACAAACTTGCAAATTATCTAAAGAAGAACCAGCAAAATGTATAAATTGCAAAGGGCAACACCCAGCCAGCTATCGAGGGTGTGAGGTTGTCATGCAGCTTCAGAAAATAAGAGACCAGGCACGCAAACCTCCACAAAATCCTTCAAATAAAGATCAAGCAAGAAAACAAGCCCCGCAACATATGCGTAGGGAGAATCAAACATATGCACAGGCCTCGGCAAATTCGAAAGAAAATGACACCAATACCGATACCGAAAATTTTAAAAGTACTGTCCAAGCAATTTTAAATAGCCTTCAGGAGCAGAATAAATTAAATAAGCTAATTTTGGATCGACTCAACCTGCTGGAAATACCAAGTTCCAGATCAGCTAAAAATAAATAATGGCTGCAATACATAATGCAATCCATAATTCCAAACCCAAACATCAAAACTATTCATTAAGAATAGCCATATGGAATGCTAACGGATTAACACAACACCTAGCAGAACTCGAACTATTCCTAAATACTGAGAAAATTGATGTATGCTTAATATCAGAAACTCATTTTACCAGAAGCTCCTATGTATCAATCCGGGGATATATTTGTTACCATACCACACATCCAGCAGAACGGGCAAGAGGAGGTTCAGCAATATTTATTAGGGCGAATATTTATCATCATGAAGAATTAAAAATAGAAGAAGAAACTATGCAAGTAACAACTGTAACGGTCAAATTTGGTTCTCACAATACCTGTAATATAAGTGCAATATATTGCCCCCCACGATATAGCCTAAAGAAAGAAGACTACATTAACTTGTTCCAAAAATTACGAAGTAACTTCATTATCGGAGGTGACTTCAATGCGAAAAATACCTTCTGGGGATCAAGATTAACCTCTCCGAAAGGCAAAGAATTGCTTGCAGCGGGTCAAAACTTCAACTGTGACTTTTATTCAGGAGGGAAACCAACATACTGGCCAACTGATACTAACAAAATCCCAGATCTTATAGACTTCTATATCGCTAAAGGGATATCCGAACGCTACATCTTCTTAGAAAATAATGAAAGCCTAATATCTGATCATTCACCAGTTATTATGACGATTAGTGAAAATGTAATAGAAAAAATAATTTCATCACAGCTAACAAACAATAAAACAAATTGGGAATTGTTTAAGCAGCTGGTAGAGGAAAAAATTGAACTGCAAGTGCCAATCAAAAGTGAAAACGAAATAGAAAAGGAACTGGACAGGCTCCTTGATGTCATACAAAGGGCGGCCTGGGAATGCACCCCCCCGTTATCATCCAGGAAAGGAAACTCTGTTATTTATCCAATAGAAGTAAGAGAACTAGTGCAGGAAAAACGAAAAGCCCGAAAAAAGTGGCAAGCTACGCGTGCGCCACAAGATAAAACCACCTTAAACGGCTTATGTACTAAACTAAAGGCACTAATAAAACTAGTGCAAAATGAAACAATTGGAAAATACCTAAGCTCTCTAACCCCAACTAAGAATACTGAATATTCTCTCTGGAAAGCAACAAAAGGGTTAAAAAGACCAAAAAATCAGATTCCACCAATCAGAAAAAACGATGGGAAATGGGCCAGAAGCGCAAAAGATAAAGCTGACCTGTTTGCTAAACATTTTGAAGAAACATTTCAACCTCTAGGTCGGCAGACCAGTTATGAAAATATTACTAACATTCCTAGAACATCTGACTGCGAAGATATAAGGCCCGTAACATTAAAAGAATTAAAAGCTGAAGTTAACAACATTAATGCAAAGAAAGCTCCTGGTTACGATCTGATAACAGGGCAAATAATTAAGGAACTGCCTGAAAAAGGTATTCGTAAACTACTCCACATAATCAATGTGGCCCTCAGGCAAAACTATGTTCCAATGCAGTGGAAAGTAGCAGAAGTAATAATGATTCCGAAACCTGACAAGCCACCAAATGATAGAAAATCTTACCGCCCAATCTCACTTCTACCAACATTAGCAAAATTGTTTGAGAAACTGTTGCTCAAAAGATTGAAAGGAATTATAGAACAAAGAAACCTAATACCAGAATATCAGTTTGGTTTCAGAGAAAAACACTCAACTATTGAGCAAGTTCATAGGCTTACAGATGTCATAGAGAATACATTAGAGAGCAAAAAGGTTTGCTCTAGTATCTTCTTAGACGTGGCGCAGGCCTTTGATAAGGTGTGGCACAGAGGTTTACTCTTCAAACTACAGAGAGATTTACCAAAACAATTTTATATGATTCTAAAATCATACATAGAAAACCGTCATTTTCGAGTGAAATATGAAGAAGAATATTCCGAGCTAAAAAAAATCTTGGCAGGAGTCCCTCAGAGTAGTGTTTTGGGACCTATTCTTTACCTGCTCTACACAAGAGATTTGCCTCAACTAAACGATGTTACCGTCGCAACATTTGCTGATGATACTGCTATTCTTTCAGTAGGCGGCACTATCGAGGAATCGACAACAAAACTTCAAGAAGCATGTGAAAAAATCATAAAGTGGACTAAAATGTGGCGAATCGGACTTAATGAATCAAAATCCACACATGTGAATTTCACTAATTTAAAAACCAGCTATAAACCTGTTATAATTAACGGACAGCAAATTCCTTATGCAAACAAAGCGAAATATCTAGGGATGACTTTAGATTGTAAGCTTAGATGGAAAGAGCACGTTAAAAAGAAAAAAGAAGAACTTAACATCAGATATCGAAAAATGTATTGGCTGATAGGGAGGAATTCTAAATTGTCAACCGAAAACAAATTGCTATTGTATCAACAGGTGCTAAAGCCTGTATGGACTTACGGAATACAGCTTTGGGGCTGTACAAAGAAAACCAACATCAAGATGATACAAACATTTCAAAACAAAGTGCTGTGTAGCATAGTTAACGCTCCGTGGTACATCAGGAACGATGACCTTCACAGGGACCTAAACATGCAAACGGTTCAAGAAGAAATTAAAAAACGTGCAGTAATTCATGGACAACGTATTTCTCAACACGCAAATGAGGAGCTTCGTGGTATGTTGGACACTTCACATGCAGTAAGAAGACTGCAGAGAACGAAACCAATTGACTTAATGGATTAAGGACACCAGTGCAAAGGGCTACTACAGTAAATAACTTTAAAATGGAGCTGGCCAATGGGCCACATCTCATTAACTAGTGATCAAATTAAGAAAGAAAAATTACTAGATGAATTGTATTCAGTTGTAATAAAAAGAAGAAAAAAAAAAATAATAAATAAAAATCACCAGTGCTTCCGAAAATGTTACCATGTTTATGTGCACACCAATATCCAATTTCGGACACACCTTGTTCTTGGATAATTGGTATTCTTCGCCAAATCTGTTTCAAAAATTACAATCTATAAAAACTAATGCCATTGGTACAGTTAGATGTAATAGAAAGAATATGCCGAAAGATCTCGCAACGAAAAGCTGAAACGATCAGAAGCTATTTCAAGATCATGCAAGGGAATTTTAGCTGCAAAGTGGAAGGACAAAAAAGATATATTTATTATCTACAAAACATAAAAAATTGAGATGATGGAAGTAGAAAAGAAGAGATGGAAAACTAATAATATTGTTGTAAAGCCCAATATCGTTTTAGAATATAATGATGGCATGGGTGGGGTAGATCTCCAAGATAGCTACTTATCTTCTTTTTCACTTATGAGAAAATACGTGGAAAGTTATAAAAAAATCTTTTTTTACTTAATGGATATTGCACTTTTCAATGCTTATGTTTTATTTTCAAAGAAATTAAATATATCAAAAAGTAAAAAATACACATTTTCCAAATTCCGATTGGATGTGGCGCAACAGATTTTAGAAAGTATATATATGCCTGAATACAAAAAACGGAGAAGACTGTCTGCTGGTGACGTACTACTGCGTTTACAATCAAAACATTGGGGCCATTTTCCAAGGAATATTCCACCCACAGAAGCTAAAAAAAATCCCCAAAAAAGATGTAAAGTGTGTAGCAAACATAAAAAACGCAGCGAGACCACTTGGGAGTGCAAGAAATGCCTTGTGGCATTACATATTCCAAAATGTTTCGAAATTTATCATACAAAAGTGGATTATTAATTAATAAAATGTTATTGTTGTCGTGAGTATTCATTTATATCCGTGTAAAGTTCTTTATGTAAGAGCCTACCAATGCGCTGGGTCGCTGCTTAAAGGATTGCACTCGCAGACGCGGAGCGGCGTAGATGTGACACTATCGCTTGTTATATTGTAGCGCACGGCATCGCAATCGTGAAGTTTATGCGTAGCGCAAGTGGTTAACACAGCCAGATGGGATAATTGCATCGACGCTTTCGAAAGAAAGAAGGTTCCAGTATACTTACTCCGCATGCTGGACAACTACCTAAGCGATAGATGTGTGATCTACGAAGGGGACTCGTGGACGATAAAAGAAGAGAAGACGTGTGGGGCACCACAAGGCTCAAGAGTAGGTCCCGTCATATGAAACGTCATGTACGATGACTTCCTGAAGACGGACCTGCCCGAGGGCACAGAAATGATCGGGTTCGCCGACGACACCCTCATCGTCTGTACAGCTGATAACACCGAAATACTTGAAATAAGAGTCAATGAAAAAGCTTGAGAAGAGCGAAGCGCTGGCTAGAAGGAAGAGGCCTGGAACTGGCACTGCACAAAACAGAAGCAGTTCTAGTCACGGACAGGAGATCCTTCAGATATCCAAGGATAGAGCCGCAGGGGACGGAAATTAAGTGGAAGAACCAGCTGACACATCTGGGTGTGGAACTGGATCGGAAGCTGAGTTTCCGCCCCCACATTGTTAAAGCGGTCAGCAAAGCCATGAAATAAGAAGGAAACCTCTCCAGGCTTATGCCGAACCTCGGCGGGCCGAGGGAGGCTAAAAGAAGGATTCTGGTCTCCGTATTCCACTCGAAATTGCTATATGCCGCACGAGTGTAGGCATCAGCGACGGAGAACCCATCACTGAGAGCAATGATAACATCAGCGCAGAAATAGTTGCACTGAGAATCGCTTCGGCATATGACACCGTATCCACCAGCGCGGTTCTGGTTCTTGCCAGCATACCACCGATAGACCTTCTGACCTTGGAAAGGCAAGAGGTCTTTAGGCGAGGCAAGGAACGAATGCACCCCACAAGTAAGAAGGAGAATAGGCGCATTAAAGCCAAAATGAAAGAAGAAGCTCGAGCCAGGCTCATGTAAAAATGGCAAGAACGCTGGCAGGAAGCAGCAACAGGAAGGTGGACCAATAAAATGATCCCGCAACTGGACAAGTGGGTAGAAAGAAGGCATGAGGTAGTAGGATTCTACCTCACGCAAGCGCTCACAGGACACGGATGCTTCGACGAATATTTCAAGCGATTTAAGATCAAACAATCAGAAGCATGCGACTTCTGTAAAGACCCCATCGACGACATAGGGCATATACTGTTTTCGTATCGAAAATGGCAGACCTACAGAGACGAACTAACAGCCGAAATAGAAACGGAGCTTAGCCCGGAAAATGATATCAACCTTATGCTGGAAACCGACGACAACTGGAGGAGCATCGAGAAATACATTGATAGAACAATACAGGAGAAAACCCTTAAAAACCGGAGATCTGGAGAAAGAGGGTAGAAATTTTACCCGGACGACGCAATTACGCGCAAAGACGCGGCCTCTGCGAGTCAACACTACCATAAGAGACACGTACTGAGAGACGCGGGAAAGCCCGGTAAGAGAGGATGACGTGACGTCCAACATGAGGCCTTCAGTAAGTCCGAGGATACAGAAGACTGGGAAACTGAGGATAAGAAGTAGTTCAAAAGACAGGGAAGACGGAAGAGTCGACAGAACGACTATAAAGAGACCTGTGTTTACGAAGTTTGAAACCCAATACGGTAGTCCCGTAAACACAAAGAAGGTATAGAACGGAGGTTTTAGGTTTAGCCGGTACATTCAGACCCGTCCTGAATGAGTCCGGCACAACGTCTATAGAAGATTTCCCACTTTTTCCTCCGTATAATTTTTTTTTTTTTTTTCGAGGGGTGGTGGAAAATCTACAGAAAGACAGAGAGGAGGGACCGCACTCCTCAAAGTGTGGGATTTGTACCCATTAAAAACCACCAACCCTTTTTCCAGATGTTGTGTAACGACCCCGGAACCGCTTCCGCATTTCGTCAGGGTCGTTCTGTTTTTTTGCCTTCCAGGCCCTTTCACTCTTTCCTGCTTGCTTATGGCCGCGGTCTGGTGCAAGCTGTGATGGTCTACCCAATTCCATTAACTGACACGCTAATGCCCTAACTGTTTTCACTGTGACACTTCACTGTGGTTCACTGGACTCGGCACTATTTTCTCGCACTGCACTGTTCACTATGCTCACGATGTCCAACTAGTTGTTGTCTGCTCCGGCTATTACTCTGTTGTTTTCTCCTTGTTTCTTCTGGCGTAGAACTGTTTCGGCAAAATTTGTCACCGCATCCCACTTCTCTGCGCTGATCAGCATCGATGCCACTATGTTCTCTGGGGTGATAAGACCTAGTGACTCCTCCATCCTTTCCCTCTCATCTCTCCATCGATTACACTCGAAGAAGGTGTGATGAGCGTCGTCACGTTCAGAATCCCCGTAGATACATCGCGGATTTTCCACTTTCCCGATCTTGTGAAGGTATGCGCTGAAGTAGCCATGCCCGCTCAATAGTTGGGTCAGGTAGTAAGTCACTTCCCTATGTTTACGATCTGTCCATAAGGCCACATGTTTGATGAGTCTGACCGTCCATCTTCCTCTTGCGTCACTGTCCCACATGCCCTGCCAAAGCTCCATGGTGTGATTCCTCTCCTGTTTCTTCATTTGTTGTCGATCGTGTTCAGCTTGTCGTAGGTAGACTCGTTTCTTCTCTCTCGCGAGGAGCTCGATAGGTACCACTCCGGCAATGACCAGGGCCACCGGTTCTGATACCGTTCGGTATGCACAGGCCACTCTCAGGGCTCCTCTTCTTTGTACCGCGGCTATACGCTTCCTTCGGCTTTCCGCTTCCAGTGCGTCCGCCCAGATCTCTGCTCCATACAGGAGAATCGAGTGCGTCATCGACATGAGAAGCCGGCGTTTGCTGGTCATTGGTCGTCTCACGTTCGCCATGAGACGGCTCAGCACTGCTACCATGGTCGCTGCTTTGTCTGTCACTTTCCTGATGTGTTCCCAGAAGGTTAGTTTGGTGTCCAGGGTGATGCCGAGATACCTCACTGCGTCCTTCGTTTCCACCTCTTCGGTTCCGACCCGCATGCGCAGTATGTTCGGGATCCTTTTCCGAGTGAGAACTACTATCTCCGTCTTCTGCGTGGCTCGGCTGAGGTCGTGGTCCTCCATCCATTGGTGCGTCCGCCTCATGACCTGGTTAAGACGCCTTTGTGCCGCTTCGGGATCTCTTGCTGTGATGACCGCGGTGACGTCGTCGGCGTATCTTATCAGGTACGTGTCGTCTGGCATTTCCATCCGTAGAATTCCATCGTACGAGATGTTTTAGAGATCTGGCCCGAGGATCAATCCCTGGGCTGCGACTGAAGTGATGACTTTTCTCTGTTGTCCTTCTCGTGTGTCGTAGAGCAGTACTCGGTCCTTCAAGTAGTCGTCCACCATCGCGAGGAGGTACGCTGGTACCTGGAAATGTACCTTTAGCGCGCGCATCATGTCGCACCATCTTGCTGAATTAAAGGCATTCTTCACGTCGAGCGTAGCCAATACCACGATTTCTCGGGAGTAATGGTTGCTCTCCCGCGTTGCCTCAACTGTCCTCATGACCTCTTGAACTGCGTCTACCGTGGATCGTTTTTTCCTGAAACCGAATTGTCTATCGGACAGGTCACTGTCTTCCCGTATCGCTGTATGTAGTCGCGGCTTGATCATCCTCTCCAGCAATTTCCCGGCCGTGTCCAACATGCACAGCGGCCTGTAGGCTGACGGGGAGTTAGGGTCTCCTTTGCCTTTGCTGATTAACACCAGACGCTGCGTCTTCCAGCGTTTGGGAAAAACTCCGCTCTTCAGGCAGCAGATGTACATTACGTCGCCGCGTGGTAATAGTTGTGCAATGAGCCTGAAAAATACAACCGAGCACGTGATGGAAGTGCAACGCCCCACGGTGACACTCGAGCCGCTAGAGATTGCGGCAGTGGGCCACGAGGCTGAGACCGCAACAATGAAAGTATGCTCTGTCCGCACTGAGAGGAGGGCCGACCGCCTCGCTCGATTGCAGAGAGTTCGATACAGCGCATTTGAACCGCGAGGAACAGTCAGTACTGGAGGAAATAACGAGGGAATATGAGGATGTATTCCACCTACCAGGGGACAAGTTTCCTTGCACCCACATGGTAGAACACCGAATACCCCTCAAGGATGGGGTGTTGCCAGTAAAATTGCGATACTACCGGTTGTCGGAGGTCCACAAGAGAGAAGGGGAAAGGCAGACTGAAGAAATGCTGGCTGACGGGATAATACAGCCCAGCCAGTAGAACGCACCGCCAGTAGAACGCACCGCCAGTAGAACGCACCGCCAGTAGAACGCACCGCTACTGGTCGTAAAGAAAAAATAGGATGCTAAGGGAGAGTAAAAATTGCTAGCCGTAGTTGTCTTCAGAAAACTCAACGAAGCACAATAGGTGACTCGTATCTAATATCATGGAGATATTAGGCCAGTTGAGAAGAGCATAATACTATTCAATATCTCGGGATTACATCAAATCCCGATGGCGGAGGAAGACAAGGAGAAAACAGCATTTTCAATTTCCCAGGGATATTTTGAATACAATAGCCTATCGAGCTGAAAAACGAGCCTCCAACGTTCCAGCAACTGATGAACTTCGTGCTCACAGACCAGCAGGGTGTAAAATGCTATGTATATCTAGACGGTATCGTAGTACATAGCAGAAGTCTCAAAGAGTACAACGAGAGACTCTGAGAAATATTGCAGCAGTTATGTGAGGCCAAGCTGTCGACGCATATTAGTAAGTGCCGGTTCCTGTGCAAAGAGACGCAGTGCCTGGGCCACATCATTTCCAGATATTACCGAAAACTCATCACAGATTTTTTACAGATCGCCAAACCACTCACAGAGCTGGTACAGAAAAATATCAGATCCGATTGGACAGCAGTTCGAGACGCTGCCTTCAAGGATTTAAAGACGGCATTGACAACAGCACCTGTACTGCAATACCCAAACTTCAGAAATCAATTTGTGGTAACAACGGATGCCTCAGACAAGGCAACTAACACTATTCTTTCTCAAGGCAAAGTTGGCGAAGAATTACCTATATGCTACGCGAGCCGTACACTGTCAAAAGCCGAACTGAATTTTACAACAACGGAAAAGGAACTGCTAGTGTGACCACCAACCACTTACATGGTTGTTCGGCGTGAAAGACTCGGGATCACGTCTCATGCGATGGAAAATTAAATTATCCGAGCATGAGTTTGACGTTAAATATTGGGTCTGGGAAAAAGTTCGTGGCCTTTTTTTTTAGTAAAGTTCAACTGGTTTTCTTATAGTGTGAACATGAATTTATTTAAACCACATATGCTCTATTATTATCGACAATAGTTCGCAATTTTTCGGGTGGAGCCATGATGTCATCGGTGAAGAACTTCTGTGCTTTCTGGTTGAAAAAGTAAATCAAGCGATTTTCACAGGCTTATTTTCAAAGCAGCTTAATACCATTGAGAGAGTTCTACAGAGATTGGAATAAGTGATAGTCAGAAGGTGCTATGTCTGGACTATACGGTGGATGCATAAAAACTTCCCAACCAAGCTTCTGCAATTTTTGACGGGTCATTAAATAAGTGTGTGGTCGGGCGTTGTCATGATGAAAGACAACACTTTTCCTATTAATGAATTCGGGCCGTTTTCTTTTAATTGCTTGGCGTAATCTCTCTAGTTGTCCACAGTAGAGTTGAGAATCAATCGTCTGACCAACTGGAAGTAGCTCATGGTGGACGATTCCCTTCCAGTCCCACCACACACACAGCATCACCTTTTTCGCCGTCAATCCTGGCATTTTTCATCACCGGTTATGACACGTTTCAGAAATGACTCGATTTCATTGCGTATCAGCAGCCCATCGCAGATGTTAATTCGGTCTATCATGTTTTTCGCGCCCAACTCATGAGGAACCCATACATCGAGCTTCTTTTTGTAGCCAGCTTTGTGTAAATGGTTCAAGACAGTTTTGTGGTCAATGCCTAGCTCCATACCAATATCGACACTGCTGATATGCTTATCTTGCTGGACTTTTTCAAGAATTTCATCCGCTTTTTCAGTGATTGGACGACCAGAGCGTGACTCATCTTTTACATAAAAATTACTAGAACGAAAGCGAGCGAACCATTTCTGCGCAGCAGATTTTAATAAAGTACCTTCACCGTACATAGCACAAATTTTTTCACAAGCCTGCGAAGCGTTCCTTTGTACGTCCCTTTGTCGTAATAATATCGTAAAATATAGCGCAATTTTTCATTACTTTCCTTCATTTCCAAACGCAAACAACTTTCCAACCACTGCACCAATTTCAATGTTGGTACACTCAAAGTAACGCTCGAAGTGTCACCTTTCCAACGAGCGTTTTGTGGTGTCGCTGCGATTTGTGTTTTCTGACTTATTTGCAATTGATGCCATCTATCGGGAAAAACGTCACGAACTTTTTCCCAGACCCAATATAAGGCCGGCAAAAGAAATACAAACGCTAATGCTCTAAGTCAAATATGCGCGACAACACGAGCAAAAGTGAGAGAGGCCAAAGACTCCCACGGGAAGGAAAAGGTCAATCTACAAGAGCAAGTAGGCAGGCATCGCCCTGTCCTTGCACTTATATTATATATGGTATGATTTAGATGTGTTGAGAAAACAGCTGGCATGCAGCAACTATGTTCGCTGTGCGGTAGCTCGTCGCTGCCGGTGCCTCGCTGCGCTCGGCTGCCGTGCTTGCAGCCGGGTGGCAGCACCGCACGGACACTCAACTCACTCGAGAGGCTACGAGCTATCTCTCGGTTGGCAGTAGCGTCGGATAACGAAGTTTTCGAATAACTCAGCCATCTTCCAATGTTCGCGTTTTCTCATCAAAACCGCCAAGTGGGCATCACCGGCTTCTACGCGTCTAGGATTTTTCATCGTGTTTCTCGGATCTTCTCAACTGCAAACGTGCTTGACACGACTCAAAATCAACCGGTAAAGTGGCACGATTCAATCGAATTAACTCAATGTGATACGGTAAATTTATTCTCTTGTGCATCCTTATCTGTCTCACCTCGTGGCGTGATTTGCAGCTTGGGCTGTTTTCACGCGCTTTCGCCTTTTATTAATGCAGCACACACATAATATAAACGTACGTGGAGCTCACCCTGTAAATTCAGTGCTTAGTCTTCTTCATTTTTATATTATTTCTGTAGTATTTCAAGAGAATATAGACATTTTTTCTACCAACGTAGTTTTGTCTGGTTATTTCTCACCTGGCACGAGTCAGTACTCATGTCATCTTAATATATTTCAATTCACAACATCGGAACGTCAGGATTACTATATTCAACAAGGTGCTTTTAATAAATGCATTGCCCGGTTTTAGTGCTCCACCCCTATCGGCTGCACAACCCACTCTCTCATCAGAGAGACTTGTCATCGACGTGACATTTTTTTGATAAAGACAATATCGCCCTGTCCTGGCATGCACATATCGTACGATTTAGGTGCTTTTAATAAACGCATTTCTTGCTTTTAGTGCTCCACCTTCGCAGTCACAAAACCCGCCCTCTCGTCAGGCAAACTTGTCGTTAAAGTAAAGTACTTTAAATAAGAACAATATCGCCCTGTCCTTGCACATATATATGGTATGATTTAGGTGCTTTTTATAAATGCATTGCCCGATTTAAGTGCTCCACCCCGATCGGCTGCAGAACCCACCCTCTCTGCAGGTAAACTTGTCATCAATGTGAAATTTTTTTAATAAAGACAATATCATCCTGTCCTCGCACCTATATATCGTACGGTTTAGATACTTTTAATAAATGCATTGCCTAATTTAAGTGTTCTACCCCCGCAGTCACCAAACTCTTCTTCTCGACAGGCAAACTTGTCGTTGGAGTGAAATATCTTTGTGTTGGATAATCAGCTGGCGCACGACGATCGATATTCGCCGTGTGTCGACCTGTTGCTGCTGTGTAGCATGCTGCGCTCGGCTATGCCGGAGATGTCCGAGGCAGGCTGCGTGATACAAAATCCGATACGGATATGGACAAAGTCCGATATGGCTGCGTGATACAAAAGCGTCATTGAGCGCTGAAGTCAAATGAGTGAGATAGCCGGTGAGCGAAGCCGAAGTCAAGCGAGAGAGATAACCTCTCGCTTAACGCGGCATGCATGCGAGGCACAGCCTCGGCTTAGCGAGGCTTTGCTTCGGCTATCTCCGGCATAGCCGGACGCAGCGTGCTCGACAGCAGCAACAGGTCAACGCACGGCGAATATCGATCGCCGTGCGCCGGCTGATAATCCAAGACAGGCGGAAGTCCAAAAAATAGTTTTTCTACATACCTAAGTAAGGTGCTGTTAAGGTGCTCATTTGATGAGTTTATTATTTTAGTGCTCCTTTCATTTCAGACAACAGGTACTACGAAAGTACCATGATGCTCCGTTAGAAGAACATTATGGGGTGAAACGCATCCTGTCGAGGATCCATGCCAAGTACGATCGGCCCGGTATCCGACACGACGTCGAACGGCATATAGCCACGTGCGAGAGATGTCGAAAGAACAAATTGAGGAGGAAGGAACGGGTGCCAGTGGTCCTCACTGACACCCCATGCAAAAAATAAATATAAACCTTCCAGGATGCTCTCACCAAGTACAGCGCAGCAATAGCTGTACCAAATCAGAAAGCAGCGACCGTGGTTCGAGCCCTGGTGGAGGAAATTATTTGCCCGTATGGGATACCGGAAGCAGTTCTGTCGGACTAAGGAACTAACTTCCTCAGCACAAACTTCGAGGAAGTATGCCGATTGATACGTTTAAAAAAGATTCTCATAACGCATACCATCAACAGTCGAATGGCGCATTACATCGATCACACCGGTCTCTCGCAGAATACCTGAAAAATGTCGTACAAGAAGATCAAGCACATTGCGATGAGTGGTTTCCTTATGCAATATTTACATACAACACCACGCTGCATACTGGGACAGGTGCATTGGTATTCGGACGCGAAGCCGAGTTACCTACGGCGATAAGGCAGGAACCGCGCCACTGAGAGAACGGCATTGCGCAGCATGGACCGTCGCACATGGCAAGTTGTAGTTCTCTAAGGAAAAAGTGAAAAGCTCATACGACCAAAAATTTAGGTACAGGAATACCACGTATGCAACATAAAGTTCCTCCACGATGAGCCTGTGTGTCGCGATAGGCCAGCAGACCTATCCCTTACGTGGGCAGGACCTTCTGAGATCCAGGAGGTAAGACCTCCCGTCAACTACGTCGTCTGAAAACGGCGAAAGATAACGGTACACACAAACCGTATAAAAAGGTTCATCCAGCATTAAAAAACCAAAATAAATCAAATTAAAGTTTTAATAACCTTCATAATTAATTTTCAAAATATTTTAAATTATTATATTAACCTACGAACTTAAAAATAACGAATAATATGGTTGCAGGAGCTCTTCAGAGCGCAAGGCTAAGAAATTCAATAAAGAGCCGCAGCCAGATTAAATTTAAAAAAGAAAAGAAGTACAGGTTTTCAGGTAAAGTACAAAAAAACCCGCCCGGTTCCTGTGCCAGAAGTCGGGGGCCTCACAAAAGTTGCGGATTCCCAGGAAATCCCAGGATACCGGGTCAGTGGGGGCGGCATCCTCAGAAATCGGGCTCCCATAGCCCCGCCGGGATTTCAGCGTTTACGGCCCGCTTTAAACGAACCCTCTAAATAAATAAATAAATAGACAAATAAATACACGATTAGCAATAAAATGTATAAATACACAGTCGCTGGAGGCGGCACTTACCCGAATATACCCGCAGTCTATGGGTGACCGAAGAGGAGCGTCATGGCCATAAACATAGCACATCGTACCAACGTTGAAACAAAAGAGACGAGCGGATGGTGACACGTTTGATTTGGGAATAAATTTAAAGACTCCATCAGAAGCCACCAGGCCAAACTAATGAAAAGAGGGAGAATTAGCTAACTCATTGTTCTCACTCCAAACTCAACGCCGATCATGACACGTATTTTGTGATAATACGGTTAAAGGCATTAACTTTTAAAAGTTGTATTTAGGATTGATTGCCGTCAAGGAGTTGGTACTCACGTGAACGAGAATAAATACGAAGATTGTACTAAACAACAAAATTAATTTTATTATAATCTTCGGTCGATAGCCGTATTGTGCTGCGAATTATTCGAGTAAAATTAGTTCGCAATTATTCCTTCATCGCGTGATGCCACTCACCCGAAGCAAAAAGAATGTGCAAACGTAAGCAACGAACCGCGAGCAATGAACGCTTGAGCTACGACTTGCAATAACTTGCAACATAGACATTTTTGCAAATTCATCGTTTCGTCAAAGGAAGTTATTCACTTCCTTTGCCGAAATCAGTCTAAAGGTACATTCGAAAAGAACAGGTTGGTTCTTCGTCAAGTACTCGAAAATAATTAATTATTATATCATTCTTTTATTGTCACTTAATAGATAACGGAAAGTTGGCGTTGTCTATAATAAACATTCAACTATCATTTTTACCATAAATGCACGTGTTCGGTATTAACTAGAGATCTATCTTCTTATCGGCAAACAATCCCAAAAAATAATATCTCTTTTTGTAATCCCGATTACCGTAATAATCCAATTACGCAATACCGGCATAACAGCCGTCAAATTATTTTAAACGTAAATACAGTGAATAATTCTTGACAATAAATACTTGACGAGGAACCAACCTTTCAGTTTGACTTTTAGATTTAGATTCATTTCGCGGATGCAGTTACTTCGTGCATGTGCCGAAGATGATTAGTGGCATTTTAATGTGGGTGACGCAAGCGTGACGTACTTCGCGCGTCACCACATTCTTCTTATTCGCGAGTAAGAAGAATAAGAATAAGAATAAGAATAGATTAAAGCGACCTCGCGATCGAGCAAATATAACAATAAACAATAATGGAATTTCATTTGAAAATAAAAGATGAAATATCGCGGCATAACATCCCTCCCCCCTTAGAAGGAAAAAATCTGAATTCTTTAGAGATTTTTTACTCGTTGGTGGCTCATTACAATTTTCTTCACGATTTGTATACATGTTTTATATATGTGTAATAATCAAGTTCAATAAAAATATTAATATATAGCAATAAAGTTCAATCAAATGTCTATATATAACAATCAAGTTTAGTCGAAATACAACTCGAATATTCTTTTCTCGATCAATCACAATTCTGTATACACTTCGAGGGCCTGCGCACTACACCAATGCAGCCGAGTCGCGTACCCTGAGACACGCTAAAAAATGTAGTGAATACTAGGTACTTTTATTAAAATGTATCGAATATTTCGTACATTCGGTGTTGCGTAGACTGCCTGTGGTGCCTATCTCATAGTTTTCGCGCTAAATTCCTGGGCGGTTACTGTACATACCTATCAAAGCCGATATACCAGGTTTATAAATATGAAACCGGAATTCGCCCATAGATGGCCCTAGCTGTCAAAGTGGTTACCGTAAAACCGCGTCATTGGCGCCATTTCCTTGTTGACATTTCTGACAAAGATTTTCAACTCACAACAATACAAGTTTCATACAACAGCATAGTTTGTAATAGCGTTGAACATGTCGAATTTTGTGCCTGGAAACTACGATTTGCGGACACCATTGATTTTCTGTTACCAATTGAAGAAAACTGCTGCAGAAGAAGAAGCCGTCTCCATACGTTTGAAAATCATGGGAAAGATCCAGAAGATGGGAAAATGGGTTCCACATGAACTGAATGAAAGACAGCAGGAAAACCGAAAAACCACTTGCGAAATGCTGCTCGCCAGGTACAAAAGAAAGTCATTTCTCCATCGAATTGTGACTGGCGATGAAAAGTGGCTATCTTTTGAGAATCCTAAGCGTAAAAGATCATGGGTAACTCCAGGCGAACCATCGACATCGACTGCAAGGCCAAATCGCTATGGACGGAAGACAATGCTCTGTGTTTGGTGGGATCAGAAGGGTGTGATCTATTATGAGCTGCTGAAACCTGGCGAAACCGTTAATACTGAACGCTATCGACAACAAATGATCGATTTGAATCAAGCTTTGCGTGAAAAACGACCAGAATATTAAAAAAGGCAACACAAAGTGATATTTGCATCGATGGGACACGCACTTGCTGAGCAGCGCTTTACTTCTTACGAAAATGTACGAAAATGGCTCGATGACTGGTTTGCCTCAAAAGAGCAACAGTTTTTTTGGCGTGGCATCCACAAATTATCAGACAGGTGGGAAAAATGTATAGCTAGCGATGGGCAATACTTCGAATAAAATATTTGTTATCATTTTCATACAATAAACGTATATTTTCTATACAAAAATTCCGCTTTCATATTTATAGACCTGGTACCTCTATTTTTGAGTATCGCATTTGTCGCGGAACGTTTTCTGAACGCTATACTTATTGGCTCTTCTGCGGGGCGTGCAAATAACCACTTTCCCGCCTGCTGCATTGTTATGAGCAGCGTATTGGTCAGGTACGCGAATCTGACTCGGCTGCACTGGTGTGTTGCACAGGCACTCGATAACTCCGACTGTTACTCCTGCTGTGGTACGGGTGCCTCGAGGTGTATGTTTACCACGATTTAATATTATTATATTATTATTATTATAGATATTATTGCAGGGTTTCACCTGCATCTATAACATTTATAAAGCACATAACTGATCAACGCTATCGGTGCTATTGCACCCAGTGTATACAATCTAAGGTTATGATACGGGGACCATTTGAAAAGTTTCCGGCCTCACCGACATAAAGTAATCGTAGAAAAATTGCTTTCGCGGTCCGATAGATGGCCGTGACATTGTCTATGACACTCTTGCAAAGTTGTCAGCTGACATTGTCTGTCAACAATGGAGGGAATTGAGTATTGCGCAGTGATGAAATTCCTTCATTTGAAAGGGAAAAAGTCTCATGAAATGAAAGATGAGTAAGACTTTGTATACTGTTACGTCAAACCTGCGCGGTGATTTTACAAAAACCGACAAATTTCAGACGTGTGAGCGTTTCAGCGTGAGTTTTCCGTACTCTGGTCAAGGAGAATGAATTCTCCCTTTACCACACCTGACAAGAAACACAGAAGATACAGGCCCCCTTTTGAATCTAACCTTTCGGAAAATTACTCGGGACAGAGCTGAGAATGCTCGTTGATTACTCGCGTTAACCGTCACTCGGCTTGATACACTAGATCGATAAATCAACCCGCGGAGGAAAGGGTTTTAGGGGGAAGAAAAATGGCAGGGTACTTGCACTTGGGGAAAAATTTACGGAGACATCAGACAATATAAATTAGAAGATTTGCGTTTATACTTACAGTTGATTTTCTGGTAAAGTCGTTTCGCCGGTAACGATTGCGTTGAAGGGGGAAGATGGCAACCGTTTGTTAAAATAAAAAATGCTAGACTCGATGATTCGTAAAGTTATTAAAATTTTTTTGAAATAACCGAATAAGTGATACATGTACGTTCGCTATTACCATATGCGAGCGATCGTTACTTTTCGGCCCAATACTCTCAATGTTATACTTATGATTCGATAAAACAGTAAAACGAAATAAGCTGGGCGGACTAGTACGAAAACGGCAGAAAGCAATTGAATTCAATTTCTTCTAGATTCCTTCTTTAAACTTGAGACATATTCCGAATGATTGATATTAAAACCGTGAAAAAGTAAATTCGAAATGAGTTGAGATTGTTCAACCGTTTTTCCTCTAATTTTTCACTCTAAATTTTTAGCTGACTCTACAGGGTGGGGTTCCTCCGCAGTGCGATCCGCTCTCTGCTCTTGTAAACTGTGACTCCGATTGTCACTTCTACTGTGTACTGTGAACTGAGCTGCTGGCTGTGGCTATATTTTCGGGCATTTTCCCGTCCCTATATAAGTCCTGGATGGTCTAATTTCCTATGCGGGGGATTCTTAGAACTACAATAGCCTTCGGACCTTGGGGCTCATCGCGGAGAATAATTTTTATTCTAATCGTGGTCTAGTTCGATTCTCGTTATGAATTACTCGGGATGAGGTCAGACATGCCATGTAAAATGAAGCTACTTCGAAGGGGGCTCGGACTTTTTGATTGATCCATCGAGCCCTTGGTGATACTTTGTGTAGTTCTCTTCTAATCGCTGTCTCGTTCAATTTTCATTTCAAGTTGCTCGGGATGAGGTGCTGCATGTTGCGAGGTGGCAGGGGAATTACTCCTTGCTTTGATGACATGTGCCCAGATAGGGAGAGAGGGAAAAAAACGACTAGGATGCCGGTAGAGCCGAACCACGAATTATTATTTTTATTGAAATTTATATTTGGAATTTACTTAATGTCTACCAAGGCCTTATTGACTCAACATTTCTCGATGGTTTTCCTCAAGTCTCTTGAATTGGATATCGTTGGTGACAATTTGAGACATCGGTGTGACAAGTTTTGATTCGACTGTTAAACCGCTTATGAATAATAACTCTTTTTATTAATTTTATGGAAATGCATTCGATATGTATTGTAACGGTATTTAACGTTAACATTACCTTGAGAGGGTTTTAGATCGGACTCGAGCAGGGAGGAAATTAATATAGGCTTCAGTAGTAGGTAAAAGTAGGGTTTATTCAAGAAAACATGATGTTAATTGTTGCGATACATAAGCAAAAAAAAATGATTATAAAGTTTAGTTGTACTACTTCGATCCCTTTTTCTGATATTTATGGCTACCATCTATAATCTTGTACGCTGATATGGAGAATTAAAAAATGTTTTATGATATGATTCGCTTCGGAGTGAAATTATGAGTGTCCGGCGTCAGCGAGATGAACTCAGAGTGCATTCGTATAGGTAGCACATGTCAGGGCCGAACCTCGTAGAATTTAATATAATTTTGTATTTTCCTATAGATACCGTAATTGTCTATCCTCCTTATTATCCTCTATCCCTAAGCTATCGTGGAATATATTATGTTGGTCATTTTTAATGTAAGATTTGCTGTCTTCTCTGGGTTTCGTTGGATATAATAACTTGCCGGATCGTCTATCCTCGGCTAGTAAAGTGAATCCGCTTTCTTGTTGTTTTGACGACTCTGCGGTTCGGCTGGACTTAGACGCAGCATAGGCTCAGCTGCTATCCGTCTAGTATGAGCCTGACATCAAAGCTGGGTCTCATGTGTACCAGTGCCGCTACAGCTAGCGATGGCTCATTTGGTCTTCCTTCCTGGTAGCTGGGCGTCTGCGTCGGCGGGATCTGCGAACAAAAGTGTTCCCCGAATGCCAAATTTCTGGTATTTTTATACCAGCATCCCCTCCGTTCGCCCCATGCTTTCGATTTTACTATATCTGGTAGCCGTTCTTTAGCCCATCTCCTGTAGCCCATCGATAGCCTTGGTCCTTTTTAAAATTCGTCATTGGTTTTTAACGTTGGTCTTTAATTCTCACTGGTCTCAGATAGCGCTTCTGTAGTCGTGCTTTTCTAGCCGAATAACGGGACTTTGCCTTCGACGTGCCGGCCTACAAAGTGTGAGTGACGCGCGGTAGCGGTGCTTCGTTCTGTGCACCGCGCGTCATGAGATGATAGCTATAGGCCGGTCTATTTGATGTGAGTGATTATTGGGTCTGGGAAAAAGTTCGTGGAGTTTTTTAGTAAAATTCAACTTGTTTTCTTATAATGTGAGAATGAATTTATTTATATTTATTAAAATAAATATGCTCTATTATTATCGACAATGTTTCTGGTTGAAAAACTGAATCAAGTGGTTTTGACAAGATTCTTTTGAAAGCAGCTTATTTCCATTGAGAGAGTTTTGCAGATATCGGAATAAGTGATAGTCAGAGGGTGCTATGTCTGAACTATACGGTGGATACATCAAAACTTCCCAACCAAGCTCTCAGAATTTTTTACGAGTCATCAAAGAAGTGTGTTGTCGGGCGTTGTCATGATGGAATACAACACCTTTCCTATTAATCAATTCGGGCCGTTTTGCTTTCAATTGCTTGGTGTAATCTCTCAAGTTGTCCACGGTAGAGTTGAGAATCAATCGCCTGACCAACTGGAAGTAGCTCATGGTGAACGATTTCCTTCTAGTCCCACCACACACACAGCATCACCTTGATCGCCGTCAATCCTGGCTTCGCGAACGCTTGTGACGGCTCACCATCCCTTGTCTACGATGTTTGACGCTTCCGATTGTCGTGTGTGATCTATTCTTCATCACCGGTTATGACACGTTTCAGAAATGGCTCGATTTCATTGCGTTTTAGCAGCGCATCGCAGATGTTTATTCGGTCTATCATGTTTTTCGCGCTCAACTCATGAGGAACCCATACATCGAGCTTCTTTTTGTAGCCAGCTTTGTGTAAAACAGTTTAAAATAGTTTTGTGGTCAGTGCCTAGCTCCATACCAATATCGACACAGCTGATATGCTTATCTTGCTGGACTTTTTCAAGTATTTCATCAGCTTTTTCAGTGATTGGACGACCAGAGCATCTTTCACATAAAAATTACCAGAACGAAAGCGAGCGAACCATTTCCGCGCAGCAGACTTGATAAAGTACCTTCACCGTACTCAGCACAAATTTTTTCACAAGCCTGCGCAGCGTTCTTTTCTTTGTCGTAATAATATTGCAAAATACAGCGCAATTTTTCATTACTTTTCTCCATCTTCAAACGCAAACAACTTTCCAACCACTGCACAAATTTCGATGTTTATACACTTAAAGTAACGCTCGAAGTGTCACCTTTTCAACGAGCGTTTAGTGGTGTCGCTGCGATCTGTGTTTCCTGACTTATTTGCAATTGATGCCATCTATTGAGAAAAATGCCACGAACTTTTTCCTAAACCCAATATTAAACAACCAGAACGTTATATTGTCCCCCGATCCGAGATTAACCGGTGAACCGGTTCTCTCTCTTCCGCTTGCTGGTGTTTTCCGCCGTACTGTTTTTTTTTTCATCTTGTATTTCTTTTTTTCTCTATGGTTGCTTTTGCTATTATTAGCTTCTTAATTCCGAATCTCTCCTATTTTTATTATTTTCTTATTATACCTATTGACTGTTATTATCGCTTGTTGTTTATTTCTAATGCTATCTTAAGAATTATTATTATTAACTGTTTTTTTATCCTATTTTCTTATTCCTACTTTTTAAAATCTAGGTTAGTGGAGGGTGCTATTGCCATAAATGATATGAAACCTTCTTTTCCTAAATGGTCTATTTATTCAATTCTGCATAGGAAAATTTTCCTCCTTCTGTCCCTCGTATTTACATTTCATCGTTAATCCATTTCAAAATCTTTCTAATTTGCATCCTCCGTGGTGGCCACTTACATGCCATCTCCCGCATCGGATCCACTTTCTTCGTTGGCGCTGACATATCCTGAATCTGTGGAGAAGTCTTCGTGGTCGAAATTGGGGTCGAGGAACCTCTCTCCGTCATTTCCCCAGTCGAATTGCCATGGATTTTCCGCTTGGACTGCTACTCCAATGCGGATCAGTTCTTCGTTGAGGAGAGTGATTCCTCCTCTCTCGGTCGTCCTCCACATTTCCACCCATCGTGCTTCTACGTTGGTCTGAAAGGGAAGAGCCACCACATTCCATCCCCTTTCCTGGAGGATTTGCTGGCGGCCCTGGATGTGGCATGTCATCTATCCTTCTTCCGGAGATTCGGTCTGGTGACGGCCCACCGGAATGGCTTGAAATGCAAGGTGATATGCATTCGGTCGCGGCACGAAGCATTCGCTGATGGTTGCCGCTACGTCCACCCCGATGTCCCCCATCCAGACCAATCGGTTGCCATTTACCTCCTCTGTTGTGATGATCCCTCGGTAGAGTTTCTTCTGTTGCCGCCATAGGATTGGACATCCCGGGGAAACATACTCTGGTTGGAGTGCCTCCTCCTCGTCCTCCAAAGTTTCGAAATATTCAACGGTTCTCTCCCCCACTTTTTCAGGGTCCTCCTTTTATATGTATATCCGTCTCGGATCCGCCACACTCAACATCTCAATATTACTATAATTTCCGCTTAACCTACTGGATAGTTTCGGTACATTTTTGTGATTGTTTGCTCTGTCGATGATGGCTTGTGACTGCCGGCCGTTCGATTTCTAATTTTCGTCAGCGACACCGATCTGATGCCCCCTACAGATCCAGACAGCTGCCGAGAGACCATCCTCGAATATTATCGTCGGTTAAAACGATTAGCCCTTCTCGATTCACCGGGTATATGACGTCTCACTGTTTGATGTTAGTTGTATTTAGCTCCAGGATTGATCACCAATTTTTTACCTTCAGTGTTTTTTTATTATTTTTTTTTAAAGTCTCCAGTCCCTCGTGAAGCTGACGGTGGTTGTCTCCATGATAGCTCGTCTTGGTGGGCCCTGGTTGTCTAATGACTTCCAACGGTGGACTACTTCAGATCCCAAAAAGATACGCGTATCCCTCCAGTTTGCTTTTTGAATTTTTCCTGTGCTTCCACTTCGGGAGTTCAGCCAGATCTTCTGTATCGATTTTGGGTGTACGATCGATGGTCTTATCCGAGAACTTCTCGCTCGAATGTTTGTTATCGTCCGATGTTCGAGGATTCCATCTTTGTTTATCTGTAGGTAATCGTCCATCGACCGTCTTCCCTAGATCCTTTTGTTTATCTTCGGTTGCTGTGTATGTACTTGGCCCTCTGATAATACTGAGACTGATTTCTCTTTTGAATCACTGTCTCACTCCGTAGATGTCGCTTCGATGCTCCCGTGGATGGATTCTTGTTCACGGTTGTGAGTTGCACTCTTCTATTTCCTACAGCTACTTCTTACTATAATAATTCTTATTCCCTAATCTCTTATTTTATTATTATCTCTGTGGCTTTTTACGATTATTATTACCATTATTATTATTCGGATTAGAATTTATAATTATAACAAATTTTTTTTATGATGGTAATTATCATCCATAATAAATATTCTGTTCACCTTTGTGAACTCCACTCTCTCCTCCGCCTCCACCATCTCCTGTTATTCCCTCGTTCCTTTCTCTACTTTGTGTACCCGGTATTTCGTGAGTAGGCTTGCGTGGAATTTCCCACGTATTTTCTTAGTGACCAGATCCATGAGTTGATATGTAACCAATCCTACGCATTTCTGGACTGCATATGGGCCTTCCTACAGAGGCAAACATTTATATGTAACCTGATTTCCCGGATCTGAGACGTTGAGCGCTTTGACTAACAAGGAAGGATAGTTTGATGTCCTCCTCTGATTTTGATGAAACTCACGTATGTTGTAGAGCATCAAAAACTAAAATACACATATTTTTTTGTTATCGGCGGAAAAACATTTCTAAGGGGTGAAATCGCCCTTCAAAGTTAGGCATGTCGAGAGGTGATTATGCAGTTTCACCCAGAAGGCGTCAACCGATTTTAATAAAACAAAAACCAAAATAGTCCTCATTGAAGACTATAAAAATTCTACCTGAAGTTGAAGAAAAAAATTTATTTGCAGGGGTGAAACTGCATATTCACACCTAACTTTGAAGGGCGATTTCACCCCTTACAAATGTTTTTCCACCGATAGAAACAAAATACGTGTCTTTTAGTTTTCGATGCTCTACAACATACGTGAGTTTCATCAAAATCGGAGGGGGACACCAAACTATCCTTCCTTGTAAGACAAGTATCCTTTTTTGAAAGTAATTAACTTGTGTGTAGTATTAAACCGTTCTGCCCTCCTCGCTCCTTTTTTTATAATTCTTTCCCGTGCAATCTCTATCTTTGCCTCGTACGTCGCGGATCATTCTCTTCGCTAGCTGGTATACCCAACCATTTATTCCACATCCGGACTGGCTTCTTCCCTCTCTGCAATTCTGTCGGGGTGAATTGTGTGGTTTCGTGGTGAGATTCGTTAATGCAATCTTGCACCACTTGCACCCATTTATACCAACCAGCGTGATTTTCTTTCAGGAATGTCCGGAAAAATCGCCCCAGCTCACGATTAACTCGTTCGACAATGTTTCCTTGTGGATGGCGTATAGAGGAAAACACTGCTTTCATATCTTCATCGTCTAATTTTTTTAACCAGTTCTTCGCGGTGAATTGCGTCCCGTGATCGAACTGGATTCGTCCTGGTTTTTCCGAACTGTGGAATGTAGTCGTCGAAAATCCTTTTTTATCACTGTTGCCGTATTCGATCATCGAAAGTCACGAGTATATGCCCCCCGCCCTAATGGATGTCAGATGAGGCCCATAAAAATCGATCGATATTAAGTCCCCCGGTCTTTCGGGGATAATTATTTGCATCTCGGCAGAGTTGGTCTGTACTGCTACCTTACTTGGCTGACAAATATCACAGCATGCGAGGAGCGATCTTGTTAGTTTTACCAGGTGTGGATACGAGGAATCATCGTCGAGGATGCGAAAACACTTCCGAGCTCCTATGTGTCCATATAGCTTATGACATTCTAGGATCATTTGTCGAACCAGACATTTCGGAAGTACCACTTTCCATACCCGAACTTTCGCATATTTCTGGTGGATCCTTTCTCGTAATCAAAATTTCTTTTCTTTCCCAGTGTCTTCTTCCTTCTCTAAGACTTCCATAATTTCGCCTACGTCTTTCTGGTTCTTCTGATGTTCTGCGATTTTTCAAATTTCTTTTATTAGGTCTTCTGAGGCTTTACGTGCTAGTATTGCTGCGATCACCACTAATCCCTTTGTTATGCTCTCGTTTCCTTCCATCCGGTTCAGAGCGTCAGCGACAGTATTTTTCCTTCCTTCGTGGCGTTCTATATTCAGATTGTAGTATTGAATTGATATAACCCACTGCATTAATCTCTCCGCCGTAAATCGATACGTTTTTAGAAATATTAATGCCTTGTAGTCTGTTTTTATCTGTATCTGAGCACCTTGGAGATAAGTCCTGAATTTTTCTAAAGCCCATACTATCGCTAATAACTCTTTTTCGGTTGTCATGTAGCCATGTTCCACCCCTTATAGAGTCCGACTTGGGAAATATATTACTTCGCTTTCCCCTTGCTCATTCTTCTGTGACAGGATGGCTCCAAGCGCATACCCACTTGCATCAGACGTTAGTGTGTATGGATTTTTTACGTCAGGGACACGAAGGATTACACCTTCGCAGAACAAATCCTTAACCCGGTTAAAGGCTTCTTGTTGAATTATTTCCCATTTCCACCTCACTCCTTTCGTAAATTTCGTGTAGAAATTTATCAAACCTAGAAATGTCCTTAACAGTTTCAGGTTCTTTGGTGCTCGATATTCCTTAATAATCCTTATTTTCTCAGGATCAGGTTTAAGTCCTTCTGTGAGAATATGGTCCAGGAAAGGCACTGCTTGACAGAAGAAGTGTGCCTTTTTAAACTTTAAAGTCATCCCGTGTTCCTCAAAACGTTAAAGAAGAATCTCGAGATGTGTTAGATGCTCCTCATGATCTCTTGATAGTACCAGCAAATCCTCAACAAAATTTATGATGAAATTCAACTTGTCTAACACTATGTCAAGTGCTCGGATTAAACTTGCCGTGCTTGTTTTTAGTCCCAACGGCGTGACGGTAAATTCGTAGCACTTTCCATTCTGTTAAAATGCTGTATACTTCCTAGAATCTGGATGAGACGGAATTTGCCAGAAACTGCTTGTGAGATCCAAAGTTGAGGTAACAGGTTTTCCTCCACATCTTTGGAAAATCTCTTCAATGGGAGGTACGTTATTGTGTTCATTTACCAGGTAGTTATTTAGTACCCTGGCATCTAAACACAGTCGCACATTCTCATCCTTCTTGGTCACCGGCATTAATGGGTTTATGTAGATACTTTCCGAATTTTGTATCACCCCGTAGTCGAGTATAATTTCGATTTCTCGTTGTACTCGGTCTCGTTGTGTCAGTGCCACCGGATATGCCCGACCGAAGTACGGTTTTGGATCTTTGAGCGTTAGATAGTGTATATTTTTTGACATTTTTCCAGGCCTTCGGTCGAATACCTCTTGATTTCTTTCTACTATAGCTTTGAAAATGTTTTTGATGCTAGTTTCGAGATTGTGACATTCCTCCATCTTTTCCTCGAATTCCATCTCCGACAATTGGAATTCTTGAAGTGTTGGTGGTGGTACTCCTTGTATGGCACACGTGTCTCTACTGTCTTCTTTTTGTCCCGTCGTTGGGTCTATCAATTGCCAAAGTCCATTAATTAATTTGGCCCCAACCCTATCTCTGACTGCGACACATTTACTGCGGGCATCGACGGAAATCTGTAGATTCATCATTCTGTCAATACCAATCAGGGTGGGCCGTAGAAATTTCGGGACAACTAATAGCTGAATCTCTCTTTTGGATCCATACGTATCTGCTTCTACCATGATTTGTTTTCTCACTCTCTCTGCCTCTCCTCCAAATGCCCCTACCACTTTCGTCGAAATGACTGCCAGTGTAGGACACTTTTAAAATTTTTCATGGTATAAATTAAAAAATTCTTCTGAAATGTAGCTCACCTCACTACCACTGTCAATCAGACTTTTCACAGCCACCCCCTCGATCTCCACAGGAATTTCAGGACACCGGGGATGTACATCGTCGTACCGTTTCTCCTCTCTCCTCGGTTCCTCACGTAAAAATTCACGTGGATTTTTGGTAACTGTGAATACCGGGTACTTCCTCGCGTTTTGGTCATTGCCGCTCCTTTGTTCTTTCGCTTCCTTGGATGTCTCCCGCCGATCATCAGCGTCACTTGGGGTAGCTATCCCCTGTTGCCGCCCGGATGATTTCGGTCTCCCGATATCCTTCGGAATGACTCGGCTAGTGGATGGCTCACTAGCAATTTTTCCCTTGTCTGTCTTCAATTCTTCGTCTTTCCTTACATTCCTTGTTATTCTTCGTTCTTTCCTTGTTTATTCCTCCTTTCGACTGTCTTGTCTTGAACTTCCTCCTTTTGTATCTGTTTCTCTTTTTTTCCGTTGCGCTCCGTCTTTCCACGTCTTTCTTCCTGATCTTCTCTACGGGCGCAACGTCTAAGCGCTTCCCGGATTGGTGGTCTGGTAGACGTTCTGTTGCGCTCGTACCGCCGGCATCATCCTGCTTTCTATGAATGGTCCAGGGGGATGCCCCTGGATCGCATTCATTTGCCTCGGTGGTCCTTGCTCTCTACTTGGTGACGGACGAGGCGCTTGTTGCCACGCCGTCAGTCTCGCGCTTCCGTGATCTCGTGGTGTAGGTAGAGGTATCAGGTACTGCTGCGGTGGTTCCTGCGGCACCTGTTGCCATGATGCCTGTCTTCTATTTTCATTGTATGGATGTGTCTGCCAGCGTAGCCTGTTGTCCGGAACTCGTGGTGGCTGCCACTCGTTTCTTCGTGATCCCCGCCAACCCTGGTCCCGCGATCCCCCGCGCCCTTGGAAGTCACTCCTCTGGCTTCGTCGTTTGCTATTAAGATGACCCGCCATATCAATGCTCTCGAGTAGTTCGAGAAACTCTGGTACCGAGATGATCTGGCGGACCCTTACAGCACATCTTACCTCCTCATCGCAGTGTCTGGCGAGGCGACGAATAATGGCCTCATCGGATTTCTTTTCCTCGAGGTCACGAAAGTTGCCAAAAATCAGGGTAGCATATTCTGCCCTCGTATGATTCTGTCCTTCGGTATCGTACGTCCCAAACTCGAGGTTGCTTCGAACCTTATCCTGCATTTATCACAGCCAGTGTCTTGCCGTAAATGCCTCAGAAAATTCAGCCAAACTGCGAATGGTACTTTCCACGAGATGCCATCAATTCTTGACTTGATCTTCTAATGCGTCGTTGATAACGAAACGCACGTCCGATCCCTCAGTCCCGGCTACCTCGCAGTACTCCTGCAGTTCTTTTAGAAATTTCATGGACCGTTGTTTCCCATCTGCCGCATACTTCGGAGGCTTCTGCGAAACTGCCTGGAAACGAATGAGGTTCCCTCCCTGAAACATCGAGAATCCACATGCTGAACCATCTATGCCGTTGGAGGCACGTTGTTCCAAATCCTTGATTCTCATTGCGTCGTTCTCGGTGACGGTTTGATTATTCTTTATCCGTTCTATGGCCTCTTTCACTTCCTTCTCTAGCCTCGCTGTAACCATTTGTTCGTTTACAATCACATCTCGGTGATAGTTATTTATGGTTTCTTGTTCTTGGACGATCTCCTGCCATACTGTCTCAATCTTGTTGTCAGTTCTTTCATCCATCTCGGAAATGCTGGTTTTGACATGTTCCTGTAGATTTTCCAGGAGCAAGTTCGTTCTTGTCCTTCCTTCATGGTCTGCAGGTGTTGGATAATCAGCTGGCGCACGGCGATCGATATTCGCCGTGCGTCGACCTGTTGCTGCGGTGTAGCACGCTGCGCTCGGCTATGCCGGAGATAGCCGACGCAGGGCTTCGCAGAGCCGAGGCTGTGCCTCACAGGCATGCCGCGTTAATCGAGAGGTTATCTCTCTCGCTTGACTTCGGCTTCGCTCACCGGCTATCTCACTCTTTTGACTCCAGCGCTCAACGACGATTTCGTATCACGCAGCTATATTGGAAAAAGTAGACACTTTTCGGAACAACCACGGGAACAGCGCACACATCTCCTGCACATCTCGGACTTTTCAACTGCATTCACCGGACTTTCTCAACCTTCTGTGCTCACCAGGACTCAAAACTCAGGTAAGAGTACACCGTCACAATTCAGTGTAATTCAATGTCGGTGAGGAGTAGAAAGTAAGTCGGTGCATCCTCATAAAGGTCTCACCCGTTGACGTGCTCTGCAGCACGGGCTGCACCACGTTTTCCACACTACTTGAGGCTCACCCAATTAATACAATTGCGTGTGTGCATATCAGTTCCCAGTACTTTCCCCCAACTAAGCTTGCTGGGAAAGTACAGTGAATTTATTCCACTCATTTTGTACATCCTCAAGCTCACTTTACCGTGCGGTGCAGCGTTGGCTGCTTCACAGTCCATCATAGTAAAATTCCAGCACTCAAGTACCAGAGTTGCATGGGCAAGCACTCACTCTCTGTACATTCTAATTTTTTATCTCATTGAGAAGTTACTGGAATTAATAAATTCAATCTACGCACTCACATGTCTCATCGCGTGGCGTTCTCCGCAGCGCTGGCTGCAGCACGTACACTACTCTCAATAAATACAGCACACAATTAATGTAATTGTGTATAATTGTGTGCTACTCAAGTAATTCACAAAGACAGCACACAATTAAGGGAATTGTGTGTTGCTCAAAATATCTCACTCAAATCCAAAATTCAACTTAAATTCTTTATATTTTATTTTTATATCTGTTATTTTGGCTAAAATTGGAATTTTTGTAAACTGATAAGCAGAAGTTGAAAATAAACCACTTTCTCAATTTAAACATCTATTTATCTGCCTTCTTTTTCCCTGTCTTAAGTGAAGACTCATAATTTGCAATATCTTCACAGATTCGCTGAAATTCAACCAGGAGGAATTCCGCATCAGCAGGAATGCCATGATCTGGCCTATGCCAACCGGGTCAGGAACAACAGGGAGAGTATTCCCTAATACTGGAGACGATTGTCCCTCCTCTCGTACACCTGACTCGTTCGATTCCATCGTTTGCGTGATGCTGTGTATTTCTGATAGACGTGCGATCTCTTCATGGTCCTGCCTACCCTGATGTCTCAGTAGACCATCTGCTGTGGTAGATTCCCACTCTAATGATCGATCTAACAACGACATACTAATCTCTTGGCTTGCATCTAGCATTCCCCGCTGGACTAATCGATTTGCAAATGTAGATTCGAAATGCATAATTTCTCTACTTAACACCCACTATCAGCCTTTTTTTCCTATGCTCGAGTCCCTGTTCAAGCGCCAAATGCAACGGTATTTAACGTTAACATTACCTTGAAAGAGTTTCAGTTCGCCTGGCGCAGGAAGGAAATTAATATAGGCTTCAGTAGTAGGTAAAAGTAGTGTTTATTGAAGAAAACATGATGTTAATTGTTGCGATACATAAGCGAAGAAGAATAATTATAAAGTTCAGTTGTACTATCATATATTATGATATATTAACATGTCTCTCGTAAAATATTGGAATTTACAGTAAAAATACCATCATAAATATATAAAACATGTTATGCCTGTATAGAAAGGATAAAGGAAATATTAGGATTAATTTATGGTAAAATAGCGAAAAATAGACAGAAAAACGAGAAAGAGATGAGACTAAAATTGAGTTGCAATGAAGCTTCTGCTGCAGGAAAGCGAGGCTGGCCGATTCTCCACGCAACGAAAACGCCTTGCGCGAGGTTTGAACAGCGATCTAGCTGACTTGCGTACGAACGAAATGTACGAGTAACCAAGTTAGGCGAGTCGTTCTCAATAGAAGTTCCCTCTCGCTCTCTCTCGTTCCCATGCATAGAAATACTTGTTTTACCATCAAGTTATTTATATGGAATACATTACACATATATAGACAGGATAAAATGAAACATTAAGATTGTTTTACAGCTAAATACCAAAAGTAAAACGAATCGAGAAAGAGAGAAAACGGTAACGCGTTTCAATAAAGCTTCTTCTGCGGGAAAGCGAGGCTGGGCGACTCTCTGCGCCACGACGAACGCCTTATCGCTAGGGCTGAACGGCGATCTAGTCGACTTGCGTACGAACGAAATGTACGAGTAACCAAGTTAGACGAGTCGTTCTCAAGTAAAATCCTTCTCTCTCTCTCTCGCTCTCGTTTCTATAGCACTAGAATAATCGTCTAATTAGCAAATTATTTAAGAAAACTTATTAACTATAAGAAATCTAATGTCTAACTAACAAATTATCTAAGAAAACTTATTAGCTATAACTAGAGTAATCACTAATTTAACGAATAACCAATGATGCTTGGAATAAGCCATAACTCAACAAAACCATTTATACCAATAAGAGATTAACGCAGAAATCAGATTGCATACGTCGAAGTTAACTACAGAATCTGTAACAAAATTACTACTAGTGGTTTCATATGAAGGATTTAATTAAGTTCCGTACAAACGCTAAAAAACTAAGCCATTACCATAGACACATCTACATAGAAGCGAGCATAAGGATATTACCTAGACTAGGAAACTCTATCGAAAGTAGGCCAAGAAGCGGGGTGGTAAAAATCACCTCATTTTCAGGGGAAAAACGCCTCGAACGCGTTCCCTCACCTAATCGCGTGGTCCTCTGTGTAGCACATCGCGCGGATAAATCAGAGCGCGCCATACCGATGCACTTGCATAGATCTATGGCTCTGCATGTCGAGAAGCTACTCTGTGGGGTAAGGGGAATGAATACGTGTATGGTCGAGATAGACCACGGGGAAATTCTTATAATGAGGATAGGGTTTTATCCCTTCTCTTCTTTTACGCGCCTGATGACAAGAATTTTCGACGCTCAGGAGCCCTATAAAAGGCCGCGAAAATCGGCCGGCGACACTTTTTCACGGGGCGTCAAGTAAGACTTCCACTTTTTTACCCGGAGTCAAGTAACACTTTTTCACGGGGAGTCAAGTAACACTTTTTCACGGGGAGTCAAGTAAGACAGTTTCACGGGGGGTTAAGTAGATGACTAATCACTAGCCTGGCAGTCAATTAGTCGCCGGCAGTGAATTAGACTTTTTCCAAGGCAACAAGTAGTACTGTTTGCCGGGAAATAAAGTAGTACAGAACGATAATTTTTCACCACGGCTTAATTTTCACAAAGTATAGTTTCAAGTAGTACAGAGTAAGAGTACAGTACTTATAATTATTAACGCTTGTAAAATCGGGAATATTGAACGTGCAACAGTCAACTACTCATGTAGTTTTATTTCAATAAATAGTTATTAATACGCACCAACGCCTACGTTCGATTTTAAGTCTGTCTGACTGCACTAATCTACGTCCAATCAACGTTCAACCGCAAGAACCACAGCAACAAACAACCGTAGGTATAATTTTCAATTACCAATTAAAGTGCAATCTTGCTCCGCGTGAAATTGTCATTCAAGTCCCTCCCCATTATTCGTGAAGTGATTAATCCCCAACCAAGAACAAAACGCACTCCAGCCCTATCCCGAGTAATTTTCCGCGAGGTTAGACTCAAAAACGGGCTTGCGTCTTCGGTATTTTCTCGTCGGGTGTGATAAAGGGAGAATTTATTCTCTTTGACCAGGGCACGGAAAAGATACACCGAAACGTGAAATCTATGTTAAATTCGTGGGTTCGTAAGATAGACCGCGATTTTGACGTAACAATACGCCTACCAAAACCAGTATACCTGAATTGTATAGTATTTCGTGCTGAGTAGGAGTAGTTTTTCCGCAGCTTATTCCTACGGGTTCAGGGGTTGGCGCGACGTATAGTCATCGCCCTCGCTGTTGCATTGGGACGATAAGGGGATGGTTTAGTTCGATGACCCTTTTTCCGCATTTCTTGCCGTTATCAGTATCCATTTTCGCGTAGATGAGGACTTCGCAGGGCGCGTCGTTCGTAATTGGAATTGTTGGAAACGTGGGTGGGCAGATGTGTGATTTGCCCAGTACCTTGCAAATTTTTATAGTACTTTTGTATACGGTACTTTTTGTATACAGTACTATTGTTGCCCGATCAGCGGTATCTCTCGCACGAGCACTACCGCGTTGCCTTCGTTGCGATAGGTGTGGTAGTCCGTCGACGAGGTGTCTCGTGAGCATTCTTGGTGGCAGGGATGATGCTCTGGCCTTACCAGTAGCTATGTCGTTTACCAGCCACACTAACTCCTGTACGTCGATGAGTTATGCCTCGACTGCAATACTTATTGTGTTGAGCGTCTCTTCCAAGTGTTGGCGCCTCGTTACATAGTACAGGTTGTCGTTGAGTGTGTGATTGATACGCTGTATCTGGGCCAGCAAAGTCCGCTCGTTAGCCTGTATGTGATGCGCGCTTTCATTAAATAGGCTGAGCGTGGTTTTTATGACCTGTACTTGATTTTTTAGCCCTTCCTTCAGGGTCTGGTGGAACGCCTTTCCCGGATTTCATTGGTTTGCGCCGTTTATTCGCTGACGGGACATGTCCTGCGTGTGGGACCGATTTTACTTCTTAATAAAAATTGAATGGGCAAATTTTCTTGCGACCATTGTATCAAAATTAAAATTTGAGACTCGAGGCTATTATATTTTCTATTTTCAAAAAAAATGTTTATTTTTATTGAATTTCCTCTCCTTGCGCTCCGTGGAGGTCCCTACCCTCATTTATTTAGTTTTAGTGTTCTATAAAGAGGTTCAGGCGGTTCGCGTGTACCGCCTGAGTTTTCCTACCCCTCTGGACGACGTAGTTGACGGGGGACCTTCTTTCCACTATCTCGTGGGGCCCAGTCCACTTGGGGGTCAGCTTGGCTGACCGCCCCCTGCGCACCGTCTCGTCTCGGAGGAGTACTCGTTCGCCGACGCGGTACTCCTGTTCCTGCGCATTGTGGTTATAAGCTTTCTTTGACTGTTTATTCGCGCCTTCTAGGTTGTCGCGCGCTAGTCTCTCTCGTAGTTCTTGGACGTAATCATCATAAGCATAGGTGCAACGGGGCTCCTGTTTCACGGCGGTCGGCAACTCAGCCTCGCATTCGTACACCAATACGTGGGGTGATAGTCTGGTCCCCGTATGCGGAGTGGTGTTGTACGTAAACATTGCGTACGGCAGCCACTCGTCCCAGTCTCCTTGATTCTCTCTTATGTAATTTTTCAGGTATTCCGCGAGAGTACGGTGCGACCTTTCCAAGGCGCCATTCGATTCTGGATAGTAGGCCGTTGTCTGGATTTTCTTTATTCTCAGCAGTCGACACATTTCCTTGAAGGTTGCACTGAGGAAATTGGTGCCCTGGTCCGACAGTATGATTTCCGGCGTTCCGTGCCGGCAAATCAATTCTTCTACCAGTGCTCTAGCGACTGTCAAAGCCTCTTGGTTCGGCAGAGATATCACTGCACTGTATTTGGTATGTATTTTTTCCCGGAAGCGCTTTCCGGTAGCGGTCCTACGATGTCGACCGCGACTTTTTCAAATGACCTCGATGTGGTGTCCGTTACTATTATCAGCACTCGTTCCTTTTTCCTGATTTTATTCTTTTGGCAGGATTCACAGGACGATATATCATTTTCTAAATCCCTTCTCAGGCCGGGCCAGTCGTATTTGGTCCGAATCCGATGTAACGTACGCCGTATACCCTGATGCCCTCGTATGGGGGTGTCGTGGTACTTTCTAATTATTATCTGGCGGTCATCGGCAGAATTGGTGGCTACGGCACTGCGGCAGTCGCTATACTTTTTTATAACGCTGTCTTCGTTCGCGCCGCTGGAGGTTCGTGGGCTACGGGCCCCGCCGTGCCTCGCTTCCTAAGCAGGCCTTTGCGATGCTCTGTCCGCAGTTTCTTCGCTCGGTGTGCCCACCGTTAGCTCCGCCGTTGGGTCGCTCTCTGTCTCGAGCGGCCTTGCAACGTTTGCTTTTCGTGGCCATCCGCGCTTCGCGGGTCAACCATGCTGAGCTGGGCCCGCTCCGTCCTTGTCATTCTCGGCTCTCCGCTTTGTGCGGCTGTCCGTACCCGGACGCTTGCTGTCCTCGTCTCTCTCGCGGGCGAGCTCGACCTCTCGCTCTAGCGAGCTACCATGGCTATACGGGGTATCTTCGACTGTCCGCTTTGTGCGGTCATTCGTTGTGCCTACTTGCCCCGGTTTGCTGTCCTCTTTCGACACACGGACTTCGTTCTTCGCTCTCGCTTGGGCCCTCGTAGTAAGGCATATTCGACTTAGCGCATCTGCATTCGTATTGCGCTTTCCTGCCTTGTACTCTACGTTGAACTCATGTTCCGCCAATTTAATTTTCCAGAGCATCAATCTCGAACCTGGGTCCTTAACTCTGAACAGCCAGGTTAGCGGTTGGTGGTCCGTCACTACTGTGAAACGGGTGCCATAAATATATGGCCGAAATTGGGCTAGGGCCCATATTATCGCGAGTAGCACTTACTGCGTGTGTTACTATGTCGTCGAGGAACACATAACATTTGACGCCCTGTAGTCCGCTAGCATTTTGTGTGTCGGCATCTACACTTCTCTTTCTCGTGGGCGAGTTTAGCCTCTCGCTTCGACGAGTTATAGTGGTTGCTTTGGGTATCTTCGACTCTCCGCTTTGTGCGGCTGTTCGTATACCCGATTGCGCTATGATTCTCTTTTTTGTGGAACTTTCTTTCCTGTCCCACTTGGGCTCGTGTGGTCGCGTATGCGCGTGTGCGACTCAGAGCGTTTGCATCAGTATTTCTTTTTCCGGCTTTATGCATTTTACCGGATCCATGCCCTGATTTTACGTTCTTCCCAGGCGAGGGTTACGATCCTAGGTCCTTCGATCCGACCTTAAAGGGTGCGCGATACTACGCCTCGTGCGTGCGCTGCCGCTTGTTCCCTCGTGGATTGAATACACCGTTGTATTCGCACATTATTCCTGCGCGAGCTGCTTGCTTTTCACCGCTGAGGGGCACCAAGTCGCGCTTCCGTTGTTGCTGCGCAAAGCGTTTGGCCTTCTTCCCCGTGCTCTCTGAGCTTACGCGCAATGTCTTGACCTGTCGGCTACGTTCGGTCTTCGCTATCTCCGACGGCTCGCATGTCATCGTCGGCTGTTACACTTCCCCGTCGCATTTAGAAACTTCTAAACTCACTCTTTTGGTTCTTGACGGTGTGGCACGGGATCTCTCTATGATGCCTCGGCCGATCCCGCTCCTTGTAGGTAGTCTGACAGATTTATTTTCCTTGGCGGCTTCCATGTTAGACCTGTTTCCGGAAGGGAGATTTATCTTTGTAAGCAGGCCTATGTATTTGCACGTGGCGGCAGCTCTACTGTGTGGTGACGAATATATCTTCGTCCCGCCGTCCCGTAGCGGCATGCAATGCCCATACAACTTGAGCATCTCGCCATGCAGAATGTCCGCTTTATGCTGCTTGATAAAGTCCATGCCAAGTGATCCGTTGACCTTCAACGGCACATTGTTCGGAACGATGTAGAATCAATGCTCTACATTTAAAGCCGGTGTCTCGAGCACAATTTTAGTTATCCCGAGGGGGGTGAATTTTTCGCCCGCTACCCCTTGCAGCTCTACGTTGCAGTCGCTCACCATGGTCTCTGGTTTCAGACAGCCTTCCTTGATTATGCTGCACTGCGCTCCGGTGTCCGCCTTGAAGGTGAGTACCCCGGTCGTGGCCAACGGTGCATCGATATCGAGGTCGCTGGCGGTGGCACTCGACGCCGGCAGCGGTATTTGTAGGAGCTGCAGGGTTGTTTTCTTCTGCTTGCACGCAGGTTTCTGCTGGATTTTTGCATCTTTGTAGTCTGCGTTTCTTGGCTGTCGGGGCGGCTGCGTTGGCTTGCTTTTATTCTGCGACAGTCTCTTCCGGCAGTCCTTCCACATGTGGCCTTTCTTCTGGCAGTAATTGCAGGTTATTTCCACATTGTGGATTGACTTGTTTTCACTGGGTACTGGTATGCTTACTCGTCCCTTATCCCGGGTGAAGTCTCGAGCCATGTGTCCAGTTTTTCCGCAGGTGAAACAATTTTCTCCTTGCCGGGGTGATGCGCCTTGGGACCTTCTGGGGTGGCTTAATACACCACCTACCCCTCCCTTTCGCTGCACCATGTTGATGATCTCTATGGCCCCTGCCACAGAGTCATACAGCGTTTGGTAGTTTCGCGCACGCACCAGCACTTGCACCTGGCCGTGCAGGCCGTTTTCGAAGTTGGCCTGTGCGCTTCGTCGGGTTACACTTTCGACGGTGATCTTCTGATCCTCAGTTTTCAACGGTTCGCAGAGTATTTCGGCGATGTCCACCGTAATTCTCTTCGTTCTTGCCGCGTAGGCGGCGATGTCCTCGTTTTGTCCCTGCCGGAGGGAGCTGAACTCCATTTGCAACGCGGCCAGGGACTTCCGTTGTCCGTACAACGCTTCCAACTCGCTCCTTAGTTGCGCCATGGTACTGATGGTTTTGTGTTGCAGTTGCCTTGCTGCCGCACCCTCTAGCTTACTCATGACTATCAACTCCAGGAGGGTGTCATGCTCCTCCTCTGCTACCCTGCGGAATATAGTCTCACAGGATTTTAAGAAGAGCGGCAACGCCTTCGAATCCTTGCCGTCTCTCTTAAGGAGTGGATGAGCTCGTACTCGTCCGCACCAACCTCGTTTAGCGTTTCTGCCAAATTCCGTACGTTTTGGATTAAAATTTTATAAATTGTGCGAGTCTAAATCAGGATATTGTATCAAATAAAAAATATATACAGGTCAAGATACAGTAAAAAATTCAATCACCAGTGCTTCCGAAAATGTTACCATGTTTATGTGCAGACCAATATCTAATTTCGGACACACCTTGTTCTTGGATAATTGGTATTCTTCGTCAAATCTGTTTCAAAAATTACAATCTATAAAAACTAATGCCATTGGTACAGTTAGATGTAATAGAAAGAATATGCCGAAAGATCTCGCAACGACAAAGCTGAAACGATCAGAAGCTATTTCAAGATCATGCAAGGGAATTTTAGCTGCAAAGTGGAAGGACAAAAAGATATATATTTATTATCTACAAAACATAAAAAAATTGAGATGGTGGAAGTAGAAAAGAAGAGATGGAAAACTAATAACATCGTTGTAAAGCCCAATATCGTTTTAGAATATAATGATGGCATGGGTGGGGTAGATCTCCAAGATAGCTACTTATCTTCTTTTTCACTTATGAGAAAATAAGTGAAAAGTTATAAAAAGATCTTTTTTTACTTAATGGATATTGTACTTTTCAATGCTTATGTTTTATTTTCAAAGAAATTAAATATATCAAAAAGTAAAAAATACACATTTTCCAAATTCCGATTGGATGTGGCGCAACAGATTTTAGAAAGTATATATATGCCTGAATACAAAAAACGTGGAAGACTGTCTGCTGGTACGTACCATTGCGTTTACAATCAAAACATTGGGGCCATTTTCCAAGGAATATTTCACCCACAGAAGCTAAAAAAAATCCCCAAAAAAGATGTAAAGTGTGTAGCAAACATAAAAAACACAGCGAGACCACTTGGGAGTGCAAGAAATGCCTTGTGGCATTATATATTCCAAAATGTTTCGAAATTGATCATACAAAAGTAGATTATTAATTAATAAAATGTTATTGTTGTCGTGAGTATTCATTTATATCCGTGTAAAGTTCTCTATGTAAGAGCCTACCAATGCACTGGGTCGCTGCTTAAAGGATTGCATTCGCAGACGCGGAGCGGCGTAGATGTGACACTATCGCTTGTTATATTGTAGCGCACGGCATCGCAATCGTGAAGTTTATTCGTAGCGCAAGTGGTTAACTTTGTCCAAAACACTTTTGTCCAAATAAATTAGGAATCACTTAACTTCGGCAGATCCCACCGCTGCCACTAAATGTTATGCCGGTACCGCGTAATTGGATTATTCGGTATTCGGTATAATATAAAAAAGTTATTATTTTTGGGATCGTTTGCCGATAAGGAGATGAATCTCGAGTTATCGATGAAAACGCGAATCTATATATAGGGAAGTGTTTATTATAGGCAACGGTAACTTTCCGTTGTCTATTTACAACTCAAAGTAAGAATGTACAATAATATGTTGTTTCGAGTATTTAACGAGGAACCAACTCGTTCTATCTTGAGTCTAATTTAATCCTGTCTCTCGTAAAGCAGTTGTTAACTGTCTTCACGAAAATCATTCGCAATGTTAGCGTTAGTCTATCGTCGAACGCCAAGCGAGTCGCTCATGCTGCGTCGGCGTTCTTGGGGTCGTTCGTACGATCGGGCATTCGACTTCGTTTCCTGTCTTGAACGAATTCCAATGTTTCTTTGCTATGGAATATTCCCGAATATATGAAATACGGAGTGGAATATTCCGCGGCACAACACAGACAATACAATATTTTTCATGGTATGACAATTTTCTGTTCTGCTATTTTTTCTTCATGGTCGATTTGGCCATCGCACTCGGCTGACGGGGCGAGTTTCCCAGGCCCTGGTCCGCTCGGATCGCGGTCGCTCCTGTGGCTGTTATCGTCCGAGTGGCTCGAGATTAATATTCACCTCGGCTGCCGCCGCACAGTAGACGCAGAGCCCGAAATCGTGGCAGAAAAGTCAGAAAAAAATTTTTACAATCGGGATATTTGAGCAGGCAGTCAGGTAAAGGACTAATGGCTGCGTTAAATTTTAAAAGGGGAACCTTTTTCACCGTATACCTTCGTCGCTGCGTCAGTTGGAAGTTAGCCTTCGAGACGAGTGTTCGCATCGCGCGCTGAACGAGCGAAAACTACCGTGACTTATAAAATCGATAACTTTAAAGTGAAGTGTTTTAAATCAATCCGGAGACATGGATACGACTTCTGGAGGTATGTAGAAGATATTTTTACATTGGTTGAGTTTAAAATAAATATGTAAATTATTGAAGTGTAGTATAAACTACTGCATAAATAAAGTGAAAGAATTTTGTAAACTTATATTTTCAACTATCCGAAAAGTTATACTTTCTGCCATATTCTGCGACAGCCAATGTCTAGGCCTTTAGTTTATTATATAAGCTTGCGAAATTAACAGGAATTAGCTGCCTAGAGCTACCTAACTTTGTCTGTTATGGTTTTTGGCAACGTAAAACAGGCGGTTGCCGACCGTGCACGCGCGCGCGGCGCCATACGCCATGCCATGGGGCCATTGAACAGCTGCTACTTGAGCAATAGGACTATATCCATACATATACCATATATAATATATATATATATATATACATACATATATATACAAAATACAAATTCAAGTAAATCATTTATATATCTATTTTTGTAGACATACAACAATACATATATATGTAAGTATATACTAAAGTAATTAATTTGAATCGTCACATTTTATTTATATTTGATACATTTTTATTATATATATAGGTATATATGGGGCATTCCACGCCAAATCGGACAGTTCAATTTTTTTTCCCTTGATTTTGTCATATTTTCATGTACTCATCAAAAATCGGCTTCTGGTACATTTTGAGATGTTTTTGGTCACCCGTTCAAAAAATATTTGTTTATGTTTTTTTGCTCATAACTTCTTTCATAATAGTCTAAATTCAATTTTTTTTTCATAACTGTTGTTTTTTATGTACTTTTCAAAAAAAAATACGAATAATTATTGCGGCTACTTATTTGTTACAATAATTAAAATTCATTAAAATTTTGATCTGATCCTTCAACACAAATTCTATACAATTTTATGTCTTTATTACAGGGTCCCATTACGAAGAAGTACATTTGACGAGGAAAGAATTATATCTTATTATAAAGGATAATTTGAACGATAATTTCGCTACGTTATTGTTTGGCTTTCTGATTCGCAATCAGTCACTTTCACAACCCGCGTATATCAATTTTGTTCAATTCAATTATAATAATTAAAATTCAAATAACTAATGCAAGTTATATATCATTGTATACGAAAACGTCATACTAAATAAGTAAATTATTTCATCCTTTTTTGAGTGGTACGGCAGGAGGGAGTTTTTTTGAAAATTTTTAATTTTTTTTAACATACTTGTCCGCCATATTGGATCAGCCATTTTGTTTACAATAATTTGGCTTTTGGATTCGTAATGAGCGACCCTCAAAACCCACATATAGCAGTTTTTGTCAAGATCGGACACCTTTTTAACATTCATGTCCGCCATATTGGATCGGCCATTTTGTTTACAATAATTTGGCTTTCGGATTCGTAATAAGCGACCCTAAAAACCCGCATATACCAATTTTTGTCAAGATCGGACACCTTTTTAACATCCATGTCCGCCATATTGGATCGGCCATTTTGTTTACATTAATTTAGCTTTCAGATTCGTAATCAGCGACCTTAAAAACCCCTGCATACCAATTTTCATTCCGATCGGAGGTTATTTGTATTTACTGCCACGATTTCGGGCTCTGCGTCCACTGTGCGCCGGGATCGCTGCCTCGGTTGTCCTTGTCGGTGTCCGGTTCCGTATATACCTATAACATTTAAACAGAAGGAAGCCGACCAAGGCTATTGGTGCTATTGCACTTAGCGAGTAGAGGCTTATGATATGGGGATGCGGCGCCGCGCTTCCGGCGATGTCGAGGGTTTCTAACGCCTTTTCTGCTTGATCTTCGAGCTTTTGCAACTTCTTCGGATTTTGCAGTACGCTTGCTAGCGTAATTTCTTCTGTAGTCTGAGTAGGAGGCGTCTGAGCCTCTATTTCCCTGAAATTCATGTCGTACGGGGGAAGGTAATTTTTCTGGATGATCTGGGATGTTTGCCCGGTTGTTTTTACGCTGAAATCTGGAACGGTTACAATACAATGCTCAGTACCTTGCAATTTTTAAAGTATTTTTGTATACTGTACTTTTTGTATATAGTACTATTGCTGCCCAATCAGGGGTATCTCTCGCACGAGCACTACCGCGTTGATATCGTTGCGATAGGATAGTAGTGCGTCGACGAGGGGTCTTGTGAGCGTTCTTGGCGGCAGGGTCGTTGCTCTGGCCTTAACACTAGCTATGTCGCTTACCAGCCACACTAACTCCTGTACGTCGATGAGTAATGCCTCGACTGCAATATCTATTGGGTCGCGCGTCTTGCCCAAGTGTTGGCGCCTCGTTACATAGTACGGGTTGTCGTTGAGCGTGTGTCTTACCACTTGAATTTGATTTTTCAACGAAATGCGTGAGAATGCTTATTTTGCTAATTCTTCTTCTTGCGGCCTCGCAAATCTCGTTGCGCGAGGGGTCTTTGGCTCATTCTTATTCTAACCTTCTGCTCGACTATTTCGTCCGTTTCACGATGGCTCGTTTTATGCAAGACGGAATTAATGAGGTGTTACTCTACCGTGAGGGCGACCTTACGCCTGAGCTGCTGAGAAGTGGGGTAAGCATATTACTTTGGCCGGGAGAAGTGTTGTTCCCACCTTTTTCCTTTTCCCCTTTTTTATAGCGGATACTGTTTTATTTCCAGGAAGCGTATTTCTCCATCGATTCTGCTCAGCGTCGCCCTGATTGGGAAAGGAGCTGCATTTCCCAGGCTCTAGGGGTCCGTCGCCGTCGGGAAACCAGCCGCCAAAGGGTGGACTCCTTATGGGGCCGACGGCCACTACGCCGGCGAGTTTGTTCCTGAGGGGGTAGGGCGCCTCTTTCGCCAGGACTCGCTTGATAGTCGTCATCCCTGCGCATTCTGCCGACGGGTTTTCTGAATTACCATTTTTTTTTCTTTTTGAACCATGTATGACTTGTTTTCCTTCGTGCTTTTTTAATTAAACAAGTTTTCATTTTACCTCGTTTCTCTTATTGGAGTTCCTTACCTTGGGGTTTGTAGAGCTCCCTACCCGCCTTTATTTAATCTTAGCTTCAGGTAGTTTTTATTATCTATTAGTGCTCGATAAGGAGCTTCAGGCGGTTTGCATGCACCGCCTGAGTTTTCCGTCCCTTTCGGACGACGTAATTGACGGGGGGCCTCTTCTCTACTATTTCGTGAGGTCCCGTCCACTTCGGGTTTAGCTTGGCTGACCGCCCTCTGCGCACCGTCTCGTCACGGAGGAGTACGCCTTCTCTGTTGCATGGGCTGCTTCGCGCTCTGCCTCGTTGATGGGCTGTTCCGTGGTATTCTCGGCTCTCCGCTTTGTGCGACTGTCCGTACCCGGGCGCGCTCCGTCCTCTTCTATCTTGTGGGAGAGCTCGACCTCTCGCTCCAGCGAGCTACCACGGCTATATGGGGTATCTTCGGCCCTCCGCTTTGTGCGGTCATTTGCTGTGCCGAGTTGCCCCGTAGTGCTGTCTTTTGCCGATCCGCAGAATTCGTTCTTCGCTCTCGCTTGGGCCCTCGTAGTGAGGAATATTCGGCTTAGCGCATCTGTATTTGTGTTGCGCTTACCTGCCTTGCATTCTACATTAAACTCATGTTCCGCCAATTTTATTTTCCAACGCATTAGTCTCGAACAGCCAGGTGAGCAGTCGGTGGTCCGAAACGAGTACCATAAATATATGGGCGGAGTTGAGCGAGAGCCTAAACTATCACGAGTAGTTCCTTTTCCGTCGTGGTGTTATTCAGCTCGGCCTTCGATATGGTGCAGCTCGCGTAGCATATGGGCAAATCGTCCCCGATCTTGCCTTCAGAAAGAATAGCACCGAGCGCCCTGTCTGATGTGTCTGTTGTTACAACGAACGGCATCGTGAAATCGGGATATTGCAGTAACGGTGCTGTGGTAAGTGCTGTTTTCAGTTCTTCGAAGGCAGCATCTCTCACTGCGGTCCACTCGAATTTAACCTCTTTCTAGGTTAATTCTGTGAACGGTTTCGCGGTTTTCGAGAAATCTTTAATGAATTTCCGGTAATAGCCAGTTAGTCCGAGGAAGGATTGTACTCCTTTTACGTCTCTCGGCACCAGGAATTCCCTCACTACTTCCAGATTCTTCGGATTAGCACGTACACCCTCTTCGGAAATTATGTGGCCAAAGTACTGCGTTTCTTTGCGCAGGAACTGGCACGTGCCCGGTTACACTGCCAATCTGGCTTCTCTTATCCGCTGCAGTACCTCTCGCAGTCTGTCATTATGCTCCTTAAAGGTCTTTCCGTGGATTACTATGTCATATAGGTACACATAGCATTTAACTCCCTGTAGTCCAGCCAGCGCGGAGTTCATCAGCCTCTGGAATGTCGGTGGCGGGTTCTTGAGTCCGAATGGCATGCGGTTATACTCAAATTGGTCCTGTGGTGTAGAAAATGTGGTTTTCTCTTTGTCTTGCTGAGCCATCGGGATTTGGTGAAACGTAGAGGCGAGGTCTAAAGTCGTATAATATCGGGCCCGTTTCAACTGGTCTAATATTTCCGTGATATTGGGCAGTGGGTATGAGTCCCCGATGGTGGCTTCATTCAACTTCCGAAAGTCGACCACTACGCGCTTTTTTCTCACTCCGGCTGCATCAGCTTTCTTCAACAACCAGCAGCGGCGTGTTCCATTGACTCCTGCTGGGCTGGACAATGCCTTCCACAAGCATTTCGCAGGTCTGCCTCTCCACTTCTCTTTTGTGGGTCTCGGGCAGCCTGTATGGGTGCACCTTAATAGGCTGCACCCCTTCTTTAAGGGGTATCACATGTTCTACCATAGGTTTACACGGCAGCCTGTCCCCTGGTAAGTGGAACACGTCCTCGTATTCGCTTGTTATTTCGCTAAGCGCTTTGCGCTCTTCCTCGTTGAGGTTCGCCGTGTCAAGCTCTTTGGCTAGTCGCGCGAGTGCCTCGGCTGCTTGACCTACTGCCGCTTCCTCGAGCGGCTCGAGTTTCATTACGGGGCGTTGTACCTCTACCACCTGCTCGGTAGTATTTATTAAGCTGGTTGCATAGCTACTTCCACGCGGCGGCGTAATGCAGGCAACTATGATAACCCCGTCCTCGAGCTCTACTCTTGAGAGCAATCCTACGAACTTGCTCGTTGTTGCGGCGTAGGTGACTGTCTCACTGCGTGGCGGCAGAGATACCCTCGTCGTGCCATCCAGTACCGGCATGCAGTGCCCGTACAATTTCAGCATCTCTTCGTGCAAGATGTCCGCCTTGTGATGTTTGATAAAATCCATTCCTAGCAGTCCATTGACCCCTAGCGGCACGTTAATCGGAAGTTTGTAGAACCAATGTTCTACATTTAGCGCCGGTGTCTCCAGCACAATTTTTGCTATACCAAGGGGGGTGAATTTTTCACCTGCGACACCCTGCAACTCCACGGAGCACCTGGTCACCATGGTCTCGGGCTTGAGGCATCCCTCCTTCAGTATACTGCACTGGGCCCCTGTGTCCGCCTTAAGGATGAGTACCCCGGTCACGGCCAGTGATGCGACGATGTCAAAGTCGCAGGCCGTAGCGCTGGACGCCGGCAGCGTTATCTGCAGTAACTGCTGCGTTCTTTTCCTCCTTCTGCGCGCGGGTCTCTGCTGGGCCGTGCGTGTATTTAATCTCATCGTACCCAGCTGGCTGGCATCGGTATTTGACTGACCTGGACCTGCATTAACTGTGGATTTTTCACTGTGGCCCCTGAGTCCCTTGGACGTCGGGGATGCTGTGTGGACTGCGCAGGCTCGCTCTTGTTTTGCGACAATCTCTTCCTGCAGCGTTTCCACAAGTGGCCCTTTTTTTGGCAATAGTCGCAGACAACGTCGACGTGGTGTATGGATTTATCCTCACTGGTCATCGGTAGGCTCATTCTTCCCGATCTGCGGGTGCAGTCTCGAGCCACGTGCCCTGGTCTTCCGCAGGTGAAGCAATTTTCTCCCTGCCGGGATGGCGCGCATTCGGACCTTCTGGGGTGGCTTAATGCTCTACTTACCCCTACCCTTTGGCTGTACCATATTGGTTATTTCGATCGCTCCCATTACTGACGCGTGGAGAGTCGTGTAGTTACGGGATCTGACCAGAATTTGGCCCTGCCCATGCAGCCCATTCTCGAAGTTGGTCTGGGCACTATTCCGTGTTATCTTCTCGATGATGCGCATTTCCGACATCGAGGCGGCTTCCTCGCAAAGCTTTCCTATAATATCGAGGGTGATACGCTCTGTCCTGGCGGCGTATACCGCGATATCCTCGCCTTGGCTCTGCCGGAGGGAGTTGAATTCTACCTGTAACGCGGGCAGCGACTTTCGCTTCCCGTACAGAGCCTCCAGCTCGGTCTTAAGCTGCGCTACCGAGAGGATGACTTTATGTTTCATCTCTCTAGCCGCTCTACCCTCGAGCTTGCTGCTCAGTACCAATTCCAACAGGATCTCGTTGTCCCCGGGCGCAGCTCGCTTGAAAACGGTCTCACAGGATCGTATGAAGGCGTCCAGCTCGTCAGCGTTGCTGCCGTCGAAATGCTTTATAATTTTCAAGGCTAGCCCCAGGTGGAGCATCCGACCCCGGGTTCCTGGTACCCGCGGTTGCTCCCTTTGGAACACGGGATCCGCAGCAGGGTACTCCGGCTCCTCGAATCAAGTTTGCCTCGGCCGCGGCCGTGGTGTCGGGTGTTCTTCCAACCCTGTTCCTTCCAGCATCCGCAATAATTCAGCATTTTGCTCCCGTAGGGACCAGATGAGTTCAAATTAGTCCGCACCTACCTCGTTGAGCGTGTCGGCCAAGTGTCACCTTGCCGACGGCGTTTCAGCCTCCCTGAGTTCGCGATCGAGTTCGCGTTGGCCGCGTTCATGCTCGCACTGCAGCCTCCCGTACTGGCGTCGAGCTCTTTCCATATCTCGGTGGCATCGGTCGACCGCCTCTAACCGATCTCGTACTCTTGCGGGTACCGACCGGGCTGTCGTACCAGTAGCTGCAGCTGTTGTCCGCGGCGAAGTGATTTACCCGGACTTTGATGGGTACTGCGAAGAGTTGTTAGTCGATTTCGGCGAGACCATTTACATCGACTGGTCGCACCTATTTCATCCGGAGCCTCTAGCAAGTATGCTACCGGCTCTTGTCATGGAGTGTTCAATATACGGACTCGAACGCGTGGATGTTGCAGGTATTGAGCATCTCGTCAAAGAAGCGTGCGGTAGAGATGCCTTGATCGCTGTCATGATGCGACCTCTTGCCGATGATAACGTTCCGCGGGTTCGATTAACGAACGGGGAACGCGCGGACGTGGCAGCGGTTATGATAGAGGCCCTCGGTGATGAGATAGATATTGGCTACGATATCGATGCCGTGGACGAGGGCTTTGACGAGGACATAGTAATAAATTAAGGACACGGTGCTGCGTATTCGCGCGCGCGCGCGCGTGTGTGTGTGTGTGTGTGCGTGTGTGTGCGTGTGTGTGCGTGTGCGTGTGCGTGTGCGTGTGCGTGTGCGTGTGCGTGCGTGCGTGCGTGCGTGCGTGCATGCGTGCGTGCCTGAAAAGTCAACTTCGTTAAACGTTAAAGCGTACATACCTTTGAGAGGATAATTCGCTTCTAAATCGTCTTCTTCTTGATACAGCGAGAAATTGTTGTTTCTCGCAAGCAATTAAATTAACACACACGCAACCGCGCTCCGAGGAAGACTGACTGAAGACTGAACACTACCGTCCGCTGGGTTATTGGCTGTGTGGTAGTAGTAGTGACTAGTGACGGCGGCAGTCGGTAGTGGCAGGCATGGAGCCGTCGCGACGGGGCTGGCCACAACACGGCTGTGGGGCTGGGCCTGGTGCCCAAGCGGCTGTCAGTTATCCGTCTACTCTCTGCTCCACCTATTCTCACTGTTCTCTGTTGAGTGTTTTTATCCTGTTTGCAGTATATTTTTTTCTTGCAGTATAACATTTTTTATGAGTTTTGAAAATAAAATAATATAATTATTAATATTTGCGCATGAAACTGGAGAGGCGCATCTTGACATCGAAAGAGCCACATGCGGCTCGCGAGCAGCAGGTTGCCGACCCCTGGTATAGGCCGGTCTATTTGGTGTGAGTAGCGCGCGGAAGCGTGCCTATAGTATATAAATACGTTATAATATATATTAATATTTCTGTGTATATATTCTAGGGATTATCTTTTGCCTCGGTAGCACGCGCCGAGAAAGAGAGAGAGAGAAAGAGAGACCTGTTTTCGTAATATCTCAAAATCTACATTATTGATTTCTTTTCTCCCACTTTTTTTTTTCTTAATACTTCTTTTAAAGTTTTCTCTAATATTACAGGGTCATCTTTATTATTGTCTACCATCATTTAATAATATTCTTTCTTTTCGTTCCTTATCAATTTAAAAACCATATTTATTTCAAGTTTAAATTGCAGCCAATCTTGTTCATGTCCATCTGCACCGCTCTAATACGAGGTCTGTTGAAAAAGTATCGCGAATTTTGAATTTTCGCGGGCTACGTATATTCGATTTTCGATTTTTTTATGGCGTTAGATTGGTACTCATGTCCCTCACTTATGCTGACAAAGTCGGCCATTTTGAATGTTTAGTTAATTGTTGACAGCTATTTTGGTTGGACGTGTTTTGGCTTGTCTTCGATTTTTGCCTATTCCAAAAAATGGATCAAAGAATCTGTATCAAATTTTGTGTGAAAAACAAAATTAAGTGCGCGGACGCATTCCGAATGTTGACTGTGGCATATGGTGAAGCTACCTTGGACCAAAGCAACGTTTATCGGTGGTACAAAATGTTCTCAGAGGGCCGAGAAGATGCGAACAACGAAAAGCGTGCCGGACGCCCGAGCACATCAACAACAGACGAAAACATTGATGAAGTGAAGAAAATAATATTGGCCAAACGTCGAATCACCGTTAGAGAAGTTGCTGAGGACCTAAACATATCGATTGGCTCGTGCTATTCGATTTTTACCAATGATTTGGGCATGAGACGGGTCGCCGCGAAATTCGTGCCAAAATTGCTCAATTTCGAACAAAAACAGTGTCGCGTAAACATTGCTAAGGAGCTGTTGAACTCGGTCCGCGACGATCCAAATTTGCTCCAGAGGGTCATAACTGGTGACGAATCATGGGTTTATGGTTATGACGTGGAAACCAAAGCTCAATCATCGCAATGGAAGCTGCCGCATGAGCCAAGACCGAAAAAAGCGCGCCAATTCGGTCGAATGTGAAGGTTTTGCTCACAGTTTTCTTCAATTGCAGGGGCGTGGTGCATCATGAGTTCTTGCCACAGGGTCGTACAGTCAATAAGGAATATTACCTGCAAGTTATGCGCAATTTGCGCAAAGCAATCCTCCAGAAACGCCCGGATTTGTGGAAGAACAAAAATTGGCTTTTGCACCATGATAACGCCCCTGCTCACACATCGTTGCTTGTGCGCGAATTTTTGGCAAAAAAAAACACTCTAATGATGACGCAGCCACCGTATTCCCCAGACCTGGCCCCCTGTGACTTTTTCCTGTTCCCAAAACTGAAGAGGCCCTTGAAAGGACGACGCTACGCCACGACTGAAGCGATAAAGAATGCATCGAAGGAGGAGCTGAACAAGATCACAAAAAATGATTTTTTTAAGTGCTTCGAGGATTGGGAAAAACGTTGGCATAAATGTATTATATCCGAGGGGAATTACTTTGAAGGGAACAAAATAGATATTAATGAATAAATAAATACTTTTTGAAAAAACACAAAATTCGCGATACTTTTTGAACAGACCTCGTATATGCTTCGTCCCTTTTCTTTGTAGCTACCCTTATATCATCCGAATACCATTTTTTTCCTTCTCATATCTTTGGAATGTTAAACTCCCTCTTTGGTGTAACTATATCTGATGCATCTACTATACTTTGATCGAATTTTTCTGCTCTTACGTTCACATCTAAGTCATCTCTACACTCTCTTCTTTCTTCTGTTCCTTTAAAAAATTCACTTATATGAAATTTAGTATAATTTCTACTAATAAATTCTCTGTATTTTTCACCCTCGTTGCTTATAATAAGTTCAATATTTATCCAAGAATGATCTGTTATCTTCGGTTTATCATGCACTTTACAATTCACCTTACTATTCGCAAAAACCAAATCTATCAATGTTTTCGTAACTCGCGTTGGCTTATCAATATATTGTTTCAAACCTAAATATGACATTTCTGTTGTTAATTTTTTTGCATAAAACGAATCTTTCATTACATCTATATTACAATATCCTGCAATTATACATTGTCCCTTCACTACCAACAAGTCCACTATATCCTCTAAAAATCGTATAATGTCATTATCTGACGCACACGGTGAATGGTACACAACAGCGATCGTACCTTTGAACATACTGTCTTACACTTTTACAGCTACACACCAGCAGTTAGATATTAGTTTTAGCTTAATATTATTTCATATTTGATATCGATTCTTATGTATAATATAACTCCCCCTGTGTTCCTGTTTTCTGAATTACATCTAACGGCACAATAACCTGGAACATTCACCTCACTATCTTCGATATCTGGTATGAATCTTGTCCCCGATAACGTAAACATTGCCAGATTCATCCTCTTTATTACCTGATGTTGGATTTCTTCCTTGTGTGCCATCAGACTTTGAGCATGTATACAATTGCCTCTTTCCGTGATTGCTACTTGCCAGAATCCCAGCCAATTCTTTTTTTCTCTTCTTCTAATGCTCTGATATAAGTTGGGCACTCCACACTCAGAGCATCGTGTTCATAATTTATCTTCAAATTGTACGTCTTATTTTTATACATACAATTTATACATCTCTTTCTTTTTATCGTACATTCACTTGTTTTGTGACCTCCTACCCACTTATGGCATGTTTCCTGCCGTGTACAATTTTTGACAATATGGTAGTAACCCCAACACGAAGCATCTTCTCAAACTGTAGTGGTTGAATACCATACATTTCCTCCATCCTATATTTATATTTCCTCTGTTTAGAATTCATTCGTTTGTTACTTCATCTACCTCAAGTATTAACGAGCCTTCTTTGCTTTCTCTTCTGGTTCTTGTTGTCCCTCTTCTTCTTTCGTTGCTAATCCTCTTCACCACTTTTATGTAAAATCCTCCTTGTTTCCTATCGATATTATTTTGCTTCTTGATCGTATTTATTAAATCTTCGTCTTCTAATTTTATTTCTTCTTCATCAAAATTTATAATTTTTACCTCGACTTTATCTTCTTTGGTTCCATTAACTCGAAGTCTTTGCCTAGCTTCTCACTCACAGTGTCTCTCAGCTGTTTTATTTCTCCCTCACTCTCGCATCCAAGTATAATAGATCCTGTACCTTCTTTCCTGATGTTTGTTATTCCTATAGCTAGATTCTTTATATCTATCTTCTCTTTTACTATCTTCTTGGTGGTCCCGCTCTCCTGTTCCTTTTTCGGTTTAACGACCAGTATGTTTTCTTTCTTTTCTTTCATTGCCTCTCTATAACTTCTTTGTCCATTTCCTATCATCTCAGCGTTTCCTCCATGCATATTCTGTTTTATATCTGCTAATTCCCGTTTGAAAACTATCAACTCCTCCTGAATTATTTGCTTCATCATCATCATGATTTCACTTTTGCATGCTACCTCATTCTTCATTTCCGTCACTGTTTTCATCAGCCATTTTATCTTTGTATCCATACTCAATTGCTTGTTACTTCCCGATATAGTTGCAGTTGATCCTATGGATCCTGTTGGTCCCAATCTTTCCCTGGCACTGCCCGTCGCGGGTGTCTTTCTCAACGCTGCTTTTTCAAAGAACTTTTTCAGAAATTTCAAGGAACGGACCTTCGCATTTGACTACCTCATTGTCCTTGCTCATAATCCTGTGTTTATTTGTACATCCGGGATGGAAGAAACACTTTATACATTTCTTGCACTGCAAAACAACGTTATTCACATCCTTCTTACATGCAGAGCATCGATACTTATCATATTCGATTCCAATCATGTCGGTATAACCGACCGATACCACCGACATACAGTAGCGGACAAAAGTTTAAGACGGAGAGGAAAAAAAAAGTAATCGTTGATTTTTTTATGAAAAGAATTGACCCAGTGGATTTTTTTTTGTATTAGCTAATTAATCATTAATTCATATATTTATTACATAAATTCAATTTTGCGCGTAACAACATTAGATACAATAAACAAAGAAAACATAAATTTGTTTGATATCTTCGGGGACAAAAGTTTAAGACTATACGTAAAAAAATATTTTTTGGTAGAAAATATACAGATATTTTCCTCCCTTCAATACTTTGTCCACAGTCCATTATTTTTTATCACATCAGCACATCTTTGAGGCATTGAATCAATTTATTTTTTGCAGTCGTCTACAGTTGTTTCACTCCACGTTTTTTCAACCACAGAGTACAAATCGTCAAAATTTTTTGGTTTATTTCTTTGAACCCTTCTTTTTATGGTACACCATAAGTTTTCAATTGGATTTAAATCTGGCGACTGCGACGGCCACGGTAATAAAGTGATTTTTTCATCTTGAAAAAAACTTTCCACTACCCGAGCCGTATGCTTTGGGTAATTATCTTGTTGATAAATAAAACTATCACCCATATTTTCGTAGGCATACGGTAACATAGTATTTTTCAATATATCCAAGTATTGAAAACGGTCCATGATTCCATTAATTCGGCGTATTGGTCCAGGACCATTGCGAGGAAAACATGCCCACACCATTACGTTTCCACCTCCATGCTTAACTGTCGGTAAAACACATCGAGGATTTAAATCTTCGCCAATTCGACGTCTTACATACAGTATCCCGTCAGAACAAATTCGGTTGAATTTGGATTCGTCCGAAAATAGCACATTTTGCCAATCCTCACTTGTCCAATGCCGATGAGCCTTGAAAATTGCAGTCGTAATTTTTTATTCTTTTTACTGAGCATCGGCTTCTTCCGTGGCTTTCGTGCTTTCAAATTGAATTCGTCTAATCATCTTCGGACAGTTCTTACACTAATTTGTGCATTATTATTACTGGATATTTCAGCTCTGATATCGACTGCTGAACGAAAACGATCTCTCTCGCTTAATCGATGAATCCGACGATCCAGCGTTGGCGTGGTTTTCCGCGGTCTACCGTTTTTTGGTCGATCAAAATAGTCCCCAGTCTTCACAAACTTGTACCACGCTTGCTTACAAGAAGTTTCTGATCGATTCATTTGAGTTGCAATTGAAGAAAATGTCTCATTTGCTTCCGTAGAGACACGATTAGTTTTCGTTCAGCTGATGACAAATTACGGGCTTTACCCATACTCTTTTCGTACATAATTAAACTTAAGACACTGGATGATACACCACAAACTATTTACAGTATTAATATATCAAATTATTGCGTGGATCGACTACGGGTATCTTTTTCGACAGATCGTCTTAAACTAATGTCCGCTGTTTACAGATGGTTGGAAGAAAAAAAAATTGTATAATCTATATTCTTTACATTTGACGACCGAGACTTCTACATTATGAAGGTCAAACGTACACATGTATTGTAAAAAAACAACAAGCCGAAAGAAACGTTAGTACTTGTATGACAGATCTATGAACCAAATTGTAATTCATCGTCTTAAACTTTTGTCCGCTACTGTATTGTAACATAGTTACACGCAAGAGTGTAGGAATAGATGCAGCGATTATGATCGTGTAGTATAATCGAGTTATACTCTCGAATCCACGTTATTAGGTCGAACGATTATAAGAGCCGGTATAGTTTTCGAGGCATAAAAACACCTGAGCGACAGACTCGGTACAAATGTACCGAGGTTCGCGGGCAATAGGCCATCGAACTCGTGTGAAAAACATGCTACGTCACGCCATCGGAATGCCCTCGCTGACATAACAGCAGGACAGCGACCAACTGATTTTGCCAAGCGGTGAGGGGAAGGCGGAGAGCGGGGCAACAGCGCACCGCGTCAGCCAAGGAAGGCGTTAGATTTAAAAATCATGACGTAGATTTCAGGGGAACGAGGGGAAGCGTATAAAAGGCCGGTGCGGGGACAGGGGAGCTCTCTTGTCTTTGAGGCAGAACAGCGAAAAATTAACAAGGTATCTAAGAGTGTGAGAAAAATTAGTCGCGTGAAAAGCTCATGAGAGCACTAAAATCTCAGCGGAACAGTAAAGATCACTTCATGATCATTCATTAAGAAATTAATAGGGATAGGCGAATAGAGTTCTCGATGAACTAATACATAGAATTTAGTCATCGATAAGTATTATAAAATTCGGATAGTGCATAGAAATAAGAAAACCAGTTATATAAGAATACATTGAAAGTGCGGTCTTTAAACCAGCTGTAGAGACGGAAATTATACGAGCATATGAGTGGAAGAACGACAGAGAGAAAGTTAAACGGGTATAAGTGAGAAAGAATTGTACACAGAGTTTATACACTCTGTACAAGTAGTGAACGTGTGCGTGTGCTGGTGTAGGTGCGGGAAACGAATCGAAGCCAAGGTGTGAGTGCGGAACCGAAGCTCGAGCCCGCGGATTCCCAGAATTTGTGCTCGAATAAGCCGAAATAATAACAACTAAAATCGAGGGAATTCCCTGATTTTCGAGACCGAAAGATAGAGTTAAGAATTATAGAGATAGGATAATTGTAATTAAATATAGAATAAGTTGTATAAGACATAGGAAAATAAGTACGCGCGAATGAGTGCAAGAAGGGTGAGTGATAAAGAATTGTGAATAGGGTTCGTACACCCTATGAAAAGAGCGAATGCGAGGTGAAATAGCAAAGAGTGTGAAAAATCGGTGCACCCCGTGTACGATAACGCAACGGCGCGAGAACGATAATAAAGCTACGAGAGTGCCGAGCGAGGTAAACATTGAACAAATTAAAATCGTCGAAATAGCTGCGGAAGTTACGGAATTAGATGTACTTTCTGTAAAATTCGAGTCACCGTGATTAAAAGTGACGTGTTACGAAATTGTTTTGTTTCGAATAAAGGCCTATTGTTAACCACTCAGAAGTCTAAAATTAATTAGTCCGGTGATCGAGCCCGAATCCCCACGAAAAATAAAAATACATGATAACGTGAAAATAAATACCGTTACATTTGGCGCCCAACGTGGGGCTCGACACAACTAAGAAGGACTGCAGTGGTTACATAGGGCGTGCGTTAGAAGAATAAATTCAGTAAAATTGAAGTATGGAAACAGGCGACCAAGCGAATCTCTCGACAGAGCTCGAAGAGTTGCGAATGATGGAGAGCATGGAGGAACAGCATCGGCCTGAGGGGGAGGCTGGAGTAGGCCCAACATATGAGTGGGAGTCTACGACGGCGGAAAATCTATTAGAGGACAGGCGGCGGAGAGATAGAAGGAACATCCAGCGGTTTTCTGCGATTAGACCGTGTGTGGAAAACGAGGATGCATTAGAAGAGATTTCGGATAACCAGATGAACAGGGAAGACGGGAGTACACCGAGGCCCAACGACAGGACTGCAATTATTCCGCCGGACCCGATTGGTGTCGGGGATTTGATGCAATTTCTGCAGAAAATGGAGGAGAAGAGCGACGGAAAATTCGCTGAAATAATACAGACGCAGCAGGAGATTCGAGACGAGTGTCTAAGTAAGATAACGAGTCTGAAGGAGGCCACGAAGGACGCTTTGAAAGAAGGGATCGCAGCTGTAGAGTGTCGGACGGATAGAAAAATCAAGGAAGCGCAGGAAAACATAATGGAAAATCAGAACGTCACGAATAACTATATCCAACAAAAGGTCGCGGGTCAGAAGGTGACTATGGAGAAATTGGAAAAAAGGACACAGGAAATGATGGCCGAAATTCGAGCGGCACAGGAAATTACCGAGAACCAAAATAAGAGGATTGAGAGATTAGAGGAGTCATCGCGGAGAACCAATACATCTATGAGCTTCGGACAAACTATCGGAGGGGGTTTGAACGTCACTCGGCTGTATACGACTGCGCAGAAACCACCCACGTATAATGGTGACGGAAAGGAAAGACCAATGCGGTTTTTAAAAGAATTTCGAGAATTTTGCATCGCAGGGGGAATCGAGGATACGGAAATTCGGCACGCGATCGGAACTGCCTTGAAGGGAGTGGCGAACGATTGGTGGCTCGTGGTGGAGGGCGCAGTACACGACCTTCAGACATTTGAAGAAAAATTCCGTGCAAGGTACTGGGCTCGTGATATGCAAGACAAGGTAAAGAAGAATTTGGAATTTGGATCTTTTTATACCGAAGGCCAGTCGTTAACACGGGCCGAATATGCAACTCGTGTTATCGGAAATGCGCGGGATCTGAGTGAAAAATTGAGCGACGAAGATATTATACGTCGTCTTGCGAAACACTTCGACGAAGAGGTGCGCAGTGCTGTGAGAGTTCGCCAAATTAGTGACATTGACGAGTTTTTGGAACTTCTGGAGAGCACGGATGTGGCTGGTCCATTAAATTACAGGAGAGTGACAGGTCGTATGGGGGGATACATGTCACAAGAACCGCAGAGGAATCTTAATAGAGGAGCGGCGCGTGAGCAGACGGCACGTCCATACTTTCGAAGTGACAATCGTGAAAATGGTGCGAACAATGGCGGCAACGGTTTTCCAATGTCACCAGGACGGCAAAGTGGTCGGGGGGATCGACCACCATGGCAGAGTAACGGACCATGGCAACCACCAAGACCTGTTTGGCAAGAAAATCGGGCCGAAGGTTTTCAAAGGCCGGAAAATAACGGAACGAGGGAATTTGGACCACAGAGACAGGAGCAGCCGCCGAACGGGCAAATGAATAGCATAAATCGTGCGGTGCAAGGTCCATTCGTGGCACACACGATCCCACGAGAACCAGAACCAGCATGCTCGGGAGTGGTAAACAGAAATTCGGGAAACGCTTAAGCGTTGCGCCCGAGGAAAAGAGAAAAATGAACATCGACGTGGAGGAGCGGAGCGCAACGCTGAAGGATGAAAGAAAAAGCATTAGACAGAAAATGAACGAGAGGAAAAGAGAGAAGAGAAGAGTGAGGAACCTACGAAGAAGAGAAGAACGGGGCAGGAGTGAAGAACAGCCGGTGCAGAGAGAGGTAGAGAAGAACACCGAACGGCGAGGGCAGGCTGAGTCTGTGGAAAGCCGAGTTCAGGAAGACGGTAAAGGCGCGTGTGATAATAAGAAGAATATGTGGCCTGAAAACGTTGCCGGAATTCAGAGAGTACTGGATATCAGAGGGCCAGCACCGAAGGTGGTCGACAAGGAAGAGGTCAAGCAGAGGATGTGTTCAACGCTCATGGAAAATCCACGCGAATATTTATACGAGGAGATGGAGAGTGGCCCGAGGAAGTGGTACGACGAGACTCATCCCAGGTGTCCGGAGATACCAGTGGGGATTGCTGGAATCTCAGCGCTGTGTCTCATTGATAGTGGAAGTGAGGTGTCGTGCGTTTCCGGGGAATTTTTTTTAAAGAATGAAGAAGTCCTTAAAAATTGCCCTGTGCTACCGGTGACGTCAACGCAGGTGGTCGGAGCGTTTGGGGGGGAGACCGAACGCATCAAGAAACAGATAATGGTCGAGGCGGAGGCATATGGCTCGAATGGAACGTTACAAATGCTGGTGGTACCAAAATTAGTTAGGCCGGTACTAATTGGTATAGACGCAATGCTGGTGTTGAAGATATCGGTCGACGCTCAAAATAGAGTTGTAGCAGTCGACGATAAGGTAGTGGCAGAATTAAAGGATGGAATTTGGCGATATATCGATCCAGAAAATGTGCAGTCGTCTGAGATAAATATGATAGGTACCACGTTCGACATGAAGAAAAATGCTGAGGATGGAGAGGAGGCAGAGGTTAGTTTAACGGAGGAAGAATTTGAAGAGAAAATGAAGGAATGCCGGGACGTGAGGCCGGAAATCAGAAGGATATTTAAAAGAATGGTAGAAGAGAGAAGAGAAATATTTGATAAGATACCGGGACGGATGACGGAATATCAGCACAGACTGTTGCTAAAAGATCCAAAGCCATATTTCCACCGTTCATATCCCGTGTCGTTAACGCAACGAGAGAGGGTACAGAGAGAGATTGAAAGAATGCTAAAAATGGGAATTATACAAAAGTCCGAGAGTGTATACATAAATCCATTGATGCCGGTCACGAAGAGTGATAATTCGGTTCGCCTCTGTCTCGATGCACGAGAGCTGAATAATTACTTAATAAATGATTATAATAATGCACCCCCTATTGAGGAAATTTTTCAACGGTGTGGTGGAAAAACAATAATGTCAACGCTAGATTTAACTAGTAGTTTCTGGCAAATACCTCTTCATCCGGAATCGCGAAAATATACAGCGTTTCAACACAACGGAAAGTGCTATGAGTTTACAGTTACACCGTTCGGTTTGAAAACTAGTACGGCTAGTCTAATAAGAGCCCTTGATGTCGTTCTCGAAGGTCTGGATTTTGTTATTAATTTTGTCGATGATTTATTAGTCATGTCGACATCATATGAAGAACACCTGGATCATCTACAGAAATTATTTGAGAGATTTCATCTGCATGGAATGACTTTAAAATTTAGTAAATCACATTTTTTTCGGAAAGAAGTGATTTTTCTCGGGCATATCCTGACCACGGAGGGACTGAAGCCGGACCCTGAGAAGATTAGAGCGATACACGAATACCCACCACCTCGGACAATAAAGCAATTAAGAGGATTTCTAGGGCTTGTAAATTTCTACACAAAATTTACAAATCGCCACGCGCACGAGACAGCACCATTATTGAATCTTCTACGGAAGGGGATACGGTGGGAGTGGAATGAGGCCATGGAAAATACATTTAAAAAAGTGAAGGATTTATTTTGTCAAGATGTGGTACTCAGATTCCCGGACACAAGAAAACCATATACTCTTACTACGGACGCGAGTGGCTACGCGCTTGGGGCGATTCTGTCACAGGAAGACGAGGACGGAGAAGTAAGAGTGGTGACTTTTGCCAGTCGAACATTGAAAGGAGCGGAGATTGGATATATGACCACGGAAAAAGAATTACTAGCAATTGTGTGGGGACTACAAAAATTTAGAACATATTTGAAAGGAGCACGGATATTCATTAAGACGGACCACAAAGCATTAATTTTTTTGAAGACATGCCGATTTACCGCGGAAAGATTAATGCGATGGGCATTAGCTATACAGGACTACGATATACAAGTCGAACATGTCTCAGGAAAAGCGAATGTGGTGGCGGATGTATTGAGCCGGATGAGAGACAACGGGGACGCATCCCTGACTGAGAAAAATCGAATTGTGCAGATCGCGGGAATTTTGGCCGAAAAAATTCCACGCGAATTAGCGAGGAAATTGAAGAACTTAAAAAACATACAGAAAGAGCAGGAGGATTTGCGGATCATCATTGATTTACTGGCCGTCGAGAAAGAAGAGACAGAAGAACAGAAGTACCGACTAAAAAAAAAAGGAATTTTACAAAAAAAATCAAAGACCGGAATTTGGCGGGTGATAATACCAAAAAGTATGATTCAAGAGATGGTAAAGACGTGCCACACCATGTATGGACATCTGGGTGCCAAGAAGTGTTCACGAATACTAGAAGAGGATTTCACATATCCACATCTAGCAAAGATGGTCCGGAATTTGCTAGCTACTTGCGATGTGTGCCAAAGGAATAAGATCGCGGTGCAGACCAGTTACGCGGCGATGCAAAATATAATACCGGAAGGACCGGGGGATTTAGTGTCGATAGATTTTTATGGGCCTTTGCCTGCATCGGTGGGTGGAGTCAGACATATCCTGGTGACACTGGATGCATTTAGCAAATTCGTCGCTCTATATCCCATGAAGAAAGCGAACACGTCGACGGTGATTAAACGAATATTCGACGATTATATTCCAAAATATGGAAAGCCACGGAGAATTCAGTTCGATCACGGAACGCAATTCACGGCTAAAAACTGGTTACAAAAACTCAAAGACGAGGGTATCATGGCTGTATTTTCCTCAATACGACACCCCCAAGGAAATATCGTCGAACGAGTAAATCGAGAACTGGGAAGATTTTTCCGAGTTTTTTTAACAAATAACCATGCAGGTTGGTTTAAGTGGATAAGAGTAATCGAGAATTGTATCAACGAGAGCCATCACGACACAACAGAATTCACACCGTTGGAACTACAATGCAAGAGGAAGCCGCTCCGGGACTGGAATAAACAAATGGGTATATTGCGAGAAGAAGAGGTTCGAGTGACTTATGAAATGAAAATTGAGATTGTGAGAGAGAGGATGAGAAGGAAAGGCCTGCGTCGGGCAGAGAAATTCGACGTAACACATCGGTTAACGAATTATGAAGTAGGCGATCTGGTGCTTGTAAAAGCGCTCAATGTATCAGATCCGTTAAAACAATTAACATCCAAGTTCATGCCCTTATATGAAGGGCCATATAGAATTGATAAATGCGTAGGAATAGCTACATATTTAGTCGTAGATCCAGAGAATAAGAAGGAGCGCGGTAGATTTCACGCGAGTATGTTTAAGAGATATCGGACAGAAACAGAAAATACAGAGGAGAAAGGAGAGGGCACGACGGAAACAACAACCGAAAAAAAAAAAAAAAAAAAAAAATGAAATACAATGTGAGAGATCTTTGGACGAGTTGCCAATGCAACTTTTTCAAAGATCTCGGGGGATAATGTAACATAGTTACACGCAAGAGTGTAGGAATAGATGCAGCGATTATGATCGTGTAGTATAATCGAGTTATACTCTCGAATCCACGTTATTAGGTCGAACGATTATAAGAGCCGGTATAGTTTTCGAGGCATAAAAACACCTGAGCGACAGACTCGGTACAAATGTACCGAGGTTCGCGGGCAATAGGCCATCGAACTCGTGTGAAAAACATGCTACGTCACGCCATCGGAATGCCCTCGCTGACATAACAGCAGGACAGCGACCAACTGATTTTGCCAAGCGGTGAGGGGAAGGCGGAGAGCGGGGCAACAGCGCACCGCGTCAGCCAAGGAAGGCGTTAGATTTAAAAATCATGACGTAGATTTCAGGGGAACGAGGGGAAGCGTATAAAAGGCCGGTGCGGGGACAGGGGAGCTCTCTTGTCTTTGAGGCAGAACAGCGAAAAATTAACAAGGTATCTAAGAGTGTGAGAAAAATTAGTCGCGTGAAAAGCTCATGAGAGCACTAAAATCTCAGCGGAACAGTAAAGATCACTTCATGATCATTCATTAAGAAATTAATAGGGATAGGCGAATAGAGTTCTCGATGAACTAATACATAGAATTTAGTCATCGATAAGTATTATAAAATTCGGATAGTGCATAGAAATAAGAAAACCAGTTATATAAGAATACATTGAAAGTGCGGTCTTTAAACCAGCTGTAGAGACGGAAATTATACGAGCATATGAGTGGAAGAACGACAGAGAGAAAGTTAAACGGGTATAAGTGAGAAAGAATTGTACACAGAGTTTATACACTCTGTACAAGTAGTGAACGTGTGCGTGTGCTGGTGTAGGTGCGGGAAACGAATCGAAGCCAAGGTGTGAGTGCGGAACCGAAGCTCGAGCCCGCGGATTCCCAGAATTTGTGCTCGAATAAGCCGAAATAATAACAACTAAAATCGAGGGAATTCCCTGATTTTCGAGACCGAAAGATAGAGTTAAGAATTATAGAGATAGGATAATTGTAATTAAATATAGAATAAGTTGTATAAGACATAGGAAAATAAGTACGCGCGAATGAGTGCAAGAAGGGTGAGTGATAAAGAATTGTGAATAGGGTTCGTACACCCTATGAAAAGAGCGAATGCGAGGTGAAATAGCAAAGAGTGTGAAAAATCGGTGCACCCCGTGTACGATAACGCAACGGCGCGAGAACGATAATAAAGCTACGAGAGTGCCGAGCGAGGTAAACATTGAACAAATTAAAATCGTCGAAATAGCTGCGGAAGTTACGGAATTAGATGTACTTTCTGTAAAATTCGAGTCACCGTGATTAAAAGTGACGTGTTACGAAATTGTTTTGTTCCGAATAAAGGCCTATTGTTTAACCACTCAGAAGTCTAAAATTAATTAGTCCGGTGATCGAGCCCGAATCCCCACGAAAAATAAAAATACATGATAACGTGAAAATAAATACCGTAACATAGTTACACGCAAGAGTGTAGGAATAGATGCAGCGATTATGATCGTGTAGTATAATCGAGTTATACTCTCGAATCCACGTTATTAGGTCGAACGATTATAAGAGCCGGTATAGTTTTCGAGGCATAAAAACACCTGAGCGACAGACTCGGTACAAATGTACCGAGGTTCGCGGGCAATAGGCCATCGAACTCGTGTGAAAAACATGCTACGTCACGCCATCGGAATGCCCTCGCTGACATAACAGCAGGACAGCGACCAACTGATTTTGCCAAGCGGTGAGGGGAAGGCGGAGAGCGGGGCAACAGCGCACCGCGTCAGCCAAGGAAGGCGTTAGATTTAAAAATCATGACGTAGATTTCAGGGGAACGAGGGGAAGCGTATAAAAGGCCGGTGCGGGGACAGGGGAGCTCTCTTGTCTTTGAGGCAGAACCGCTAAGTTGAACAAGGTATTAAAGAGGGTGAGAAAAATTAGTCGCGTGAAAAACTCATGAGAGCAGTAAAATCTCAGCGAAACTGTAAAGATCATCACATGATCACTCATTAGGAAATTAATAGGGATGGGCGAGTGGAGTTCTCGATGAACTAATACATAGAATTTAGTCATCGATAAGTATTATAAAATTCGGATAGTGCATAGAAATAAGAAAACCAGTTATATAAGAATACATTGAAAGTGCGGTCTTTAAACCAGCTGTAGAGACGGAAATTATACGAGCATATGAGTGGAAGAACGACAGAGAGAAAGTTAAACGGGTATAAGTGAGAAAGAATTGTACACAGAGTTTATACACTCTGTACAAGTAGTGAACGTGTGCGTGTGCTGGTGTAGGTGCGGGAAACGAATCGAAGCCAAGGTGTGAGTGCGGAACCGAAGCTCGAGCCCGCGGATTCCCAGAATTTGTGCTCGAATAAGCCGAAATAATAACAACTAAAATCGAGGGAATTCCCTGATTTTCGAGACCGAAAGATAGAGTTAAGAATTATAGAGATAGGATAATTGTAATTAAATATAGAATAAGTTGTATAAGACATAGGAAAATAAGTACGCGCGAATGAGTGCAAGAAGGGTGAGTGATAAAGAATTGTGAATAGGGTTCGTACACCCTATGAAAAGAGCGAATGCGAGGTGAAATAGCAAAGAGTGTGAAAAATCGGTGCACCCCGTGTACGATAACGCAACGGCGCGAGAACGATAATAAAGCTACGAGAGTGCCGAGCGAGGTAAACATTGAACAAATTAAAATCGTCGAAATAGCTGCGGAAGTTACGGAATTAGATGTACTTTCTGTAAAATTCGAGTCACCGTGATTAAAAGTGACGTGTTACGAAATTGTTTTGTTTCAAATAAAGGCCTATTGTTTAACCACTCAGAAGTCTAAAATTAATTAGTCCGGTGATCGAGCCCGAATCCCCACGAAAAATAAAAATACATGATAACGTGAAAATAAATACCGTTACATTTGGCGCCCAACGTGGGGCTCGACACAACTAAGAAGGACTGCAGTGGTTACATAGGGCGTGCGTTAGAAGAATAAATTCAGTAAAATTGAAGTATGGAAACAGGCGACCAAGCGAATCTCTCGACAGAGCTCGAAGAGTTGCGAATGATGGAGAGCATGGAGGAACAGCATCGGCCTGAGGGGGAGGCTGGAGTAGGCCCAACATATGAGTGGGAGTCTACGACGGCGGAAAATCTATTAGAGGACAGGCGGCGGAGAGATAGAAGGAACATCCAGCGGTTTTCTGCGATTAGACCGTGTGTGGAAAACGAGGATGCATTAGAAGAGATTTCGGATAACCAGATGAACAGGGAAGACGGGAGTACACCGAGGCCCAACGACAGGACTGCAATTATTCCGCCGGACCCGATTGGTGTCGGGGATTTGATGCAATTTCTGCAGAAAATGGAGGAGAAGAGCGACGGAAAATTCGCTGAAATAATACAGACGCAGCAGGAGATTCGAGACGAGTGTCTAAGTAAGATAACGAGTCTGAAGGAGGCCACGAAGGACGCTTTGAAAGAAGGGATCGCAGCTGTAGAGTGTCGGACGGATAGAAAAATCAAGGAAGCGCAGGAAAACATACTGGAAAATCAGAACGTCACGAATAACTATATCCAACAAAAGGTCGCGGGTCAGAAGGTGACTATGGAGAAATTGGAAAAAAGGACACAGGAAATGATGGCCGAAATTCGAGCGGCACAGGAAATTACCGAGAACCAAAATAAGAGGATTGAGAGATTAGAGGAGTCATCGCGGAGAACCAATACATCTATGAGCTTCGGACAAACTATCGGAGGGGGTTTGAACGTCACTCGGCTGTATACGACTGCGCAGAAACCACCCACGTATAATGGTGACGGAAAGGAAAGACCAATGCGGTTTTTAAAAGAATTTCGAGAATTTTGCATCGCAGGGGGAATCGAGGATACGGAAATTCGGCACGCGATCGGAACTGCCTTGAAGGGAGTGGCGAACGATTGGTGGCTCGTGGTGGAGGGCGCAGTACACGACCTTCAGACATTTGAAGAAAAATTCCGTGCAAGGTACTGGGCTCGTGATATGCAAGACAAGGTAAAGAAGAATTTGGAATTTGGATCTTTTTATACCGAAGGGCAGTCGTTAACACGGGCCGAATATGCAACTCGTGTTATCGGAAATGCTCGAGATTTGAGTGAAAAATTGAGCGATGAAGATATTATACGTCGTCTTGCTAAACATTTCGATGAAGAGGTACGCAGTGCTGTAAGAGTTCGACAAATCGGCGATATCGACGAATTTTTGGAACTTCTGGAGAGCACCGACGTGGCCGGTCCACTAAATTACCGAAGAGTGACTGGTCGTACCGGGGGATACGTGTCTCAAGAGCCGCAGAGGAATTTTAATAGAGGAGCGGTGCGTGAGCAGACGGCACGCCCATATAATCGTTATGAAAATCGGGAAAATACTGCAAACAATGGCGGCAACGGTTTTCCAATGTCACCAGGACGGCAAAGTGGTCGGGGGGATCGACCACCATGGCAGAGTAACGGACCATGGCAACCACCAAGACCTGTTTGGCAAGAAAATCGGGCCGAAGGTTTTCAAAGGCCGGAAAATAACGGAACGAGGGAATTTGGACCACAGAGACAGGAGCAGCCGCCGAACGGGCAAATGAATAGCATAAATCGTGCGGTGCAAGGTCCATTCGTGGCACACACGATCCCGAGAGAACCAGTACCAGAATGCTCGGGAGTAGTAAACAGCAATTCGGGAAACGCATAAGCGTTGCGCCCGAGGAAAAAAGAAAAATAAACAACGGCTTAGAGGAACGGAGCGCAACGCTAGAAGAAAGAGGAAGGAAGAGTATTCGGCAGAAGATGAACGCGAGGAAGAGAGAGAAGAAGAAAGTACGGAATTTACGAAGAAAAGAAGAACGATGCTGGTGTGACCAACGGGCCGTGCAGAAGGTTGAAGGGGAGGACACCAAACGGCGAGGGCAGGCTGAATCAGGGGAAAACAGAGTTCAGGAAGACGGTAAAGGCACATGTGTTAATGAAGGGAATATGTTTCCTGAAAACGTTGCCAGAGTCCAGACAGTACCAGATATCAGAGGGCCAGCACCGAGGGTGGTCGACGAGGAAGAAGGAAAGCAGGTGACGTGTGCAACGCGATTGGAAAATCCTAGAGAAATTTTATACGAAGAGGTCGAAGGGGTACAGAGTAAATGGTATGAAGAGGAGCATCCGAGATGTCCTGAAATACCGATCACTGTAGCTGGAATATCAAAAATGAGTTTAATAGACAGTGGAAGTGAAGTGTCGTGTGTCTCAGAAAGGTTTTTCAAGGAAAATGAGGAAGTACTGAAAAGATGCCCGATGCTACCAGTGACGGCAAAACAGGTGGTCGGAGTGTTTGGTGGGCAGACTGTTCGGATGAAGAAACAAATTATGGTGAATATGGAAGCATATGGGGCGAGCAGTGATTCGCAGGTGTGGGTTGTGCCGAAATTGTTAAAGCCAGAGCTAATCGGAATCGATGGAATGTGGACGTTAATTAATTCGATAGACAGTGAACGGCAAATCTTAGCAATAAGAAATAGGATTATCGCAAAATTAAGTGATGGAATGTGGCGACATAAGGAAATCTACGTTTATGTTAAAAAGAAAAAGAAAAAGAAAAAGAAAATAATGAATTATGTAAGAGATCTTTGGGGCGAGTTGCGAAAGCAACTCTTCCAAAGATCTCGGGGGATAATGTAACATAGTTACACGTACTAGCGCAGGATGTTATACAAAAATCATCGAGGCGAACATAGGGTTTCAGGCATCGTTCGGTATTTCGAACAGCTCGAGGAGGCAAAACAGACTCGGAATATAGAGAAACAGAAGAACACCTGTGAAAAGGCTTCGGTACAAGTGTACCGAAGTTCGCGGGCAATAGGCCACCGAACTCGCGTGAAAAACATGCGACGTCACGCCATCGGAATGCCCTCGCTGACATAACAACAGGACAGCGACCAACTGATTTTGGCAAGCGGTGAGGGGAAGGCGGAGAGCGGGGCAACAGCGCACCGCGTCAGCCAAGGAAGGCGTTAGATTTAAAAATCATGACGTAGATTTCAGGGGAACGAGGGGAAGCGTATAAAAGGCCGGTGCGGGGACAGGGGAGCTCTCTTGTCTTTGAGGCAGAACCGCTAAGTTGAACAAGGTATTAAAGAGGGTGAGAAAAATTAGTCGCGTGAAAAACTCATGAGAGCACTAAAATCTCAGCGGAACAGTAAAGATCACTTCATGATCATTCATTAAGAAATTAATAGGGATAGGCGAATAGAGTTCTCGATGAACTAATACATAGAATTTAGTCATCGATAAGTATTATAAAATTCGGATAGTGCATAGAAATAAGAAAACCAGTTATATAAGAATACATTGAAAGTGCGGTCTTTAAACCAGCTGTAGAGACGGAAATTATACGAGCATATGAGTGGAAGAACGACAGAGAGAAAGTTAAACGGGTATAAGTGAGAAAGAATTGTACACAGAGTTTATACACTCTGTACAAGTAGTGAACGTGTGCGTGTGCTGGTGTAGGTGCGGGAAACGAAACGAAGCCAAGGTGTGAGTGCGGAACCGAAGCTCGAGCCCGCGGATTCCCAGAATTTGTGCTCGAATAAGCCGAAATAATAACAACTAAAATCGAGGGAATTCCCTGATTTTCGAGACCGAAAGATAGAGTTAAGAATTATAGAGATAGGATAATTGTAATTAAATATAGAATAAGTTGTATAAGACATAGGAAAATAAGTACGCGCGAATGAGTGCAAGAAGGGTGAGTGATAAAGAATTGTGAATAGGGTTCGTACACCCTATGAAAAGAGCGAATGCGAGGTGAAATAGCAAAGAGTGTGAAAAATCGGTGCACCCCGTGTACGATAACGCAACGGCGCGAGAACGATAATAAAGCTACGAGAGTGCCGAGCGAGGTAAACATTGAACAAATTAAAATCGTCGAAATAGCTGCGGAAGTTACGGAATTAGATGTACTTTCTGTAAAATTCGAGTCACCGTGATTAAAAGTGACGTGTTACGAAATTGTTTTGTTTCGAATAAAGGCCTATTGTTAACCACTCAGAAGTCTAAAATTAATTAGTCCGGTGATCGAGCCCGAATCCCCACGAAAAATAAAAATACATGATAACGTGAAAATAAATACCGTTACAGTATATCATTGCTACCAGCAGATAACCGTGCCGCTTGTTAATTAGTTACTTCCGCAGCCGCATTCGCTGACTCATCTACGTTAGCACCTTGATGGCTACCTTCCCAGATTTTGTCGCGGAGCAGTGTATAAAACAAAACTATATCTTCACACTCACAATCTAACGGACTCCGGCCAGATAATACCAATTGGTATACATTGTCTTTGTCGGAACTTCTGTGACAAATCTGGAACTCACTAGTCTTCTCTAACCACCGTCCAAACTATGTCTTTTACGGAGCGACGCGAAACACGTTTTGAGATGCAACGAGAGAGAGAGAGAGAGAGAGAGAGAGAGAGAGAGAGATTCGCCCGACTCGACTACTCGTATATTTCGTCCGTACGCAAGTCATCTAGATCGCTGTTCAGCCTTCGTGCAAAGGCATTTATCGTTGCGTGCAGAGTGGGCCAGCCTCGCCTGAGGAGAAGCTTTATTGAAACTCGATACAGTCTCATCTCTTTCTCGTTTCGTCCATTTTTCACTATTTGACTGTAAAATAATCCTAATATTTCCTTTATCCTTTCTATATATGCATAACATATTCGATCTACATATACACATGATGGTATTTTTACTATACATTCCAATATTTTTCGAAAGACTTCTCAATATAATCTCAGAAGGAAAAGGAAATTAATCCTGTTATACTGATCTTTCTTCTATTACCCGGTTACAACTGGGAAGATCATTAAATCAATATGGATTGTACTCGTTTTCGTGTGACAGCCCTGGATAGTTTTCATATGAAAGCATAATTGTTCTCTTTCATGCTGATAACTTACATAAAGTATTCGTGTAAACATTTTAATGGTAATAAATCTTTCGTTTAAATCAATGGTTTCTTCACTTTTGTTAATTGTTTCGCTCAAATAATAATTGTTCATAATGTCATCATCTTTATAAGGAGGGAGAGAGAGAGACAGAAGGTTTCAGGAAAAAGCAAGAAGAAAGGGCGTGGCCGCTTGGCCCCTGGTCGAGAATTGAGGGTAAGGTTACGTCATCTATGCTATAATTCTTAAAGTTTGGATTTCCGTCCCTTAAACTCCTCCTAGACGGAGCGTGCTACGAAGGTGATCTTGGACATTTTGGAAAGGTCTCCTGATTTCTAGCTCAACGCAACTATTTTCAGCTCTTCAAGTTGAGTCCTTAAGAAGCTACGGACATTTGAATTTTCTAAGAGTATTATTGAATTTTGACGTTTAATTAAAATTTTTGAAAAATCAAAGTTATTCTTTGTACTAGCTATAGCTTGCGCTTTTTAAAAAAAGAAAAGGTTACTATGATACGGTGAACGGAAATGTCTGTTTTTGTTTGACATGAATTTTCAAATGCAATTCACATTTTAGTGAAGCAGTAAACAGTCAAGTCATTACAAATAAAATTTAAAAAAACGCAAAATGCCCAGAAAGCGTAACGATACTAAAAATAAACTTGGGCGAAGCCAGGTCCAATACTAGTAGATCCACAAATGGCAGTCGATAACCGGGTCTACGCAGTAGATCCCATGCTTTGAAAATTTGCCGTTTAACCGGGGGCGCTGAAAAATTCCATCTTTAAACATTAATTTTCCTGGGAGACGGTCAGTACCGTCGCACATGTACTTTGCTCCTCTCTCTGTCGTTAGAATCGCTTTTTATTCCTCCTACAAAATTTGAAAATAAAAGAAAAATGTTAAAAGTTACTTTTACTGTAGCAAAACTAAAGCAAAATAACTTAAACGTAATTGAAATAAAAGTAGAAATGCGACGTTACGTCAGGACGTAACATTATGTATCCTCTCGTTCTCCATAACATGAATAACGGGCCCTCCGTGTTGGTTTATATTCAGGGGCTGCTTGTTCTGTAAGAAATTATTTTTTATAATTACAAATAAACATTTCATGCTTTTGAATTACGATTTTTTAATTATTTAATATTTTTTACTTACCAAGCTCCGCTGCTTCGCTGCTAATCGACATTGGCACGAATTCCATGATCTGCTGTTTCAATGAAATAAAGACGAGATCTCCTTTTTCTTTCTGTCGCAAATCTTTGCTGATGCTTCAGTTTTAGGACTTGACAGCTCACATTTTCTTCTTCTCTCTGTGACTGTCCTTAGCGTATACTTTATAATATCTCCAGTGAAATGTACACAATATACAAATATTTACAACTTTGTCTTTATCAGAAATAGCCTCACACACATGACCACGTATTGCGGATTGCTGTGCCTGATGAATTTTCCGATCTGGAAGATATTAAGGAAGAATGAGTTTTCACTCACGACAGGTGCGAAATAACGAGACGAAAGATGTTGGCAGAGCAAATAGTATTTATTTTCACCTTGTCTCGCTCAACTACAAGAAAAACATAAAATAAATAAAAATAATGAATTTTAAATGAATTGAATGAGCAGCACGTACAATCATATTAATTGCGTGCTGAGATATATGAGTGGAAACGTGAAGCAGCCCGTGCTGCAAAGCACGCTACGAGGTGAGACCTTTGAGGATGCACAAGCTGAGATTTCTCCACCTCACCGCGATTGAATTTACGTAAATTATGACGGTGCACGCTGACCGAGTATTTCGAGTCTTGTTGAGCACTTTTGAGTTTAGTAGGTCTTGAGAAAAGCGGTGAAAAAGTCCGAACTGAGAGCAGTAGTTGTAGCTGCTAGGCGGTTTTCACGAGAGTAGTCGAAAATCTCAAGATGGCTGAGCTCTATGAAAGCGTCGTTGCGAGACGCCGCAGTCAAGCGAGAGATCGATGATAGTCTCGCGCTTGAGGAGCATGCATACGGAGCGCTGCATTGGCTGTTCGCATCGCGATTACCGTGGTCGTTGCAGAACGATGTTTCGAGAGTACTTTCGGAAACGTTTCCGTTTCGATTCTCCAGATTCTTCTTGATTCTTATATTCCTCATTAGCACTACCGCTTATTTCACCAATGAAGACAGCTCTGTACTGATACCACAAGGTTAGAAGTGCGTAATGCGCTGTGTGCTCTATGAGGGTATTTTCACATTTTCTCGGCATCAGCTCCATGAGCTTCGAAATATCGTTGTACGCGAGAAAAATCACTTTTAAACACTCGCCACTCGTCCACACTGAGTGCAATTCCGGTAAAAGTATTCGACAATATTTTCACCGCTGGAGTAAGATACGCAGAGTTCAACTCAAAACCGACGACGATTATTTTACCGAACGATTTATTTAAAGCGTACATAACGGGATTTGCTATATAGGGCGATATCGTGTGAGACGTAGCACCGTTATTTGCCATTTTATTGCTTTCTCGTAGTCTGTAAGTTTTTGAATGGATCGTCGGCGGCGTTCATACCCCGTTTTATACAGATTACCTCCACCGTCTAATTGCATCGCCGTTAGTTTTGATACTCTTAGTCATACGACTAAAAAAGACTCACGAATATCCTTTTATATTTGTCGCATTCTCCTTAACAGCCTAGTAGCAGAGGTAGCAAATATATCTCAAATGACTTGCATACTCTCTCTCGCACACGTATGTGCATAGTCGCACCTTGACAGTAGTATGTGTACACCTTTGCTCCATCCCACACCTTCCCCCACCACGCGGCTACCCCCACCACCCCACTTTTCCACCGCCGCGCTACCCACTCTGCTTGACCAGCGACGGTAACGTGGAGATGATAAAGTGAGGTGGTGTGGGTACCTTGGTGAACAAGGAAGAGTAGAGATAAGAGCAGGATGGAGCAAAGGTGTACACATACTTGGAAAAATGAATAAAATTATGTACTCACCACCGCAGCTGTTGTAGCCAGAGCGATTTTAAACTCTTGTCTCTCGAATGTACTTTCTCACACACGCACACATACACGCAAGGTCGTGTCTTTAATTTATTACTATGTCCTCGTCAAAGCCCTCGTCCACGGCATCGATATCGTAGCCGATATCTATCTCATCACCGAGGGCTTCTATTATAACCGCCGCCACGTCCGCGCGTTCCCCGTTCGATAATCGAACCCGCGGAACGTTATCGCCGGCGAGAGGTCGCATCATGACAGCGATCAACCCATCTCTACCGCACGCTTCTTCGACGAGATACTCAATACCTGCAACATCCACGCGTTCGAGTCCGTATATTGAAAACTCCATGACAAGAGCCGGCAGCATACTTGCTAGAGGCTCCGGATGAAATAGGTGAGACCAGTCGATCTAAATGGTTTCGCCGAAATCGACTGACAACACCTAGCAGTACTCATAAAAGTCCGGGTAAATCACTTCGCCGCGGACAACGCTATTCAAACGAGGCACAATACAGGACATTCCGATATATAGTCCCGCCAGTTCAATGGGTCTTCCACGACGTTCCACTAGATACACGCCACACAGGAGCTCTTCCAGATCGTCGTATGAATCGCACATTTCCTGTGTACAGTAACGTGGCAAAATATTCAAGCGCTACGTCCTCCTCACACGACGGCTGCCAACACGATCTCGCAGGGCTGTAAGGAATAATCGCCGTACTCTATTTAATTATTTCCGTTTTTTTTGTATTTATTTTTCTTAACTTGTACGACCAAGGGACGGAGAGAAAGAGAAAGAAAGAGTACTGCACACACATATTGACGGTTTCGGGATCCAATCACCCCTTCGTAGGAAAAAGGATACAGATATTTGCCATATCTCGCTGCCAGGAGATACTGCCGTCCGGCTCGACGTTCATCGGCAACCGATACGCTGCTATCTATCATCTACTTGCAGCAGTCCAGCTGTCTCATGGGGTTCATCGGCCGAACGGAGCTACTCTCAGTATTATCTATTGCTAATTTATGCGTCGTCCAGCTGAGGCACTAGTCGCGGTCATCGAGCGACAATTCCCCCAATTGACCGAGTTCGGCTCGCTAAGAGGGGATCATAGGCCGGACCTCAGGGCTTTTTCCCGGTTACCGTCGAGCGAATAGGACGTAGTAGCGAATGTTATATCGTCCCACTCTACTGTTGGTTTCGTCAAAATCGGTCATCACCTATCGTGGGTACCAGGGTATATCCTCCAAAACGACGAGGAGTAAATGGAGGAGAGAATCTTGCGGCCCTACTTTGAGTTTTCCCGGATCTACAAGGAACATCGCTGTAGCATCGTCCCGATGAGCTCTCTTACTCTCTACGGTCTTTCGTAATGTCTATTGCCGATCTATATAAATGAAAAATTAGAGCCTGGTCGTCTCTGCGATTCTGATAGACCACGCACAGAGTACTATTCGTATCGGGACAGACTGCGTCGAGTAGAGTGTAACATCGAGATCGTTTGGCGGTTAGAGCCGGGAAGAAGTCACCTCGTTCGTTGTGCTTTTTTTTGGTTACTGTTCTGTAGTCATTTTGCTGTAAGGCCGCGCGCGTGTTGGTACATCATCCCGTGGTCGGATTGTATTTCAGGGATTTGAATGACATAGGCCGTGTCGCGGACTTTCAGGAATAATTGACACTTATAGATTTATATTATTGTATTCGTCTTATTTTATTTTATTTATCTCTCTTATTATATTGACATTATTTTATTTCTGCGAACGTATGCAGTCCGTACTCGGCCGTCGTCCCGTGTTTGTACTTGATCGTGAGGGATTAGTACGGATAGAGGCGTATCTTGCTATGATAAATAGTTCGCTCGTTGTTCTCGTTGTTGCTGTTCTGTAGTCGTGTGCTGTAAAGCCGTGCGTGCGCTAGGCCGTTATCCCGTGGTTGCTTGAATGTGTGAGGGATTTGAACGGGATAGACCGCGTCGCGGATTTTACTGGACAATTGATTTTATAGTGACTTGGATTACTTTATTTATTTTTCTTATGTTGGACATTACTTTATTTTATTTTGTGAGCTTATGCAGTGCGTGCTCGGTTGTCGTCCCGTATTTGGAACTTGATCGCGAGGGATTGGTACGGCTCGAGACGTATCTCGCTTTGACTATCCTTTACTTGGAATAATTTAGGGATTGATATCACGGCTATTTTTAAGTGGGGTTATTTAATGAAGGTCTGCCTATTTTATTGGATATAACCGTGGTTCATTTATCGTTATTTTGGTTCACGATACTTTCCCGATTTTGCTGCCTGCAATGTGATAGTTAGGAGATTCAAATGATTAATGGCTTCGCGTACGTAACCTTCCGACGTCCCGTAGTTATAGTTGTTGGATGTATGTGGGATTAGTTCGGTGTAGGTCGTATCGCGAGCCGAATGGCGAGGCGACCTGTCAAGTTTACTTTGCCTGGCCGGGTTTTGGTCGTTTCCCGCAACCGGCTGAATATAGTAAATATTAATATTTATATAATATAATATAATATATATAATATATATAATAATATAATGTAATATAATATTAATATAATAAATATTACATGATTTTAAATCACGATTTTTAAATTATTTTATATGTTTTACTTAGCAAGCGCTGCTGCTTTGCTGCTAATCGACATTGGTACGTATTCCATGTTCTGCTGTGTAACTGAAACAAAGACGTGCGCTTCGTCTTCTTTCTTTCGCAGACCTTTGCTGATGCTTCGGTTTTAGGACTCTCTCTCCGTGACTGACCTCGGTGTATACTTTATAATATTTCGAGCGAAATGTACACTACATACAATTATTTACAACAGTGTCTTTGTCACAAATAGCTGCACATACGGAGAATTATTGCGTTCGCAACGAAACACCCGATGCATGATCAGCGATATGACCACGAAACAGCACAATTATTTCGGACAAAATAATTTTCATAAACTCCGTATCCTCCGTCGTTAGCAAGATCGCGATGTGCTCGAGCGCTTCTTCAAAGAATTCCTTGGAACCGATGATCTCATACGCTGCTGCACGGGGCATTTCACTGACAACTATCTTTTCACGGACATATGATACCACCTCGTTCATACACCGCTGAATCGTTTTACTTTTGCTCTCTAGAGCCTGCATATGAATATCAATTCTTCTACTTATTTCGACGAGCATATCAAATGTAGGCCGCTGAACAACAATGTTTGGAGAGTATTTTCAGAAGAGTTTCCGTTTCGATTCTCCAGATTCCTCTTGATTCTCGTATTCCTCATTAGCACTACCACTTATTTTACCAAATGAGACAGCTCTGTGCTGGTAACACGAGGTTAAAAGTGTGTAATGCGTTGTGTGCTCTATGCGGGTATTACACATTTTCTCGGCATCAGCCCCATGAACTTCGAAATTTGTTGTACGCGAAAAAAATAACTTTTAAATACTCGCCACTCGTCCGCACTGAGTGTAATACCGGTAAAAGTATTGGACAATATTTTTACCACAGGTGTAAGAGTACACGTAGAGTTCAACTCGAGCCCGGCGACGATTATTTTACGAAATGATTTATTTAAACCGTACATAACGGGGTTCGCTATATATGGCGATATCGCGTGAGACGTAGCACCATTATTTGCCATTTTTATTGCTTTCGTGTAGACTGTACCTTTTCGAATTAATCATCGGTGGTGTTCATACTCCGTTTTATACACATTTCCCCCGCCATCTAGTTGCATCGCCTCTTCTTTTGATACTGCAAATCATACGACTGAAAATTGCTCACCAATATCCTTTGATATTTGTCGCATTCTCCTCAACAGCCTAGTAACAACAGCAACAAATATATCCTAAAACTATTGCATACTCTCGCACGCCTATGTGCACACGCACACCTCGACATACAGATAATATGTACCATGAAAGCTAAATAATATTAGTCGACGAAATTTGATGATTTTCCTCATGGCCGAGTGCCTTGAAATTAGATGAAAACAATAAGACTTTCATCAGCGAAACTCGATAACTGAGTACATCACCATCGCTAAACATTTCCCTAGGTCTTGCTTTTGTAAAGTGATCGCGTGCGGCCATCTTCTTGGTTGGTCGTATTCATTACATCGCTGCAGTATATGCAGAGAGGGAGAGAGAGAGAGAAAGAGAGAAAGAGCGTGTTAAAGGAATATATATAAAAGTGAGCCGCTTTGAAAATTCTCTAGTTAATTGTCTGATTTACTGTGGTTACTACTACTACTACTCTAACAGCACAATCATGGTCAGAGTGGTAAAGCGCTCATTGATAAGAAAATTGATAGAGTTTATATTGAAGCGTAGACCGTCGTTGCGTTCGCGATGGGGGAGAAGAAATTTACAGATCACCCTATGGGAACTTCCGACAGAGGCGATTTTTCGTAAAATTCGTGGTATGCTGTGCGAGTGTCATCAGCGCGATTTAGTTGACGCGTATAATATTGGATTGTTTGATAATCAAATAATTATTGATTCGGTAGTGCATGTTATTCGTCGGCGCGGTTGGCTGAACGAGCCTGCTCTGCAGCCCATACTCAATGAAAGACGTAAGTAATGTACAGCGTTAATTACTTTTATTTTATTTCCTCTATGTCATAAGATTTTGATATAGTTCGACGGTATGAAGACGAAGAAATGGGATCCGACACCTATGATTTCAATGAGGAGGGTAGAACCGATTCAGATGATCATAGCAGGGACAACGATGGTGACAGCTCCGCAGGGAATCGTTGGATAAATATTACCCAGCCATTATGCGGCTATAAACCAATAAACGGTCTTTTTATGGCAGGCTCCGCGAGAGAACCAGATGAAGCCGTCGCAGGTCCATCGCGACAATACAGTTCAAACGATGATACCAACAGCAATACCGACAACGAGGAAGAAGAAGAAGAAGAAGAAGAAGAAGAAGAAGAGGAGGAGGAGGAGGGGGAGGAGGGGAGAAGGAGGAGGACCCCGTAGATTCAGGTAAGTTTTTAATAATACAACTACGCTGACAAAAATAAAAAAATTACGCCGATAATAATGGTAAAATGAAAAAAACAGGGTACGAGTCGGACCCAAACGTTTTTCGCTTTGCACGATTCACAGTGCCGAGACTGCCGACCATCGAGTTGGTTTACGAAATGCGTCGGCGGTTCCCGGGTGCACTCGACGGATTCCCGGACTAGAAACAAATATAAGATTGTAATTCTTACGTTACACGAATTATATACATAGTATATAGCTAGCGACAAACAAAAATTTAAATTAAATAAAATGAAAATTCTAATAAATGGTTTAATTATGCTTGCAGGTGGACAGACTGGCGATGGCAGGACTGCAGCACGGGGTGGTGATATTTTGCCTCCTGGTGAACGTTTCGGTATCGACAATGAGCAGAGACGATATTTTCCACGCTTTAGGATGCAGGGTGGAGAGACAGATTTTCATTTTCGTCAGCCAACGGACGGTATCGATCATCTGACATGGTTCGACGGCGGTGTACGAGATGTTCTCACACGCCTTACAGAATCGTGCGAAGGACATGATTATGTGGGTATGACTCTGAGCGTACCGTCTTTCGCGCAAGGACCTGTATGGTTATCATTTCGACCAGCTCGTGACATCGTTCCTGACGATATATGGCGACTTATTAATAGTGTAGCTCAGAGCGCGCGCGAATTTCGAATAGACGCTGGTACATGTAGAATGACGACATGTATAGTACGAGGCGTCGAAGGAGCCGGTGTGGACACTAGGCTTACACACGAGTCTATAGCAAAAAAGTCAATTTTACGCATAAGTAATCGCGATAATTTGTGTCTACAACGATCCCTTGTCACAGCCCGAGCGCATATCGAACGCGGTCAAATACGTACGGGCGAGCTGCACAGACGATGGTGTCAAATTCGGAACGGGCTTCGAGGTGCGCAATATACAGCAGCGATAGAGCTCACGCGTAAAGCAGGGGTAACAACATCGTCTAGAGGGTGCGGTGCGTGCGAAATTCAGCGCTTTCAGGCGTACTTGGTTCTCGAGGGTATAGCGATTGTTGTTTATGAATTTCTCACCTTCAGAAAACGCGTGGCGGCTCTGTACGATGGGCGAAAATACGTAATCACTGCAACAGGTAAAATTAATCATACACTCTTTATTCTCTATTACGAGCGTTCTCATCACTACCAACCAATATTAAATCTCGCTGGTGCGCTAGGTAGTCGGGGGTTCTGCGCACAAGGTAATTCCAAGTATATTCGAGTACTCGAGCATCGCTGTAGCTATCAATGTGCTCGATGTAAATCCACTTATTGCAACGGCAGTAGAGACTCCCAGCCTGAGTATTGCGCAGACTGTAATCGTTCATTCTTTGGTGCTTTTTGCCTCGCTCGACACAAGGGTGAGGGATCCGCCGGTATCACGTCTCGTAAATATAGACGGTACAGCGTCTGTAACGCATTGAAAATCTGTAGAGGCTGCTCGCGTATGATTAAAACTACAGATATAAAGGTGCATGTATGTGGTATATCGTTTTGTCTTACAGCAAAGCAAATGCGACCGACTACGCATGCGTGTTTTATAGCACTTCTTAAGAAACCAGAAGCGCAAAAGGAGAAGAAAAAAGACAAGTCTTCCACGAGATTTTTATTTTATGAATTTGAGACGCAACAACACGAGCAATTGCATGACGATAAATCAGCACGAATCCACGAAACGAATTTATGTGTTACACAATGCGTATGTATGACATGTCTGGATATCACAGATATAGAGACCGATTGTTCTGACTGTGGTAAACGTGAATTCGTGTTTATCGATGATCCTGTTAGGGAGCTCGTGAAATTCACATTATCGAAAAAATTTAAACAGACCATCTGCATTGCCCATAATGCTAGAGGTTTCGACGCACAATTTATTCTGCGGTATTTAATCGAAGTGCAAGAAACACAGCTGCCCTCTCTGATTATGAATGGTACGAAGATTGTCTCGATGAAAATTGGCGATGTCGTTTTCCTCGATAGTCTAAACCAGGGGTCTCCAAACTACGGCCCGAGGGCCACATTCGGCCCGCGGACAGATTTTGGACTATTTCACTTTTTACCACCGGCAACAATGATAATATGGTTTTGGCCCTCGGAACTTACTGGAGTAATCAGTATGGCCCTAAGGCTGGAAAGTTTGGAGACCCCTGGTCTAAACTATTCACGCATGACTCTTAGCGCTTTACCTAAGGCCTTTCGTTTCGCTGATGAGGTGGCAAAAAGTACAATTCCGCATTTATTCAGCACACCGGAATATCAGAATTACTCAGGTCCTCTTCCGGCTATGCATTTTCACTCGCCCGATACCATGTTCTCAGCGGATCGCTAGCAATTTTTAAAATGGTATGAGGAAGAATCGAGTCGCGTAGATTCTAAATTTGATTTTGCGACGCAATTTGTATAATATTGTCGTACAGATGTTACGGTTTTGACACAAGCGTGTTTAGGTTTTCGAGAGTTACTTATACGTTGCGGGAGCGTGTGCCCCTTTACAGAAGCATGCACGATAGCATCAGCATGTATGAGAGCATTTCGAACGTATTTTTTACAGAATGATCGCATTGCGGTGTTACCACCAGAGGGGTATCGCTGGGGCGATAAGCACTCGCGCAAGGCCGTCGTATGGCTCGTATGGCTCGAGCGTGAGCGCAACTGCGTTATCGCTCATGCTGAACGCACGACAGAGTATCGCCCTCCGACCGGCCTACCGGCTGTCGACGGATACTACGTGGATGCGGGGGTCCATCACGTTCTTCAATTTCAGGACTGCTTTTGGCATGGTTGTCCGCGATGTCATCACGTGAATAGAGATGCTTGAACTAAATGCGGCGGTACAATCAATAAGCGATACGAGCGTACCGTTCTTTTTTCCAGGCGAGTCAGATCGAAAGGGTACACTCTAACCGAAATATGGGAATGCGATTTTGACAGATTACTCGAGAATAACGGGGAAATGTCGTTATACGTGAGAAATCATGCCATGGTCAAGCAGGCGACTCTCAAACCACGCGATGCATTCTTTGGCAGTCGAATGGAAAATTTTGTAAGCTTGTACGATGTCGCGAATGGGGAGCAGATACGCTATGTGGATGTTTGCTCGCTGTATTCATGGGTGTATAAGAATGGAAAATATCCCGTTGGACACCCGAAATTGTACGTAGGTGACGAGTGTCGAGAACTCGTAGGACTTGAAAACGATCTAAGAGTCGTCGAGGGTCTCGTGAAGTGTACCGTGGTGGCACCGCGCGATTTTTATATCCTCGTACTACCTGTTCGCATGCATGGGAAACTACTGTTCCCCCTGTGTAGAACGTGCTGTACAGATATGGACACATCCGAGGGTTGTACGCACGATGACACGACTGAGCGAGCGTTTGACGGCACATGGGTCGTGGACCAACTGAGAAAAGCTGTGTCGCTCGGATATAAGTTGACGTCTATCTATGAAATTTGGCAATACGTTGTTACGCAGTATGACTCGACAACGTGACGAGGCGGTCATTTTGCCGAGTAAATCGATACATTTCTATAAATAAAACAGGAGGCGAGTGGACCGCCAACAGAGTGTAACTATGACGAGGAAGCAATAGAGCGTTTTATAGCATTGTACAAGGAGTCTGAGGGTGTATATCTCGAGCGAAGTGCTTTGCAGCCAAATCCGGGTTTACGTTCACTCGCAAAATTAGTTCTTAATTTATTTTGGGGAAAGTTTGGTCAACGAGAGAGTCTCACGAAAACCGTTATCGTTTTCACGCGCGCGGAGCTAATGAATTTACTAACGAGTCCGGAGATTGAGTTGATGGGAATGCTACCGGTTAATCACAAGATTATGTATGTAAACTATGTGAGCAACCGCGATGCTATCCAATCATCCCCGACATCAAATGCCGTGATTGCAGCATACACGACGGCACAGGCACGCCTAAAATTATACAGTTACCGTGAGGGGCTCGGGCGACGAATATTGTACTGCGATAGGGACTCCTGTATTTACGTGAGTCGCCCCGGTGGTAACGAGTATGATCCGCCAGTCGGTCAATTTCTAGGAGATCTTACGGATAAAATAAGCGAATATGAGCCTGGTAGTTATATAACTTCGTTCGTTTCAAGAGGACCAAAATTTTACGCATAGCTTGTTCGTAAACCCGACGGTACGATTATTGAAAAATGTAAAGTAAAGGGTATCACGCTAAACTTTGCGAATAGCGTCACATAAATTATAACGAATTACGATCTTTCGTGACAGGAGCAAGGAGGGGACCTATTATTTTAAAATTCGACGCTATTCGACGCACGGAATTTCATCATGCAGTAACGCGTAAAGAAACGAAATCATGCGAACCTGTTAACACGCAGTGAAAGCAACACGGGATATACTCTACTGTACCGTACGGATATTGTGAAATACGCTAATTAGTATAACGCAAAAAAGTATATAGTTTTACGGTTGAATTCGCAATATTTAAAAATAATCTTTTTGCCTAATTTCATATATCATATTTACTGTGTACAATACATTAAAAAAAATATATATTGATTTATTATGTATAAAACCGTTGTCGGCTCGTTCTTTTTGTGCTGCTATTCGTAGCAGTAGCTGCGATCTCTCTACCGTTCCCTTTTGTTCTGACTTTCTCATCGTTGATTCCTTTTGTCCCGTCTTTCTTATCGAGTGTTCCCTTTTGTTCTGACTTTCTCGTGCTACATCCGTGGATATAATATTGCTGTTTAGAATTTGATGATTTGTAAAATTTGCACATAAAGATGTATGCATAGTGAAATAAAAATATTGCTTGATTTGTGAGAAATATAAAAACTATCGTTATTTAATTTATATACGGTGTAAACACCAGCTAATACCGCGGGCCCGCGCCTCATCAGCTCGTTAATGCCGCAAAAATATCTGATTCCGCGGGGTCGTCGCCACCACCACCGCCGCCGCCGCCACCGCAGACGTCGCGGTATAAGCTTATTTAAGAGTCAGCTGATTGGTTTTGATAGACACTCATCGATATGGATACACGTTGGAAACATCCATGGACAGCCGTGATAAGCAGTCCTACGGGTTGTGGTGAAACATATTTTGTAAAAAAATTCTTTAAATACATGCGCGAAATGACGGATGTCCCGTTCGAGCGTATACTTTTTTATTACTCAGAGTGGCAGTCCGGGTATTCAGAGTACGGTGATAAAATCGAATTTCGAGTGGGTTTACCGCAAGCAGCAGGCTACTCGAAAGATACAAGACATAAACTTGTGGTCATTGACGATCTAATGCGCGAGGCATCCAACAATACTATGGTCGATCTTTTCACCAAGGGTAGCTATGATAAAAATCTTACAAGGAAGGATAGTTTGGTGTCCCCCTCCGATTTTGATGAAACTCACGTATATTGTAGAGCATCGAAAACTAAAAGACACGTATTTTTTTTTTATCGGCGGAAAAACATTTCTAAGGAGTGAAATCGCCCTTCAAAGTTAGGGGTGATTATCTAGTTTCACCCCTGCGGATGAATTTTTTTCTTCAACTCACGTGGAATTTTTATTGTCTTCAATGAGGAGTATTTTGGTTTTTGTTTCATTACAATCGGTTGACGCCTTCTGGGTGAAACTGCATAATCACCCGTCGACATGCCTAACTTTGAAGGGCGATTTCACCCCTTAAAAATGTTTTTCCGCCGATAAAAAAAAACGTGTCTTTTAGTTTTCGATGCTCTACAACATACGTGAGGTTCATCAAAATCGGAATGGGACACCAAACTATCCTTCCTTGTTAGTGTCATTTTCATCACGCAAAATCTCCTCCATCAGGGTCGCGGGCAGCGCGATATCTCCTTAAACGCTAATTATATCGTTGTCTTCAACAATCCGCGAGATCGCGCGCAAATTCAGCACCTAGCCCGTCAGGTATGTCCCGAGAATCGGCGATTTTTGCAGGAGGTATATTTCGATGCAACGGCTGCACCGCACGGCTATCTATTATTCGGCTTGAAACAATCGACGCCTGATAATTGTCGATTTCGCGCCTGTATATTTCCCGATGACCAATACCATTACGTTTACGTCCCTCAAAAAGCAATAAAAGTTCGCGATGCGACGCGCGATTTACCAGTCATGCGCTTGTAATGGCGTTGCGCGGACCTCACGATAAAAAGCAAATAATTATATTGCAAGCGCTGTATTATCTGAAGCAAGAGCAACGACGTGCAATTTTGCGCAAAGCAGATGTAGCGCTCGTACGCTGTATATGTGAGTGTGCTCTAATCGTTTTACAGGAAAACGTGAGTCTGAACAACATGCAAAATAATCATTTTCGGAGGCACGCGACAATTCTTCGACGACTAGCCGCCAAAAGGGGAAATTGGAGCGGTAAGAGGAAGATCATTGTCGAGCACTGTGTCGGATTTCTCAAGTTGCTTCTTGTGCCTGTCTTGGCCTACACGAGCTATGGAATATGCCAGAAAGATGGTACTTATTCCTCATGATAACATACATCCTCTCGCTGGACTCGCCACTACTGCGGCTACTACTACTACTAGTGCAGACCCGTTGTCCTCCGTACAGGCTACCGGTACGCCATTATCGCGCCTCGACTCTGAGCTGAGTAAAATTCTAACCTCTCACTCGTACAAGAGCGAGAGAGAGAAATGGATAGCGTACCAGCAGGTTTTACAGCGTTATCTTCACATGGTCGAGTACGATCAGCAAGGATATGAGCGTGGTTGGAGTAACGAGTTATTCAAGATTCAACGAATATCAGTGAATCGAAAACCATTCGTGTATATTTTACACGATCTGAATAACGAGACTATCGACGGTATTTTCTACGAGGCAGAATTATCGCGAGTACGAGTACTTCCGTCATCTGAGAAGACGAAAGAGAAGAAGAAGAGGACAAATAGGAAGAACGCTCGGAATCACCGTCCCTGATAAATATGAGCTCCAAGGATAGCTCTTTCGTTGTCGTACTACCGAGCAACAGTAGTATGCAGTATTTTCCGAATAATACGATGACAAAATGTATTACAACAATACCGCGTCAGACACGTTTGCACGGAGAATGGTCTGTTTCTCTTGTGAAAATTGCTTATCCGATGACGCTTTTACATGTTCCTACTGTAGGAAATCTCGTAACTTTTGAGGATGGTGATTATGATTTATCGGGTTTGAATCTTTTAACACGGAGAGGCGCTGATAGAGACCAAGTTCCACCTGATGTATATCGCTCTATAGACGCTCTTTTGGAGAGTATAAATAAGTTACCTCACGTGGCCGGTCATTTGCGCTTTAAATCGCTTCCGAGCGGGCAGATCGAAGTGGCCCGCGTATGCGACGATCTACGATACCATGACTTTCGCGTATCGCCCGCTATTGCAAGGCTACTAGGATTCTCGGAAGAGGCCTGTAGGTCTGTAGTGATAGAGCCGCATTGCGAATACACAGGGTCGAGGCCTGCATCTCTCACCGGTGCTATACCGGGCAGCATGTTTCTATATACAGATATCTGCGAGAGCTATATTACAGGCGATGTACAAACACCCCTCTTACGAGTTGTTCCCATTGATACTGATGACTGTCAGTATGGTTCGATAAAAATTAAATCGTTTTCAACACCACGATATATACCTCTTTGCGCAATAATTTACACACTATCGAGATCGATATAAGAGACGAATTTGGGGATCCTATACCATTTGAGCAGGGAACGTTGACTGTGACACTACATTTCAAAAGGTCCCACGATTGATTACACCACTATGGATGATATTGACAGTGTGCAGCACGGATGGGGCCGTCGCGGGTACGGCGGTATTAGCCATGTTTATATCGGAACACCTAATCAACGAAAACACGGTATCGGCAGCTTTCTCGGGGGCCTGTTTCGTCGAGTGTTACCACTTTTAAAGAAGGGCGCTAAAGCAGTTGGAAAAGAGGCATTGCGCGCTGGTGTAAACGTAGCCGGTGATATCCTCGATAGAACTATAGTTGTGAAAGATGCTATTCACGAGAGAGCGTGAGAATCAGGCAGTAATCTCAAACGCAAAGCTTCTGAAAAAATTGACACTCTCATGCGGGGGTCTGGTAATATAAAGGGCAAAATCTCGCGAAGTCCTCAGTCATCGAACGACCTTAAACCATGACTTATCTCCCGTAAAAAGAAAAGTGTAATAAAGAGAAAAGTGATAAAGAAGAAGAAGAATAATAAGAACAATAAGAAGAAGAAGACTCGTCAACGAACAGTTGCAGATATTTTTGGATAGCTGAAACAAGATGGCTTTTCTACATGCGCACTCGTGCGAGTGTTTTAAATCGGAACTTGAATTATTTTCACTCCAACCGACGCAAGCTACTATCGAAGGCTCCAATTGGGTGTATTACAAACCAATATCTTCGCTAACAGATGATTCACCGATTGAATTTGTTATTCCTGGACAGGGTGATGAGTTTATCGATCTCGCGCATACTGTGCTTAGTCTGAGAGTGAAAATAACATCTCCTACTACGGAAATTGCCGCGGGTACAGCGTCGAAAGTAAGTGCCGGCCCTGTAAGCAATGTTTTGCATTCTATGTTTAATCAGGTAGATGTATACCTGAATCGAAAATTAGTTTCACCTCCAAATGATGCCTACGTTTATCGAGCGTACATAGAAACACTTTTGAATTACGGTCCAGCAGCAAAAAATACGCATCTCACGAGCGTTCTCTGGTACGACGATACCCCTGGAAAAATAGATGATATAACATCGGGAAATACGGGTCTTGTGAAGGGAAAATAATGTTAAAATGTCGAAAAAACTGTAGACTTGCTCGATCATCTGCATTGCGATATATTCAATCAGGAGCGGTTCCTATTAAACGGTGTCGAGATGCGACTACAGTTGGTGCGGTCTAGAGATTCATTCTGTCTTGTGGACGATACAAATAATGGTCAATGCGGCTTAAATATTCTCGAGGCATCGCTTCTCGTTCGTATAACAAAAATAGCTCCTGGTGTGCATTCTAGAACTCTGGCAAAATCTACGGCTAAATATCCTCTTACGAGAGTCGAGGTAAAAGCCGTTTCAATACACTCTGGTGTTCATGGAGAGACTATCGATAATATCGTGTTAGGTCAATTGCCGAAGCGTATAATTATCGGTTTTGTCGATAACAAAGCGTTTAACGGCGACTTCAGTATGAATCCATTCAATTTCCAAAATTACAAGATAAATTATCTCTCGTTGTATGTAGTAAGACAACATACTCGTCTTATAATTAAATATACTGCCTAAATGACTAGCCTAAACGAGACCCACACACACAAACATAGGAATCCATACCACACAGCACACACACCTATAAAGACCATGTACCGTTATTCGAGCTATAGTTATACTGCCAAGCGGTAACACTATAGTCTCAAGAAACGTATGAAGAACAATCTAAAAGGAACACGCTAAATCACTATAACCAAGAAGAGGAAATTAACGGGACAAATGGGCTACAGGAGATGGGCTATAGGACGACTAGAAGATATAGTAATACCCTGCAATACCGACAGAAAGGAAAGAAGAGCGGGGAAGCCGGTATAAAAGGGCACAACATACCACAGTCGTAGAGCATTCTGTTCACAGACTTACGCCAACATCCGGAATCTACTAAAGGAGGACCACCTAATCAACCAAAGGAAGACCAGCTAATCAACCAAAGGAGGACCAGCCATCCAGCTAAAAGAAGGACCACCTAGTCAACCCAAGGAAAAGCATCTTCAACTGCACCACTCCAAGGATCAGGCCTGAAACCTCTGGCCCAGGAAAAAACGAACATTTTCCAAGGCCAACTACTGAGCTACCAGTCATCCAAGTAGTCCAGCATCCCAGCCGACAAGATCTCCCACCAAAATTAAACCAAGTGGTATGGATAAAAAACATATTAAATCCATAGGGACTAAAAAACACCATAAAAACTAGCTAGAGCCGCTCCTGTCGCATTTCCGATGCACCGATGCACCGAGGATGCACCACGCTGACGCCTCGACCGGAACAGCGGCGGATCCAGTGAGTAGATCGCTTGGCCCCAAGAGCTCGAGTGAGAGCTCTGTCCCCACTACAGTTCTCGCACTATAGCTATAGAATAGGCTACCTCCGAACACCGAAGAATAATAACAGAGCCGATATACATATATAAACGATAGCAAGTTCCATCGGCTCTTTCCATGTGTAGGAACTATACTACCTTATAAAGAAAATATTTCAGTAATTCGATATAAATCTCCTACTTCATGCGAACACGATTATAACGGCATGCGTAAGCCCGGGTCGAGTCTTTTTTATAAGGTGCATAATCACCAAAACTAAAAAGGAGTTTATTTAATTACCATATAAATTATTTGTCTGTCTAATGTGTTTAATAAACCATACTTTTACCTAATACAGAAGCCTATATTAATTTCCTCCCTGCTCGAGTTCGAACTAAAACCCTTTAAGGGTGATGTTAACGTAAAATACCGTTACAGTAGATGGTGCTCAAATACCTTCGAAACCGTTACAACCTGATTTCACGAAAAATCATCTACATGTGGATGCTTTTCAAACGTTGTTTTCGGGAACTGGAATACATTTCTTGAACGACAGTAATTCGATCGATCGCGATAATTATCGCGATGGATACTGTCTGTTTGCTTTTGATTTGACACCCGATCTTTCGGCGAACAGCAATACACATTGGAATTTAATAAAGCATGGTAGTTCGAGAATAGAAGTACGATTTGAGGTTGCGCTTGCTACAACGATAAATTGTGTAGTCTACGGGGAATATGATAATGTCCTTGAAATCGATGCCTCTCGACAAGTAATGGTGGATTTTACCGGATAAGCGAAAAATGTGCTGATGTCGGCATAAAATTATTTCGTGTTAAGAGACGTAGAAGCGTGTCTGTGAATAATTAATCAGTCGAACTCGAGCATCTGTACGGATTAGACGTGAAAATGGATATCGTCGTGGATATACAGGGAATGCGTGGTAAAGACTCGGAATTTATTCCGAAAGAAATTGCCGTGATAGCAGTGGATAGACCGTACTCTGCTCATTGGATCGTCGCACCGCCGTGTCACTTTGCCGAATTACCACAGCATTCGAGAAGCCAGAATAATTTTCTCTCGAAATATTTTCACGGTCTGGAATGGTACGAGGGCGATGTGAGCTGTAAGCAAGCATACGCTGACTTACGTGAAATTTCGCGAAAATCAAGACGTATCTATACACGCGGTCACGAGAAGGCTATACTTCTTTGCGATATCACGAGTCGTGAAATTTCCAACCTGGAGGATGAGGAAGGCGCCCCATCGTACACATTTATGCCGAAATCTTTGCGAAAATGCTTCAGACACGCTACGATAAACGATACAGCGTCTTCGCATTGTGCAATGCGCCAGGCTTTCCAAATAAAAAATTGACTTCGCGAGCACCCATTTAAAGAAGAATCATACATGGATGTTTGGTCAGCAGACGAAGAGGAAGAGAATCAGAAAGAGGAGAAATATTCATCATGTAGTCGTGACACGGTCGACGATGCTGTGAAATAAATTTTGCATATATATACGTCTTTCCAAGCGTATCAGTCATCATTTAATCATTGACTATGTGTTCAGCATGAAAACTAGAAAAATCTACGAGAGTCTGCAGTATCTACCACTTTCTACCGTTGGCGTATACCTAGCTGACAGAATTCCTCGTGTATGGTCGTTACCGGCTGGACTCGTAGTTAACACGGATAACCACGACGGACCTGGAGAGCATTGGATCGCAATGTACGTTAAGCATCATGGAAAAGGAATGTACTTTGATAGCTACGGGCTACCACCGGTTATACCGCAACATCTCGCACGACTACGAAGAAACTGCAAGTTCTATCGATACGGACTCAAGCAGCTACCGAGTAATACGTCGGATGTGTGTGGACAATTTTGTATCGTATTCCTGCATCTTATGTCGTGCGGCTTCACCATGACATGATTTAATAATCTCTTTAGCGATAATGTAATGAAAAACGACAGATTAGTACGTGAATATTACTTTTGCCTCTCGACGATCAGACAGTGATAAAAATAAATTTTACGGCGGAGGAGTCTCCAAGCGAAGATTACCGTGTTTGCCGGGATGTTGCACACGACGGTAAGTATGTTAAAAGCGATTTAAATAAAATATTGATTAATTAAAAACAGATACATCGGCTTACTGTGTCTCTTATTTTATAATTATATATAAATTACTTTTACTGCAGAGCATTCGCTTCACGAGAAGCACAGCGCAAAGCGGTACGCACGTGCAAAACCGCTGACATTGCGTTCAAAGTGTTGCACACCTAGTTATGATTCAGAGGGGCGTTTGTTATCTTCAAACGCTGTGATCCCCGCCAGCATTATCCGGAGCATTCAGTCTTTATCAGTACACGACGAAAGTCTAAATCGCGGAAACAAAGTATATCCGAGGTATCTAGACGAGGAGCTATCGGTAGCTTTTGTGTGTCGGGTAATATGTGGTAGCAGTGATACTACCGTGTGTCTGCGGACGGACAGAATGCGCGTAGCATTATCCGAACTGGAGGATAATTTGGACAGGATGTACATTTGGGAGTTTATTGAGAGGAGTCGTTTTGCGGTCGAGGACTTGCGCGTTGGAGTGGGTTGTGTAGTTGTGCGGCATCAAAAGGCTATGCGCGGGGAGATCGTCGACGTGAGTGATGACGGGTGCTGCGAGGTGTTGCTGGTCGATTTCGAGGAATCGATATACGTCGACTGGCCTCACCTATTTCACCCCGAGCCGCCGATTAGTGTGTTGCCGGTGTTGCTCGTAAAGTGTACAGTTTTCGGCCTCGAACATTTAATTGACGAGGACGGAGATCTACATCGAATCGAGAAAACGTGCGGTAACAATGCACTGATCGGGATACGGATGCGTACCCCTGACGGTGCCTACGCTCCATGGGTGCGGGTAGTCCATATTACACGGACGCGTAGCAATGGATTTTGATGCGTGCGTGAGTGAGTGAGTGAGTAAGAAAATGTGCGTGCGCGCGCGCGCGCGTGTGTGTGTGTGTGTGCGAGAGAGCGTGTGCCACGACGTAAATATTGTGCCCCGCCACTCTGGAGAGTCGTCGTAGATGCGGCCAACACAAGGGTGAGTTAAAAATTTTATTCCAAGTATGTGTACACCTTTGCTTTATTCTGCTCTTATCTCTACTCTTCCTTGTTCACCACGGTACCCACACCACCTCACTTTACCATCTCCACGTTACCGACACTGGTCAAACAGAGTGGGTAGCGCGGCGGTAGAACAGAGGGGTGGTGGGGGTAGCTGCGTGGTGGGGAAAGGAGTGGGGATAGGAGTGGGATGGAGCAAAGGTGTACACATACTCTCTTGACATACAGATAAGATGTGGCATGATAATTAAATAATATTCATCCATGAAATTTGATGATTTTCCTCATGGCCGAGTGCTTTGAGATTAAATGAAAACAATATTAAATTCGTCGGTGAAACTCGATAATTTAGTACAAGACAGCGTCTTATATTTACGTCACCATCGCTAAATATTTACATAGATCTTGCTTTTGTAAAGTGATCGTGTGTTGCCATCTTCTTCGTTAGTCGTATTCATTACATCGCTGCAGTATATGCGGAGAGAGAAAGAGAGAAAGAGCATATTAAACGAATATATATAAAAGCGGGCCGCTTTTAAAATTCTCTGTTCAATTGTCTGCTTTACTGTGTTTACTACTACTCTAACAGCATAATCATGGTGAAGGTAGTGTAAAGCTCATTGATAAGAAAATTGTTTGAGTTAATATTGAACCGTAGGGCGTCGTTGAGTTCAAGATGGGCGAGAAGAAATTTACAGATCACGCTATGGGCACTTCCGACGCAATTAGTCATTCGGTGGTGTGCGTTATTCGTCGACTTGAATGGCTGAATGAGCCTGCTATGCAGCCCATACTCAGCGAAAGACGTAAGTAATATACTGTGTTATTTACTTTTATTTTAATTCCTCTATTTTACTAGATTTTTATTATTTTAGATTACTTTAGACACTTATAATTTCAATGAGGAGGGCAGAGCCGATTCAGATGATCACCGCAGCGATAACGATGGTGACAGGGCTGCAGGGAATCGTTGGATACATTTTACTCTCAACCCTTCTACGGTTATAAGCCAACAAACAGTCTTTTCATGGTCGGTACTACGAAAGAACCAGATGGAACCATCGCAGTTCCGTCGCGACAATACAGTTGAAGCGATGATTTCAATAGCAATACAGACAACGAGGAAGAAGAAGAAGAAGAACGGGTGAAGGAGGACGATGTGGCGGAGGACGACGTGGAGAGTGAGAAGAATGAGGAGGAGGAGGAGGAGGAGGAGGAAGACCCGGTAGATTGAAATAAGTTTTTAATAATACAATTACGCTGTGCAAAACTAAAAAAGTTACGGGCATATTAACAGTTAAAATGAAAACATAGGATATGAGTCGGACCAAAACGTTTTTCGCATTGCACAATTTACTGGGCTGAGACCGCCGACAATCGAGTTGGTTTACTAAATGCGTCGGCGGTTCTCGGGTGCAGTCGAGGGATCCGAGAACTAAAGCAAATATAAGTTGGTAATTCTTACGTTACGCAAATTATATATGTACATAGTACATAGCTAGCAACAAAGAAAAATGTAATTTAATTTAATTTAATGAAAAATTCTAATAAATGGTTTAATTACGCTTGCGGTGGACAGACTGGCGTCGGAAGGACTGCGATACGGGGAGTTGATATTTTGCATCCTGGTGAACGCTTCGGTATCGACAATGCGCAGAGGCGATATCTTCCACGCAGGATAAAATGCAGGGACGGAAGATAAATTTTGTTTTTCACCAACCACGAGGCGGTATTGATCATCTGACTTGGTTGAAGGGCGGTGTAGGAGACGTTCTCAATCATCTTACAGAATCGTGCGAGAGACATGATTATGTGGGTATGAATCGGAGCGTGCCGTCTTTCGCGCAAGTACCTGTATGGTTATCGTTTCGACCTGCGCGTGACATCGTTCCTGACGATATATTGCGACTAGTTTAGAGTGTAGCTTAGAGCGTATGCGAATTTCGAATAGACGATGGTATCTGTAGAATGACGATGTGTATGATACGGGCCGTCGAAGGCGCCCGTGGGGGCACCATGCTTACGCACGACTCCATAGCAAAAAAGTCAATTTCACGCATAAGTATTAGCGATAATTTGTGTCCACAACGATCCCTTATCACAGCCCGAGCACATGCCGAACACGGTCAAATTCGTACGGGCGAGCTACACAGATGTTGGTGTCAAATTCGAAACGGACTTCGAGGAGCGCAATATACAGCAGCAATAGAGCTCACTGGTAATGTGGTAGTAACGATGCTGTCAAGGGGATGCGGGGTGCGCGATATTCAACTCTTTTAGGAGTATTTGGTTCACGAGGCGATTGTTGTTTATGAATTTCTAATCTTCGGAAAACGCGTTCCGGCTATGTACGATGGGCGAAAATTCGTACTCTCGGCGATCCGGAGCTCGTATGGCTCGAGCGCGAGCGCAACTATTTTTGGCACGTCTACTTTTGGCATGGAAGTCCGCAATGTTATCGCGTGAATAGAGACGCTCATATAAAATTCGGTTATTCAATGGATGAGCGATACGAGCGTACCGTTCGTATTTCCGAGCGAATCAGATCGAAAGCGTACTCTAAGCGAAATATGGGAATGCGATTTTAAGAGATTACTTGAGAATAACGAGGAAATATCGTTATACGTGAAAAACCACTCCATGGTCAAGCAGACGCCTCTCGAACCACGCGATGCGTTCTTTGGCGGTCGAATGGAAAATTTTGCGAGTCTGTATGACAGCGCGAAGGGGAAGGAGATACGCTATGTAGATGTGTGATCGCTGTATCCTTGTGTTTGTAAGAATGGAAAATATCTCGTTCAACATCTGCAATTGTACGTAGGTGAAGAGTGTCGAGAACCCGTAGGACTTGAAAATGATATAAGTGTCGGCGAGGGTCTCGTGAAGTGCGCTGTAGTAGCAACGCACGATTTCTTTCTGCCCGTACTACCTGTTCGCATGCATGGAAAACTACTGTTCCCCTGTGTAGAACATGCTGTACAGACATGGACATATCGACGGGCTGCACACACGATAACTCGGCTGAGCGAGAGTTTGACGGCACATCTATCATGGACGAGCTGAGAAAAGCTGTCTCGCTCGGTTATAAGGTGACGCGTATCGATGACATTTGGCAATACGTTGTTACGCAGTATGAGTCGACAATGCGGCGAGGCCTAAATTTCCTAAAAATGAAACAAGAAGTGAGTGGACCGTCAGCAGAGTGTAACGATGACGAGGAAGCAATAGAGGGTTTGATAGCGTTGTACGAGGAGTCTGAGGGAATATATCTCGAGTGAAGTACTGCGCAGTCAAATCCCGGTTTACAATCGCTCGAAAAGTTTGGTAAGTTTAGTCAACGCGAGTATTTCACGAAAACCGTCCGGAGATTGACGTGACGGGTATGCTACCGGTTAAACACAAGATCATGTATGTAAACTATGTAAACAACCGCGATGTTATCCAACCATCCCCGACATCGTACGCCGTGATTGTAGCATACATGACGGCATAGGCTCGCCTAAAACTATACAGTTATCTTGAGAGGCTCGTGAGGCGAATATTGTACTGCGATACGGACTCTTGTATTTACGTGAGTTGCCCCGTTAGCATCGTGTATGAGTTACGAATCGGTCATTTTCTCGGAGATCTTATGGATGAATTAAGCGAATACGGGCCAAGTAGTTATATAAGTTCGTTCGTTTCAGGAGGACCAAAACTTTATGCATACCTTATTCGTAAACCCGACGGTACGATTATTGAAACATTTAAAGTAAAGGGTATCACGCTAAACTTTGCGAATAGCCGTCACGTAAATTATGACGCCTTACGCTCCTTCGTGATAGGAGATAGGAGCTTACCTATTATTTTAAATTTTGACGCTATTCGATGCACGGAATTTCATCAGGTAGTAATATGTAAAGAAATACGCTAATTAATATAACGAAAAAATATATAGTTTTATGTCTTGTAGGTGAATTCGAGGTATCTTAAAATAAACTTTTTGTCTAAATTCATGTATGTATCAGGAGTACAAATTGAAAATGCGGGATTTTTTTCTATTTTTGAACGTTTATTCTGAAAAAATGGTAACAAATGAATTATTCAAAGTATTGTCCATCGCTAGCCACAACTTTTTCCCATCTTTCTGGCAATTTACGGATACCGTCGCGAAAAAATTCGGCCGGCTTGGCTGCTATCCACTCATCGACCCATTTTTGGGCTTCTTCGTAAGAATGGAAGCGCTGGTCAGCTAGGCCATGTGTCATCGATCGGAAAAGGTGGTAATCGGAAGGAGCAATATCTGGGCTATACGGCGGGTGGGGTAAGACTTCCCATTTCAGCGTTTGTAGGTATGTTTTGACCGGCGCTGCAACATGTGGCCGAGCGTTGTCATGTTGCAAAATTACTTTGTCGTGTCTTTGCTCGTATTGTGGCCGTTTTTCTTTGAGTGCGCGGCTCAAACGCATCAATTGAGTTCGGTATAGTGCTCCTGTGATGGTTTCGTTCGATTTCAATAGCTCATAATACACCACACCCAGCTGGTCCCACCAAATACAGAGCATGAGCTTGGCGCCGTGAATATTTGGTTTGGCCGTCGATGATGATGCATGGCCGGGGTAACCATATGATTTTTTGCGCTTCGGGTTATCGTAATGGATCCACTTTTCATCACCAGTGACAATGCGATGCAAAAAACCCTTCCGTTTTTGCCGTTCGAGCAGCAGTTCGCATGCAAAAAAACGGCGCTCGACGTCTCTCGGCTTCAGCTCATACGGCACCCAATGTCCTTGCTTTTGGATCATTCCGAGGGCTTTTATACGATGGGAAATGGCTTGTTGTGTCACTCCCAATGAATCTGCGAGCTCTTGTTGAGTTTGACACGAGTCTTCATTGAGTATTGCCTCCAATTCAGCATTCTCAAACTTTTTCACTTGGCCCGGCCGCTCTTTGTCCTCAACGTCAAAATCACCACTTCTAAATTGCACAAACCATCTCTCGCACGTTGAAACCGATGGAACATGACTCGGATAAGCCTCGGAGACCAATCGATGTGCTTCAGCAGCACTTTTCTTCAAATTAAAGAAGTAAATTAAAACTTCCCGCAAATGCTGTTTTGTTGGCACGAAACTCGACATATTGAGAGCTCAAAAAAACTATGAATTTGACACTGCGACAAATTGACACATACTGAAAATTAAAGCTATAAGACGTAGCTTTGACATGAACATAGTCACAGTACTGCCTGATGCGTATAGCGTTAGTAACGCCATCTGTTATCAAACCCGCATTTTCAATTTGTACCCCTGATACAATACGTAAAAAGAATAGAAATATTGATTTATTATGGATAAAACCGTTGTCTGCTCGTTCTTTTTGTGCTACTATTCGTCGAAGTAGCTGCTCTCTCTCTCTCTACCCCTTTTGTTCTGTCTTTCTCATTGTTGATTCTTTTTGTCCCGTCTTTCTTATCGAGTGTTTCCTTTTGTTCCGACTTCCTTCCTATCTATATTCATATACCCTATATTCCTATATCGTGAATTATTATCGCTGTTAAGAATTACATGATTCGTAAATTTTGCATATAGAGCTGTATGCATAGTGAAATTGAAACATTGCATATTTACAGGAATTTAATAACTATTGTTATTTAATTTACATACGAAGTAAACATCAGCATATACCGCGGGCACGCGCATCATCAACTTGTACGTATGCGCTGCGCTTTATAAGCTCGTCAAGGCCGCGAAAATAATCGATACCGCGGAGCCGCTGCCGCCGCCGCCGCGGTAAAACATATTTTGTGAAAAAATTCTTTAAATATATGTGCGAAATGACAGATGTCCCGTTCGAGCGTATACTCTTTTATTACTCAGAGTGGCAGTCTGGATATTCAGAGTTCGGTAATAAAATTGAATTTCGCGAGGGTTCACCGCAAGCCGCAGACTACTGGAATGATACGAGTCGTAAACTTGTGGTCCTTGACGAGCTAATGCGGGAGGCAACGAATAACACCGTGGTCGATCTTTACATCAAGAGCAGCCATAATAAAAATCTTACTGTCATCTTCATTACGCAAAATCTCTTTCATCAGGGTCATGGGCAGCGCGATATCTTCTTAAACGCTACCAATATTCTTCTAATAGTATTCAAAAATCCGCGAGATCGCGCGCAAATCAACATTTAGTACGCCAGGTATGTCCTCAGAATCCGAGAGGAGGTATATTTTTTGGCATGAGGTATATTTCGATGCAACAGCTGCACTGCACGGCTATCTATTATTCGACTTGAAAAAGGCGACTCCTGATAATTGTCGATTTCGTGGCCGTGTATTTCCTGATGACCAATACCATTACGTTTACGTGCCTCAAGAAGCAATATAGGTTCGCGATGCGACGAGCGAAGCACCAGTAATGCGCTTGTAATGGCGTTGCACTGATCACTCGATAAAAAAAAAATAATTTAAGCAGATGTAGCGCTCGTACGGTGTTTATGCGAGTGTACTCTGAACGTTTTACGGAAAACGTGGGTCTGTACAACATGCAAAAGAATCATCTTCGGAGGCATCGACAATTCTTCGTCGACTAGCCGCCAAAAGGGAAAATTGTGACGGCATAAGAATTTCGAATTCCAATATCGTTAATCTTTTTAATGATGCTATGGGCACTAGAAAACGCGAGAAACCCGCCGGGTGATCTTAGAGTAGAGAGCTAACGACACCCCAGCGAATGTCAGTCCCCCGCACAGTTAGTAAAGAAAAAGAAAAAGAATTAATAAGTGGTCATCGTTAAAATTATGAAAATTCTTCAAAAAATCTATTATGACTCCGCTCATCCTCCATCCTATTTTCGAGCGCAGAGAGAGAGAGAGAGAGATTTCAGCAGTTATCCGCACAGCAGATGTTAATGGGTTACGTACAGATTTCTTATGACTTCGGGTCAATAAGCGTGCTGGATCATCGATCCATAAATCTAATGGTCCACATTGTGAACATTAGAGTGGGGCCCGCCTATCATTAATATAACTCTATACTCTCCAGCGATGATATTACCTAACCACAGTGCTGTTCGTGACCGACATTAAGTATTGGAGCGCGGTTACGTCAGGACGTAACAAAAGAAATTGAAAGTTCACAACGAAGTGCAGAAACACCAATCCGAAGTACAAATACCAAGAAACTCCTCAGCGCCAGTAGTGAGGATGTTTACTGTGATTCTTCATACGCTTACCGGATTATTGAATTTTTCACCGTCATTGCAGTAATAGCAATCGTGGTTATTTACCGAGAGTGTCAAAGAACTATAAAATTTGATGAAGCTGGAAATCGAGGCCTTGGTTAAAAACTTTGTGTTCATGGCATTGTGGCCGCACAGAAATCAAAGCAGATTCGCTTATACTATTGGGTCTGGGAAAAAGTTGTGGCGTTTTTTTAGTAAAATTCAACTGGTTTTCTTATAGTGTGAAAATGAATTTATTTAAACCGAACATGCTCCATTATTATCGACAATGTTTCGCTATTTTTCGGGTAGAGCCATGTTGCCATCGGTGAAAAACTTCTGTGGTTTCTGGTTGAAAAACTGAATCAAGTGGTTTTCACAGGCTTCTTTTGAAAGCAGCTTCATTCCATTGAGAGAGTTCTGCAGAGATCGGAATAAGTTGTCATGATGGAAGACAACACCTTTCCTATTAATCAATTCGGGCCGTTTTTTTTTCAATTGCTTGGCGTAATTTATCTAGTTGTCCACAGTAGAGTTAAGAATCAATCGTCTGACCAACTAGAAGTAGCTCATGGTGGACGATTCCCTTCCAGTCTCACCACACACACTGCATTACCTTTTTCGCCGTCAATCCTGGCTTCGCGAACGCTTGTGACGGTTTACCATCCCTTGTCCACGATCTTTGACGCTTCCGATTGACGTACGTGAGCCATTTTTCATCACCGGTTATGACACGTTTCAGAAATGGCTCGATTTCATTGCGTTTCAGCGGCACATCGCAGATGTTAATTCGGTTTATCATGTTTTTCGCGCTTAACTCATGAGGTACCCATACATCGAGCTTCTTTTTGTAACCAGCTTTGTGTAAATGGTTCAAAACAGTTTTGTGGTCAATGCCTAGCTCCATACCAACATCGACACTGCTGATATGCTTATCTTGCTGGACTTTTTCAAGAATTTCATCAGCTTTTTTAGTGATTGGACGACCAGAGCGTGACTCATCTTTCACATCAAAATTACCAGAACGAAAGCGAGCGAACCATTTCCGCGCAGCAGATTTTGATAAAGTACCTTCACCGTACACAGCACAAATTTTTTCACAAGTCTTCGCAGCGTTCTTCCCTTTGTCGAACAATATTGCAAAATATAACGCAATTTTTCATTACTTTTCTTCATTTTCAAACGCAAACAACTTTTCAACCACTGCACCAATTTCGATGTTTATACACTCAAAGTAACGCTCGGAGTTTCACTTTTCCAACGAGCGTTTAGTGGAGTCATTGCGATCTGTGTTTCCTGACTTATTTGCAATTGACGCCATCTATCGTAAAAAACGTCACGAACTTTTTCCCAGACCCATTATACATAATGGATTTGGAGTAAATCGCATAATTGCATTTGTTATGCGTCTACTAAGTGTTGGCAGAGAAAGCATCAATTTATTTTGCAATCTCGTCGACATCTGTACTCGGTTCAGTGAAACTGCGTACAACAAAATTATTCAGCATATTCATATAACAACAAAAACGATATTTGAATCTTACCGCACAAGAAGAAAAAACGAAAATCAAAAATACAGAAGACTGCACAAAAAATCACGACGGTTCCGCGGGCAAGATGCAAGTCAGCGCAATCATACAAATGACTACAAGATCACTGGAATTGTTTGAAGTCACATAGAGTAATTATATTGGAGATGGAGACATAAAAACCTTCAAGGTAATTTTGGGTAATTAATGGCGTAGTAATGGTTTTGCAGCGATGAAAAATGAATAAATTGGCCACGTAGAAAAAAGAAAGGTAACCCGGCTCCGAAGTTGATAAAAAACAAATAAACTTGACGGAATAAGAAAATTAATAAATAAGCTCATTAAAAACATGACAAAATATTATGTTTTAACTACGTATTAGGATAAATGGCGACAGTGTTGAAGGTGTGAAAAAAGCTGTAATGGCCTCTTTCTGGTAGAATGGCAGAAACCACTGATGAGAATCCAGGGCATGACTACCCGCAAGGAGTTGAGAGTTGGTGCAGGTGGTAAAAGGCTCAAGTTAAAGGAAAAGTTTACAACACCTTGCACCACTACATCCAGATGTGCAGAAGTATATTCTCTCTATCGACGAAGACTTATCACAAGTTGATACATTAAACTTTTGAATATAGGGGGTGTGAGTCAGCGCCGCCTACATTCCTGCGTTATCGATCTTTTAATCGAAAGATCTCTAACAATCGAATCATTAATTCTTGTCAGCTCTGATTGCCTCACTTATTCATTAAGAATTAATGAGGCAACCAGAACTGACGATTTTTTATTTCTAAAAAAATCGTGAAAAAATATCGCCACAACCCGGGATCGAACAGGGAACTCCAGAATTCTTGCTTGGTACGCTACCAATTACGTCACCGTGGCTCTGTCGATTCACGATTTCTATTTTTAATGGCAGTAATGTGTTAACAAATTCATAGTAAATATGCGGCCGTGTAGATTTATTAAACTTATGAATTTATGCGTCAACCTCGACCAAATTGTCTAAGGTGACATACTTCAAAGATGCTTGAGCGGTTATCGCTAAATGCCAATGAAAGCTTCAACTGAACAGTTTGGCGCTTCGCTTCCAAACATTCGTATTCCGGGCTAAAAATGGTCGAAATCGCCACATTGGTGGCTGCCGAAGTATTCAACGATGGATATTCTTAAATTTTGCAAATTATGAATACTGCCGAGATTGTAGTTGGGAAGAAATGCAAAGAATATGCCGACAACGTCGATAAAAAACGAGTGATTTGTCAGTCGCGCCACAGCTCATTATCGTCGAAAGATGCTCGAAAACCCGAAACGAGCAGCAAATGCAAGAAAATCAATTTTTCAAAGAAGCTGAAAGAATATTGTATGGCGTAGAAATCGCGGATTAGTCGGTAAGTCATTAAAATTGTAGAGTTTTTACTTATCAAAACTTTAAACGCGTTTTTCTCAAAACTGGATTTTCAAAGCTTGTGTATTCAAATACTAATTCACCGATTTCGATTAAATTTGGCATACATCTTTTAAATAGTATTGGCTCCAGTACGATTAAAATTATTTTGAAAAAAGTACTTTTTTATTGCAAAATATAACACGTGTTTTTGAAATAATTCAATATTTTTGTTTTAAAGCGTGCCATTTTGCCAATTTTTAACATTTCTCACCTCTTCTTAGTTCATATTCTCCGTATGAGTGTTGATCAAAGAAACATCTTCGTTAGTTTTTTTCAGATCAATGAAGCCAACGCTAGACTGTACACAGTCTTACAATATTCGCTGCATCCCATTCAGAAAACCGTGCCATACGTACACAATGTAAGAATTTTTTTAAAAAATACGTTGTAATAGGGAAAAGTCACAATAAATAATATCCAAAGTTACAAAATCATTGAACAAGTTTTTCCGAATAAAAAAAATTATGCGTAGCACTAATTTTTTCCTCGCTTAAAGGTATCTCTCTCCTTAGCGAACAGCACCGTACGACAACAAAATAAAAAGTTATAACAATAAACCTACAAAAAAGAACAAATCGCGGCGTAATAAAATATTTACGAGAGTAAAACGACAATACTCAACCAAACAGAAGAACACACCACCGAAGGATGCTAAATCCACATTACACCGTCTCGGGGGAATGAATCTCGAGGGTAAAAAACGACGACCGAGCTCACCTCGCTCCCTTTTTGAACTCAGCTATAATCAATTTTAATATTCGTACTTTTAAGGTTAGATCTCACTATGATAATTCTGATTCCTACACATCTGGCCGTCGGTATCGTGGAAAAAAGCTGCACAGAAAAAATCTCAAAAAACAGCAAGGTCCTTTTTTTTTCTCAATTGTTTATTGCTGGTAGTAAATTCAATCTTAGAAAATACGGTGCGATTTACATACAAAAAAGAAACCCGGTCAATATCATCGCAGAAGCCGTGCGAATAAATATCGTCATGCTCCTATGTATGGGAGTCTTAGCGACAGGTAGGATATGTTACAATATATTTATATTAGTAGAAGGACCAAGTGGCTAAACCTAGGATAATATATATGTATTTGTTTGAGATTCCGTCTGATGGTGTTATTTGACAGATCTGCAATATATTGAAAATCATGAGTCTTCACTCACGACAGGGTGATAATAAACCAGACACATAGATGGTAATTTGAGGAAGCAGTTTATTATGCCTTCCGCATTTCACACAACATAATATGATTTGGAAAAAGATAAAAGTAAAGAATAAATGCAAACTAGGTTAAATTTAGAAAAAATACAAAGTTGATATAACAATAAATGCACCAAAATGAGAATTAAAACTGTATATAAATAAGTTAGTTGATTTTGATTTATGAGCTGAGAACCAGAACACAATTATATTAATTGTGCGCTGTGAGCACCGAGAGCGGTGCGTGTGCAGCTGTCGTGCTGCGTAGCACGCCACGCTAACAGAAATATGAGTGCATAAGATGTGTGAATTATTCACTGCAAGCTCTCAGTAGATTTATTGAAGAGAAGCTGCAGTGAATAGATGAGAGCACTTACAATTGAAATTGCTTGAGTGCTCTACATGCATGAGACTAGCTACGCAGGCAGCACTGCGTAGCACAATACAACACATAATGAGGATGCACAAAATGAGTAGTGCATAGTCGCTGTACTCTTCCAGCAGATGTCCTGGGGAAAAGTACAGTGAATATAGTACACCTGCATAATTATATTAATTATACCGGCAAATTATGTTGAGAAAAACTTGGCGTGACATGTGCTGCAATGCCGCCAAAAAGTGAGACCGCAAATGTTGATGTACCGATGAGCATCCAACTCCTCATTGCCATTGAATTTACGGTAAATTATAACAATGTACTCATACCTGATTTTGAGTCCTGTTGAGAGCTAGTGATGAGAAAATCCAGAGATAAAGCCAACGAGAAAGGTTCAAAAAGTGCGCTGTGTGTGCTGTTCCTTGATGCTGTTGCGAAAGTGTCTAAATTTTCAACATGGCTGCGAGTATGAAAGCGTCGTTGGGCGCTGAAGTCAGTTGAGCGAGATAGCCGGTGAGCGAAACCGAAGTCAAGCGAGAGAGACATCCTATCGCTCGACGCGGCATGCCAACGAGGCACATCCTCGGCTTCGCGAAGCCCTGCCTCGGCTATCTTCGGCTCAACCGAACGGCGTGTGCTAGAGCACCGCAACAGGTAGGCGCACGACGAATATCGATCGCCGTGCGCCAGCTGATTATCCAACAGTATTATATATTATAATATTGCTGCACTGGTCAGGTGTCGGATATGGATGCATGGAGAAAATACTATGTGTTATTATAATAAAACCCCTACGCAAATATTTTGTGACCATAACTATTATTTAACTTAAGAATGATACTATGTTACATATATACGATAGGTAGAGGGCAGATGCCCTGTCGTAGCCTTGTTAATGTTATTACAATCTTAGTGCTGTGCCGAATATTTTATGGTTGACTATTTTGCCATGTTCGAGTCAGTTCTCTTATCTATAACGAGCGCTAAGCGCGCGCATATGGGTATCGTCTATAGTCAGCCACCAATATTTATTGAAGTTCAGTCGTTTAAAATTGTGGAAATCCTGGGTAGGGATGGTAGTGTTAAATTTGAACTGTGGGTTCTGATTAATTGGTAGGTTGAAATCTAGGGCTACACGGTTGTTAACACGGTTGCGCCTCCAATGACAGAGGACGGGGATATTGTTTGCATCTTGGATGAATCCTTTTTTGTGGCATAGTATACAAGGTGTACAAGTACGAAATGCGGATTTCAGACAACAGATGGCACACGAATGCAGTTTGTGTTATAAAGATTTGACACTGCGCCATTTAGTTGTATCATCAACAAGTATCAGACGCGCACGAGTGATAAATTTGAAAAGTGTGTGCACAGTGTTGTGTTGTTGTGTACAATATGTCGAAAATTATACCGAACAAAGAGCATTCGCGGACAGCATTAATTTTTTGTTTTCATTTGAAGAAAACTGCTGCTGAATCATACCGATTACTTCAAGAAGCTTATCATAAATATGCTCCATCACAAGATACGTGTGAACGATGGTTTCGGCGTTTCAAAAGTGGTGACTTGGATGTTGCAGACAAGGAACGTGGAAAGCCGCCAAAAAAATACAAAGATGTGGAATTGCAAGCATTGTTGGACGAAGGTGATTCGCAAACACAAAAACTACTCGCCGATTAATTGGGCGTTAGTTAACAAGTTGTTTCCAATCGGCTACGAGAGATGGGAAATATTTTAAACATCCGAATTTAACATGTTTTTTTAGAAAAAAAATCCGCATTGCATACTTGTAAACCTGGTACCAGGTGTTCGGAAGAATGGTAAACAGTGCTTTATTGAAAGTATTCTCCATCGCTTGTTATATATTTTTCCTATCTTTTGGGCAATTTGTGAATACCACGCCAGTAAAAATCTTCCCCTTTTGCTGCGAACCATTCATCGAGCCATTTTTTCACATCTTCGTACGAACCAAAGCGCTGCTCAGCAAGTACGTGACCCATCGATGCAAACAAGTGGTAATCGGAAGGTACCCAGTCTGTCGAGTAAGCCGCATGGGATAGAACTTTCCAGCTGAATGCTTCCAACGTGTTGCGAACCGGTTTTGCCGTATGTGATGGGGCATTGTCATGAAGAAAAATGACTTTGTTTTGTCTTTTTCGGTATTCTGGCCTTCTTTCAAGCAGCAAACGGTTCAAATCGGTCAATTGTTGTTGATATCGTTTAGTACGAGTACTAACCGTTTCCCCAGGTTTTATCAGCTCATAATAGACCACGGTCCTCTGGTCCCACTAAACACAGAGCATCGTCTTTCTGCCAAAACGATTCGGTTTTGCGGTCGATGTGGATGTTTCGCCTGGGTCTACCCATGATTACGCTTGGGATTATCAAAATAAATCTACTTTTCATCCCCTGAAACTATACGATGCAAAAACGACTTCCTTTTGTACCGAGCGAGCAAAATGTCAAATGTGTTTTTGCGCTTTTTCATTTGCCTGTCGTTCAACTCATGTGGTACCCATCTACCGGTATTCTGAATCATTCCTATCTCTCGTAGCCGATTGGAAACAGCTTGTTGACTAACGCCTAATTGCTCGGCGAGTTCTTTTTGTGTTTGCGAATCATATTCGTCGAACAATGCAATCCCACAACTTTGTATTTTTTTGGTAGCTTTCCACGTTCCTTGTCTGCAACATCGCAGTCACCACTTTTGAAACGCCGAAACCATCATTCACACGTATCTTGTGATGGAGCATTTTCATTATAAGCTTCTCGAAGTAATCGGTATGATTCAGCAGCAGTTTTCTTCAAATGAAAACAAAAAATTAATGCTGTCCCCGAATGCCCTTTGTTCAATATAAATTTCGACATATTGAACACAACAATACAACACTATGCACACACTTTTTCAATTTATCACTCGTGCGCGTCTGACACTTGTTAATGATACAACAAAATGGTGCAGTGTCAAATCTTTATAGCACAAACTGGCCTTACCAATAACATGTACAGGATGATTTTTGTTCCATTAGATAAATGTTTATTATAAAATATTGTATCTTATTATTGGATAAGAATGCGGATCTCGCTTTATTGAGTTGGAGTTCAATATGTTGGTTGCCGCGGAGAAGGTAGTATAATTGTATGCCAAGATAACTGACTGTCTGTTGTGTTTGATCGGTATTAGAGTGTTGGTCCCTAGCTTGGTGGTTTCGATGATAACCTTTTTGTATGCTGCTTTATCTATTGTTGATAAGGCGGTGTAGGTATTCCGGAAGAGTATGGTTTCGCATTTAGTAGGGTTTAGTCGGAGGTTCCAGGACGTGAGGTTAGCATTAGTTTTGTTGGTGGTATGGTTAAGTTCTTCTTGGATGTTAGTTATTCGTTTACCGTGAGTTTATATAATAAGGTAATCAGCAAAATCTATGGCCGAAGTGTTGCTGTTATTTCTATTGATGTTGAATAATTTAAGGACATCGCTGGTGAAAATGTTGAACAGGATGGGCGAGTTCACAATGCCATGTTGTAGTCCCTCTTAACATGAAAATTTTTCTGATGAGAGTTGTTTAGTGTCCCAGATTATGAAGGTTTTATTATTAATCATGTCCTAGATTAAGTGTATTTGCCATTCTGGGAATTTTTGTTTGTGGAGTTTGTAAAGCAGGCCGTCAAGCCAGACCGAGTCAAACGCTTTCTGTAAGTCAAGTAGAGCCGCACCTACGAGTCAGCCGCTACTGGCATGCTGGGTAACGTCGGATAGGAGTTTGTGGATAGCGTGAGTAGTCCAGTGTTTTTGTTTGAAGCCAAATTGCATGTCTGGGATTATATTGTGCGTATTGCAGTAAGTTGTGATTGAAGTGTTGATGATTGCTTCATAGACTTTGGAAAGACTAGGTGCGAGGCAGATGGGTCGGTAGCTCGATGGGTCTGTAGGGTTTTTATTTTTTTTTGCAGCAGGATTGTTGCTCTTATTCATTCTGGTGGGAAGTATTTATGATTAATGGCATTATAAAATATTATAGTGAGTGCGGTTATGGCTTCAGTAGGTAGGTGCTTCAATACCATGGGATAGATGTTGTCTAGTCCGCACGAGGTTTTGTTGTCTAAGTTGGTAAGGATTTTGGCAACCTGTTGGTAAGTACAGAACGGCGGGGGGAGGGTATCTGTGGAGGTAGGGTTGGTCGCTCGGTTGTTGGTATTAAAAGTAGTGATGGTAGTACTTAGTAGTCGTGCTTGGTTGATGGTCATTTTGATGGGAGCGATAGTGCGTTCAACTAAATCTCTTAATCTTGTGCCAGTGTTAGGGTGCCTGGGTGAATTAATATGTTCGTAGTGTGCACCGAAAATATTTAGGATGTCGGACGGGTCAGTGAATAAATAGTTGCTGTTTGTAAGTTGGTTCGGGGATAGGGTGCATTTACTGCGCTGTAGTATATTGTGTTCCTGTTGGTGAATCTGTATGTTGTTGATAGTGAATGGATGTGAGGCTCGGAGAAACCTGTTGATTTTAGGGAAAAAGGTGGATGGGTCACTAAAGTCAATGCACTTAATCTGGTTGATCCAGTATCTTTCAGTTGATTTATGGAATTCTATTCTAAGAATGACAGAGACAAGTATCAGTAATGCTTTTGTCTGGAGAATGATGTTAGATGTTGTTGGATAGCCAAGTTTGTTAATTTTATGTAATAATGTTACCAGATAGCGTTTATCACTTTGTAGATTGATAATTTTGTGATTAATGCAGTTTAGGATGTGATTGTGTTGTTTAAAGGGAGGGACCACTGCCGTAATAGTGTCTTGAATTGCTTTCGTAATGTCGGCTAGATTTTTTTCAACTTCGGGGATAGTTAAGTTTTTATTATCAACGATGTTAGTAGGATAAATTAGGTTGAGTTTTGTTTGTAATTTTTTCCAAATAGTATTTTTAAAGTTAAGACGGTTCTTTTTTAGTTGTGTCCTCCGAAGATTGAGGTTGTCGTTAGGAATTATGAATTCGATCCCAATTGCTGTGTGGTCATTGTCGTAAGAGATTGTGTAAGTATCATGGTTGGGTCTATTAGCTGGTGTGAGTCTGACGTCGGCCATGCAGATGTCTACATTTGAGTAGTTGGCTTGAATGAAGGGGAGTCAGGGGGGTAAGTGCTTAGTTTGTAGGTGATGTTGTTGATTAGTTCTCATCGTTTAAAGTGAGAACCGTTGGTTATTGATGCAGTCTCCCCAGTCAATGCAGCGTGCATTAATATCGCCAGCTATTATATAATAGGTGTCGTTTTTATATAGTTTGAGTGAAGTGAATAAATTATTCAACTCAGTTATAAAAAGAATTCTATTGTCCTGTTTAGCGTAGATACTAATTCTGTAAAGATTGTTTTTGTTTTCGGTTGTTAACTTGTTGATGGTGAATTCTACTATTTTATTGTTGATTGATGAGGGGTGTCTAATAGTGTCGAAATTGAGTTTTTTGATTAATTAATATAGCGGTTCCCCTGCCCTGGGTAGAGTTGGGTTGGTCGGTGCGTACTATGTGGTGATTATGAAGTATAAGTTTGTGTCGGGGTGTTAGTTTAGTTTCAGATGAAAGTATTATGTGGTGTTTGTGTGCACGAATAAAATTCATAAGCTCTAGTCTTCGGTAGTTAGAAATGATGGAATTAGCATTAAATGCTGCGACTCTCAATTTCTTAAGCATTATAGATCGACTATCCATAGAGAGAGTTGTAGATAAAGTCTATTCTATGTGCACTTTCGGCAACTTGCGCTGATAATGTGTTATATTGTGTGGCTATTAGAGATCTAATGTCATCTTTCAAGGATTTTACCCATTCCGGTGCTTGAGCTGGATACTGGTCTGTTGGTATGATGAGAGGCTCTGGGTTTGGTGTCGGCGCGGTGCTGTGGAGTGTCCTTGATGAGTACAATGGAGCCATATGTACTTGGGAGTTTGAGTCGAGTGGATTCTTGAGTGCTTGAGCGAAGGTGGTCCCTGGTGTGACTGTAGCAACGACGTTGTTAATTTTATGTTGGATGCTGGTCGACGTTTTTCGGGTATATTCTTTTTAAGTTAAGTGCCATATTAATGTACGGGCATCCCATATAGGAGGCCGGGTGTCCCGTACTGCCACAGTTGGCGCATTTTAGCTGTGCTTTGTCGTTAGCGTGAGTAATGGTGCATTTGCCAGGATCATGTGAAAGTGCGCATTTAACACATCGGAAAGCTAGGTTGCAATTCCTACTAGCGTGTCCAATGCGTTGGCACTTTTTGCACCGATATCATTTATTTTTCCGTAGTAGTTCCCATTTCACGTTTTGGTAGGACAGAGCTTTTATGATGCTGAGCTCTTTAGACAGACTGTCTGGTGATAATTGAATTATATGGTGGTATCGATCTTGGTTTAGTTTGTCATAGTAGAATTTATTAAGACTAATGTTGTTGGTGTTGGGTATTTGTAGCTCTTTAATCTCGTTGAGGATGTCCTCGTCGGTGAAACTGCCTTTGATGCCTTTGATGATGAGCGATTTCGGTTTATTATTTTTTATAGTCCTCAATTTTTCCTAGGTATACCGTGTGGTGGGTGCTTGTCTGTTTCGGAGATAGTGAAATTGATTTTCGGTATGTTGACATCTTTGGCGATGTTGATTAATAGACTGATGTTAGAATTAGTTGTGTATATCGGTGGGGGCCGGCTAAGTTTTATTTTTTAATACGTAGTGCAGCGTGCATCGCTGGATGCAACCTCTAACCACATAACTTCTGTTCATCGCATATATCCCTTAACATTGCAACTATTTATAGCAACCAATGTAGCAGATTATAGTTCACAACTCAAACGACAAAAAAAAAAAAAAAAAAAGTTTTATTTTTGGTGTCTGTGATATTGTTGGTATATTTTATTCTTCCATGTCACTTCCCTCTGATATGAGGTCATATCGATTGTTAGTGAACGTGGTCGTATTGGAATCTTCGCTATTAGTTTTACGTCGGAGTTTAGTCACTCGCTTTGGGATTTCCCAGTTGCTGGTAGTAGCCGTCAGTGAGTTAATGGGCCTGGTCAGGGCCTTTGTCGGGTGTACTCTGCGTGTTTTTTTTTTGATGTGGAGGGTTTCACGTTCTCTTTGGTCATTTTTTAATATAAATGATCCAGATTGGTTGAGTTGAGATTTATTCGTACTGTATCGTGTTAACGATTAGTAATTGATGTTAGTGGGCGTTGACTGATACCTGTCATTAATGTCTTATTCAACGTGTTCGGTATATTGTCCATTGTTTCACCAGCGGGGTAGCCCGCTGTACTACTGTTGCTGTCATTAATTTTGGCAGATATAGCTGGGATCGATTACATTTGAATCCTGGTGTGGTGAACTATCCTGTTGTGGTGAACGAGAGTTCAGGATTCACTGAATATATGTCAAACAACACTTTTTATTCAATTTCATAGAACAGGGGAAGTTCATATAAAACTTTTATTGCACAACAACATATTGGTGGATGTGAAAATGTTAGTGTACATGGTGCGCCATCTTTTATATCGGTATGTAAACATTGAATAACTTTAAGAAAAAAAACCGATTTCCATATATGAGGTATTTTTATTTAATTTGGTCCTTTACAATTTATTTGGACTAGTTTTTGAATACAACATCAATCAAGTGGCCGCCTTTATTGGCCAAAGCAAAATGTGCTCTTTTTGCTGCGTTTTCCGTCACTTTTTCGAGCATCTCGGGCGGTATAGCGATGATTTCGGTGCGTATGTTTGCCTTGAGCTCGTCAATGGTCTGAGGCTTGTTGGCGTACACTTTGCTTTTCAAATAACCACACAAAAAGAAGTCCGGAGGGGTCAAATCTGGAGATCTGGGTGGCCAGTCAATGTCGCCATTTTTTGACATCATACGTCCAGGAAATTTTCGTTGCAGAAACTGCATAGTTTGATTTGCAGTGTGGCATGGCGCACCGTCTTATTGAAACCAGTAACTGTCCAGACCTTTTTCACACATTTGTGGGCAGACGTAATGAGCCAACATCCACCGATATCACGTTGGTCATTCAATCGTGTTTCATGGATCTCGTATGGATTCTCCGTTCCCCAAATGTGGCAATTTTGCTTGTTAACGGCGCCAGTGTGAAATGGGCCTCGTCGCTCATCGAAATTTGCTTCCAAAAATCAAGTTCAGTGTCAACCATTCTAACGACTGTTTGGCCGTATTCCAAGCGACATGGACGGTCTGTCGGCAATATTCTGAGTCAATTGCACTTTATACGGAAACAAATGCAAATCATCCTTCAAAATGCGCCACAAAGTGGTTTCACTGACGCCAAAATGCTGAGCGCGGTGACGATACGACACATGTAGATTCTTGGCAACACTCTCTCTTACCGCTTCAACCAGTTCATTGGAACGTCTTGGGCATTGATGAACGACACGTGGACGATCTCCCACTGCCCCATGCTCAACAAAATTCGACACCAAGCGACGAATAGTGTTGTCAGACGGTGCTTGTTGGCCACGATATTTTCGACGATATGCATGTTGGGTTAACACAACTGAACGACTATTTTCAATGTATAGCGGCACTATTTCGGCGCGCTGTTTCGGTGTGAAGCGATTCATAGTTAAAATTGTACTGAATTGACGTTTCAAAAATATGTCTACTCAAGTCAATCAGTTGATAAATGTCAAAGTTATTCAGTATTTACATACCGACATAAAAGATGGCGCACCCTATATATATTTGCTTCGAGTGAGTCGATAAAAGTTTGAAGTGTCCACGACACTGTTTCGGTACGTGCTATCCGTTCGGTGTCTCGGTTCGAACTCCAAACAGCAAGGTCCTTTCGCACAGCGCGTGGCTACCTTTGCTAATTCGAGTTAACGCACTCTTTCTTAACGGGTCCCCATGCACTGCGTCATGGCTATCTATCTTTGAGAGAGTGAATATACGTATACCATAACCACAGCGCACCGGTCTGCTATAGTCTCCGCACTTATCATACGGTCGAGTATGCCAATGTTACGATCTTCAATCTGGACCAAGGCTCGGCAAACCCTTGCGCAGCTAATGTCTGATAATTACGGTATGATAATTGCAATGGATAACTGTGATTAATAACCCCTAAAAGGGATTAATTAGCAGTTTCAATATTACAAAGCCAACAGTATCAGGAACGCAAGACGAGTGTCGTTGACTACAATGCGAACCCTGTGTGACATCGTGAAAAGAGAGCTTGTAGCGTAGGAATCAAAACAAGATCAAGCGCGACGGAGGCACTCAAGTATGGCTACTCAGACGAGAGCGACCGACTCGACAAACAGAGCGCGTCTCCTACACCGTAGTTCCACGCGCATAAAATTCCATAAATTCCGAAGGACCAAACGTACTCGTATATTTGCCAACCAATTCATAATACCAATCAGTTGCGATAAAATAAATGGATTTCGAGTAGTAAAACAATAACACCTGATCGTTCGATGATTATACTACCATCTTCAAATTAATACAAGGATAAATGAAACGAGATTTTGTATGAGAACGAATTAATGTACACGGAGCAAAGTGAAGTCGAAATATCGTAAAACGTACGCGATATTATAATATCTTCTGCTAAAATAAAGTATTAAGCTCTGTACAGTGACTGATATATTGATATATATATACCATACATACTTAATATATATAGACTATACTGAATGTATATATATATATATATTTATATAGACTATACTGAATGTATTGTAACGGTCATTTTTTTTTATCGTTATCATATTTTTTTTTTATCGTGGGAATTCGGGCTCGACACGGGACTAATTAATGTGAGACTTCGAGGTGAGTGAGATCAAGGTTTATTAACAGAGAAAAATAATAATTTCATCTCAGGCAGGTCTCTAATATCTAAATGGTGCATTCATATTCGGAAATTCCGGCGATTATTTTATTATTATTTCGCCTTATTTGCGTGCGAATTCTTGGTATTCTCGGGTTTGAATATCTGTTACTTATTACTGAGTCGGTGTTGGCCCTGTAGCTTCTACTCTGCACACTCACAGCCACTCGTATCAGACTCACTCCTTGACAGGGTGTATAAACTCTGTGTACAATGCTTTTTCTCTCTTTCGCTCTTGTTTCACCGATCTAGTTTGACGATTTCTTTTTTAGATGGCTACTTATAAGTCACCATATTTACTCTTATTTCTCATACGCTATGGGTTTACATGTGTTCATTTATCTAATGCACTTAATTTTACCTAGATCTATTTTCTAACTACTTCGAATTCGATACTCTATTCTGCATCGCAAATCGGGAATGCCCTCGATTATTTTATTATTATTTCCTCTTATCCGCACATCAATTCTTGGTATTCTCGGGCTTGGGCTTCGGTTACGTACCTACGCCTTGGTATTGACTCGTTACCCGCACACACACAGCCCCACGCATCAGACTCTCTGTGGACAGAGTGTATAAACTCTGTTTATAATTCTTTCTCTTTCACTTCTGTTCTGCTCTCACTCTTCCTCTCTTACACTCACCCGATTTGGCGATTCTTGTCTATATCGCAGGTTTAAAATCCACACGACTGATTTTATTCCTCAAATATGTTCGCTTGATTCGATGCACTTACTCTACACGCTGAAATTTATCCTCTTAATCCTATTCCCTTAAAAACGACCTGTTTATTCGCCTGAATATATTTCTATGCTCTTATACGATTTAACTTATGTACTAGTTAGATTTCCATGATCCCACACGTTATACACTACCTAACTGTTTATTTCTAATTAGATTGCTATCTCTCGCCTGTTCATGTCCTCTTTTTCCACGGGTCTCGGAGTGTCACTCACTAGCTTTACTGTCCGAAATGCACACAGACTCTACTTTTTGTATCTTTCTTTTGCTTTTAGAATTTCCACTTTTTAATTGTACTTTTGACTGTTCTTTTTCTTTTACCCTTCCTGATTTAGCCTTTTGAGCCAAGAGCACTACTCTCTCCCCGCACCAACCTTTTATAGCTCTCCTCTCGCCACAGTCCCCTCTGCCTATTTTTCGTCATTATTTCAAAATTTAACGCATAACATCGGCTTTTTCGATCTGCTGCTGCCGCGCTCACCGCCTTCCCTTCGCCTCCCAGCCAAGCCAGCCGGTCACTGACCTGCTGTTTATGTCAGCGAGGGAATTCCGGAGCTGCGACAGCTCTAGTTTTTCTTCTAGGGGCGATGGCCTTTTGCCCGCAAACCTCGGTACTCTTGTACCGAGTCTGTGCTTATATTTCGGAATCTATCCGGTATCTTACAGCCGTTTGAAATAACCATCGATGCCCGAGAGTGAGACTCTTTATACTGCATCGATTGTTATCGCATTAAGCCCTACGCTAATGAGTGTAACTATGTTACAGTATATATATATTGTAACGTGGCAGAAAATTCGAGCTGCGTCCTCCTCGCTCAACGGAAGCCTACACGATCACGCAGGGCTGTAGGGTGGATTTTCAGGGCTTCTTTATTCTTTATTTTTATTTTTTTTGTTGTTTTATTTTTTTTTGTATACGTATAATGCGATCGACACGACCGAGGGATGATCGGGGAGAGAAGAGGAGGATGATCACGCCGTATCCATCGATTGCTGGCTTCAGGATTCGATATTTTACATAAGCCGATATTTTACGTCTTTCTCTGTTGGGAGATACAGCCGTCCCGCTCGACGTTCATTTAAAGGGTGATTTTTTTGAGGTTAGGATTTTCATGCATTAGTATTTGACAGATCACGCGGGATTTCAGACAAGGTGTCAAAGAGAAAGATGCTCAGTATGCTTTGACATTTCATAATGAATAGACTTACTAACGAGCAACGCTTGCAAATAATTGAATTTTATTACAAAAATCAGTGTTCGGTTCGAAAAGTGTTTCGCGATTTACGTCCGATTTATGGTCTACATAATCGACCAAGTGAGCAAACAATTAATGCGATTGTGACCAAGTTTCGCACTCAGTTTACTTTATTGGACATTAAACCAACCACACGAATGCGTACAGTGCGTACAGAAGAGAATATTGCGTCTGTTTCTGAGAGTGTTGCTGAAGACCGTGAAATGTCGATTCGTCGCCGTTCGCAGCAATTGGGTTTGTGTTATTCGACGACATGGAAGATTTTACGCAAAGATCTTGGTGTAAAACCGTATAAAATACAGCTCCTGCAACAACTGAAGCCGAACGATCTGCCACAACGTCGAATTTTCAGTGAATGGGCCCTAGAAAAGTTGGCAGAAAATCCGCTTTTTTATCGACAAATTTTGTTCAGCGATGAGGCTCATTTCTGGTTGAATGGCTACGTAAATAAGCAAAATTGCCGCATTTGGAGTGAAGAGCAACCAGAAGCCGTTCAAGAACTGCCCATGCATCCCGAAAAATGCACTGTTTGGTGTGGTTTGTACGCTGGTGGAATCATTGGACCGTATTTTTTCAAAGATGCTGTTGGACGCAACGTTACGGTGAATGGCGATCGCTATCGTTCGATGCTAACAAACTTTTTGTTGCCAAAAATGGAAGAACTGAACTTAGTTGACATGTGGTTTCAACAAGATGGCGCTACATGCCACACAGCTCGCGATTCTATGGCCATTTTGAGCGAAAACTTCGGAGAACAATTCATCTCAAGAAATGGCCCGGTAAGTTGGCCACCAAGATCATGCGATTTGACGCCATTAGACTATTTTTTTGTGGGGCTACGTCAAGTCTAAAGTCTACAGAAATAAGCCAGCAACTATTCCAGTTTTGGAAGACAACATTTCCGAAGAAATTCGGGCTATTCCGGCCCAAATGCTCGAAAAAGTTGCCCAAAATTGGACTTTCCGAATGGACCACCTAAGACGCAGCCGCGGTCAACATTTAAATGAAATTATCTTCAAAAAGTAAATGTCATGGACCAATCTAACGTTTCAAATAAAGAACCGATGAGATTTTGCAAATTTTATGCGTTTTTTTTTAAAAAAAAGTTCTCAAGCTCTTAAAAAATCACCCTTTACAAACGATACACTGCTATCTATCTTCAGCTATCATCTACTTGCAGCAGTCCATCCAGCTCATGGGATTCATCTGCCGGACAAAACTACTCTCTGTATTATCTGTGGCTAATTTATGCGTTGTCCAGCTAAGGCGCTAGTCGCGGTCATCGTGCGACACACGTTCCCCCAATTAACCGAGTCTAGCGGGTTAAGTGGGGATCATAGTTCACGGGCACGCGTGCCGGCAGGACCTCGGGGCTTTTTCCCGGTGACCATTGAGCGAACCAGACGTAGCGTACTGTCTATCGGTGTCCCGCTCTATTTTTCGAAGTCCCCCAAATCATTATCGAGGCAAGGAATAGAGGGTGGTTCCTCAAGCCAGCATTCGAACGCTAAACGACCAACTTTCGTAACTCGAGGAAAATCAGGAACACTCCTCCAACATCTTTCGAGGTTTCCCGGATTTCGAGGAACATCGCATCGTCATCGTCCCGGTGAGCTCTCTTCCCTTCTGCGGTCTTTGGCTAATATTTTATTATTTTATTATTATTTATCATCTAACTGGTATATTCGAAATTTATTCGAGCTTGGTCACCCCTGCGACTCTGGTACACTGTGTGCAGAGTGTTAATTTGTATTGGGAATCGCGGCGTTTGATAAGAATAACCTCGAGATCGTGTAACGTATAGAAGCCGGGGAAAAGTCATTATATTAATTAATTGTTTCTGTTGACGAGTAAACCGTGCGCGCGTTAAGCCGTTATCCCGGAGTGCTTTGGAATTGGTTAATTAGTTTGTGTGGGATTGGAACGAAATAGACCGCGTCACGGATTTTGTCGAATTGTGGGTTTTGGAGGTACACGAGTTGGTTTGAGTTTTCTTTCGTTTGAATGTAGAAGGTCGTGCGCGAGTTCGCCCGTCGTCCCGTTGTAATTTGGATGTAAAAGGGACTGGCACGGGGTAGACCGCGTTGCGTATCAGTCAAATTAATCGGCGTTTCTCTGTCTGATTTATTTATTTATTCATTATTTATTTATTTATTTTGTTTATTTGATTATTTATTTTTTTATTATTATATTATGATTGTGTTAACGTTAACCTAGAATCGCGGAGAGCGTAGTCGGCCGTCGTCCCGTATTTTAGACGTGGATTCAAGGGATTCGTACGGTCCGAGGCGTATCTCGCGTAGTTCGATTGTTTGTTACGTTTTATTATATTTCATTCCACAAACTAATTATCGATTGACATTATTATTCTGATGTTAATTATTTTATTATCATTATTATTTTGGTTATTATTTAATTATTAGTCGTCATTTATCCGTTATTTTATATTTTATGAACTGCGGAAGATCCCTGGGTTTATGCCTTTTACATGATATATAAATCTCAGGATTGAAATATAGGGCCGTCGGTAGCTTCGCGTACGTGACCTCCTGACGTCCCGTTGTTATGGTTTTTTTCGATGTATGTGGGATTAGCTCGGGATAGGCCGTATCGCGGACTGTGAACAGAGACTACCGAACGTCGAAAATTCATCGATGAATATTGTTCGAAATTCGAAGCGAGCGAGACAGGCTATACAACATCTACAGGGTATGAGAGTGAGAGAGAGAGAACGGGATAACTGCTATCTCCGACTTAAAGATTAAAATTAAGATATCCAACTAGCTTTAGAGAATTGTTATAAAGGAGAGACTAATTTTACGGGACATCTTATTTGAATTCTAAATTGGTGTTTATCGGAAATGAATAACTATTCGCCAGAAATAAAGAAGTTTGTAAGTCCCGTACCTGCTGTGGTTGTTTAAATTATTTACGGTTATTATTTCATTTGTTTATTTATTATTTATTGAGCCGACTTCGTTCATGGTTCTCGTTTGGCTTATTTATTGACCATATTTTATTTTTGACTAATTAGTGACTTGATAGTCCGAACCACCCACTCTGCCTTGAATAGCTGTAGCTGGCCTGGGTCGAGACTGGTTATCCAACTCGGTATTTTTTCCTTCCGACGCGAAAGCGCCTGGCGCCCATCTCGAAAGAGAAAATAAAAAGGAAGGAAAAAATAACTTGGACCAGTCATAGGTAACGTGGTGCGTTGAGGCACAAATTTACCGTTACAATATATATATGTTATCGGTGGATATACATTTACTGAAACTGTTAAAAATTCCCATGGTGTTCTTGTATTGAAACTAAAAGATATCGCAAAAGGATGAGTTTTCACTTACGACAGATATGAAATAACCAGACCAAAGATGTAGAGAGAGAAAATGGTTTTTATTCTACCATCGACTTCGTAACTACAAAAAAATATTAATAAAAAAAATTGTACAAATAATTTTTAGTGAATTGGGGTGAAAAACACATACAATTATATAAATTGTGTGCTGAAATTTGTTTGGTGAAACGTGGTGCAGCCTGCGCTGCTGAGCACGCCACGAGGTGAGAGTTTTGATGATGCACAAATGAGATTTCTCCACCTCACCAAAATTGAATTTAGATAAATTATAAAAGTGCACGCTTACCGAGTTTTTGAGTCCAATTGAGCATGTATACCAGGTCTATAAATTTAAAACCGGAATTCGCCCATAGATGGCCCTAGCTGTCAATGTAGATACCGTCAAACCGCGTCATTGGCGCCATTTCCTTGTTGACATCTCTGACAAAGATTTTAAACTCACAACAATACAAGTTTCATACAACAGCATAGTTTGTAAAAACGTTGAACACGTCGAATTTTGTGCCTGGAAACTACGATTTGCGGACAGCATTGATTTTTTGTTACCGATTGAAGAGAACTGCTGCAGAATCGCATCGAATGCTTGTCGAAGCTTACGGTGAGCATGCTCTTGGTAAATCACAGTGCTTTGAGAGGTTTAAAAAATTCAAAAGTGGCGATTTTGACGTGAGAAACGAAGAACGTGGAAGACCACCGAAAAAGTTTGAAGACAGCGAATTGCAAGCATTGTTGGATGAGGATGACGCTCAAACGCAACAACAACTCGCGGATCAATTAAATGTGACACAAGAAGCCGTCTCCATACGTTTGAAAGCCATGGGAAAGATCCAGAAGATGGATCAAAGCCAGTATTCCGGTTATTTGTGTCCATTTTCGCGTATTTTAGGACTTCGCAGGGTGCGTTGTTTGTAACCGAAATTGTACGGTGTGTTGGCGGGCAAATGTAAGATTTGCTCAGTAATTTGCTTGCAATTTTTAAAGTATTATTGTACACTGTACTTTTTGTATACAGTACCATTGCTGCCCGATCAGCGGTATCTCTCGCACGAGCACTACCGCGTTGCCTTCGTTGCGATAGGTATGGTAGTGCGTCAACGAGGTGTCTTGTGAGCGTTTTTGACGGCTGGGACGTTGCTCTGGCCTTACCACTAGCTATGTTGTTTACCAGCCACACTAACCCATGTACGAGTAATGCCTCGACTGCAATACTTATCGCGTTGAGCGTCTTGTCCAAGTGTTTGCGCCTCGTTACATAGTACAGTAGCGGTCGATATTCGTTGAGCGTGTGTTTTACCACTTGAATTTGGTTTTTCAACAAAAAGCGTGAGAATGCTTATTTTATAATTCTCCTTCTTGCGGCCTCGCCAATCTCGTTGCGCGAGGGCTCTTTGGCTCATTCTTATTCTAACCTTCTGCTCGACTATTTTGTTTGTTCCTAAGGATGTGCTCGGGGTAGGGCGCCTCTTCCGGCAGGACGCGCTTGACAGTGGTCATCCCTGCCCATTCTGCCGACGGGTTTCCTGAATTACCATTTTTTTTCTTTTTGAACTATGTATGACTTGTTTTCCTACGTGCTTTTTCAATTAAACAAGTTTTCATTTTACCTCGTTTCTCTTATCGGAGTTCCTTACCTTGCGCTTTGTGGAGCTCCCTACCCACCTTTATTTAGCTTATATTTAGCTTTTATTTTGTTTTAGTGCTCTATAAAGAGGTTCAGGCGGTTTGCATGCACCGTCTGGGTTTTACGTCCCTTCCGGACTACGTAATTGACAGGGGGCCTCTTCTTTACTTCGTGAGGTCCCGTTCACTTCGGGGTCACCTTGGCTGCACCGTCTCATCGCGGAGGAGTACGCGTTCACTGACGCGGTACTCCTGCACCTGTGCGCCGTGGTTGTATGCATTCTTCGACCGTCTTTTCGCGCCTTCCAGGTTGTCACGTGTGACAGTCCATGCGGCGCGTAATCGCTCGCGTAATTTGTGGACGCAGTCATCGTAGGCATAGATGCTGCAGGGCTCCTGTTTCACGGCGGTCGGCAATTCAGCCTTGCGTCCGTACACCGCGTGGGGAGACAGTCCGGTCCCCGCATGTGGAGTGGCGTTGTACGTAAACATTGCGTACGGCAGCTACTCGTCCTAATTTCCCCGATCCTTGCTTATGAAATTTTTCAGGTATTCGGCGAGGGTGCGATGCTACCTTTCCAGGGCGCCATTCGATTCCGGATGGGAGGCCGTCGTTTGTATTTTCTTAATTCGTAGCAGTCGAAACATTTCTTTGTCAAGGTCGAGCTCAGTAAGTTGGTGCCCTGGTCCGACAGTCTTATTTCCGCGGTTCCGTGCCGGCAAATTAATTCTTCTACTAGTGCTCTATCGACTGTCGAAGCCTCCTGGTTCGGCAGTGATATCGCTGCATTGCATTTCGTAAGCGCGTCCTTGACAGAAGGTATATATTTTTTTCCAGATGCGCTCCTACAATAGTAGCGGTCCTACAATATCGATCGCTACTTTTTCGAATGACCGCGATGGGGTATCTGTTGTTACCAACGGCACCCGTTCTCTTTTCCTGATTTCATTCCTTTGACAGGACTCGCAGGACGATATGTATTCTTCCAAAGCCCTTCTTATGCCGGGCCAGTCGTACTTGGTCCGGATCCGATGTAACGTACGCTTAATACCCTGATGCCCTCTTAGGGGGGTGTCGTGATATTCTCTGATTATTTTCAGGCGGTCATCGATAGAGGGAATGGCTACGCCACTGCGGCAGTCGCTATACTTCTTTGTAGCGCTGTCTTCGTTCGCGCTGCTGGAATATTGCTGCTACGGGCCCCGCCGTGCCTCGCTTTCTCAGCAGGCCTTTGCGGTGCTCTGTCCGCAGTTTCGTCGCTCGGTGTGCCCACCGGTAGCTTCGCCGTTGCGTTGCTTTCTGTCTCGAGCGGCCTTGCAACATTTGCTTTTAGCGGTCTTCTGCGCCTCGCGGGTCCGCCATGCTGTGCTGTGTTCACTCTGTCTTCTTCGGTGATGCTCGCAATCTTACCAGTGCTGTTCTCTGCCAGCGTGCGTAGTCTGCCCCTTCACCGACCTTACGGCTTCACGGCGGGGATGTGGGGTTCAGTAGAGCGACCTGCATGCACGCTGCGGATCTCTCTATCCTTCTCTGTTGCATTAGCAGGCGCTGCTTCTCGCTCTGCCTCGTTGCTGGGCTGGTTCGTGGTATTCTCGGCTCTCCGCTTTGTGCGGCTGTCCGTACTTGGGCGCGCTCGGTCTTTTTCTATCTCGTGGGCGAGCTCGTCCTCTCGTTCCAGCGAGGTACCACGGCTATATGGGGTATCTTCGGCCCTCCGCTTTGTGCGGTCATTCGCTGTGCCTACTTACCCCATAGTGCTGTCCTTTTCCGATCCACAGACTTCGTTCTTCGCTGTCGCTTGGGCCCTCGCAGTGAGAAATATACGGCTTAGCGTATCTGCATTTGTATTACGCTTTCCTGCTTTATACTCGACGTTAAACTCATGTTCCGCCAATTTTATTTTCCAACGCATTAGTCTCGAACCTGGGTCCTTTACTCTGAACAGCCAGGTCAGCGGTTGGTGGTTCCTCACTACCGTGAAACGAGTACCATGAATATATGGTCGGAATTGAACGAGAGCCCTAACTATCACGAGCAGTTCCTTTTCCGTCGTTGTGTAATTCAGCTCGGCCTTCGACATGGTGCGGCTCGCGTAACATATGGGCAAATCATCCCCGATCTTGCCTTGCGAAAGCATGGCGCTGAGCGCCCTGTCTGAGGCGTCTGTTGTTACAACGAACGGCTTTTAGAAGTCTGGATATTGAAATATTGGTGCTGTGGTAAGCGTCGTTTTCAGTTCCTCGAAGGCAGCATCTCCTACTGCGGTCCACTCGAATTTAACTCCTTTCTGTGTTAATTCTGTGAGTGGTTTCGCGGTATTCGAGAAATCTTTGATGAATTTCCGGTAATAACCAGCTAGTCCGAGAAAGGATTGTACTCCTTTTACAGCTCTGGGCACCGAGAATTCCCTTACCACCTCCAACTTTTTCGGATCAGCACGTACACCCTCTTCGGAGATGTTGTGGCCAAGGTACTGCGTTTCTTTGCACAGGAATTGGCACTTGCTCGGTTGCACTGCCAATCTGGCTTCTCTTAGCCGCTGCAGTACCTCTCGCAGCCTGTCATTGTGCTCATTGAAGGTTTTTCCGTGGATTACTATGTCATCTAGGTATACATAGCAGTTAACTCCCTGTAGTCCAGCCAGCGCGGAGTTCATCAGCCTCTGGAAAGTCGGTGGCGCGTTCTTGAGTCCAATGGGCATGCGGTTATACTTAAAATGGCCCTGTGTTGTAGAAAATGCGGTTTTTTCTTTGTCTTGCTGCGCCATCGGGATTTGGTGAAATCCAGAGGCGAGATCCAAAGTCGTATAATATAGAGCCGGTCCCAACTGGTCCAATATTTCGGTGATATTGGGCAGTGGATATGAGTTCCCGATGGTGGCTTCGTTCAACTTCCGAAAGTCCAACACAACGCACATTTTCCTCACTCCGGCTGCATCAGGTTTCTTCGCTACGACCAGCAGTAGCGCGTTCCATTGACTCCTGCTGGGTTGGACAATTCCTTCCGCTAGCTATTTATCTGTCGACCTTTCCACTTCTCTTTCTCGTGGGCGAGTTTAGCCACTCGCTTCGACGAGTTATCGAGGTCGCCTTGAGTATCTTCGACTCTCCGCTTTGTGCGGCGGTTCGTATACCCGATTACGCTATCTTTCTCTTTCTTATAGGACTTTCTTTCCTGTCTCACTTGGGCTCGTGTGTATATGCGACTCTAAGCATCTGCATCAGTATTTCTTTATCCGGCTTTTTGCATTTTACCGGACCCATGCCCCGATTTTGCGGTTTTCCCAGGCAAGGGTTGCGATCCTACGTCCTTCGATCCGACCTTAAAGGGTGCGCGATGCGGCACCAGGTGCGTGCGCTGTCGCTTGTTCCCTCGTAAATGGAATACACCCTTGTATTCGCACATTATTCCTGCGTGAGCTGCTTGCTTTTCACTGCTGAGGGGCACCAAGTCAGGCTTCCGTTGTTGCTGCGCAAAGCGTTTGGCCTTCTTCCCCATGCTCTCTGAGCTTACGCGCAGTGTCTTGACCTATCGGCTACGTACGGCCTTCGCTATCTCCGATGGCTCGAGTGTCACCGTCGGTTGCTGTACTTCCCCGTCGTGTTTATAAACATTTAAACTCACTCTATTGGGTTTTGACGGTGTGACACGGAATCTCGCTACTTTGCCTCGGCTGATTCCGCTCCTTATAGGTAGTCCGACAAATTTATTCCCTTTGGCGGCATCCATGTTCGACCCATTTCCGGAAGGAAGCATTAACTTTGTAAGCAGGCCTATGTACTTGCATGTGGCGGCAGTTCTACTGCGTGGTCACGAATATATCCTCAACGCGCCGTCCCACAGCGGCATGCAGTGCCCGTACAATTTCAGCATCTCTCCGTGCAGGATGTTCGCCTTGTGAAATTTGATAAAATACATTCCTAGCAGTCCATTGACTTCGAGCGGCATGTTATTCGGAACTATGTAGCACCAATGTTCAACATTTAGAGCCGGTGTCTCCAGCACAGTTTTAGCTATACCGTGGGGGGTGAATTTATCACCTGCCACACCCTGCAACTCCACGGAGCACCGACTCACCATGGTCTCGGGCTTGAGGCATCCTTCCTACAGTATACTGCACTGGGCCCCTGTGTCCGCCTTAAGGGTGAGTACGCCAGTCACGGCCAATGATGCGACGATATCAAAGTCGCTGGCCGTGGCGCTGGACGCCAGCAGTGTTACCTGCAGTAACTGCTGCGTTGTTTTCCTCCTTCTGTGCGCGGGTCTCTGCTGAGCCGTGAGCGTGTCTATTCTCATCGTTCCCAGTGGGCTGGTATTTGATCGACTTGTACCTGCATTCACCGTGGACCTTTCACTCTGGCCCGTTGAGTGTCTTGGACGTCGGGTATGCTGTGAGGACTCCGCAGGCTCGCTCTCGTTTTGCGACAATCTCTTCCTGCAGTCTTTCCACAAGTGGCCCCTTTTATGGCAATAATTGCTCACAACGTCGACGTGGTGTATGGAATTATTCTCACTGGGCATCGGTAGGCTCATTCTTCCCGATCTGCGGGTGCAGTCTCGAGCCACGTGCTCTGGTCATCCGCAGGCGAAGCAATTTTCTCCCTGCCGGGATAGTGCGCCTTGGGATCTTCTGGGGTGGCTCGATGCTCCACCTACCCCTCCCTTTGGCTGTACCATATTGGTGATTACGATCGCTCCCGTTACTGACTCGTGGAGAGTGGTGTAGTTACGAGATCTCACCAGAATTTGGACATGCCCATGCAGTCTATTTTCGAAGTTGGCCTGGGCGCTCTTCCGTGTTATCTTCTCATTGATGCGCATTTCCGGCATCGAGGCGACTTCCTCGCAGAGCATTTCTATAATATCGACGGTGATATGCTCTGTCCTGGCGGCGTATATCGCGATATCCTCGCCCTAACCCTGCCGGAAGGAGTTAAATTCTACCTGTAATGCAGACAGCGACTTGCGCTTCCCGTACAGGGCCTCCAGCTCGGTCTTGAGCTGTGCTACTGAGAGGATGGTTTTATGCTTCATCTCTCGGGCCGCCCTACACTCGAGCTTGCTGCTCTGTACCAATTCCAACAGGATCTCGTGGTCCGTGGGCGCAGCTCGTTTGAAAATGGTCTCACAGGATCGTATGAAAGTGTCCAGCTCGTCAGCGTTGCTCCCGTCAAAATGCTTTATATTTTTCAAGGCTAGGTTTAGGTCGAGCGTCCGACCCTAGGTTTCTGGTACCCACGGTTGCTCCCTTTGGAACACGAAATCTGCAGGAGGGTACTCCGGCTCCTCGAATCGGGTTTGCCTCGGCCGCGGCCGTGGTGTAGTGTGTTCTGCCAACCCAGCCCTTTCCAACCTTCGCAATAGTTCGGCATTTTGCTCCCGTAGGGATCGGATGAGCTTCAACTCATCTGCTCCTACCTCGTTGAGCGTGGCCGCGAGGTTTCGCCTTGGCGACGCACAGTGGGGCCGATTCCCGAAAAGCTGGTTAAAAGTCGAAAACGTAGTTCATTCTGTTTGAGATATAGTATATAAGGGCTGATTACGAATCTGAAGTCAAAATTGTAAAAAAACAAAATGATGGGTTCAAAATGGCGACAGTTAACCGAAAATACTCAGTTATAATACGGAATGTTTATCGAATTTGTATGAAACTTGGTTTCTGTAAGTTTTCGAGGTCGGTGAATACGAATCCAATATGATATATACAAAATTAAAAATGGCGGATCCAATATGGCGGACGCAATTTTCGAAATCAACCGGATTTGCTTGAAACTTGTTACTCGGAGGTTTTTGAGGTCGCTGAACATGAATCCGATGTGAAAAGAACAAAATTCAAAATGGCAAAACGATTGCGCGAAGGTCTCTTTTGTACTGGCTTATACTTGCCAGGTATACTTTACTAGCCCTTATAAAATGTTCCATTATATTCTTCAAACATTACTCTATCGACCTATGTACTCTAAATCCTATAAAATGAAACTTCATTTTTCGACTTTTGACCAACTTTTCGGGAATCGGCCCCACTGTGCGACGGCGTGACGCGGCCTTGGCGCTTGAGTTCCAGCTCGAGCTGTCGCTAAGCCCGCTCGTACTCGCGGTGACTCCTGTCGACCGCCTCCAACCGGTCTCGTGCTCGTGCTGGTACCGACCGGGCTGCCGTACCGGTAGCGAATAGGAAACCTACGCGATCCATTGTTCGGATGTTTTCGATTTCCCGCTCGACCATATCCTCGGTGATGTGCTCAGGCGTTCGTTCACCAGTAGCCATGTTGAATATGTCGTCATTATCGATACTGTCGTGATCTCCGAACGACGCACCCCTAAGTGGGTTCACGCCAAACTGGGCTGTCAGACGGCCTGCAAGGGCCTCCTGGCTGGCCGCGGGGATTCGTCCCGTCGGCGAGAGCTCTGGTAATGCCCTGCACGCTTCGTAAATGATGTCCCCTACAGCAGCAGCTAATCCGGCTGTGGAGTCTACCCCTGCGCCAGGCAACGTCGTGTCTAACGAGATGCCCAACCGTCTTGATCGGGCTCCTCTAGATTCCGATATGTTGCTTATTTCGCAATAGGTTTTACTTTAATATTTCCAAAAAATCTGATGAGAGATATATACGAAGGTCGATCAATAAATAGTCGGCTTCGTAAAGAAAATCACATTTTTTTGGACAAAAATCTTTTTTTTTTTCAACATAATCTCTTTTTAGCTTGATACTCTTATTCCAACGATTTTCCAATTTTTTAATGCCCTCCGAATAATACGATTTCGGAAGGTCCTCAAAATAGGTCTCTGTTTTGGCAATGAGGTCATCTCTGGAACCAAATCTCTTTCCGCCAAGCAATTTTTTCAGGTTTGGAAACAGAAAATCGTCGGAGGGGGCCAAATCTGAAGAATACGGTGGATTTGAAAGCAATTCGTATTTAAATTCATGAATTTTGACCATGGCAACTGGGCACGTCTGAACACGTGCATTGTCTTGATGGAAAAGCACTTTTTTCCTCGCCAAATGTGGACGTTTTTTCTTCAATTCTTCGTTGAATCGGGTCAGTACGGCTGCATAGTATTCGCCGTTAATCGTTTTTTTCGGCGGAAGGTAATCAATGTAGATTATGCCGCGTGCTTCCCAAAAAATTGTGGCTATGACCTTACCGGCCGATGGCACCGTCTTCGCCTTTTTCCGAACATGTTCGGTCGGTGAAGTCCATTGTTTCGATTGTTCCTTTGTCTCTGGTGTATAGTGATGGATCCGTGTTTCATCCACTGTTACGTAACGACGCAAAAACTCAACAGGATCACGCTTATAGATCGCCAAACACGCCTTTAAATCAGCTACACGTTCTCTTTTATGGTCGACAGTGAGCAAACGCGGCACCCATCTTGCGGATAACTTTTTCATACCCAACTGATCACTAAGGATTGAAATCACTGAGCCATATGATATGCCTGTGGCCTCAGCAATCTCACGCACTTTTAGTCTCCGATCATTTTCCACCATATCGTGGACTTTTTTAATTGTTTCTGGCATGACGACCTCATTTCGACGACCTGGACGTTCATCGTCAACAATGCCCGTACGACCGCGTTTAAATTCAGCTGTCTACTATTTAATGGTTGATAACGAAGGTGCAAGGTCCATATAAACTTCCTCTAGCTCCGCTATGATTTCATTGTTGGTTTTCTTTTTCAAAAACAAAAATCGAATCACTGCACGATACTCAATTTTTCCCATTTTTGTAAAAACACAAAAGTTGTTTGTCTTTCGATGGCTGTCAAACGCAAACTAAATATCGCAGCGAGTTGAAACTTTGACAACATTCATGTGAAAGATGGCACTACTAAACGTCGCTATTGATTTTATTTCTCGACCAACAGATGGCGCAACGCCGACTATTTATTGATCGACCCTCGTATATCTGTCGCAATATTTTCCCAATTTACGGATCGACTGGCTTTGAATCTACAAGGCTATATGTATATGTATAATGTAACCGCCACTTACGAAGATGATCTTGCTGTTGGTCTTCTCTATGGCGATGTTCCTTGGGTGCTGTTCCTTCAGTACTGTAGACCTGCTGTCTTATGGTTCCCCTCAAAGGTTGATCCAGATGTCTTCCCTGGCACTGTTGACCCGTTTCCTTGATGGTTCCTGGGTTCGTCTTCTGTGCATCGGCAATGACTGCGCGACAACTTCTTCACAAGTAGCTGCCTCGAGCACTTGGTTGCACACTTTGTGCGTTTTTCTGTGACTTGACGTGACACCGTCAATCGGGACTTTAAACGGTTGACCGATACGTCACACCGCACCGACGTTCACTTCGCGCATTTGCGTTAGATTAGTCGGGTTTTCACGAACTACACTGGCGTCCTTCGCACGAATCGTAGTCGTAACTTCAAGGTCACTCTTATTACTTTGTCCAAAACACTTTTTGTCCAAATAAATTACGTAGCACTTATCACTCCAGCAGATCCCATCACTGTCACCAAATGTTATGCCGGTACCGCATAATTGGATAACTCGGTAATCGGTATAATATTTAAAAGTTATTATTTTGGGATCGGTTGCCGATTAGGAGATGGATCTTGAGCAATTCGTGTAAAAGTGAATTTATGTAAAATGGAGGTATTTATTATAGGCAATGGTAACTTTTCGTTGTCTATTTAAAAGTCAATAAAAGCATAATACAATAAATCGTGGTTTCGAGCCCGTACGAGGAACCAACCTCTCGCGTTTGAATCTACTGATAGAATTTAATATTTCGGGCGAGTCCGACTCGGGATTAACCGTTCAGGTTGATGTTAAACTTTATACTGATTTAGGCAAAGCAGTTATTCACTTCTTCGACCTAAATCGAATGTCGCAATGAATTTCATAATAATGTTTGATTCCGAATTCCAGCAAGTCGTAGCTCGAGCTCGTAGCATTCATTGCTCGCAGCTCGTTGCGTACGTTTGTACATTTTTTCTACTTTGGTGAGTGGCCTCACGTGAAGAAGGAACAATGGCGAAATAATGTACAATGAATTAATTCGCGGCACAACGTATTAATGAATTTCAAGTCTTTACTTCATAACTGTGAATGTGAAAGTTTTAATGCTCTGTCTACGAGCATGTATATAGTGCCTATTTTTTTATGACTGGAGAAAAAGTTAATAAGTCTACCAGACCAGTTTACGACACCAATATAGGATAATGATCTCATTTTCCCTAATTGATAACAAATCCATGAATGGTATTTTATTATTGATTTATTTCTTTTATTATCTTTCTCTTTCTCAATAGCAAGGGATTTTTGTATGTAATCAATAGACTTTAGAACAATAGTGCTATTCCCTTTGTCATCTATGGTGATTTTTATATCACGGTGTAAAGATAAAGGTATCTTAGTATCAAGTATGACTTTACTAGTGTCTATTTTGTATTAGTTTATTTCAAATATTAGTTAGTAAGCGTCTCGCATTACTTAACTTATCTTTCTGAATGAAATCTGACTGTGATTGAAATTCAACAATAACTTTATGAATAGCACCTTTGGCTTTCTTTGTGAATAAGTTGTAACCTAAATTTGTGCCTTAACGCACCACGTTACCTATAGCTGGCCCAAGCTATTTTTCCTTCCTTTTTATTTTCTCTCACGAGATGGGCGCCAGTAAAATACGAATAAAATCAATTAATTAAAATATGTCATCAATAATCCATGAATAAAATCAGTCAATAAAATATCGTCAATAAATATACCAAATACAAACAATAAACAAGAGCCAACTAATAAAATAATACCAATAAATAACTCCAACAACAATAGCAGGTACGGGACTTACAAATGCCGCTTGGGCAATTTATTTATTTCTTAACAAACAATTACGAATTTTCAATAAACCTTGATAATGAATTCAAACAAAATGTCCCGTAAAATTAATCGTTTTTCTTTTAACAATATTCTAAACCTAGTTCGATGTCTCAGTCTTACTCTTTAATTCAGCGGTACTAGTTAACCCGTTCTCTCTCTCTCTCACTCTCATACCCTGCAGATGTTATACAGCATATCACGCTCGTTGCGAATTTCGCACATTGTTCGCAGACAAAGTCAAATAACAGGTTGACTCCAAGCACAGTCCGCGATACGGCCTATCCCGTGCTAATCCCACGTACATCCAAAACTAATACCAACGGGACGTCGGGAGGTCACGTACGCGAAACGTTCAACCGCTCGATCGTTTCAATAAAAGCAGTAGTCTAACGAATATAATTTTTTTTTTTTTTTTTTTTTTTTTTTTAAACAAGGGAACTCTGTCTAACGATAAATCCCTGATCGGTCAATAACTTAATACACAACGCCCATGACCCAACGAATAAAGTAAATCAAGGAAAGAAGAATATTAATACTAATTAATAAAATGAAATATTGCAAAATGCACCGGCGCCTTTAACGACGCAAGATATGCCTCGGACCGTTCAAATCCCTCGAATCCAAGCATCCAATACGGGACGGCGGCCGATTACGATCTCCGCGCTGCGGAGATAAGATTAAGGCCAACAATAATAAATAAATAAATAGATCACTTAATTATCGAGAAACGCCAATTAATTTGGATAATACGCGACGCGGTCCATAACGTACTAGCCCCTTTCACATCAAATTCACAACGGGACGACGTACTAACGCGCGCACGACCTTCTAAATCGAAACGAAAGGAAACTCCAACCAAATCACGTAAATCCAAAACCCATAATTCGTTAAAATCCGTGACGCGGTCTATCCCGTTCCAATCCCACACAAACGATCACACTTCGGGATAACGGCCTAACTCGCGCACGGTTTAACCGTCAACAGAAAACAATTAATTAATACAATGACTTTTCCCCGGCTTCTACCAGTTAAACGATCTCGATGTTACACGCTACGGACGCCGCAGTTCCTGATACAAATTCATACTCTACACGAGGTGTACAGGAGTCGCAGGCATGAACAAGTTCGAATAAATTAATAGTCCACAAATTGAATGACAAAATAATAAAAGAATGGCGAAAGACCGTGGAAGAGAAGAGAGCTCACCGAGACGATGGTGCTGCGATGTTCCTTGAAATCCGGGAAACAAAACTCGAATATCCTCAAAGTCTCAGTTCTCCTGTCTAGATCGTATGACAGCAGGTATCGATATTATGCAGGCTGACTCCTTAACAGTTATCTCCGGTAGCGTTACTCTCCTTCGCCTCGACAATTTCCTCGAACAATAGTGATGGTACAGCGGGACAAAAGAATAACGCACGCTACGTCTTACTCGCTCGACAGCGCTTGGGAAAAAGCCCTGAGGTCCTGCCGGCACGCGTGCCCGTGAGCTATGATCCCCACTTAACCCGTCAGACTCGATTAATTGGGGGAAACTGTGTCGCACGTTGACCACGACTAGCGCCTCAGCTGGACGACGCATAAAATTAACAACCGATCCTCGGGACGTGTAGCTCTGTCCGGCCGGTAAAGCCCAAACGACCGATGGATTGTCGCTATTACATGCCAGCCGACAATAGATAGCGGCGTATCGCTAATCTATTAACATCCAGCGGGACCCTAATATTTCCCCATAGATAAAGATGTAACCAGTATTTCGATGCAAAAAGTCGATGCCGAATCCAAAGGCCAGCCATCGGCAAATGCGGTGCTCTCCTCCGTCCGGTCGTACAAGTTGTAATATATATAATAAAAAATAAAACAAAAAAATATATAAATAAATAATTAAATACCGTATAAAAATGACCCTCTACAGCCCTGTGAGATCGTGCTCATAGCCGTCGAGCGAGGAGGACGCAGCCCAAATATTCTGCCACGTTACAAAGTATTACAAAATTTAGGTTCGTCCAATAGAAAATACTGGATAGATCGATTAACCAGCATTTTGTAAGACTTTTGTTGGAGTTGTAAGTTCCGAGTCTGTTCAAAATAGTCTTACGATGGATGATGGAATAATTATTTGTTGTATTGTTAGGGCTGCGATCAGTTGACTTTGAATTCGAATTGATTTAACTTTGAGCTTTATTTGACTTTTCTCCGAACCGTCGCAACGCCGTAAAATACTCATCTAATTAGATAAGTATGTATGAGTATGGATGTATGAGATGTAAATTTACAACGAAAGTGGTAACTGCATTTGCAAACGATTATTTACACTAGCATACAAATAAACATGAATTTCTGTAGAAGTCTATATAGAAGATTTGGATCTACGCATCTACAACAATTTCAAAATTTGTAAGAGAACTAATGACAAGGAACTACGTCTTCAAGAACAACTCGAATTTCTCCTCGTTAGGAAGGTCTAGTCCAGAAACATTTAAATTCTACTGTACTTTACAACTTAGAAATTTTTTATACAAAAAATCGACGAAGATTTTTAAAAATACTACACCTAATACATACAAAAATGCTAAATGTAGATATGGATGATATCATCTTTAGAAAAAAACTAAACGATCATAGAATTAGCAAAGCATAAAAACTCCAGCATGTATTCACAAAGATTCTTTAACAGTTGTTATGCCGGTACCGGGTAATTGGATTATTAGGTATTCGGTATAATATTAAAAAGTTATTATTTTTTGGGTTCATTTGGCGATAAGGAGATGGATCTCGAGTTATCGATGAAAACGCGAATTTATATAAATGAAAGTATTTATTATAGGCAACGGTAACGTTTCGTTGTCAATCTAAAAGTCAATAAAGGAATGTACAACAATTCGTAGTTTCGAGCATTTGACGAGGAACCAACCGTTCTCTGTTGAGTCTAATTTAATTCTGATTTTAGTGAAGCAGTTAGCAACTGCGTTTGCTAAAATCCCTTGGTTGGCAGCTTTAGCTTTAGAGTATCGTAGATCGCCTAGCGAGTCGTCTCATGCTGCGTCGGCGTCTACCTCGCATCCTGTCTTGTATGACAGCTATCTTTTAGAATTCCATATCTAGCTGTGTCAGCTAAGGAATATTCCTGAGAATACGTGAAGTGGAATGTTCCGCGACACAACACAGTAAAAAAGTAAGGCTAACTATGTTATATTTCAAAGTACGTAATAGTTATCAAAAAACTTCAACGATTACTTTGTGCCAAAAACTTTCATACGCATAACATTATTTTCAGCAGTAGGAGTATATTTTCTTTCTCTTGTTTTCACAGAGATATAATTTACTCGACAAATCGGAATAATGACCATGACATACAATATAACTTAACACGACGACTACGACGACGGCAACGATATACACCCTAGGGAATACTTCTTTAAAACGTCGGAAAACAAAAGTAATAAAAGTGTTTGAAAAGTGTATAAAGATATAGAATAAGTTGTACAACGAGCGGTGAAAGATTACTTTCGAAAAAGTATACTATGATCCTTCGCATCCAGCTGGATACGCTGGTGCGCGGCGTTTAATCAGTAGCAAAAATAAAGCTGACTCCGTGTATGACTGACGGACTCAGCAGGATAGTTATACTATTCATAGACCCGTGCACCATGTCTTTCCACGACTGTATTACAATGTTCCAAATATTGATAATGTCTGGGAGGTCGATCTCGTGGATCTACGTTCATTGAGAAGCTATAGCGAAGACGTCTCCTACCTGCTTATGGTCATTGACGTTCTCAGCAAATACGCCTGGGTCGAAACTTTGCAGGACAAAACTGTGCGCGAGGTTATCAAAGGCATTTAAACGTATTCTCGAGCGTAACGATGGTCGTACACCTGTTTCACTACTAACCGACCGTAGAAAAGAATTCCTCGGTGGTCAACTCCAAAAATTTCTCAAAGATGAAAACTTACAATTTCGCGTTGCTCGTAATACGGATGTAAAAGCCTCGATTGTCGAGCCTTTTAATCGCACTCCAAGGAGCGGATGTGGCGTTACTTCACACATCGTAATACTCATCGTTACATTGATATACTACATCAAATGGTTTATGCGTACAATTATGCTATACACTCTAGCATTAAAAGGCAGCCGGCTGCCGTAACGCTATATAATGCCGATATAGCGGTGCGCAATATGACAATTAGTGCCGTAAAGCGACGTGAAAAGAAACGTTTTACAACGTATAAATACAAGCCCGGATATTACGTTCGAACCAGTAGAACTAAAGACACCTTCGGAAACGGTTACGAGAAAAATTGGAGTGAAGAAATTTTCCGTATCAAAAAAGTTTTACATAGGCAGGGATTGTATGTGTATCTGTTGTGTGATCTCGAAGAATTCAAGATTGATTAAGTTTTACGGACAAAAGGACACGGTGAAAAAACAAATTTTCGTGAGTTCGGATGGGATATCCGGCAAAATTTTACTCGTGGATACCAGCGTCAAACGTTCACGGTCTCGAATATACGAAATTTTGTGGATACAGCGAGCAAAGAACCTGTTTCATCCCATGTTACCTGTACGAATGCACTAGAGACTGCTATTTGCTCTGTGCCGTAAGTGTACAGAGTCTATGGTTCAAGATTCGTGCATTCATGAGATCCCTGATGACAGGGCTTTCACCGGTACCTGGATGTCGGATGAGGTGCGAAAGGCAATATATATAGGCTATAACATCTTTAAAATTTCGATGATTTGGGCGTACAAAACAACAATGTACAATCCTGATACACGCGAGGGTGGACTGTTTGCCGCTTATGTAAATACATTTTTGAAGATTAAACAGGAGGGAAGCGGTTGGCCCGAGCACTGTATCGACGAAGCATCTCGCGAGGAATATGTAAATTATTACGAGCGCGTGGAAAGTATCCGGCTGAACGCTAGCACCATTACGCGTAATCAGGGCTTACGCTCAGCTGCTAAGCTTTACTTAAATTCGTTCTGGGGTAAGTACAGTCAGCGGGATAACCTGACGCGCACTGAAATAATTCGAACTCGTGAGAAGCTATTGTTGTATTTGTACGACAATGAGAAAGAAATTCAACGCCTGCTACCGGTTAACGATGATTTGTTATATTTGAACTGGGTGTCTCGCGACGAGGCTGTTGTCCCCAGCCCCTTAACTAGTATGGTTATCGCTGCATTTACAACGGCCTTGGCCCGTCTGAATCTTTATAGCTGCCTCGAGCTATTGGACAGACGGGTTTTGTACTACGACACGGACTCCATTATTTACGTGAGTACTGGTGATGATGCTGATATCGAAGTTGATATCGGTGGCTCCGAACGCTTATATCAACTCGCTCGTCTCCGGAGGCCCGAAATTTTATAGTTATACGGCTACGACTACCGCATATCCCAAAACCGTGGTGGACACTGTTTGCAAAGTGAAGGGGATACGTTTGAATTATAAAAACTCACAAATTATTAATTTTAACTCAATAAGTCAACGTATAAAATCAGAAATGCTGTGGTTTAGTAATACATCGCTTAATTTAAAATTCAAATCAATTTAAAGAACACCCCTCCACAACGTCATCACCCATACAATGTACAAAACTTGTCGTGTCGTACGCCGTAAACGTCGCCATATTACACACAGATTATCACTACCGTTTGGATTTAAAGATAGCGATGCTGATAATGGCTAGAAACAACTATGTAATACGAGGGTCAATCAATAAATAGTCGGCCTTGCGCCATCTGTTGGCCGAGGAAAGAAATCAATAGCGACGTTTAGTAATGCCATCCTTCACATGACTGTTGTCAAAGTTTCAGCTAGCTGCGATGTTTAGTTTGCATTTGACAGTCATCGAAAGACAAACAACTTTTGTGTTTTTACATAAATGGAAAAAATTAAGTATCGTGCAGTGATTCGATTTTTGTTTTTGAAAAAAAAAACGAACAATGAAATCAAAGCGGAGCTAGACGAAGTTTTTATGGACCTTGCGCCTTCGTTATCAACCATTAAATATTGGACAGCTGAATTTGAACGCGGTCGTACAAGCATTGTTGACGATGAACGTCCGGGTCGTCCAAGTGAGGTCGTCATACCAGAAACAATTGAAAAAGTCCACGATATGGTGTTAAATGATCGGAGACTAAAAGTGCGTAAGATTAATGAGGCCACAGGCATATCTAGTATGCCTCAGTAATTTCAATCCTGAGTGATCAGAGTGGGTATGAAAAAGTTGTTCGCAAGATGGGTGCCGCGTTTGCTCACTGTCGACCATAAAAGAGAACGTGTAGCTGATTCAAAGGCGTGTTTGGCGATCTATAAGCGTGATCCTGTTGAGTTTTTGCGTCGTTACGTAACCGTGGACGAAACATGGATTCATCACTATACACCAGAGACAAAGGAACAATCGAAACATTGGACTTCACCGACCGAACGTGCTCCGAAGAAGGCGAAGACGGTGCCATCGGCCGGTAAGGTCATGGCCACAGTTTTTTGGGCTGCACGCGGCATAATCTACATCGATTACCTTCCGCCGAAAAAAACGATTAATGGCGAATACTATGCAGCCGTACTGACCCGATTCAACGACGAATTGAAGAAAAAACGTCCACATTTGGCGAGGAAAAAAGTGCTCCTCCATCAAGAGAATGCACGCGTGCACACGTGCCCAGTTGCCATGGCCAAAATTCAAAAATTTAAATACGAATTGCTTTTGCATCCACCGTGTTCTCAAGATTTAACCCCCTCCGACTACTTTCTGTTTCCAAACCTGAAAAATGGCTTGGCGGAAAGAGATTTGTTTCAAGACATGACCTCATCCCCGAAACAGAGACCTATTTTGAGGACCTTCCGAAATCGTATTATTCGGAGGGCATCAAAAAATTGGAAAATCATTGGAATAAGTGTATCGAGCTAAAAAGAGATTATGTTGAGAAATAAAAAGATTTTTGTCCAAAAAAACGCGATTTTCTTTACCAAGCCGACTATTTATTGATCGACCCTCGTATAAAATTTGTAAATATGTAAATAGCGCACGCGCGGGCGCCTGTGCGTGCGTGTGTGTGCGTGTGTGCGTGTGTGGTAGCTTATGTATATAGTTTGTAAATAATTTTGCACAAGTGTTTTTGTACTTGTTACTTTGTATATATATATGTGTTACATGTAAATATAGATGTCGTGAGTGCTTGTAAATACGTACGTTTATGTATACAGTTTTGTAAATTATTTTTATTCTTTATGAATATTATCGTAGTTTGTATATATGTATGTGTGTAAAAACGATTAATATATGCGGATTTATTTATATAATTTTGTAAAATAATAATTAAAACACGTATATATCTACGATACAAACGTGTACAGAACGATTTGGAATTATTATGAATATTTTGAAAGCCTTATATTTTCTGTCCTGATATTATTCGAAAGTATCCTCCCCCCACTATGTCACACACATTTTCATATTCAGCTAGGACAGGTATCAAAGAGACGGCAGATGTATATATTATCGTAACAGCTGCGGAAAGGTTAGTTAAAAAACAAACTGCCTGGTGAAAGCATCTTTGCCTCTCTGTCCAACCATAATGAATTGCCTGTATACTTGTGATTGACTGCAGCAAGGATCCCTGGAATCTCACCAAAGCGGAGGACTGTTGAAGTTAAGCGAGAGAGACAGCCTCTCGCTTGAGTAGCATGCCTGCGAGGCGCTGCCTTGGCTATCTTCGCGACAGCCGATCGCAGCACACCACCCAGCAGCAACAGGTCGACGTACGATGAATATCGCTCGCCGAGGGTCAGCTGATTTTCCAACATTTCCGCCCGCCATCAGCAGCTGGGTTGCTGATTAATTTTCATGATGTTGTTCGCTGGGTGAGATGGTCACGACAGCTAATTTTGAGATCGGCCTGGTGAGAGTAGTGGTAGCAGTCCGGAGTGTCACCACCCTGGTGAGCTCATCTTTGCCTGGAAGGAACGCTGCGACCCGTGCGAGTGGCCACTTGCACGGGAGAAAGCGCTCATCCGTGAGCAGAACCAATGAGCGGATTTCGATGATGTTGTTAGGGTGATGCCACTTTGAGATTGACTATTGCCGTTGTAAGTAATGAGCAGACCATTGACGCCAAATCCTCTAAAGTTGGCTCTGGGAGAGTAGTGAGTGCTTCACAGATGAGAAAATGTCCAGGTGTTAGAGCTGATGAGTCATCAGGGTCATAGCTGAGTGGTTTCAGAGGTCGTGAGTTGAGTATTGCCTCGATTTAAGCCAGCAGTATGGTAAGCTCCTCAAATGCGAGCGCAGTATCGCTCACTGTACGTCGCAGATGAAATTTCACTGATTTTACTGCGGCTTCCCATTTGCCACTCATGTGTGGAGCAGCAGGAGGATTAAACTTCTACACAATTTGGTAATTTGCGAGTGAAGATGCGATGACGTGATGCTCTTGAGAGGCTTTCTTGAACAACTGACGAACAACTGGCTTTGTGAGTGCCAACAAAATTGGTGCCACAATCAGAGTACATAATATGAGAAATGCCGCGCCGACATGAGAAACGCCTGAACATTGAGAGAAAGGCATCAGCTGAGTAGTCACTGACTACCTCGAGATGGAGAGCCGAAGTGGCGAGCCACACAAAGACATAGATCCAGCCTTCGTGCGTTTAGTTTCCTGGGCCCCTTCCAACTTTTAAGTGTAAGAGGGCCGGCGAAGTCAACTCCTGTGTGAGTAAATGCACGCGTTGGTGTGACTCGTGAAAGAGGAAGCTCACCCATCAATTGTTGAGCCCGAGTTCCCTGAGTTGAACCCTGAGTTCCGTTCTGCCGAGCACACGCAACGCAACGTAAAATATGAGTTTTCACAGGAGCTCTTCCGCCGACGATCCAATGAGTTAGTCGTATTTGAGCTAATGTGAACTGAGTGCCTCCATGAAGAATCCGCAGATGAGCTTGATCGATAATGAGAGTTGAGAGCCGAGAGCGACAAGGTAGAATGGCAGTATGCCTTCCTTCTTATGTGAGTGCTGATTGACCAAGACGACATCCTACTCTGAATACACCCTCTTGATCGATAAAAGCTGTTAGTCAACTGAAGGAGTGAGAAGATGGAAGAAAAGCGCCTGACTGCAGCAATTGTAATTCGTGTTTAAAAAATACGGCTTCTGTTGCTTTCGTCCAGAAGACGTTGGCTGCAGCTATCTCTTTTGCTGTGACTGGAGCTGTGCCTGCCGATTCTAACCTCCTCCTCATCCTGGCCACTACCCTGACACGAAATGAAGTGAGATGACACAGCTTTGTGAGTGATTAGCACCGATAAATGCGATTACAATGAAACACAATCCGCTGGATTGCTTGTGCCTGGCACGTGACGCCATTGAGCATTGGGAGTGAGTTCATGAATTCGAGCTACTGTGTTTCGGACATAATCTTTCCATCAAGCTATCAGGGGTACAAATTGAAAATGCGGGTTTGATAACAGATGGCGTTACTAACGCTATACGCATCAGGCAGTACTGTGACTATGTTCATGTCAAAGCTACGTCTTATAGCTTTAATTTTCAGTATGTGTCAATTTGTCGCAGTGTCAAATTCATAGTTTTTTTGAGCTCTCAATATGTCGAGTTTCGTGCCAACAAAACAGCATTTGCGGGAAGTTTTAATTTACTTCTTTAATTTGAAGAAAAGTGCTGCTGAAGCACATCGATTGGTCTCCGAGGCTTATCCGAGTCATGTTCCATCGGTTTCAACGTGCGAGAGATGGTTTGTGCGGTTTAGAAGTGGTGATTTTGACGTTGAGGACAAAGAGCGGCCGGGCCAAGTGAAAAAGTTTGAGAATGCTGAATTGGAGGCAATACTCAATGAAGACTCGTGTCAAACTCAACAAGAGCTCGCAGATTCATTGGGAGTGACACAACAAGCTATTTCCCATCGTATAAAAGCCCTCGGAATGATCCAAAAGCAAGGACATTGGGTGCCGTATGAGCTGAAGCCGAGAGACGTCGAGCGCCGTTTTTTTGCATGCGAACTGCTGCTCGAACGGCAAAAACGGAAGGGTTTTTTGCATCGCATTGTCACTGGTGATGAAAAGTGGATCCATTACGATAACCCGAAGCGCAAAAAATCATATGGTTACCCCGGCCATGCATCATCATCGACGGCCAAACCAAATATTCACGGCGCCAAGCTCATGCTCTGTATTTGGTGGGACCAGCTGGGTGTGGTGTATTATGAGCTATTGAAATCGAACGAAACCATCACAGGAGCACTATACCGAACTCAATTGATGCGTTTGAGCCGCGCACTCAAAGAAAAACGGCCACAATACGAGCAAAGACACGACAAAGTAATTTTGCAACATGACAACGCTCGGCCACATGTTGCAGCGCCGGTCAAAACATACCTACAAACGCTGAAATGGGAAGTCTTACCCCACCCGCCGTATAGCCCAGATATTGCTCCTTCCGATTACCACCTTTTCCGATCGATGACACATGGCCTAGCTGACCAGCGCTTCCATTCTTACGAAGAAGCCCAAAAATGGGTCGATGACTGGATAGCAGCCAAGCCGGCCGAATTTTTTCGCGACGGTATCCGTAAATTGCCAGAAAGATGGGAAAAAGTTGTGGCTAGCGATGGACAATACTTTGAATAATTCATTTGTTACCATTTTTTCAGAATAAACGTTCAAAAATAGAAAAAAATCCCGCATTTTCAATTTGTACTCCTGATAGATGAGCTTTCATCCAAGTGAGAGTTATCGACGAGTCCATCCACAACTGAGTTGGTGAGATTTCAACCTTGAGTGTGGCTTGAACGTATGCAACCCATTTTGCAAGTAACAGCGCAACTGTCAGTTCAGCGGTGGTATGGTGAGCTTCTTGAGCGGTGCCACCCGGGTTTTTGAGCAGACAAGTGAAACTACCTTTCCTGTGAATGATGAGTTAACAGTGAAATAAATCACTGCAGCCATGGCTAATTGAGATGCATCAGAAAAAACATGCAATTCCACTGTTGAGTTGCTCCATGTGTTGAACCACCGAGGAATTGATATTCTGGCCAGATAAGTGAGATCTTCTCCGATTGCAATCCATCGAGATGAGATCTGGTATGGCAGTGGATCATCTTAATTAAGCTTGTGAAGCCAGAGCTCCGCTGAGCCTGAGCCGAGTGCTTCAGGTTGGCATGAGTTGATTGGTACAATGATAAGCCATTCAAATATTGATAATTGTGCGATAGGCGATGATGGTGTGCCCTTGATGATGTTAGGCTTGATAACCTGTCTATAAATATCTGCTCCAGTTATGATGTCGATTGATCGTGGTGTGAGAAAGTTCGGATCAGCCAGCTTCAGTTTCACTATGTGAGACCATGTCCGAGCTGGTGACTCAAATGATGGGAAATGACTTGTGAATTTGTTGAGTATGTGAGCCAGGACCGTGACTTTCGCCTTGGTGTGAGTAGAGCACATGGTAAGTTGAACTGACCCACGTGTCTGTGATGAATGTCTTCCACTAATCCCCATGATCGAAATTGATGAGTACTTGCATGATGTATTGATTTAACGGAAGAGCTCTTCCGTAATAAAAGTCAATTCCGACCCCGGATCAATGAGAAGTCATGCCTGATGAGTTGCTAGTAGCGTTGAGCATGTGTTTGTGAGTTGAACCGATGAGGGAACGACTGCACTAACACCCTATTTTGTTTTCGTGTTCGTGTCTTCAACTTTTTATTTCGAAAACTATATGATTATTCGTCGTATTGATCCTGGCGGATTACACCGTGCCACTAAATAATTGCAATTACTCGTTATTACGATTTCGTAAAATCGAAAAACAAAAACTAAAACTGACAGTCGTGCTCGAGATTGAGTTGATAATAAATTGAGAGAAATGAAAATAACAAATAAATATTGAATATGGTGTAACGATGATGTTACACGAGGAGACGATCCAAGAGTACGACAGGCGCAAAGTACACTGTCGGTCAGACCAAAGAGCGGCAATCACCAGATTTGGTGGACGGTTCACTGGTGAGCGAGGACTTGAGTGCGTAGGTGGTGCATCGATGGTAGGTGGTGACACCAGCCGCTTCTTACCAGAAGCCCACTCGACTCCGTCACCGACCTGAGCTGGCTTGGCTTTCTTTGCTATGATACTACGATAGAGTGCACTAATTAATGTGTGCAAACTCTACATATTTGCAAATAGGCGATACATGTTTGAGCACTATTAATGCGAAAATAGAGAAGTAAGCAAGATAAAACTCCGCAAAGCTGTACGATATCCCACGATGCAGATGTAGTGCTGCGACGAGTCGATCAACGTGTAGCGTTCATACTGCGGAGCTAGGCTGGCGGGCTCCGCTGTGAGTGCTAGAGCTCGTTGACTTGTCGGATCGTCCTCCGACGAGGTTAGCTGGTGGAACTCGTTGGTTTGGTGAGAGCACCCGGCGTCGTTCCATCTGGTGGGTTACGCTCAGACATGATGCGCAACGATGATAATGTGACACAGAAATTATAAAAAGAACGAAGATACTCCGCAGAGGTGTATTTTACCAAATTTGCTTGGCTGACGAGTACCAGGATGAGCTGATTAGGCAAGACTGCGAGGCATATTCGCAGAGTCCCACGTCGAGATGAGCCGAGATGCGTGCCGAAGGTAGATAAACCGTGGTCTTCTCCTGCGCGTGAGTCGAAATCCGGCTCGAAGGACCAAAATGTTGAGAATTTCTCTGGTGTTGGTGGATAGAATCGGAAAGATATCAAAAAGGATGAGTTTTGACTCAAGGCAGGTGTGAAATAACCAGACCAAAAGATATAGGTAGAAAAAATGGTTTATTCTACCGTCGACTGTCACACTAAAAAAAAATATATAAAAAATATCACAAATGAATTTAGAGTGAATATTGAGTGAGAAGCACATATACTTGTATTAATTGTGTGCTGTAGTTTTTGAGGTGAAACGTGGTGCAGCCCGCGCCGCAGAGCACATTACGAGATGAGACTTATGAGGATGCACAATTGAGATTTCCTCACGTTACCGTCATTGAATTTATGTAAATTGTAACGGTGCACTCTTACCGTGTTTTGCGTCCTGTTAAGCACGAATACGTTGAGTAGATCCTGAGAAATCGGTGAAAATTGTCCGAGGTGAGAGCAGAGCGTTTGAGCTGTCCAAGCGGTTTTCACCAGAAGTGTCAAAATCTTCAAGATGGCTGAGTAGTACAAAAGCGTCGTCGTGAGACGCTGAAGTCAAGCGAGAGAGATAGCCTCTCGCTTGAGTAGCATGCCTGCGAGGTGCTGCCTCGGCTATCTTCGCGACAGCCGATCTTCCGACAGATTGAATTTCCTCAAGAATCTAACCTTGCAACTTGTTTGTCCACAGTTGGAGCGACGTGCTACGATCTCTACGCTATCGCGGAAATTGAGAACGAATAAAATTACGATCTTGCGTCGCCCAGACGAACGGGTTCACGCAAGTGACAGATTGGCCAATGGCAAGAGATGCTACTTTTGCGCTGCAAAATCTGATGAAAATACTCAGTTTTGCTGTGATCGATGTGCGAAGGCAATCTGTGAGTACCGCCGTGTTAAAGACGAGAACTTGGGTCTACACAATCCCACAATTGCTGTTGGTCCTTAAATGAAGCATTGATTTTGGTAGCTGGGAGTTGTACGGTAGCCAAAGTACGACCAAATACTCGTATATTCTTTGATTAGATGGATAGCAATTGCACCGGGATAGTATTGTTGATAAAGTAGTGCATGAACAAATATACAAAGAGATTGTTCAGTTTTCGCACCTATCACGCACACACTTAACTCGTGCACACACTACACTCACAACCATACGACGCCTCGTATCATATTATACAGTTCACGGGCATACTATATCGATGTATCGACCCAGCACACTTAAGCGCATCGTCTATCAGCTCGCATCCTCGATCGAAGCTCACTCAAGCGGCCAACGCTACTAGCGTGGCCCCAGTGGCAACACCACTCACAGTACTTACTTTCCATCGCTAGATATTGACGCGTCATCTCCCTTTTCTGTTCATTAGCACCACTCATATTTTACCTATTCAATATTGTAGTGTGTTAAATTCATTGTCAAATCACCCATATTTCAAATCCGTGTAAGTGCAAATCACCTCAGATCACCAGAACTATGGAAACATTTATATCAAAGTCACCGGCATGGTGCGTCGTTGGCAGCATAGACGCCACGCAGCCTCGCATCATACGTTGACTATAGCCCACTCACCTGTCCGTCGTGTGGCTTCGCTACAGAGCTCTACATCAGACCATCTCACCAGGATCATCCACACGAATCAACGAGCCGACTCACCAGCCTAAGAATCCACTCAACATCAGTGCATCATCACACAGGCCAGATCAAATTATTTAAATATTGTTAACTAATTCAATAAACGTTGATTTATTCTTCTTAAAAATGGAGTACATTTAATTTAGTATACTTGTCACCAGGATCCTTAATATTAATAGTCTCACCTGTCACTTGACGCACTAAGTGCAAACGCATCAACCTATTACTCTCTGCAACTACTGAGTCGAGACAGTCTTTCAAGAGCTTAGTATTACTCAATTAGTACAGTTTCACTGCGCAAAGCATCACACTCATCAATACTCAGTATTTATGACTTATTTGACTAGTCGCTCACTTTGCGTACTTTTCAATTTTCTTATAGTGTTTTTTTTCACACCAATTAGTTTTAATCATAGAATTCTCAATCATTTTTTAGAACATTATCAAACATTTTTTGGTCCTTCGAGCCGAACCTAATTTACTCACACTCATTCTCATACAAACATTATCAAACATTTTTTGGTCCTTCGAGCTGGACCTAATTTACTCAGACTCATTCTCATACAGAGATATATACTACACTAATAGCTAGAGGTGAGATAATTAAGGTACGCGATTAATAACCTTGTCGTATTCTCTCAAGCCACATACACGCGTATTTCTGTAAAGATTGCGTAAAGCGTATTTAGCGCAACCAATGACAGATTGCCAAACATATGTAGTACTAGAACGAAAACCGTAATCGGAATTATCATTGGATGTTGTAAAGTAGCGTTGCGTTGAATACGCGCCATAGGGAATAGGTACTTATAACTCACAACTTATTATAATAAATATAATAAGAAATAAGGTATGAGCTATGATAAACTCATAGCTTATAACTTATTTAATATCGAGAGCAATGAGGCACATACCGGCTGTGCCTACGTGTCAAACCGCCCAAAACAAATAGTTGTAAATACACAGACGCACTAATAATAAGATAAGGTGCTCCGATTAGATAAGATTGTCGTACACGTACGCAGGCGTACGCAAGTTACATGGCATGGGGAAGCACGCTCAGACTCTACGTCTCTAAGTGCCTACGTAGCCCTACCACCATGCCCTCTATCTTGTCGCCATCCTAACGCACTAATATATATCATAAATAATTTATGCCTTTAACAACCGCATCCATATTTGCTGCGATTGTTTCTAATTTTTATTAATCTTTCTGTTGAGAAAATCAGCTGGTGTGCTGCGACTATGGTAGTTGCGCGGTAGCTCGTCACTGTCGGTGTCTCGCTGCGCTCGGCAACCGTGCGTGCACCCGTATGGTAGCACCACACGGACACTCAACTTATGCGAGAGGCGACGATCTCACGCTCGGTTGGCAGTAGCGTCGCTCAACGAAGTTTTCAATGGCGCTGCTATCTTGAATTTTATAGGGTTTCTCTGTAAACGCTAAGCGTGCAACAGCTGCTTTTACTCGTCTCGGATATTTTCTCAATTCAACTCGGATCTTCTCAGCCTCAAATCGTGCTCAACAGAACTCAGTTTCCTCCGATAAGGTGACGCATTGATAATTTTAGCGAATTTCCTCAGTTAGTGTACGGTAATTACTCAAATATGAGCATCCTCATCCGTCTCACCGCGTAGTTCGCAGCTCAGGCTGCTTACACGCTCTCTATGGACTTTATTCAAGACGGCAGGCAATTAATATAATTGTATGTGCAGCTCACTCAGTAAATTCAGTGCTCATTTTCATTTATACATTTTTGTTTGTAATTTTTGATTGTAATCACGCTCTTGATAAATCACAGTGCTTTGAGTGGTTTGAAAAATTCAAAAGTGGCGATTTTGACGTGAGAAACGAAGAACGTGGAAGACCACCGAAAAAGTCTGAAGACAGCGAATTGCAAGCATTGTTGGATGAGGATGACGCTCAAACGCAACAACAACTCGCGGATCAATTAAATGTGAAACAAGAAGCCGTCTCCATACGTTTCAAAGCCATAGGAAAGATCCAGAAGATGGGAAAATGGGTTCCACATGAACTGAATGAAAGACAGCAGGAAACCGAAAAACCACTTGCGAAATGCTGCTCGCCGGGTACAAAAGAAAGTCATTTCTCTATCGAATTGTGACTGGCGATGAAAAGTGGATATATTTTGAGAATCCTAAGCGTAAAAGATCATGGGTAACTCCAGGCGAACCATCGACATCGAATGTAAGGCCCAATCGCTATGGTTGGAAGACAATGCTCGGTGTTTGGTGGGATCAGAAGGGTGTGATCTATTATGAGCTGCTAAAACCTGGCGAAACCGTTAATACTGAACGCTACTGACAATAAATAATCGATTCGAATCAAGCTTTGCGTGAAAAACGACCAGAATATAAAAAAGGCAACACAAAGTGATTTTGCTTCATGATAATGCACCATCACACACAGCAAAACTTGTCAAGGAAACGATTGAGGCGTTTAGTTGGGAAATACTTTCGCATGCGGCTTACTCACCAGACTTGGCTCCGTCCGATTACTACTTATTTGCATTGATGGGACACGCACTTGCTGAGCAGCGCGTTACTTCTTACGAAAATGTACGAAAATGGCTCGAGGACTGGTTTGCCTCAAAAGAGCAACAGTTTTTTTGGCGTGGCATCCACAAATTGTCAGACATAAACGTGTATTTTCTATACAAAAATTCCGGTTTCATATTTATACACCTGGTAAACCTTTTTTCTCTCAACATTATCTGTTTGGTTATTTTCCACCTGTCACGAGTCATCCCATTTTCAATATATTACAGTATACAACATCACAATATCACGATTCTCAAACACTTTCCGTATTTTTATTTAATACAACACTAAAGAAAAACAATACAGAATTTGTTTAAATGTCATTTTGTGGGCGTATAAATTTTTCCAAATTTTCCACTTTTTTATAGAGCATATATACATATCTTGAAATGAGCCTTTTTCAAATCGCAAAATAAGTATTGTATTTTTACCATCGAGATTTCTAATATTTTTTTTCGAAAAGTATTCATTTCGAAAAGTAGTCATTCTGAAAAATACCGTTTGACTATTTCTTTTAAACCAAAAACAATGGAAGGTATGATTTTGCGAACATTCTAGTGTAAAATGCCTACATGTATCCGAATTTCGCAGAAAATGACGATTGAAAAATGTTTTTCTTGGCACGTGTTCAGAAAAGTTCATAGTTTCCTGCGCTCCCTCGAGAGGCTCTCAGCTGACAGGTGAACGTCCAGCTGATCATTCTAGACGTTCGGCCACTTTCGCCCCCCCTTCGACTCTGGCTCCATCCGGCTTCTTCTTCGATCATTAACTTTTGGGCACCTGACAAAGTACATCAATTTCTGCAACGGATTATCTCTCAAAGGACTCTTCTCAACGGCTACGATACGCGGAAGTCTGTTCCGCAGTTCACTTCTTCGTGTTTTCAAGAAACGTTCGATTTACGCCCAGACGTCTTAATTTTATCGATTCGGATTTACTCAGGACAAGCTACTCGACAACGGCCTTTTCTATCTCGGACGCCGTTGTGTTGGACAGTTATTCAAAGTGCGGATCGTTGGCTTTAAACAAAGTGTTTGAGCGAATTTCGCCTCCTTCGTTACAGGCATTATTTGATTAAGACTTTTCTCTTCTCTTCATCATTTTCGTGCAGTGACTACACAAACTTCTATCCGGTCTTCGACAACGATACCACTACTCCGGTCTTTCTTCGAGACTACTACGTTTCTAAGACCACGCTTTAGAGTTCGAGTTCACGGTAATTTTTCGTTGCGTAACAGAATTCAATGAGTCTCTTCACAATTTCTGACAGTGTTTCTCGGATTGTTCGATTTACGCCCGTTCGAGACGGACTGTTCGAGTACACTCGCGCGGCAGTTCTTCGAGAAAACACACTTCGTTCTTGATCTTCAAGCGGTACGCTTCTTGTACTTTGAGTTCGGTATTCTGCAAGTACGCTTCAACGTCGGTCTCCTAAATGTACTCCTCGGTACAGTGACGAGAAAGGTTTCCTCAGTGCATTTGAATAGTTCGATTTAAGCCTATTATGTGAATTATGTCAATAAGTCTTTGCACCGCGACAGACTATCGCTACCTCGTTTAAATTATCGTGCGTTCTTGTTACTCTCGTGTAATTCTCAGACTCTTTATCGGTGTGAGACGTACGGTTCGTTTTTCGCTCATTCGCGTGTGTTTCTTTGATTCTTCGGCGGTGTGACACGCGCCATAGCTGCCTCACGTACTTCGTAGTGCATCCTAGCTTACTCGCGTGTGCTTTCTCGGACTCTTCATTGGTGAGAGATGCGTTGTCGCTACTCCTTTCTGTTCATAGTGCGTTCTCGCTTATCCGCGCGTGTTTATGGAACTCTCCGTCGGTGCGAGATGCTCGACGTTCCTCGCTCTTAGTATTCCTACGTTCTCTCAAATACGCACGTGATTCAGAATTTTGCATGGGCATTAGCTGTGGTGCCACTACCTTGCTCGCTTCATAGTGCGGTCTCGCTTCCTCACGTATGTTTTCGGACTTTTCGTCGATGCGATAAGCTCTGCCAAATTAATTTTCTGTTAATCGTTTGTTCTTGCTCACACGCGTTGGTTTCGTGACTTTCTTCATTGTGGTTCGTGACACCTCCCTCTCTTTCTCGTATTCTACTCGTGCTGAATCGAGCCACTACAGACAATAACGTTATCATCGAACGCGACTGTGGGATTTTTTTCGGTTTTTTTTCGTTCGGTATCGAGAGGGTGTCATGACATCGAACGTTTCTAAGATGGAACGAAGTATCGTGTGTTCGGATCACTTCAAGCAAGTCTCAGGCATGACTCGTCAGAGTCTCTTCTACTGGCTGTGTCAAACTTGGGCACTTCCGTCATGGATTTCTCTTCAAGACAGCGAGCCCTTCGGCATTCAGTATTGCTATATCATTCATATATATATAGGGTGATTTTTTAAGAGCTTGAGAACTTTTTTTAAAAAAAAAACGCATAAAATTTGCAAAATCTCATCGGTTCTTTATTTGAAACGTTAGATTGGTCCATGACATTTACTTTTTGAAGATAATTTCATTTAAATGTTGACCGCGGCTGCGTCTTAGGTGGTCCATTCGGAAAGTCCAATTTTGGGCAACTTTTTCGAGCATTTCGGCCGGAATAGCCCGAATTTCTTCGGAAATGTTGTCTTCCAAAACTGGAATAGTTGCTGGCTTATTTCTGTAGACTTTAGACTTGACGTAGCCCCACAAAAAATAGTCTAAAGGCGTCAAATCGCATGATCTTGGTGGCCAACTTACCGGGCCATTTCTTGAGATGAATTGTTCTCCGAAGTTTTCGCTCAAAATGGCCATAGAATCGCGAGCTGTGTGGCATGTAGCGCCATCTTGTTGAAACCACATGTCAACTAAGTTCAGTTCTTCCATTTTTGGCAACAAAAAGTTTGTTAGCATCGAACGATAGCGATCGCCATTCACCGTAACGTTGCGTCCAACAGCATCTTTGAAAAAATACGGTCCAATGATTCCACCAGCGTACAAACCACACCAAACAGTGCATTTTTCGGGATGCATGGGCAGTTCTTGAACGGCTTCTGGTTGCTCTTCACTCCAAATGCGGCAATTTTGCCTATTTACGTAGCCATTCAACCAGAAATGAGCCTCATCGCTGAACAAAATTTGTCGATAAAAAAGCGGATTTTCTGCCAACTTTTCTAGGGCCCATTCACTGAAAATTCGACGTTGTGGCAGATCGTTCGGCTTCAGTTGTTGCAGGAGCTGTATTTTATACGGTTTTACACCAAGATCTTTGCGTAAAATCTTCCATGTCGTCGAATAACACAAACCCAATTGCTGCGAACGGCGACGAATCGACATTTCACGGTCTTCAGCAACACTCTCAGAAACAGACGCAATATTCTCTTCTGTACGCACTGTACGCATTCGTGTGGTTGGTTTAATGTCCAATAAAGTAAACTGAGTGCGAAACTTGGTCACAATCGCATTAATTGTTTGCTCACTTGGTCGATTATGTAGACCATAAATCGGACGTAAATCGCGAAACACTTTTCGAACCGAACACTGATTTTTGTAATAAAATTCAATTATTTGCAAGCGTTGCTCGTTAGTAAGTCTATTCATTATGAAATGTCAAAGCATACTGAGCATCTTTCTCTTTGACACCTTGTCTGAAATCCCGCGTGATCTGTCAAATACTAATGCATGAAAATCCTAACCTCAAAAAAATCACCCTTTACTAAACAGCAGAGGCCTTAATACGGATTCTTGTGGTACCCCGTATTTTGATGTAATAATTTCCGAAAATTCCTCATTAATCCGTACTCTTTGCGTTCTATTGTTTAAGTACGACATAAACCAATCTAACACTTTATCTCTAATTCCATATCGAAACATTTTTTCTATTAACAATTCTCTATCCACTGTCTCAAATGCTCGTTTTAAGTCCATGAACATTACTCCAACTATTTTCCCGTCGCTAATGTTTAATTTCCATTCGTCTATCACGGTTTGGATTGCCGTTTTACACGAAAATTGTTTTCTAAAATCCGACTGATGCTCTGTTATAACCTCATTTGATTCCAAATACTTTTCGATTTGACTCTTTACTACCTACTCTAGGACCTTCTCGTACAATGGCAACATATTAATTGGCCGGAAATTCTTCGCGTTATTGACTTTCTCTATCTTTGGTATCGGTATGATCGTGGACGTTTTCCAACTATTAGGGCAACAGCCCTCCCTTAGGGATTTGTTGATTACATCAACAAACTCCTGTTCAATTGCACTGAACGCCAGCTTCAGTATTTCGCTTGATATTCCTTCTTCTGTAGCTTTCTTCTTCGGGAGTCCTTTAACTATTTATATTTCCAATTTCTCTCTTTTTGGCTGGTCCCCCTCTAATAAGTTCTTTCAAAGTTTTTCACATTTTTTTAGGGTCGTTCTTATTGCAGTCTATAATGTTCTGGTAATATGCTTTTTTCTCTTTCCTTATCAATTTAACTACTGCATTTCTTTCTATTTTAAATTGTTCCCAGTTATCATCCTTTCCCTCATAAGTCGCTTCCCTGTAAGCATTATCCCTTTTACATGCGGCCCTTTTTATCTCATCAGAGTACCATTTTTTACCGTCCCATATGCCTGGAATCCTAACTACCTTTTTTGGTGCTACTATGTCCAAAGTATCAACTATACTATCGACAAATATCTTTCCCTTCCGATTTAAATCTCAATCTGTCCATTATCGCACGGAGTTTTTCAGCACTGTTGTAAACTCTTTCACGTCAATTTTACTATAGTTCCTGGTATTATATTTTCTCTGTTTACTCTCTATATTGCTCGTTCCTAATACTACTTTTATCCACGCATGGTCTGTTATTATTGGTTCGTGTTCCACATGCACTTGCACGCTTGAATTTGCAAATACAAGATCAATAATTGTTCGGCTATCCTGCGTTATTTTTGTTGGCTCGTTTACACACTGTTTCATTCCTAAGCTTAAGATTCCTAATATTAGTTGATTTTTATAGTACGAGTTTCCCTTGACATCTATGTTGAAATCTCCTATTATTAAACAATTTCCTTTTATTGTTAATGCTTCAGTTATATCCTCTATGAATCTTATAAATTCCGCATCTGACGCACTCGGTGAATGGTACACCACTACTATAACTCCTTTGTATATCTTATCATTAACCTCTATTCCTACATTCCAGCAGTTTGACTCAATTTTATTCTTGGTGATGTCCAGGACGAAGATGTGTCGATGATCCCGAATCCAGATGAGCACGTCTGAAATGTTGAACAGCAGGTCGGCGCCAGTGTGCATTGTGCCATTTTGAGAGCCGAGATGATGTTGAACTTGAGATATTGAATAACACTCTCAATTTCGTGGTAGTACTCGTTGGCCTGAGAAATCCGTGATGAGGTAAATAGTAATTTTCTGCACTTGACGGTGATACTGGCGCTTTTTCCATATGGCCGAGCTGTTCGCATTCCGCCTTAAATTGATGATCAAGCTATTTGAGTTTGCCATCTTTTGTGTATCGTTTGAAAAATCGAAACAGACAGCGATGCGCGGTCGAGAATGAGTTTTCCAAGAGCGTTTGCGGTGATTTAAGCGGGATCGTGGCGATGGACTTCCCGGATGCGTCATGCCTATGCGTTCACCGGAAGTGATCCTCATACTCATGTTCTTCTGTTGTGAGCAGGCTGACAACACTGACAGTTGAGCGATCGGCATTAAAGGTGAGCTTCTGATAATGTTAGGCTTGATGATCTGCCCCTAAACATCAGCGCCGATGATAATGTCGATTGACAGAGGGCGCAGAAACTCTGAGTCTGCCAGTTTGAGCTTGTTGACGTGAAGCCAAGTCTGAGTTGGTATTTCCTCCGATGGTAATATCATCGTCAATGTCTTGAGGATGTGAGCGTTCAAAGTGACAACAGCGGCTGCGTGTTGAGAATGTAGAGTGAACTGAACCAAACCGCGTATTTGAACTGATCTCTTGCCACCAATACCAAAGATCGGAATAGATATTTCCGATCGTGGATGTATGAGCAGACGAACTTGATGAGTAGACACTGACGTTTTGATGAGTGCTAAAGCGGTTGCGAGCATTGTACGTATGGTGCAATCACATCATATTTGCAATTGTGTGCTGATTACGAGGGGTGACATTATGCTGTCAGACGTAATTATTTCTCCTTGCAGCGTGGCTGATTCCTCTCTGTTGTACTCCATCATTCTACCACTGAGCGATCTCGAAAATGTGGGCACATCATAATGACATGATGATTTGATGCGCAATAGTTGCATGAATGTTATTGTGCTGAAAGTACTGATGTACACTCCTGAGCTAATGATTGGTGAACAGTTGACATTAATGGAGCTGGCGCCGTCGGTGAGAGATGTACTAAGTGACATTTCCCATTCTTCACGCATCACTTTGACCAATCGCTTTAAGATGTGACGCACAAGGATGCAATCTTATATATCTAATGTATCTAATAAAGATCGTAACGATTTGTTTTCTTCTGAAGTAGTAAAGATCATGTTAATGAGTGAGACCACATCCTGTGCCATTGGTGTTGAGGTGTAAAATGAGCATTGCGCACGAGATATGCCATGAATCTCTGGTGAATAGCAAACTGCTGATGAGCTGGGCTGCAGCATCTACCACAGTCACATATGTAATGCAATTTCTTGATGTTGGAGAGCGCCTAAATTCCTTGGTCGAGCTGACTAAGCGCGAGCCTTGTGCTTCAGGTGACCTGAGCTTCCTCTTGCTGTAAAGGGTTGGCGAAGTACACATGTCCATTGTGAATAAGAAAATGATTGGTGAACAGCACTCATCCATTTAATTCGGCTTAAATAAGTTTCTTTCAACTGGATACAAACAAATAGAGGATAATGAGAGTAAAAAAGAGAGAATAAGATGAGATGAGCTTATTACCACACACGATTGTATAGTAATAATCGGTGTAAGCGATGAGATATACTGTTGCGATTGGGCCACGCGGTGAAGCTGAAGCCGGGTGCACGACATGATGAGCCAATATGTTGATGTAGTGTTGGGCCGACGTCAATATATCAATGTTGATATGCTGGATGAATTTCATGGTGACTGTAGGTCGGCAGAGTGGAACGATGAGAACTTTAATTATGCACAGAACATTGAGAAAACCACGCGCGGGCTTGAGATGCCATCTGAGCAGAGAAAGAGTAAGATGCAAGATGTCTGCCTTCTTCGAACCAACCGTTGTCTCCACGATGCTGTCGAAGTGTGCGTGCGCGCTGCAACCTGTTGCTTGGCACGTTGACCCAGTGAATGCTCACTCTCGTGAGGTGCTGCCGCTAAGTAGCCACAGAGAGCAGTGTCTATGCTAGCCTGCAGTGCGCAGTCCAGCAACGAGCTGCAGAATGCTTGTGCATTCTCAAACAAAATGCGTTAGCGGTTCCCGGGAGCATTTGAGGGATTCGAGGGCTAGAAGCAAATATAAGTTCATAATTCTTACATTACACAATTTATACAATATAGCTAGCGACAAACAAAAAATAAAATTGAATAAAAAATTCTAATAAACGGTTTAATTATGCTTGCAGGTGGACAGACTGGCGATGGAATGACTGCTATAGGAGAGGTGATATTTTGCCTTCTGGTGAACGCTTCGGTATCGACAATGAGGAGAGCCGATATTTTCCAGGCTTTAGGATGCAGGGTCGGGAGACAGATTTTTATTTTTGTCAGCCATCGGACGTATTGATCATCTGACTTGGTTCGAGGGCGGTGTACGAGATGTTCTCACTCGTCTTAAAGAATCGTGCGAGGGACATGATTATGTGGGTATGACTCTGAGCGTGCCGTCTTTCGCGCAAGGACCTGTATGGTTATCATTTCGACCAGCTCGTAACACCGTTCCTGACGATATATGGTGACTAATGAATAGTGTAGAGCAGAGCGCGCGCGAATTTCGAATAGACGCTGGTACATGTGGGATGACTACATGTATAGTACGAGACGCCGAAGGCGCCGGTGTAGGCACCAGGCTTACACACGAGTCTATAACAAAAAAGTCAATCTTACGCATAAGTAATATCGACAATTTGTGACTACAACGATCCCTTGTCACAGCCCGAATGTGGTCAAATTCATACGGGCGAGCTACATAGACGATGGTGTCAAATTCGGAACGGGCTTTGAGGAGCACAATATACAGCAGCGATAGAGTTCATGCGTAATGCGGAGGTAACGTCACCGTCTAGAGGTTGCGGAGTGCGCGAGATTCAACTCTTTCAGGAGTACTTGGTTCTCGAGGGTATAGCGATCGTTGTTTATGAATTTCTCACCTTCGATAAACGCGTTACAGCTTTGTACGATGGACGAAAATCCGTACTCTCGGCAATAGGTAAAATTAATCATACGCACTTTATTCTCTATTACGAGCGTTCTTATCACTACCAACCAATATTAAATCTCGCTGGTATGCTGGGTAGTCGGGGGTTCTGCACACAGTGTAATTCCAAGTATAATCGAGTACTTGAGCATAGCTATAGCTATCAATGTGGTCGGTGTAAATCCACTTACTGCAACAGTAATAGAGACTCTCAGCCTGAATATTGTTGAATATTGTGTTTTTTGCTTCGCTCATCACAAGGACGAGGGCTCCACGGGCATTACGTCTCATAAATATAGACGGTACAGTATCTGTAAAGCATTGAAAATCGGTAGAGGCTGCTCGCGTATGATAAAAACCACAGATAAAAATATGCATGTATGTGGTATATCGTTGTGTATTACATGCAGGCAAACTCGACCGACTACGTATGCATGTTTTATAGCATCTCTTAAAAAACCGGACTCGCCAAATGAAAAAAAAAAAACAAGCCTTCGATGAGATTTTTGTTTTATGGTTTTGAGACACCATAACACGAACAATTGCACGATGATAAATCGACACGAATTCACGAGCCGAATTTATGTATTTCACAATGCATATGTATGACATGTCTTGATATAACAGATATAGAGACCCATTGTGCTGACTGTGGTAAACGCGAATTCGTGTTTGTCGATGATCCGGTTAGGGATCTCGTGAAATTGGCATTATCGGTGCACTTCCGCATTTATTCAACACATCGAAATATCGGAATTACACAAGTCTTCTGCCTGCTCCGCATTTTTACTCTCCCGTTACCGTGTTCTCAGCGGATCGTGAGCAATTTTAAAAATGGTATGAGGAACAATCGACTCGCGTCGATTATAAATTTGATTTTGCGACGGAATTTGTGCAACATTGTCGTACAGACGTTACGATTTTGAGACGCGCGTGTCTAGGTGGTCGGGAGTTACATGTACGTTGCGGAAGCGGATGCCCCTTTACAGAAGCTTGCACGATAGCATCAGCATGTATAAGAGTATTTCGAAAGAATTTTCTACAGATGGATCGCATTACGGTTGTTATGCCGGTACCGCGTAATTGGATAACTCGGTAATCGGTATAATATTAAAAAGTTATTATTCTGGGATCGTTTGGCGATTAGGAGATGGATCTCGAGTAGTTCGTGTAAACGTGAAGTTACGTAAAATGGAAGTATTTATTATAGGCAACGCTAACTTTCCGTTGTCTATTTAAAAGTCAATAAAGTATTTTACAATAAATTGTAATAGATTTAATAGATTTAATAGATTCAATAGAATTTAAAATTTCGGGCGAGTCCGACCCACGATCAACCGTTCAGGTTGATGATAAACTTTAGACTGATTTCGGTTAAGCAGTTATTCACTCCTTTGACCGAAATCGAATGTCGCAATGAATTTCACAATAAACATCGCTTGCAAATTCCAGCAAGTCGTAGCTCGAGTTCGTAGCGGTCATTGCTCGCAGCTCGTTGCTTACGTTTGCACATTTTTTCTACTTCGGTGAGTGGCCTCACGCGAAGAAGGAACAATGGCGAAATAATATACAATAAATTATTTCGTGGCACAACACGGTGTTACCACCAGGGGGGTACCGCTGGGGCGATCAGCAGTCGTGCAAAGATGTCGTATGGCTCGTATGGTTCGAGGGCGAACGCAACTGCATTATCGCTCATGCTGGACGGTCGGTCGACGGATACTACGTGGAGACAGGGGTCTATCACGTTCTTCAATTTTACGGCTGCTTTCAGCATGGATGTCCACAATATTATCGCGTGAATAGAGGTGCTCGATCGAATGTTGGTGATACAAAGGAAGAGCGATACGAACGTACCGTTTTCATTTCCGGGCGAATCAGATCGAAAGGGTATAGCGAAATATGCGAATTTGATTTTGACACATTACTGGAGAATTACGAAGAAATATCGTTATGTGTGAAAAACCACTCCATGGTCAAGCAGGAGCCTCTTGAACCACGCGATGCATTCTTAGGCGGTCGAATGGAAAATTTTGTAAGTTTGTACGACGTCGCGAATGGGGAGCAGATACGCTATGTGGATGTGTGCTCGCTGTATCCATGGGTGTGTAATAATAAAAAATATCCCGTTGGACATCCAAAATTGTACGTGGGTGACGAGTGTCGAGAACTTGTAGGACTTGAAAAACATCTAAGTGTCGTCGAGGGTCTCGTGAAGTGCGCCGTAGTAGCACCGCACGATTTGTATATGCCAGTACTGTCTGTTCGCATGCATGGAAAACTACTTTTCCCCTTGTGTAGAACGTGATGTATAGACATGCACACATCCGCGGACTGCATATACGATGACACGACTGAGCGAGCGTTTGACGGCACATAGGTCGTGGACGAGCTAAGAAAAGCTGTGTGCTTCGGATACAACGTGATGCATATCAATTAAATTTGGCAATACGTTGTTACGCAGTATGACTCGGCAACGCACCGAGTCGGTCATTTTGCCGAGTACATCGATACATTCCTAAAAATAGAACAGGCGGCGAGTGGATCGCTAGCAGAGTGTCACGATGACGAGGAAGCAATAGAGCGTTTCATAGCGCTGTACGAGGCGTCTGAGTGTGTATATCTCGAGCGAAGTGCTTTGCAGTCAAATCTGGGTTTACGATCGCTCGCAAAATTGGTGCTTAATTCAATCTGGGGAAAGTTTGGTTAACGCGAGAATCTCATGAAAACCGTTATGGTTTTCACACGCTTGGAGCTAATGAATTTATTAACGAGTCCGGAGGTCAAGGTGACGGAAATGCTACCGGTTAGTCACAAGATCATGTATGTGAACTATGTAAGCAACCGCGATGCTCTCCAACCATCCCCGATATCAAATCCCATGATTGCAACATACCCGAGGGCAGAGGCTAGCCTAAAACTATCCAGTTATCTTGAGGGACTCGGGCGGCGTATACTGTACTGCGATACGAACTCTTGTATATACGTGAGTCGCCCCGGTAGCAACGAATATGAGCTGCCAATCAGTCAATTTGTGGGAGATTTCACGGATGAATTAAGCGAATACGGGCCAGGTAGGTATATAAGTTCTTTCGAAAGGGTATCACGCTAAACTTTGCGAAAAGTCGTCACGTAAATTATGACACAATACGCTCCTTCATGACGACGCACGGACTTTCATCAGGTAGTAACGCGTAAAGAATCGAAATTATGCGAACCTGTTAACACGAAGCGTATAACGGAAAAAAGTATATAGTTTTATGGGTGAATGCGAGGTATTTAAAAATAATCTTTTTGTCTAATTTCATGTATCGTATTTACTATGTACGATACGTAAACATTTTTTTTTTTATAAAAGAAATATCGATTTATTATTTTTAAAACCGTGGCCTGCTCGTTCTTTTTGTGCTGCTATTCGTGGCAGTAGTTGCTATCTTTTTACCGTTCCCTTTTGATTGACTTTCTCATCGTTGATTCCTTTTGTCCCGTCTTTTTTATCCAGTGTTTCCTTTTGTTCTGACTTTCATGTGCTATCCCCGTGGATATAATATTGCTGTTTAGAATCACATTATTCGTAAATTTCGCACGAGGAGCTGTATGCAGAGGGAAATAAAAATATTACTTTATTTGTGAGAAATTAAAAACTGTCGTTATTTAATTTACATACGGAGTAAACATAAGCTTATGCCGCATGTACGCGCCTCATCAGCTAGTACAGGCGCACCGCGTATTATCGGATCGTCAAGGCCGTTGAAATAGTCGATGCCGCCGTCGTGTTATAAGCTTATTTTAGAGGCATCTGATTGATTTTGATAGACACTCATCGATATGGATACACGTTGGAAACATCCATGGACAGCCGTGATAAGCCGTTCTACGGGCTGTGGTAAAACATATTTCGTTCAAAAATTCTTGAAATACATGTGCGAGATGACGGATGTCCCGTTCGTGCGTATACTTTTTTATTACTCAGCGTGGCAATCCGGGTATTCAGAGTACGGTGATAAAATCGAATTTCGAGTGGGTTTACCGCAAGCAGCAGGCTACTCGAAAGATACAAGACATAAACTTCTAATCATTGACGATCTAATGCACGAGGCATCGAACAATGCCGTGGTCAATCTTTTCACCAAGGGTAGCAATCATAAAAATCTTAATGTCATCTTCATCATGCAAAATCTCTTCCATCAGGGTCATGGGCAGCGCGATATCTCCTTAAGGCCAATTATATCGTTGTCTTAACAATCCGGGAGATCGCGCGCAAATTCTACATTTAGCATGCCAGGTATGTTCCGAAAATCCGAGATTTTTGCAGGAAGTATATATCGATGCAACAGCTGCACCGCGTGGCTATCTATTGTGCGACCTGAAACAATGGACGCCTGATAATTGTCGATTTCGCGCCTGTATATTTGCAGATGTTGTGCCGCGGAAAATGCGTGGAAAGGGATTTTCGCGAACACAGTTAGCAACTGCTTCACGAAAATCAGTTTTAATGCAGACTCAAAGAGAACGGGTTGGTTCCTCTTCCATTACTCGAAACAATGAATTATTGTACATTCTTTTATGTACTTTTGAATAGACAACGGAAAGTTGCCGGCGTCTATAATAAATACTACCATTGTACATAAATTCACGTTTACACAATTTACTCGAGATCTATCCCCAAATCGGCAAACGATCCCAAAAACAATAACTTTTTAATATTATACCGATTACCGAATAATCCAATTACGCGGTACCAGCATAAAATTTGGTTGCAGCGGTGGGATCTGCTGAAGTACACGTGATACGTGATTTATTTGGACAAAGTAAGAAGAGTGACTCTGAAGTGACGACTATGACTCGTGCAAGGACACCAGTGTAATTCGTGAAAACCCGGCTAAGCTAACGCGAACGCGCGAAGCGTACGTCGGTGCGGTGTGACATATCGGTCAACCGTTTAAAATCCCGATTGACGGTGTCATGTCAAGTCACGGAAAAACGCACAAAGTGTGCAACCAAGTACTCGAGGGAGCTACTTGTGACGAAGCTGCCGTGCAACCATTGGCGACGAACTAAGGACGAGCTCAGGATCCACCGAAGAAAAGGGTCAACTGCGCTAGAAAGGACGTCAAGGACCATCTACAGAGGGGAGCTGCAGGACGCCAAGTCGATAGCACTCAGAACAGCGTCATGGAGAGGATCATCTTCAGGATCTTCTATCTGTAAGTGGCGGTTACATACCAAACTAATACATATTGCCGTAATAAGCCAAAGCCAGTTTAGAACCGAGATTTAAAAAAATATTCCATTAGATATATATTTCTCTTGAGATTTTGTAGGAATATTTTAAAGTAGAGTTCATCGCAAAATTAACAACATGATGGGATCTAGGGGTGCGAAACCGAAAAGTAGAGGTAACTCGTTAGAGACTACGATGCCGGGCGAGGGGGTGGCCTCTGCAGCAAGTTTAGCTGTAGCTGTCGGGGACATCGCGTTCAGGACGCGTAGAGCGCTTACGGGGCTCTTGCCGTCGGCACGAATCCCCGCAGACAGGCAGGAGGTCCTCGCAGACCGACTGACGGCTGAGTTCGACGTAAACTCACTTAGGGGTGTGTCGTTTCGGGATCACAGTAGTATCGATAGCGACGACGGGTTTAATATGGCTACTGGCGAACGAACGCCGAAACTAATAACTGAAGACACGATAAAGCGGGAGATTGAACAGCTGCGTACGATAGATCGCGTAGGTCATCCGACAGCCACCGGTACGATGACGCGGCCATCACTGCCGGAACGGGTGAGGCAACGATACGAAGCGGTTAACAGGAGTCACCGTGAGTACGAGCGGGCTCAGCGAGAGCTCGAGCTGGAGCTCAGGCTCCGAGGCCGCGACACGCGGTCGTCACAGCGAAACCTCGCGGACACATTCAACGAGGTAGGTGCTGATGAGTTCGAACTCACCCGGTCCCTACAGCAGCAAAATGCCGAACTGTTGCCGAGGCTGGAACGAGCAGGTTTGGGGAAACACCCGACATCACGGCCGCGGTCGAGGCAAATTTGATTCGAGGAGCCGAGTTACCCCCCTGCGGATCCCATGTTCCAAAGGGAACAACCGAAGGCGCCAGAAACACAGGGACGGACGCTCGACCTTGGGCTAGCTCTGAAAAACATCTAACATTTCGACGGGAGCAACGCTGACGAGCTGGGCGCCCATGGATCACGAGATCCTGTTTGAATTGGTACTCAGCAGCAAGCTCGAGGGGAGGGCGGCCAGAGAGATGAAACATAAAATCATTCTCTCGGTAGCGCAGCTCAAGACCAAGCTGGAGGCCCTGTACGGGAAGCGGAAGTCGCTGCCCGCGTTACAGGTAGAATTCAACTCCTTCCGGCAGGGCCAGGGCAAAGATATCGCGGTATACGCCGTCCGGACAGAGCGTATTACCGTCGACATAACAAAAAAGCTCTGCGAGGAAGCCGCCACGATGTCGGAAATGCGCATCATCGAAAAGATAATGCGGAAGAGCGCCCAGGCCAACTTCGAGAATGGACTGCATGGGTAGGTCCAAATTCTGGTGAGATTGCGCAACTATTGTACACCACCCTCCTTGAGTCCGTAACGGGAGCAATAGAAATTACGAATATGGTGCAGCCAAAGGGAGGGGTAGGTGGAGTATCAAGCCACCCCACAAGGTTCCAAGGCGCACCGTCCTGGCAGGGAGAAAATTGTTTCACCTGCGGGAAGCCAGGGCATGTGGCACGGGACTGCACCCGGAGATCGGGAAGAGTGAGCTTGCCGATGTCCAGAGAAAAAAAGTCCATACACAACGTCGATATCGTATGAAACTACTGTCAAAAGAAGGGCCACGTGTGGAAGGACTGCAGGAAGTGGTTGTCACAGAACAAGAGCGCGCCAGCTCAGATATCACTGCAGCCCCGACGTCAGAGGGACTCAGAGAGCAAGACGGAAAAACCACAGTAACTGCAGGAACGGGTCGAGCTGAAACGGACGCCCCCTCACTGGGAACAATGAGACTAATTACGCTAACGGCCAAGCAGAGACCTGCGCGCAAGCAAATGAAAACGACTCTTCAGCTGCTACAGGTAACGCTGCCGGCGTCGAGCGCCTCTGCCAGTGACTTCTATATCGTCGCATCGTTGGCCGTCATCGGGGTACTCACCCTCAAAGCAGACACCGCGGCGCAGTATCATCCAGGAAAGCTGTGTCAAACCGGAGACCATGGTGAAAGACTGCACCGTAGAGCTACAGGGGTTGGCAGGCGAAAGATGTACTCCGCTAGAAATAGCGAAAATCGTGCTTGAGACACTGGCTTTAAACGTAGAGCATCGGTTTTACATCGTTCCGAATGACGTACCGTTGAGAATCGACGGACTACTCGGGATGGACTTCATCAAACGCCACAAAGCAGATATCCTGCACGGCAAAATGCTGAATCTTTATGGACACTGCATTCCGCTCCTGTTACGTACAAAACTGTTACGTATGCACTGATCACGAGTAAATTTGTCGGTCTATTCTCGAAAATGGAACTCGGGAAAGGGGTAATTATGAGCGCCTGCATCACGCCGCCGCACGGCATTAGCTGTGCTGTAATTTCAATAAACACCACTGAGCAGGCTGTTGAGGTACAACGCCCCGTGGTGGAACTCAAGCCGCTAGAAATGGCGGCAGTGGGTCACGGCTCCGAAGCCTCGGCGACCGAAGTATGCATCGTTAGCGCGGAGCGAGAGGCCGACCGCCTCGCGCGAATAGCTCAAGAACTAGAGACGGCGAACCTCAATGAGGAAGAGCGCGATGCGCTCAACGATATTACTAGGAAATACGAGGATGTATTCCACCTACCAGGGGACAGGGTGCCATGTACGCCTATGGTGGAGTACGTGATCCCCCTTTAGGAAGGGGTGCAGCCCATTAAGGTGTACCCATATAGGCTGCCAGAAACCCACAAAAAGGAAGTGGAGAAGCAGACCTGTGAAATTCTGGCAGAAGGCATCGTCCAGCCCAGCAACAGTCAATGGAACGCGCCGCTGCTAGTCATGGCGAAGAAACTCGACGCCGCCGGAGTAAGGAAAAAAAAAATTTTACCCAGAAAAGGGTTTAATTCGAGTGGACTGCAATAAGGGTTGCCGCATCCGAAGAACTGAAGACGGCACTTACCACAGCACCGATACTGCAATATCCTGACGTCACGAAGCCGTTCGTTGTAACAACAGACGCCTCAGATAGGGTGCTCGGCGCGATCCATTTGCAAGGCATGATCGGGGACGATGTGCCCATATGCTACACGAGCCGCACCATCACAAAGGCCGAGCTGAACTACACGACTACGGAAAAAGAGCTACTCGCGATAGTTTGAGCCCTTGCTCAATTCCGGGCATATATTTATGATACTCGTTTTACGGTAGTGACGGACCACCAACCGCTCACCTGGCTGTTTGGAGTAAAGGGCCCAGGTTCGAGACTAATACGTTGGAAAATATAATTGGCGGAACACGAGTTTAATGTCTAATACAAGACAGGTAAACGCAACACAAATGCCGACGCACTAAGTCGAATATTCATTACTACGAGGGCCCAAGAGAGAGCCAAGAACGTAGCCTGCGGATCTGAGGAGGATAGCACGAAGGGGCAACTCGGCACAGCGAATGATCGCACAAAGCGGAGAGCCGAAGATACCCCTTACAGCCGTGATAGCTCGTCGGAGCGAAGGGTCGAGCTCGCCCACGAGACAGTAAAGGATAGCATACGCCAGGGTACGGACAGCCGCACAATGCAGAGCCGAGAATACCCCGAGCCAGCAGAGCAACGCGGTAGAGCGAGAGGCAGCGCCTACCAATGCTCCAGCAAAGGATAGAGAGATCTGCAGCGTTCATGCAGGTCGCTCTACTGATCCCCACGATCCCGCCGCGAAGCCGTGCGGACGGGGAAGGGGCAGACCACGCACGCTAGCAGAGCAAGGCACTAGTACCAGGTGTACAAGTATGAAATGCGGATTTCCGACAACAGATGGCGCACGAATGCAGTTTGTGGTATAAAGATTTGACATTGCGCCATTTTGTTGTGTCATCAACAAGTGTCAGACGCGCATGCGTGATAAATTGGATAAGTGTGTGCATAGTGTGTTGTTATTGTGTTCAATATGTCGAAATTTATACCGAACAAAAAGCATTCGCGGACAGCATTAATTTTTTGTTTTCATTTGAAGAAAACTGCTGCTAAATTATACCGATTACTTCAAGAAGCTTATGGTGAATATGCTACATCGCAAAGAACGTGGAAAGCCGCCAAAAAATACGAAGATGTGGAATTGCAAGCATTGTTGGACGAAGATGATTCGCAAACACAAAAACAACTCGCCGAGCAATTGGACGTTAGTCAACAAGCTGTTTCCAATCGACTACGAGAGATGGAAAAGTTTCAGAAGACCGGTAGATGGGTACCACATGAATAGAACGACAGGCAAATGGAAAAGCGCAAAAAAAAACATGTGATATTTTGATCGCTCGGTACAAAAGGAAGTCGTTTTTGCATCGTATAGTTAAAAGGAATGAAAAGAGAATTTATTGTGAGAATCCCAAGCGTAAAAAATTATGGGTAGACCCATACTTTGAATCAAGCACTTTTTATCATTCTTCCGAGTGTAACATGTTTTTTTAGAAAAAAAATCCGCATTTCATACTTGTACACCTGGGAAGACTGCGAGCATCGCTGAAAAGCACAGAGCGAGCGCAGCACAGCATGGCCGACCCGCAAGGTGTGGAAGGCCGCGAAAAAAGAACGTTGCAAGGCTGCTCGAGACAGAGAGAGATGCAACGGCGGAGCTACCGCTGGGCACACCGAGCGAAGAAACTGCGGGCAGAGCACCGCACAGGCCTGCTGAGGAAGCGAGGCACGGCGGGGGCTGCAGCCCGCAATCCGCCAGCAGCACGGAATAGGACAGTGTTAAAAGAATACAGCGAATGCCGCAGTGGCGTAGCCACCCCCTCTGCCGATGCCCGCCTGAAAATAATAAGAGATGACCATGACACCTCCATAAGAGGGCATCAGGGTATACAGCGAACATTACATGGGATCCGGACCAAGTACGAATGGCCCGGCATAAGAAGGGGTCTGGAGGAATACATTTCGTCATGCGAGTCTTGCCAAAAGAACAAAATCCGGAAAACCAACGAGTACCAACGGTGGGAACAGACACCCCATCGTGGGCATTCGAAAAAGTAGCGGTCGACATCGTAGGACCGCTACCAAAAAGCGCATCTAGGAAAAAATACGTACTCACCTACCAGGACGCGCTTACAAAATACAGTGCGGCGATACGACTGCCGAATCAAGAGGCTTCAACAGTCGCTAGAGCACTAGCTGAGGAATTAATTTTCCAGCATGGAACGCCGAAAACAATATTGTCGGATCAGGGCACCAACTTCCTCAGCTCGACCTTCAAGGAGATGTGTCGATTGCTGAGAATTAAAAAGATACAACCAACAGCCTACTATTCGGAATCGAACGGTGCCCTGGAAAGATCGCTTCGCACCCTCGCTGAATACCTAAAAAATGTCATAAATGAGGACCAAAGAAATTGGAACGAGTGGCTGCCGTATGCGACGTTTACGTGTAACACCATTCCACATACAGGACCCTGACTGTCTTTCCACGTGTTGATGTACGGACACAAGGCTGAATTGCCGACCGCCGTAAAACAGGAGCCCCGCAGCACCTATGCCTATGACGACTTTGTCCTCGAGCGATTACGCGCCGCATGGACTTGTTACGTCCTGACGTAACCATGCTTCGATTTCTTTCTTTCTTTTAAAGAAAATCATAAACCTGCACTGTGGTCGAGTCTTGCAGTTACCAGAGATTATACAGGTATAATGACGGCGACACGGGTGAGACCTGCAGGAAGGACCCCACCCTGTAGAGTCAGCTAAATTTCAGAGTGAGTACTTAGAAGAAAAACGGTTGAACAGTCTAAATTCAGTTCGAATTTACTTTTTCTCGGCTTTAATGTCAACCAGTCGGAATTTATCTCAAGTTTAAAGAAGTCATCTGAAAGAAATTGAATTCAATAGTTGTCTGCCGTTTTATATTAGTCCACACTGTTTATTTCGTTTTACTGTTTCATCGAATCATAAATATCACGTTAAGCGTATTGCGTCGAAAAGTGATGATCGCTCGCGCACGGTAATAGCGAACGTACGTGTATCACTTATTCGGTTATTTAAATAAATTTTAACAGCTTCACGAATCATCGAGTTTAGCATTTTTATTTTAACAAACAGTTGCCATTTTCCCCTTCAACGTATCGGTTACCGGCGAAACAACTTCACCAGAAAACCAAACGTAAGTATAAACGCAATTCTTCTAATTTATATTGTCTGATATCTCCGTCAATTTTTCCCCAAATGAACATAACCTGCCATTTCCCTTCCCCCCTAAAACCCGTTCCTCCGCGGGTTAATTTATCGATCTAGTGTATCGAGTCGAGTGACGGTTAACGCGAACAATCAACGAGCATTCTCAGCCCTGTCCCGAGTAATTTTCCGAAAGGTTAGACTCAAAAGGGGGCTTGCGTCTTCGGTGTTTCTTGTCAGGTGTGGTAAAGAGAGAATTCATTCTCCTTGACCACAGTACGGAAAATTCATGCCGAAACGCCTCACACGTCTTAAATTTGTCAGCTTTTGTAAAAACACCGCGCGGGTTTGACGTAACAGACTGTATCACGCGACAACCTGGAAGGCGCGAAAAGACGAACAAAGAGAGAACAAGATAATCCTTACACAGGAGAATGCATGGAATCGAGAACAACATAAAAATCAGTCAGACATCCGTAAAAAAAACTCACAAAGAATGACATAATTAACAATAATGAATTATCCTCGGCAAACAGTTATCAATAAAACAAACAGGCAAATGCACACGAGGCAGGAATGGACTCATATGGGCCTAAATCATAGTAAAACCATGACCAAACCACAAAAAACACCGGTAAAGAGTTTAAACCTACAACAGGTAGGAATATAACGTTATCTGACGAAATTCAACCTCGCTGGAACCTCGGTTCAAACCCTGAAAAGACAAAGCACGGCTAAATATAGAAATTAAAGACATAAACGGAATACCTACACGCCACCCCGCACCTCCCTCACTTAGTGATTGAAGTGCGACAAACATCACGTGACCTACCACAAAACACCCCCCCCCCCGGGGTCTATCCACTAACCTATATAAACCGCGACAGGACGGGCCTCCAGGCTCTTGTCAAAATTTAAACGTCAAGACGAAGTGCTGATTGACAGCATACCTAGTAGATAAAATCACTCGTAAAATCCACATGTAAAACATACGTGTTCTTTCGATCAATCGATTCCCCTGCATCGCGCTTGGCCGTCGTTTGACCGAACGAACCGATTAAGCAACAATAACTAACAGTTTGGGACACAGCATGATAGAACCAGTGTTCTTTCTCTCAACTGATTCCCCTGCACTGCGCTTGGCCGTCAGTTGAGCGAACGAACTCATCAGGATACTCTGTGAGGAGTAAGGCTCCCCTGCACTGCGCTTGGCCGCCCCCACTCACAGCGTCAGGGCACACTCCACTAACGGGTCCCCACGCACGGCGTCGTGGCTATCCGTCTCTTGGAGTGTGAAGAAGCATGAGTGACACAAGGTCAAGGGAGTGGCATCCCGATTAAGTGCACCGCGCACTAGATTCGTAGGGTGTACCTGCGTGGGTGGGACCACGTCAGGGCCAGCACCAGCTACCACCTGCCACCTACGGATACCTCGGCTGCTCGCAGTCATTAGGAAACCGAATCGTAAGCCTCTTAATGGCACGATAAGGTGCTTAATTGATCGTGAATAAAGGCCTCAGTATCCGGGGGACAGGAAGAGTTAGCTGGTCATAGCTGCGAACCCGGTGTCTTGTGCGAACAGCGAGCTATAGCTAGGGACCCAAACAATAACAAAGACGAGTAAGATAGGTAGGTAAATTCACACACACTACCTCACAGTACGACACTCGCGATCCCACTACAAGCTCACCGCGTAAACATCAATAGGGCGGAGCCTCAAAAGGCAAGCCACACGGTTACTCCTATTAATCAAAATATCAGATAATAAACCACCGGCTAAACGTCCAATGATTCAAAACAAAGGCCAACCGGTACGTCTTACGACGGTACCACGGAACGCCCCATATGAGGACAAGCACTGGCAGTAAGAACTAAGCAGGCCCCATCCCCTGTAAAATCGAATAGACGCAGGAGGAAACAAAACAAACACCAATGGAGGAAGAGCTCCGCACAGAATATATCCTGAAAACACACGAATCCGCCTATACAATTAGAAGCATCGCGTAAAAGCAAACGCGACAAACCCCAAATTAGATAAATTGAGTGTTAAGCTCTGTATAGGCGATATCTCATCACCTTATGAATAATAAAGTCACAACCCGAAATAACCGGAAATCAATCCGCAAACGTAATTATAAGCATCGCGTAAAAGTAAACGTGACAACCAAAAAATTAGAGAAATTGAGTGTTAAGTACCGTATGCACGAGATCTCATCGTCATACGAATACTAGAGTCAAAACCTAAACGGTGAGCACGCCCTTGATAAATCACAGTGCTTTGAGTGGTTTAAAAAATTCAAAAGTGGCGATTTTGACGTGAGAAACGAAGAACGTGGAAGACTGAAGGAACAATGAAGGAAAAAATAGCGAGAATCGTCAAAATTTGATAACAAATGAAATTTGAAAAATTTAATTGTATTGTTCAAACTGTAAAATTGTATCAAATTGTGAAGGTACGGGAAACCAACCGAAGAACACATTTCTTTGAGAACAATTTTTTTTCCTTTTTAAGGGGCGAAGGATGTTGTGCCGCGGAATATTCCGTTTCACGGTATTTTCTGGAATATTCCTTAGCTGACACAGCTAAGACTAAGAATTTGTTCAAGACAGGAAGCGAGGTAGACGTCGATGCAGCATGAGGCGCTCGGCGATCGACGATAGGCTAAAGCAAAAATTGCTAACAAAGGGATTTTCGCGAACGCAGCAACTGCTTTACGAAAATTAGTTTTAAAGTAGACTCAAAGAGAACGGGTTGGTTCCTCGTCCATTACTCGAAACAACGAATTATCGTACATTCTTTATTGACTTTTGAATAGACAACGGAAAGTTGCCGTCGTCTATAATAAATACTACCATTTTACATAAATTTACGTTTACACATTTTACTCGAGATCTATTGTTACGTCCAGGTAACAAACACTTATTAAATTGCCCTGTTTTTGACCTTAGCTACGGCTAATTGGTCAGGGATCCGGGCTAACGATTTGATGAGCTTATTTACTTCTTAAGTTGTTCTAATTTTGAACAAAAGTTAAATCGCGGATCTGTTGTTGGAATGAATTTAGCCTTTAAACATTTAATTACGTAGTCTGTTTTAATTAATTTGTATTTATGGTTAGTGTTGCAAGTTAAGTTAATTGATTCTAAGTACTCGTTTGTAAAATATGCTCCTTGGTCGGGTTTAGGGTACCCCTGGTATTGGGCCTGGACTTTTCTCGACGCAGCTTTGTGCCCTCCACGCTTTTGCTTTCCCACGAGACGGTCAGATGCCACGAAAAGGAATACAAACGTAGAGTCCGCGGTGGTCCGCGTTACTCCCGAAGTTTAGAGATTGGAAATGGTGAGTCCGCAGTGGTCCGCGTTACTCGCCGAGGTTAGAGATTGGAATGGAGAGTCAGCAGTGGTCCCCGTTACTCGCCGAGGTTAGAGATTGGAATTGTGAGTCCGCAGTGGTCCGCGTTACTCGCCGAGGTGAGAGATTGGAATGATAAGTCTGCAGTGGTCCGCGTTACTCCCCAAGGTTAGGGAGTTGATGGTAATCACTAAGAAGGACAAGGATTTCTCCTTACTCACTATTACTTTTACACTGGCTAGAAGAGTTTTAATGGTCTTTGAAGATCGGAAAGAACTGACTAAAAGGGCCACATTTCGGCCCTTTTATACTATGTCGATGCTCCTTGCAATGCTATTCCCAGGGGTTGGAGAGGGCGAGTTCCTCTAGCCCAATTAGCTAGGAACTCCCCGTCTCCCACACTCCTGGTGCCTTACAAGGAGTGTGCGCTTACAATATTTCTTATCTAATGTGGTAATAGGGGTTGGAGAGGGCAAGCTTCTGCTACTGGTTGGCTAGGTCTTGCCATCTTCCACGCACCCGATGTATTAGAGGAATTTTTACCCCTTATCTCAAACGAGCGAGGGGCCCGTTTCCCCGCTGTCTTATCCTGAGCCCCCACTGCAGCGGCTCTGGCTGAGCTATGCAGTGACGTCAAGAGTGTTGCATATTTGAGGATGTAACACCTCCCCGCTGAGATCAAATGTCGGCGTAAAGATATGTTATAAAGGTGACATTTGATAAAAGGTTGAACTTATATAAAGCAAGTAGAATGTTTTAGCTAATTTGAGTTTGGTTATGAGTTACGTATTTTGGATTAAATCTAAGAGGGTTACAAAAATATCTTGTTTTATTACAAATGTATCTCGAACGTTTTTCGACGTAGCTGATCTTGTGGACTGTTTACCTCCTTAATGAAAAGTTCCTGATGGTTTGCTCTGTTGTCGGCTGGTCCTCGTCTTGGGTGGTCGGTACACGGATTTCAGTGAGTTCTTGCGATTCCACAATGTCCTTTGCTCCAGTTGGGTTTTTATTTGCGTCTCTCCTCAAATGTGGAAGGAGATGCGTGACTGAATCCCAGATAGCTCCAAGTAGAAATAAAGACCATCCGTATACAGTATGTAGTGCATAACCATGAATGATTGTATCCACGATGAGTTTGATTGTTCTGATTAAAACTATTATCCCGATGATCCCAGCACTCGCGGTTCTGAAGAATACGAATCGGCCCCACATGTTGTTCCATATGGAATCGACGAGGTCTTGTAGTCCATCTGTACCCTACCTATTAGAAAATGCTAGGCCCTGAGACTGAATTGGTTGTCCAGAAACTCGTCGGACGATCGTATTCAAAATAGCAGGTTTTTCGATAGGAAACATGATATGGTCCCTGAGTTTATTGAGATCCTCTCTTGTATATATTCCGCTTGTTGCCAAGGATGCTGGATTGGTGTACTCCTAAGTAGGTTTGGTCATTGGCTTGATGACTGTTGGTGGCAAACTCTGTATTGGGCCAGGTAACATTTTCTACCAAGAGTTGGCCAGGAGATACTGCGTCGGAAGTAAAACGTCACAGGTTATTTCCGCTCCTGTTTGCATGATAATATGTGTCCGTGGTGACAGATATAAGCCTTGATTACCTCGGAACACTGGTAGTTCATGATAACAATTTCCAGTTCGCCGTATCGTAACATCGACTGGGATACACTTGATAATGTGAACGACCTTACCCGCGACTACTGCCATGTATCCAAGTCCCTTCATCAGGTGGTAGGCGAATTCGTCAGGTGACTGACAAGGAAAGATACTTTGGTGTCCCCCTCCGATTTTAAAGCAACTCACGTATGTTGTAGAGCATCGAAAACTAAAAGACACGTATTTTTTTTTATCGGCGGAAAAACATTTTTAAGGGGTGAAATCGCCCTTCAAAATTAGCATGTCGAGGGGTGATTTTGCAGTTTCACCCAGAAGGCGTCAACCGATTTTAATGAAACAAAAACCAAAATACTCCTCATTGAAGACAATCAAAATTCCACGTGAAGTTGAAGAAAAAAATTCATTTGCAGGGGTGAACAACCCCCTGATTTTTCAATTTTCCAACCTACACAAAAAACTAATCAACCAAATTGAACAGAACATATACCATTTGGGAGCGCAAGTTAAAATAAAGATGACGTATTTTTGCACATTCACAGGAAAATGAATTTACGGGGGTAAACTACCCCTTATCCATTAGTACGTATATTTGTGCGTACATTCTTGTTCCTCGTTATTCACATGTTAAAAAGCTGCTTGCGTTCACTCTTTGTGCTGATTTTGTGCTTATCAATAATTTATCGTCATATGTCATCGACCTTTCGATTAGATAGTATTTCCATTCGGCGCAAATTTCGGAATAAGTCGATGATGCAACAGTCGTTCCATCTATAGAACATTGTCAATTATGATTGAAAAATGAAAAAATATGAAAATTGAAAAATCAGGGGGTTGTTCACCCCTGCAAATGAATTTTTTTCTTCAACTTCACGTAGAATTTTGATTGTCTTCAATGAGGAGTATTTTGGTTTTTGTTTCATTAAAATCGGTTGACGCCTTCTGGGTGAAACTGCATAATCACCCCTCGACATGACAATTTTAAAGAGCGAATTCACCCCTTAAAAATGTTTTTCCGCCGATAAAAAAAAATACGTGTCTTTTAGTTTTCGATGCTCTACAACATACGTGAGTTTCATCAAAATCGGAGGAAGACACCAAACTGACCTTCTTGTAAGTACCAGCCGGTCACCCCCTTAATAATAAATAAAGCATCATGCGAAGTTCCCCCCGTTAACTTCGGCTAACAGGAATGTTTTGAATCAATTCGAACATTTAAATAACGAGAAACAAGAATGTACGCACAAATATACGTACTAATGGATAAGGGGTAGTTTACCCCCGTAAACTCATTTTCCTGTTAATGTGCAAAAATACGTCAACTTAATTTTAACTTGCCCTTCCAAATGGTACATGTTCTGTTTAATTTGGTTGATTAGTTTTTTGTGTAGGTTGGAAAATTGAAAAATCAGGGGGTTGTTCACCTTTGCAAATGAATTTTTTTCTTCAACTTCACGTAGAATTTTGATTGTCTTCAATGAGGAGTATTTTAGTTTTTGTTTCATTAAAATCGGTTGACGCCTTCTGGGTGAATCTGCAAAATCACCCCTCGACATGCTAATTTTGAAGGGCGATTTCACCCCTTAAAAATGTTTTTCCGCCGATAAAAAAAAATACGTGTCTTTTAGTTTTCGATGCTCTACAACATACGTGAGTTGCATTAAAATCGGAGAGGGACACCAAAGTATCTTTCCTTGTGAGTAGCGATGACGAGAGCATTCCTCAATACTTGCTGTTCGAGGTTGCATCGTTGGGTCAAAACGTTGAGATACAATTGATTGGTTTGATTTCGAATATATTTTTCGACAAAAATAAATTTTGCGTTCATATACGCAAATATTTCTAGATTCTCTACAACTATTGGTCTGGGCTTTGCGAATGTTTCTCCTTCTCTAGTTTCAAATATAAGTAATTTTGGATGTTCTGTGCATATTAACGTGTAACCGCACAACAATTTTTCTGATTTCTTTGTTAATGCAAACGTTGTATCTTGAGTTGAAAGAGTATAGACTGTTTGGGAATAGGTGCGACCCACATCTTTTATTGTTTTTGCTATTCCTTCGTACAGTACATCGTTCCTATTGAATTTGCAACTATCGTCTGGTAATGAATTCCAAAAAGTCTGACCTCCTTCGAGATCTATGCAGCTTTGTTCCGTAAATAGGCACGTCGTGCCAGATTTTAGATTAATTATATTTGCGTTCAAATTTACGGTGGCTTCATACTCTACTAGAGTGATTTCAACCGTGCCTTTCACTACTACATCGTCCCAGCTTCCGTACGGATCGGAATACTGTGACCCGTGACAAGATCCGTTGTTTCGTACTGATCCTGCTAAAGTTATACTACGAGTCGCCGTTTGGTTTTTACGTACATCAGTAATGAGAGCATTCCCAATTCTAAGTATTCCTGAGATGTGTAATCGTTGACAGGCATCCCTCGACAAATCTGATAAATATTCTAACTGCCCATGTGCCACAATTGCACATGCGAACTCATTCCGCAATAATAAATGATTCGATGTATTTCTACCTTACATTGGATAACCTTGTTGTGTGTAAATTCGTTTAATTGTAATAATTGAATATAGATCGGGTCTGCGATGACTTCAGGTTCGGCTATATCGGACTGGCCCACATCTATTAGTGATACAGTAGTTATATTTAAATTTGACGATCCGCAGTCGTATCCGATAATCGCGGATGTTTGTACTACTGCCCATAATAACAATGATAGGCTTAACATGCCCATAATTATTTTAAGATAGTAACAGTTTTATTTATTAACTAGTCGCAATGTATGTCCACGTAATTAATTGTTCAATCTTTTTCTCTCGCCTTTTCCGTTCGTTGGAGTTTTTTTTTTTGCTGAAAATAAAAGAATTAAATAATTTTTTTTTGTTTTTAGTTTGAATTTTGATATTTCCTTTTGGATTTGTTTGTAGAACCTCATGAAGGCCAGTATAATGGTCTTCTAATTTTCCGAGTTTAGGCCCTTTTTGGATAAATACAAAATCACCAATCTTTAAAGTCTGAGGTTTGATTTTTTTATCATAAAATCCCTTGGATTTAATTTTAGCATTTATTAAATTGTCTCGAGCTAGATTTTGAAGTTCATGTAAACGAGTTACTAAATTTGTGAGATAATCATCGTACGTGAACTCGAATTCATCAATTAAGGGATCACTGGATGGGATTCATGCTAATTTCTCGAAAATTAATTCGAATGGAGTGTGTCTAGTTCCCTCATGGGTGCTTGTGTTATACGAGTATGAGAAAGTAGCAAGTTCCAACCAATAATCCCATTCCTGTTCCCGATTTGCAAATTGTTTTAATTTTATTAATTGACACGCTAAACAATTTCTTATAAATTGTTGTATATCTAACTTCATGTTTTCCCAACAATAACGCTGCCTGATTCTACTATAAGTTTTTGAAACTCCTTTGTGTCCACCAATAGCAGTGGAGTGCATCTCCTTAATTACTTCGTTACATTTTAATGGCTCTACATGTCGAATTCTTTAGGTACAAATAATTATTTTAGTCGTTGTCAACTCACTGGTCTCACATAAAATTTATCGAATTATTTTTCAGTTTATCGTCTCTATTTCGTTTGTTTTGGCAATACTGATTACCTTTATCTCTTTTTGATTTAGGATTTCTACTAGAGTCCGCAATGTTTTTTCTATGTCAGCCATTACGGTTGATAGTCCCTCTTTGAATCTACGTATTGGCAACCCGATATGGATTTTATTTTTGTGCCCTTTGGCTTGAGTGACTCCTGATTTTACATTTTTGAATTTTGGACAATCGTTCCGTTCTTTTAACAGTGACGATCCTACATCGCATGGTTCTCCGGTTTCTGAGATAAAATACGCATAATTATCCCTTCTCATGAATAATTGGTCCTTGGATTCTAATCTATTACGCGGATATCGAATTTTCCCTACTGCATTGTGCTCGTTGATTGCTATTGCCTCAGTTCCTCCTCCTTCATCTTCTTCCTCCTGTCCCTGTTTTTCGTCATTGCTACTATCGTTCGCGAATTCTGAATCACTTGATTCATTTCTTATTTCGTCGTAACTTGTCTGTACTGCTTGTTGAGTTTGTTTTGACCGATCGTTTTTATCTGTGAGTTCTTTATTTTAATATTTGGCTTTAGTTTTGATAGCTGCATCAACCTGATCGTCTAGCTCATCTCGCAACCTCCGGGGTTCCTTTCTATTTCGCGTACTTTTTCTTAGTCGTAATTCGCTTTCTTTGGATTTTGGTTCTTCGTGAATGACAGCTTGAGTAACTATTTTGTTTGTTAAATTTTCGTTATTTTGAATGGCATGAACATTTAATTCTACTGGATTGCGAGTTAAAGTGTCCGCATTTACGTTCATTTTTCCTGCTTTATAGATTCTATAATACTCGTGATCCCTTAATTCGAATCTCCATTTTGTTACTCGAGAGGTTGGATCTTTAGAATTTTCGAACCAAACTAGTGGTTTATGGTCAGTGATTATTGTGAATTTTCTCCCGTAAATATATGGATGAAATTGTTTAACGGCGTAAATCATAGATAGAGCTTCTTTTTCATAGACCTCATAATTTTTTTCTGCACCATTTAAAGTTCTTGAAATGTAGGCAATTGGTAAATCTTTTCCTATTTCACCTTGGGATAATATGCCTCCGATCGCATATCCCGATGCATCTGTGGTAATTAGAAATGGTTTGGTAAAATCTAGATGTGGCAGTATCGGTTCCTTGCACAAAATTTCTCTTAGTTTTTCAAAAGCTGAGTGCTCCCTTTCTCCCCACAAGAATAAGGTATCCTTCTTTAACAGGTTCATTATCGGTTTAGCGATTTTAGAGTATCCTTTTACAAATCTACGATAGTATCCGGTTGACCCTAAAAATTGTCGCACTCCCTTAACGTTTCATGGATAGCTTTTTACTGCGTCGATTTTCTTTGGGTCTGGTTTTATTCCTTCTTCTGTTATTAAATGCCCTAAGTTATTAAGTGACCTCTTTGCGCAAGAATTCGCATTTATCTGGTTGTAATTTGAAATTAGCTTCTTTCAGACGGGTTACTAATTTTTTAAATTTAATTCGGTGTTCTCGCAACGACGATGCATAAATAACAATATCATCTAGATAAACGAACAGCTCTATCCCTTGTAACCCGCTTAAAATACGATCCATTAATCTTTGGAAAGTCGCTGGAGCATTTTTTAAACCGAAGGGCATTCGAGAAAACTCATAATGCCCAAAGGGTGTTGAAAAAGCTGTTTTGTGGGAATCTTCTGGTTTTACGTTAATTTGGTGGAACCTAGATGCAAGATCGAATACTGAGAAATATTTTGCTCCACCAAGTTGATCTAAAGTGTCTGTGATATTTGGTAAAGGATTTGAATCCCCCATTGTTTTTTCGTTGAGTTCGCGGAAATCGAGTACCATCCTCCAACGTTTATTACCTTTCGAATCTGGTTTCTTTGGAACAATCCATACAGGACTGTTATATGGCGACTGGGAAGTTTTAATTATGCCTCCGACATACAATTCTTTTACTTGTTGCGTGATTTCATCCTTATGGATTTGGGGATAGAGATATTGACGAGTATTTATTGGATGCTCGAAGACTGTAGTTATGGGGTGTTCTAATCGTGTAGTAGCCCCTAACTTTACTCCGGGAATATAAAATTGTTCCGCACTTTCCTCTAATAATTCATCACGGTTTTCCTGTTCGGTATTGTCCGAGTTTTTCAGGTCGAGCGTGCTTGATTTAGAGGAGTTTGTAGAGTTTGATAAACGGTTTTCCTGTTCGGTATTGTACGAGTTTTTCAGGCAGAGCGTGCTTGATTTAGAGGAGTTTGTAGAGTTTGATAAACGGTTTTCCTGTTCGGTATTTTCCGAGTTTTTTAGGCAGAGCATGCTTGATTTAGAAGAGTTAGTAGATTTTGTAGATTTTGTTGTCTGTTGATTTAGAGCATTTTGTAGAGTTAGTATTCTTATTCTCTTCAAATTCCTCAAGAGTTAAAGTAGGAACTTCGATTTCAATATCTTCCTCTCTCGTGTTATAGATTTTGGTGTACGCGATGCCTTGTATATTTGTGACGAGTGCTCTTCCGAAATAAATGTCTTCTCCGATTTTTAATTTAAGTAGATAACCTTCCGAAATTTCTTCGTTCTTTACTCTTATATAAAATGTTGAAATAGATCGCGCTGGAATTGTTACTATTTCTGGACTTGAAAATTTAATTTTGTTATCCCTCCAATACACACAGTATCCTTTGTAATCAATCGTGGCCTTGTATTTTTGAAAGAAATCGTTACCCAATATCCCAGCTTGTTCAATCAGAAAATTATTTGCAACAATATGGAACACGACTGGACATCCTAAGATGTCTACCGAGAAAGACCCTAGGGTTTCTACGAGGTTCGCCGTTATTCCATTCAACTCCAATATATCTAGCTGATGTATTTGAGACTCTGACCGGACATACGCCTTTTTTACAAGATTTGGTTCAGAACCAGAATCGACCATTAATTCCACTGGGGAAATTACGACTGATGACTCTATCTGTATCGTTGGGGGTCGGCAAGGCCGTCTTAAATTGACGTGTGCTATTCGGAGTTGTCTGTGTGTTTGTTCTGAGTTACTATAAGTGTTTTGTGTGGGGTGTTACGCAGAAAAATGTCTTATTCGCATACACCTTTTCCTTCACATAGCCCCAAAGAAAAAAGTCCATCGGTGTTAGATCGCACGATCTTGGTGGCCAATGTTGATCGCCAAATCAAGAAATGACACGGCCTGGAAACTTAGTCTGCAGTAACACCATTGTTTCACGTGCTGTGTGGCAGGTCGCACCGTCTTGTTGGAAAAACATGTCCTCCACATCAATTACATCCAATTCGGGCCACAAAAACTCCGTTAATATTTCGCGATACCGCACTCCATTAACAGTTAGCGCATTTCCAGCCGCAATTTCAAAAAAATACGGCCCAATTACTCCGCCAGCCCAAAATGCACACCAAACAGTTACTCGCGGCGGATGCATTGGTTGTTTGAGTATCACACGAGGATTTTCAGCACCGCAAATCCGACAGTTTTGCTTATTTACGCATCCGTCGAGTTGAAAATGTGCCTCATCTGAAAAAATGATTTTCTTCGAAAAATCCGCATTAATTTGATGATGTTCCAACACCCAATCAGCAAATTCACGGTGCTGCGCATGGTCCCTTGGCTTGATTTCTTGCACCAATTGAACCTTGTACGCATGCAAATGCAGATCTTTTACCAAAATTCGTTGCATACCCTAGCGGGTTGTGCGAGCCAAAATTTGATTGGTAATTCTAAACTGGTAAAGTCGAAAACTTTCACACTAATATTGACTGGTAAGCAATTTTTCCAGCAGTGGACTGAAGCGATTTTGGTTAGACTGGTAAGTTACTACCAGTCATATTTTGGATAGTAACGGTTTTCGCAGGTCTGCTCATTTATCGCTACCAGTTTTATTTTGGATGGTTATTGGGTTCTCCTGGCCCCGCTCGATTCTCGCTACCAGTTTTATTTTTGATGGTTATTCGGTTCTCGCTACCAGTAGCATTTCAACCGGTATTTTCATTATCGCTCCGTCTAATTTTTACTATTATTTTCATTGTCGCAGCCCCGCTCGGTGTTTGCTACAATCGAGTGTCTCCAGTCGTGATTATCTTTAATTTCTTTTTAATATCTCGGAGATTATACCATAAATTAAAAAATGGGATAAAACTGAATACACGGAAGGGATTTTGGGATCTTTAGGGAAGTGGTATCAGAATCTTTTATTTATTTTTTCATATACATACAGAGAGTATTTTCAATCGTATTTCCGTCTTACAGCCCATTCAGATGTCCGCACTAAATCGAATTTTACCGTAGCAGGTGAGGTCGCGTGGCTCTGGATCCGATTGCAAATTCAGAGGAGTTCCTTCTTCGCTGAGGAATCTGCTATAAAACAGTCGATTTCATGTCGAGCCCGGTGTTTCAGTCTTAAACTTTTGTTCGAAATTTATATCGGATAGTCCCTAAGGATGGACACTGGTAGCAGAAAATGCAACGTCGAATGCAAATATACCAATTTCTAGAACTTCAGGCGCTCATTTAATTTCTTTGCCGATCGCTCATGACAAAATGAAACTAACTTTTTCATTATCAGACTACTTCTTCCTATAAAAGCTTTTGCAAGACATAGTTTGCTTTTCTCCTTGTGGTAATAGATCGGACTGTAGGGACGTCGGATATCAACCAATGTTTCAAGGACATTTTTGATTTCAGTCAAAAGATTTGTTAACTGACCACTACGATCCAATCCGATCTAAAACAAAGTAACATTTGGCCGATCAGCGGTAGCGAGAGCAACAAAGGTTTCACAAAATTTCTGACGAATTTCGAATCGTTCTTTTTGGCAAAATTTCCAATAGCATTTTCAATTAACCATAAATATGAATAAAATAACGACATTCACTGACGATTGTGCTGGAGTGAGCGAGACCAATAGAAATTTGTAGTACATCGCTAGGTGACGCGAATCGCAAGCTCTACGATCTCCGCATTAAACAATTACGATATTTTGTTAAAACTAAGAAAAGTTAACTGTAGAATTACTAGTCAGAGTTTCTCTTGCTCTGTTTTTTCATGGAAAACCTATCTCTGAGAATATTTGGATTGCGAATAAGAATAAATAATGAATTGTTATCCTTTGGATTCGGAATACATCAATATGATTATTTGAATAGTCAAAGCAGTCAGAAATCTTACAGAGTCAGCGGAATATATCTCTTTGTTCCAGAGAATATTGTTTTCATCGCGATCGTCGTGTATTCCGATCAATTCCACTTGTCGGGTATAATAGCATGAGAAAGAGTTTGACCAGTCGTGGGAAAGTGTTCTTGCGGGGTACACTTTGCAATAGGAAGCACTGCTTGTCAAGAGCTTATTGATCGCATCGATCTGTTAACACAGAGATAAATAAATAATTTAAAAATTGTCTAAAACTCTAATATATTTGTGAATTGATAGAATATATTTTTTATTTAGCTCTTCGTAAAGAATATGCCAGACGTTAACGTCCGGCAAATTTTTCAATGTGTGAAAGTAATTAAGTTGATGATTTTATACATAAAGTAATGCAATTGTATCAATAAGGAGAATCTACTTACTTTGGATTGTAGTCCTAGCTTCCAGATTTCGCCAAATCGCGATTGTTCTATCGTTCCGTTTGTCTTTCGCACGTCAGTATGGCAGTCGATTACCAACATATGGTTATAAATGCACTCATCGCTGAAGGCGTCACGGTACGTGTTGGTGTACTGTATGATATAAAACGATCGTAACTCATCGCTGCAGTTCTTTACTGCGTGCGGGGCATCTCTCGATCTAACATAACCTTAAAAAATTGACAGCAATGAATCCCGTACACACGGATCGGTATTTCTTTGGACGTGTTACATCGCAGAAATAGTGTTGAAGAAGGGAGAACGAATGCTATTATATTGTTGGTTGTGAGGAAAATATAATTGCCGTTACGATACAAAAAAGAAATTCTACAAAAAGGCAAGCAACCGGTACCTCGTCTTCGGTTGCTGCTGTGCCAAATGCCGGGTACATCGTACCGCATTTGGCGAAATGAAGAAGGACTACAAACCGAAGTAAGTTGATTCTCGTTGTTCATACAATTGCATTACTTTATGTAAAAATCATCAATTTATTTACTTTCATAAATTGGAAAATTCGCTGGCCATTGGCTTCTGGCATATTCTTTACGAAGAGCCAAAGAAAAAATATATTCCATCGGTCCACTGAAATATTGGAGTGTTATACAATTTTTAATTTTATTATCACTGGATTTTTCATTTGTTTATTACTTATTTATTTCTGTGTCAACAGGTTGATACGATCAATTAGCTTTTAACAAGAAATGGTACGTCGTGTTCGGTTGCCGCTGTGCCAAATGCCAGGGATATAATACCGTATTTGGCGAAATCTGGAAGCTAGGACTACAATCCGAAGTAAGTAGATTCTCGTTATTGATACAATTGCATTACTTTATGTATAAAATCATCAATTTAATTACTTTCACACATTGAAAAATTTGCCGGACGTTAACGTCTGGCATATTCTTTACGAAGAGCTAAATAAAAAATATATTCTATCAATTCACTAAAATATTAGAGTTTTAGACAATTTTTTAATTATTTATTTATCTCTGTGTTAACAGATCGATGCGATCAATAAGCTCTTGACAAGCAGTGCTTCCTATTGTAAAGTGTACCCCGCAAGAACACTTTCCCACGACTGGTCAAACTCTTTCTCATGCTATTATACCCGACAAGTGGAATTGATCGGAATACACGACGATCGCGATGAAAACAATATTCTCTGGAACAAAGAGATATATTCCGCTGACTCTGTAAGATTTCTGACTGCTTTGACTATTCAAATAATCATATTGATGTATTCCGAATCCAAAGGATAACAATTCATTATTTATTCTTATTCGCAATCCAAATATTCTCAGAGATAGGTTTTCCATAAAAAAACAGAGCAAGAGAAACTCTGACTAGTAATTCTACAGCTAACTTTTCTTAGTTTTAACAAAATATCGTAATTGTTTAATGCGGAGATCGTAGAGCTTGCGATTCGCGTCACCTAGCGATGTACTACAAATTTCTATTGGTCTCGCTCACTCCAGCACAATCGTCAGTGAATGTCGTTATTTTATTCATATTTATGGTTAATTGAAAATGCTATTGGAAATTTTGCCAAAAAGAACGATTCGAAATTCGTCAGAAATTTTGTGAAACCTTTGTTGCTCTCGCTACCGCTGATCGGCCAAATGTTACTTTGTTTTAGATCGGATTGGATCGTAGTGGTCAGTTAACAAATTTTTTGACTGAAATCAAAAATGTCCTTGAAACATTGGTTGATATCCGAGGTCCCTACAGTCCGATCTATTACCACAGGGAGAAAAGCAAACTATGTCTTGCAAAAGCTTTTATAGGAAGAAGTAGTCTGATAATGAAAAAGTTAGTTTCATTTTGTCATGAGCGATCGGCAAAGAAATTAAATGAGCGCCTGAAGTTCTAGAAATTGGTATATTTGCATTCGACGTTGCATTTTCTGCTACCAGTGTCCATCCTTAGGGACTATCCAATATAAATTTCGAACAAAAGTTTAAGACTGAAACACCGGGCTCGACATGAAATCGACTGTTTTATAGCAGATTCCTCAGCGAAAAAGGAACTCCTCTGAATTTGCAATCGGATCCAGAGCCACGCGACCTCACCTGCTACGGTAAAATTCGATTTAGTGCGGACATCTGAATGGGCTGTAAGACGGAAATACGATTGAAAATACTCTCTGTATGTATATGAAAAAATAAATAAAAGATTCTGATACTACTTCCCTAAAGATCCCAAAATCCCTTCCGTGTATTCAGTTTCATCCCATTTTTTAATTTATGGTATAATCTCCGAGATATTAAAAAGAAATTAAAGATAATCACGACCGGAGACACCCGATTGTAGCAAACACCGAGCGGGGCCGCGACAATGAAAATAATGGTAAAAATTAGACGGAGCGATAATGAAAATACCGGTTAAAATTCTACTGGTAGCGAGAACCGAATAACCATCCCAAATATTACTGGTAGCAAGAATCGAGCGGAGCCGCGAAAACCGAATAACCATCCAAAATGAAACTGGTAGCGAGAACCGAATAACCATCCAAAATGAAACTGGTAGCGAGAACCGAATAACCATCCAAAATGAAACTGGTAGCAAGAATCGAGCGGGGCTGCGAGAACCGAATAACCATCCAAAATATAACTGGTAGCGAGTAACCAGCGGAGCAGCGAGAACCGAACAATCATCCAAATTATAACTGGTAAGTGGGATTAACCAATCTATTCTTGAATCGCGCGACTTTACATGAAAAGAGCCTACCAGTCAAAATTTGAGTGAATGTTTTCGACTTTACCAGTTTGCAAAATCGCACAACCCGCTAGGGTAGTGCTACTGGAAATGTTTAATTGTTGACCACGATGCCGAATGGAAGTTCCTGGATTCTCGGCCACATATTCCGTTACTGTGGCTATATTTTCGAGTGACCGACAAAGACGACGACGAACAATGATCTTCTGATCCACCAGCGTAAATTTGGTCTCAAATTTTCGTAATTAAACGCCTCACTGTCGATTCATTTGGCACATTATTGCGATCAAAAACTTGACGTAATTGGCGAACTGTTTTCGCAAAACTTTCACAATTTTTGTAATGTGTTTTTACAATAATTAAACGTTGTTGGTTTGAATACTTCTCCATATTCTTAAATCGTGTGGTCTGTACCTGACAAATGTCAAAAAAAAACCACCGTACAACTCGTATTAACAAAATGGCGGCAAATTTTAATCCAGCGCTCTTGCTGGGACACCCTTTACAAATGCAGTCTGCTGACCGTGGTCGATCAGAGTGACCAAGTAGTATGTTGGAGAGTACTAGTCGAACTGGCTCTCGTCGTTAGGAGCTGCACCGCGCCGGTGAGAACTGCTGACGAGGTCCAGGGTGATAAGGACTCCTCGGTAGGACAATTTGTTACAGCGTTACATGGGGCTTGTTTTTGTTGCATCTCCGGGGTAGCCCCGATCCTCTGGAGACTGCTTGAGTTTCCCTGGTTACGCATTTTGTTATTATATTCCCGTTTCCTACATTCTTCTATACTGTGTCTCTGCTTTTTACAGTATCGGCAAGATTGATCATTATTATTTTTTTTATTAGAAAGGTTTACGTTCGGTATTAGACTAGACTGTTTATGAGTGTTTGTCGAGGGTCCGGCGCCCTGATGCCTACACCAACAAGTGGTGGCAGTATGTCTGGGCCGCTCGCATATCTGGCATACCGTGGGCCCTCTTGACACTGACCCTACCGTTCCCCAGCGGAATGCAGCCTTATTTTTGGGTTGCGTTTAACGCAGATCTTTGATTGCCGTCTGTTTTCTGTCAGTATTCACTGCGTCTGTCCCGGCGTCTGTGAGGGTCTCGCACGTCTTTTTCATTCGTATCTGTATGTCTGGTTTAAGATCGTCTAGAAAACTCTCCACGCACTCGCTTTCCGTTGAAGCTCTGTCTGCGTCTGACAAAACTCCGTCGTTATTGCTTTTATATGCCTCGAGGATACGGTTCCCTATTTCTCGAATCCGATTTATGTATTTTATTATATTTTCGTTTTCTAACTGAATTAAATTTCCTCATTCGCGACGCACTTGGTTTACAGTCCTTGCAGGTGAATATAGACTCTTTAAAAATTTTGTTAACGCGTTTGGTGTTTCGAATTTGTTACCTTGAATCAATCTCTTAGCCTCCCCTATAATTTTCGTCCTAATTAATTTAACTAAATTTATTTCGGCGTTAGATGGAAGCATTACCAGTGCTTCCTCGCAGCTTTCTATAAATTGATATACGGGAATGTTTTCCCCGTCGAATTCTAAAACCACTTCGACTGCATCTTTAAGAGACATAATTTGTGAATTTCCCAAAGGCATTTCGTCGGGTAATTGTGAATCGGCTGGGTTTGAGGATTGGGTGCTCGTGGTTCCTGACTCGTTACTCGTTTGTGGGATTTCGGTAACTGTTTTTTTTTTTTTTGGAGTATGTTCAATTGGCATTTTTTTCTTCAAATCGTTATTATAATCCCACCGCTGTCACCAAAAATAGGTATGTTAAGTCCAGGTAACGAACTTATGCCCAGACCCAATATAATGAAGAGCATACAGATCCTTGTAGTACACCGTATTTCGTTGTAATAATTTCGAAAATTCCTCATTAAACCATACTCTTTGCGTTTTATTGTTTAAGTACGACCAAAACCAATCTATAACTTTACCTCTAATTCTACATTGAAACATTTTTTCTATTAACAATTCTCTATCCACTATCTCAAATGGTCGTTTTAAGTTCATGAACATTACTCCTATTATTTTCCCTTCGCTAATGTTTAATTTCCATTCGTCTATCACAGTTTGAATCGCCGTTTCACACGAAAATGGTTTTCTAAAACCCGACTGATGTTCGGTTATAACCTCATTTGATTCCAAATACTTTTCGATTTGGCAACATATTAAATGGCCGAAAATCCTTCGCGTTATTGGCTTTCTCTATCTTTGATATCGGTATGATCGTGGACGTTTGCAAACTATAAGGGCAACAGCCCTCCCTTAGGGATTCGTTGATTACATCAACAAACTTCTGTTCAATTACACTGAACGCCAGCTTCAGTATTTCGCTTGATATTCCTTCTTCTGTGCTTTTCTTCTTCGGGAGTCCTTTAACTATTTTATCGAGTCCCTCTATTCCGATATTCTCAAAATTATCTATGCTTCTTCCGTTTCCCACGCCACTACTCATCAAGATTCTGCTACCTGGCCTTCCAGATGCATCTCTCTTTATTGAGCTCACTATGTTATTAATACTTTCAACGTAAAACAGATTAAATTTGTTGACCGTCCTTCTCTCCGCCATATCATCCAATATTTCAAAATTTATACTTCCAATTTCTCTCTCTCTCTTGCTGGTTCCTCTCTAATAAGTTCTTTCAAAGTTTCCCAAATTTTTTTGGGTTCCTTCTTATTGCAGTCTATCATATTCTCGTAACATTCTTTTTTCTATTTCTTCAATAAATTTAACTACTGCATTGTAACGGTATTAAACGTTAGCATTACCTTTAAAGGGTTTGTTCGGACTCGAGCAGGGAGGAAAATAATTTTAGGCTTTTGTAGTAGGTAAAAGTGAGGTTTATTCAAAGAAAACAGAGATGGAATTATGTGATACATAAAAAATAAATAGAAAATTCAATTATCTAACCCTTTTTCTTGGTATCATGGCTACCACGCGCCTTACAATAAATTATTCCCGGACACTCGAGTGCATTTATAATTGTGTCCGCTCGTGAATCTGAAAAATTTATGAGAAACTTATAATCCAAAAATAGTGCTTCGTTGAGAATATAATATTGATCGATAACCTAATTTTACAGTCGGAATCGTATAATGTTGGTGGAAAATGTAATTCATAAAGTAAAGATAGACAGTAGTTGATATTTCTTTTTGCCCGTTGCGTTTGCTAGGTAGGAGATTTAGCACGCGTACCGTCGGTAAGTAGCCGGCCACTAGACTAGGTTCGGATTTCTAGTAAGTTGGTCGATGCTTGCCTCTTACGTCACAGGCCCGTTCGTGGGAGTGGAGCTCCCGCCTGGTGCTCTGTGAAGGCCGACTCGCTCGTCCACGTGACCGTCGCTGTGATCCGGCGTCAGTAAGATGCACTTTGGGTGCAAGCGCAGCTATACCAGGGCCGTATTTCTTTTATATTTCCCCTGAGGTTTCTTACTTAAATTTCTGATTTTTACTCAAATTATTTATCTATCTCATTCCCTATGCTATCGTGTAATTTCTGTCCATCCTATCTTCGCTATTTAAAAGTCTGTGGAGATTATTTCTCGTCTGAGAGCATGGTATGTTGAATAGCTCTGTCCTCGGCTACTAGAGAGAGAGACCGAGACCGCTTTGTTTACGTTTGAATGGCCCCGCGGTGCGCTGGCCTCTAACGCAGCACCGACTCACCTGCTTCCCGTCAAATGTGTGTCAGGTACCCCAGCTGGGCTCTCCGAGTATCGGTGCGGCTGCACCTAGCAGGGTTCGTTTGCTTTTCCTTCCTGGACTTCTGCGTTGGCGGAACCTGCGAACAAAACTGTTCCTCGAATGCCGAAATTTTAGTCTTTTTATACCAGTCTCCCCTCCGGCTGGCCCATGCTGGTAGCCTTGGTACTTCTCTTTAAAAATCGTCGTTGGTCTTTTAATACTTCGTTGCTCGTATTTTTCGAAGGGAATAACGGGACTTGGTCTCCGACGTGCTGGCCTACCTTGTGTGAGTGACGCTCGGTAGCGGCGCTTTGTTGTGTGGATCGCGCGTTTATTAGATAGCCAGTACGTTACAGCATGTCTTTCTACTTTAAACTGTTCCCAGTTATCATCCTTTCCCTCATGAAATGCTTCCCTGTAAGCCTTATCCCTTTTACATGCCGCCCTTCTTATCTCATCAGAGTACCATTTTTTACCCTCCCATACGCTTGGAATCCTAACTACCTTTTTTGGTGCTACTATGTCTCAAGTATCAACTATACTATCGACAAATATCTTTGCCTTTCGATTTATATCTCCATCTGTCCATTGTCGCATGGAGTTTTTCAACACTGTTGTAACCCCTTTCACGTCAATTTTACTATAGTTCCTGGTATTGTATTCTTTCTTTTTACTCTCTATATTGCTCGTTCCTAATACTATTTTTATCCACGCATGGTTTGTTATTTTTGGTTTGTGTTCACATGCACTTACACGCTTGTATTTGCAAATACAAGATCATAAATTGTTCGACTATCCTGCGTTATTCTCGTTGGCCCGTTTACATACTGTTTCATCTCTAAGCTTAACATTCCTAATATTAGTTGTTTTTTATAGAACGAGTTTCCCTTGACATTTATGTTAAAATCTCCTATTATTAAACAATCTCCCTTTATTGTTAACTCTTCAGTTATATCCTCTACGAATCTTATAAATTCCGCATCTGACGCACTCGATGAATGGTACACCACTATTATAACTCCTTTATATATCTTATCATTGACCTCTATTGCTACACTCCAGCAGTTTGACTCAATTTTATTCTTCCTTACTAATTCATATTTAATACGATCTCATACGTATACTATGGCTCTTTCTGTGTCGCACCTAATTGCGCTATAACCCGGCATACCAGGTCTATAAATATGAAACTGGAATTTGCCCATAGATGGCCCTAGCTGTCAATGTAGTTACCGTCAAACCGCGTCTTGGCGCCATTTCCTTGTTGACATCTCTGACAAAGATTTTCAACTCACGATAATACAAGTTTCATACAACAGCATAGTTTGTAATAGCGTTGAACATGTCGAATTTTGTGCCTAGAAACTACGATTTGCGGACAGCATTAATTTTCTGTTACCAATTGAAGAAAACTACTGCAGAATCGCATCGAATGCTTGTTGAAGCTTACGGTGAGCATGCTCTTGGTAAATCACAGTGCTTTGAGTGGTTTAAAAAATGCAAAAGTGGCAATTTTGACGTGAGAAACGAAGAACGTGGAAGACCACCGAAAAAGTTTGAAGACAGCGAATTGCAAGCATTGTTGGATGAGGATGACAAGAAGCCGTCTCCATACGTTTGAAAGCCATGGGAAAGATCCAGAAGATGGTAAAATCGGTTCCACATGAACTGAATGAAAGACAGCAGGAAAACCGAAAACCCACTTGCGAAATGCTGATCGCCAGGTACAAAAGAAAGTCATTTCTCCATCGAATTGTGACTGGCGATGAAAAGTGGATATATTTTGAGAATCCTAAGCATAAAAGATCATGGGTAACTCCAGGCGAACCATCGACATCGACTGCAAGGCTAAATCGCTATGGACGGAAGACAATGCTCTGTGTTTGGTGGGATCAGAAGGGTGTGATCTATTATGAGCTGCTAAAACCTGGCGAAACCGTTAATACTGAACGCTACCGACAACAAATGATCGATTTGAATCAAGCTTTGCGGGAAAAACGACCAGAATATCAAAAAAGGCAACACAAATTGATTTTGCTTCATGATAATGCACCATCACACACAACAAAACTGGTCAAGGAAACGATTGAGGCGTTTAGTTGGGAAATACTTTCGCATGCGGCTTACTCACCAGACTTGGCTCTGTCCGATTACTACTTATTTGCGTCGATGGGACACGCACTTGCTGAGCAGCGCTTTACCTCTTACGAAAATGTACGAAAATGGCTTGATGACTGGTTTGCCTCAAAAGACCAACAGTTTTTTTGGCGTGGCATCCACAAATTGTCAGACAGGTGGGAAAAATGTATAGCTAGCGATGGGCAATACTTCGAATAAAATATTTTTTATCATTTTCATACAATAAACGTGTATTTTCTATACAAAAATTCCGATTTCATATTTATAGACCTGGTATATACTTCGCTGTCCCCGATTTCAGCAGTCACCCTCGTCTTCGATAACGCTATGATTGCAGGTTTTATTCTGTCAACCACCCGGTGTCGTATCTAATCTTTATGTGCTAAAAGACTGCGCATTCGTGTACCATATCGTCTCTTCCTTCTGTGATTGATACTCTATCCAGCCCGTTCTCTTCTTTTCCTCTTGCAACGCTCTTTTGTATGTTGGACATTCCCGGTCGAGTGCACTATGTTCTACATTTATGTTCAGATTGTACGTGAAATTCACACACCTACTCTCATTTATTGTACACTCTCTTGCGTTGTGTTTTCCTGCACATTTGTAGCAGGTTTCTTCTCTAGTACAATTCTTTGCTATATGATAATAGCCACAGCATTTGAAGCATCGCTTTACGTTGACGTGATTGAAAACCGGACATTTTCTCCATCCCACGCTGAGCTTACCTTTTCTCAGTAGCTCCTCGTGACTTACTTCATCTACTTCTAGTATTATTGATCCATGATCTTTTCCTCTTCTGTTTCGCTCCTGTTCCCTTCCCTTCATTTATCTTTTTACGATCTTCATCTCCATTGCTTCGGTTTCCTCTATCCCATTCTGCTTCTTAATTGTTTCAACTAGTTCTTCATCGGTCAATTTAAATTCATCTTCTTCCACATTTACTATTTTTATCTTCGGATTCATCTGCGTTGACTCAGTAACTTTAAAACCCTCGACCATTCTATTCTGCACTGCAGCCTTCAGTATTTCACTTTCTTCTCCCGATTCATAGCCCAGGATCACAGTTCCATTACTGCCTTTTTTCAGTTTTATGATTTCCACCGCCAAACTCTTTATATCCACCTTCTCTTTTATCTCTCTTTTAGTTTTTTCACTTTCCTGTTCCACTTTTGGTTTGATGATGATCACTTTCCTTTTTTTTTCGTCACTACATCGCTGTAGGTTACCCTTGCGGCGCTCGAACCTTCTCCCTGTATCATTATTTTCAGTTCCTCTATCTGTTGTTTCACACTTCCCGTTTCTGCACCAATTAGCTCTTGGATCATCTTCTTTTTTTCATTCTTGCAAGCGATTTCGTCCTTCATTGCTTTCACTGTTTTTATCGGCCAGTCTATTTTTGCGTCAACCGTTATCGATGAACTCATACCTCTGGTTCCTCCCATCGCTCCAGTCGATGCCAATCGATCTCTGCTACCACCTGTCGTCGGCGTCACTGTCTTCAAGTTCATCTTTTGCATTGAATATATCAAATGGATCCTTGCACTGTACTAGCTCACGATTCCTATCCATTATTTTATGCTTATTCACACACCCTGGGTGGCAAAAAAGTTTCGGACAAATTTTGCATCGTACTACCTGGCTTTTCATTGCTTTTTTGCAAACGGAGCACCGATACTCGTCGAAGTCACCCGTATTGTTCATGTTTTGCTGTAGTAGCTGATAAGTTACCGACGCGTACACCTGTACATACCAACCGATAACTATATCATAATCACCGTGATTGCCTGATCGTTTTACCCCGTATTACTATTCACGTGTCACCGTGGCAGCGACAATGGCCGCGTACACCACATTCGACGAGTGAGAATTTTTGGCGCACGAATATGTTGCTAGCACTGTTAATACGATAGCTACTAAGCCATTCGCTAGATCAAAATGTTCACCTCACAAAACCGATCACATTGATACAGTTTTCACACTATTATACCACTTCATTTCTTTATATAATTATTAGTATTATGGAGCGTCTGACAAATACGTCTGCCTCGTCTGAGAGAGTCTTCTTACTATTAATAAATTCTCTGTATGGATATATGAGGAAATATAGTGAATAAGTGAGAGCACTTGCAGTTGTACTGCTTGAATGCTGGAACGTGATGTGAGACAGCGTGACACAGTCAGCGCTGCAGAGCACGACAAGTAAAATATTAGGATGCACAACTGAGTAGAAATATTCACAGTATTTTCCCAACAGGTTTACTGGGGGAAATTACAGGGAATAGAAAGCACATGCGCAATTATATTAATCGAGCAGGCAAAATGTAGTGATGAAAACGTGGTACAGCCCGTGCTGCAGCACACGCCACAAAGTGAGACAATTATGTGGATGCACCTATGAGATTATCACTCTTCATCGTCATTGAATTTATTAGAAAATTATAACGATGTACTCGTACCTGATTTTGAGTCCTGTTGAGCACGATAGCTGAGTAGATCCGGTGAAAAGTAGCGAAGAATGTCCAAGAGATGTAGAGATGAGTGCGCTGTTCCCGTGGGTTGTTCAGAAAGTGTCGAAATTAGCAATACTCGTATGGCTGCGTGATACAAAAGCGTCGTTGAGCGCTGAAGTCAAATGAGTGAGATAACCGGTGAGCGAAGCCGAAGTCAAGCGAGAGAGATAGCCTCTCGTTTAAGGCGGCACGCCTGTGAGGCACAGCCTCGGCTCTGCGAGGCCCTGCTTCGGCCATCTCCGGCATAGCCGAGCGCACCATGCTACACAGCAGCAACAGGTCGACGCACGGCAAATATCGATCGCCGTGCGCCAGCTGATTATCCAACAATGTTATTTTTAATAAACCCTACTATTACCTGTTATTGAAACCTACATTCATTTCCTTCCTGCTCGAGCCCGAACGACACCCTATCAGGGTAAGACAATTGAATGTTAACGGGAAATACCGTTATAATATACACGAATGGATCTCGATTTACTCATATGCGTTGCATCCTGAATAACTCGTTACTTCAACCGTGCTTATATCCTTTCACGAAAGCTGCTTTAATTGTACTGATACGCACCGAATCACCGACACTGTATTTAGGCTTTTCAAATTTTCTCGGGCTATAGAGGTATTTTTTAGGGTCACCGCGCTCGGAGAAATACGCGTTCCGGTGTGCCCAGTGTGAATATAAGCATATAAAAATTTTTGTAAAACATCGATGTAACGCTTATTTCGCGTGTATATAAAGTAACGCCACATTCGCTTCTTTATCGTGCGATTAAAGCGTTGGGCAATCGAGGCTTTTATATCAGAGTTACGAGCGGCGAGAATCGATATTCTTTTTCTTGAGAATTTGCCGAAATGGAGCGCCCATAAATTCTTTGCGTCGATCAGTTTGCAATTGCTGCGGGCGACGGTTGTTATTGCGTGCAAGTATGTATGTGAGACCGCGTGCCATGTTTGCGCTTGTTTTATTATGCAAAGCCTCGACCCACGCGTATTTGCTAAACACATCGATAACAACAAGCAGATATTCGTACCCATCCTTGTACGTAGCTATCGAGCAAAGATCAGCAAAAAGAGTCTCCCATACATCGTCTATATTACTCACGCTGTACGTACGACAGGGAAATCACCGTCGCACGAGACAATACATGTATAATATGAATCCTGTGGCGCGAGCCATGGTGAAACATTTTTCCTCGCCACTCTCCGATCCACCTGAGCCAAATTTTTTGTTCGAGAATAGGATGCAGGATGAGCGGAGTCATAATAGATTTTTTCAAGAATGTTCATAATAATGTTGTTGCTGTTACTGCTGATACTGCTATCACTATCGCGTGGTAAAATGAGGAGCCGCTGCGGTGTCGAGGATGATGGAGGTGTACGGTCGTATGGTAACGCGGGATTGCCGATAAATTCATGTGACATCTGTAGCGTTCGCAGGAGTTTGGCAAAGTGAGATCGGCCGTGGGCTTTCTCGCGTTTTCTAGCGTGCATAGCATCATTAACGAGACTAGCATCTGCTTTGCGCAAAATTGCACAGCGTTGCTCTTGATTCAGAAAAGACAGTGCCAGCAATATAATTATTGGCTTTTTATCGAGAGGTCCGTGCAACGCCATCACAAACGCATCGCGTACCTTCATTGCTTTTTAAGGCACGTAAACATAATGATATCGGTCATCAGGAAGTATACAGGCGCGAAATCGACAATTATCAGGCGTCAATTGTTTCAAGTGGAATAATGGACAGCCGTGCGGTGCAGCTGTTGCACCGAAATATACTTCCTGCAAAAATCTCAGATTCTGAGGACATACCTGGCGAGCTCGTTGTTGAATTTGCGCGCGATATCGCGGATTTATGGAGACAACGATATAATTAGCGTTTAAGGAGATACCGCGCTGCCCGTGATAATGATAGAAGAGATTTTGCGCAATACAGATGATACTAAGATTTTTATGATGGCTACCCTTGGTGAAAATATCGACGACGGTATAGTTCGATGTCTCGCGCATTAGATCGTCGAGGACTATAAGTTTAGGCCTATCATTCGAGTATCATTCGAGTAGTCTGGTGCTTGGGGAAAACCCTCTCGAAATTCGATTTTATCACCGTACTCTGTGATTAATCATCAAAAACCATATTTGTTGCAACATTATTTGATTATTATAAGAATGTGCTGATGTACGAAGTGATCAATTCCTACTTAATCATTTGTTAATACGTCAACATTATTCCTCTCAATAATGACGAACATATTCGGAAAGTACCATATTTGAACAGGGTATCTCGCGACGAGGTTATTGTCCCTAGCCCCTTGACTAGTGTGGTTATCTTTGTGGTGTAACTTTGGCCCGTGTGAAACTTTATAGCTACCTCGAGCTATTGGACAGACGGGTTTTGTACTACGACACGGACGCAGTTATTTACGTGAGTACGGATGATGATGCTTGGGAGGTTTCGGTAAGTAATCTCCTCGGTGACATGACCAACGAGTTAATATCGGTGGCTCCGAACGCTTATATCAACTCGTTCGTCTCCGGAAGCCCGAAATTTTATAGTTATACGGCAACGACTACCGCGGATCCCAAAACGGTGGTGGACACTGTTTGCAAGGTGAACGGGATAAGTTTGAATTATAAAAACTCACAAACAATTAATTTTAACTCAATAAGCCAACTCATAAAATCAGAAATGCCGTCGTTTAGTAATACATCGCTTAATTTAAAATTCAAATGAATTCAAAGAACACCCCTCCGAAACTACAAAACTTGTCGTGTTATATGCCGTAAATGTCGCCATATAACACACCGGTTATCACTACCGTTTGGCTTTAAAGATAGCGATGCTGATGATGGCTAGTAACAACTGTGTAATATAAACCTATATATTTTTCACAAGTGTTTTTGTACTTGTTACTTTGTATATATATATATATATATATATATGTGTAATGTAAATATAGATACTCTCTCTCTCTCTCTCTCTCTCTCTGTGAGTACACGTCAACGTCTGATTTTTTCGCTCTTTCTTTCTTGGCACGATTCTGCTCCATTCTGCCCGTGGGGCGTTTTGTTTCAGGACGTAAGCACGCACTCATTTGCTTTTCATCGAACACAATTAGAAATTCACTAATTAACAAACGAACACTGACGAGACTCGATGAAAAGTTTGATGGATTTTTCGATTTCTGGGAACACTGATTTTTCGCCGAGCCGTTCTCAAGGTCTTGTACACTGCGCATGTGCTCTTTCTTTCTCAAACCCACGGCACATCATCTATCGCGCAAGTTTGCTGTCATCGCTCGAACTCTTTACTTCACCGCTACACCACCGACACCACTGAAGTAGTTATTGTCGACAGCATTATACCGTCTGCTCCCAGCACGCATACGCATCTCATAGCCTTGTAGGACTATTGCAGAGTCTATGTGGTGGTGTTTACTTCAGGTATTTTGATCTGCGCTCTCGCAAGTACTGACTCTGTAGTAGTAATAGTGTGTACATCTTTCGAGCTCTTTCGCCTACACTATAGATTGATAAATTATATACAATCATCGCACCGTTCTAACTTCGAACATTACTTTATTTTATAACAGCTGATTGTTAGATGTGCGATTATCAATCTTATTTATCTGCATGTCGAATTTAAATTTAAAGTGCAATAAATGCAAAAAAGCTATTGCTAATAATAGGGTTTCATGCATATCTTGCTCCAAATCATTTCACCCAGGTTGTGGGAGGACATATCTTTCATTTAAATCAGATAATACTTGTTGCGTCTTAAATCTATTTAAAATGCCCAACTTAACACGCTCGCCGCCCGCGTCGCCACTTGTACTATCTTCAATGTCTTCCTCTACCGGTACGCTCATCTCTCAGCAGCTGACACACCAGAGTACACAATTAAACCATGATTCGTCAACTGATTTGTTAGCTGTTGAATCTGCTTTTACATCGCAACCGCCTATAACCCAACATCTAAATCCTCATGTGTCGGAAAGAGATTTATTACTTGCCTTAAATAAAAATCTTAGTGCCTTTATTGCTGAACAAACTTTAGTCAATATTGATCATACAGCAAAACTAAATTGTATTGAAAAGCACACAAGTATACTCAAGGACCATGATGAAAGAATTGCACAGCTTGAAACAAATTACGCACAATTATTACAACAAAATATTAATCTATCACATGAGCTTCACTCAACTAAGGCTAGTACCGCGGTTCCACTCCCTACTGAAATCACAATATCTGGTGTGCCTTTAGCAGTGAATGATTCTGCAGAGCAAGTAGTGGAGAAAGTTTTCAAGGCCCTTGGTATACCGAACCTCCTAAGCGATGTTCTTGAAATTCGAAGTCTCGACAAAAAGAAAAATAATCTACATAATGAGCCAAGTAATGTCCGTACCGATAACTTGAGACAAATCACTTCAAAATCTTTCGTTATCACTCTCAAATCGCACCAAGTCAGAGAGCACATTATCAAAATAAAGAGATCTAAGAAAAATTTGACTCTCAGAGAAGTGTTTGGCCTTGATCAACACGGACTAGTATATGTTAATGAGTTTCTTCCACCCGCACCCTATCATCTACTACGTCTCGTTAAAGCTCGTGCTTCTGAACGTAATTATAAATACGTATGGTCTCGTTCCGGTTCCATATTTGTTCGCAAGAATGATAGTCAGACACCAATCATCGTTTCAACTGAAGCTGATCTAGATAAATTGATCTGACTCTCTCCAAATAGTCAAAATAGCTTACCCCTCTCACACTCAATATCGCATTTGGAAATAGCTCAGTTGAATGTTAATTCCTTGCGAGGGCATATGGAACTAATTCAATCAACCATACTCGAGCGCAATTTCCATATTATCTCGTTGAGCGAAACGTGGCTCCATTCGTTTGTATGTGACAACTTGTTACGAGCAGAAGGATATTTCCTCATTCGCAATGATCGTGAAGGAAAAGAAGGTGGAGGAGTTGCTTGCTTCATACACAAGTCCCTAAAAGCAAAAGTATTAATGGCATCACCAAGTCAATATTCAAATGCTCCTGAATATTTAATTACCGAAATTACTGGATCAGACGCCAAGAAGCTTCTTTTTGCCTCAGTATACAGACCACCAAAAGCATCAATGCTAGGGAATTTTGTCGAAGCATTATGTAATTTCTCTCACAACTATGAAAATATTATAATAGCAGGCGATCTTAATTGTAACTTAGCTAGTAATGATTATGTCTTTGATATGGAACCCTCAATCGAGCGTAACATTACAAGGCGAGTCTACAATAATTTCAATGATGGAGGCTTTCTGAATTTTTTATCGAATAAATTGTATTCTTCGGGACTTAGTGATTTTAACTCGAGATTCAGCTCCAATTCGAGTGGAAGTTCGAGTACTATACCTGATGATATAAACACGATAGTTGATCTTTTGTCTGGAGCATTTCTAGAGTCTCTGAATAAATTTGCGCCATTACGCACTTTTTGTGTTCGTCGCCCGCCAGCACCCTGGCTCACACAAAATTTAAGAGCACGCATAGCTCAGCGAAATTTATTGTATACGCGCGCACGGCGATCTGGAAGTGTACTAGACCTTGCAATCTTTAGGGAGTATACCAGGTGTATGCATAAGTTTTTTCCGGTTTTTTGGTAAAAAAAAAAAACGTAATTTTCAAGAGAAATTAATTTTTGTTTTATTCAAAATATTGGCCATCGGCTTCTACACATTTCGCCCATCTTTCAGGTAACTTATGAATACCATGCCAGAAAAACTGCTTGTCTTTTGCGGCAAACCATTCGTCGAGCCATTTTCCAACTTCCTCGAAATTGCTGAAGTGCTGCTCTGGGAGCGCGTGCCCTATTGATGCGAAGAGGTGATAGTCAGATGGCGCCAGGTCTGGCAAATACAGCGGGTGCGGAAGGATGTCCCATCCAAGCGATTTCAAGGTGTCTTTCACTGCTTTTGCTGTGTGAGACGGCGCATTGTCGTGTAACAAAATCACTTTGCCATGTCTTCTGGCCCATTCCGGTCGTCTTTCGATTAATGCGTGGTTTAAATTAATAATTTGTTGGCGATAGCGTTGTGTATTAACGATTTCGCCGGGCTTCAAGAGTTCATAATACACAATACCGCTCTGGTCCCACCAGACACAGAGCATGGTCTTCTTGCTGAGGCGATTTGGCCTTGGTGTTGAAGGACCGGCTTCGCCAGGTGAAAGCCACGATTTTTTCCGCTTCGGGTTTTCAAAATAAATCTATTTTTCGTCACCCGTCACAATTCGATGCAAAAATGATTTCCTTTCGTGGCGTTGAAGCAGCACTTCACAAGTGACTTTGCGATTTTCTATTTGACGTTCATTCAAATCGTGTGGGACCCATTTACCGAGTTTATCGATCTTCCCCATTACTCGTAAACGTCTGCTGATTGTTTCTTGTGACACATGTAATGCTTCTGCTAATTGCCGTTGAGTTTGAGTTGGGTCATCATCCAATAACTCCTGCAATTGCTCGTCTTCGCATTTTTGTGGTCTACCAGAACGCTCACTGTCTTTCACATTGAAATCACGACTTTTAAATTGTCGAAACCATGTCTCACATGTTCTAATCGATGGAGCGTGTTCACCATATGTTTCTATCAGCAAACGTTGACTTTCAGCAGCCTTTTTCTTTTGATTAAATAAGAAAAGCAATGCGTGCCGCAAAAGTTCTTTTTCAGGCACAAAACTCGACATGATCACTGAACGATAAAACAAAGACGCTAGTTTTTGGCGGACTCAACTTGTGTGTGTTTGCAGGTTAATGTCAGACGAACAAAATGACGTATGTGTCAAATTAATACGCTGCGTACTTTTCGCCGGCGCCATCTCTTAGTTAAACCGGAAAAAAACTTATGCATACACCTGGTAGAGACGGACTTAAAAATGACTTAAGACATGCGAAAAATGAATACCATCTTCAGAGATTGTCAACCATAACAGATCCGAATAAATTGTGGAAAGAGCTGGCGACTCTTGGTTTAGCCAAGTCGTCTTTTGCATCTCCATTTAATTTCTTTCAACCAGATGAGCTTAATTCGTTTTATTCTGCTGTATCTAGCCAATTGCCGCCTTGTTCATACGATGAGTTTCGCACGATGAGTTTATTAATCCAACCAATTCACCCATTATTCAACTTTGGGGAGATCACGTCCAACCAAGTACGATCCATTATCTCTACCAACTCTTGTTCAAAGTCATATGCAGCAGGTCCAGATGGTATTTCTTTATTCCTAATAAACAAGTCTATCGAGGTTTCGTGCTCATTGCTAACAGCTATGTTCAACCACTCTTTGCAATCATCTAAGTTTCCTCAGTGTTGGAAAAAAGCTTTTCTTCGACCGTTATCTAAGATCAAAACACCGCTTTCTCCGTCTCATACTAGGCCGATAGCCAACCTTGGTGAACTTTCGAAAATGCTTGAGAGATTGGTTCATAAGCAGATCACTGACTGGATTGAGCTGAACCAAGTTTTTGATCCACGCCAATCAGGTTATCGTAAGGGCCACAGTACTCAATCCGCACTACTACGTGTGTGTGACGACGTGAGGCGCAATACGGATGAAAGGCGAATTACCATTCTCATCCTATTTGATTTTAGTAAGGCATTTGACACGGTACCACACCTTCAACTTCTTGCGGAATTAAAAAAAGTGGGCCTTGCGGAACCAGTTCTCGATTGGATTTTTTCATATTTGACTGGAAGAACTCAAAAGTTATTGATGACCATGGGACTTCCTCCTCTTGGTTACCTACTACAGCGGGCGTAACGCAAGGTTCCGTACTAGGTCCTCTACTTTTCTCTCTTTATATTAATGACATTAGCACTACTCTTCAATACTCACAGCATATGATATTTGCTGACGATACGCAAATATATGTAAGTTGCCTCCCGTCTCAAATAAATGAAGGTATAAGGTTGATTACCGAAGACGTTCAAGCTATTGCCAACTACGCAGTTTCAAACGGCCTGAAGTTAAACATCGCCAAATCAAAAGTCCTTATGTTTGGTAGCAATGCGTATACACGCGAATTTGATTTTTCAATGTTACCACCGGTTTCTTTAAACGGGGTGAATATTCCGTTCGTTAGTGAAGCCAGGAACCTAGGAGTGATCATGCACTGTAATTTATCTTGGAAATCTCATGTTTTACATATCTCTCAAAAAGTACTGTAACGTGGCAGAATACTCGAGCTGCGTCCTCCTCGCTCAACGGCTACCAGCACGATCGCTCAGGGCTGCAGGGGGTGATTTCCGTATTTTATTTATTCTTTATTTTTATTTTTTTGTTGTATTTTTTTTTATATATATATAACGCGTCCGATACGACCGAGGGATGGAGAGAGGAGGAGGATGACCACGCCGTATCCATCGATGGCTGACTGCGGGATTCGATATTTTACATTCGCCGATATTTTACACCTCTCCCTGTTGGAAGATACTGTCCCGCTCAACGTACATCTACCAATGATACACTGTTATCCATCGTCGGCTATCAGCTACTCTCTGCACTATCGGTGGTTAATTTATGCGTTGTCCAGCTAAGGCGCTAGTCGCGGTCATCGTGCGAGGCAGGTTCCCCCAATTAACCGAGTCTAGCGGGTTAAGGGGGGGCCATAGTTCACGGGCACGCGTGCCGAACGGACCTCGAGGCTTTTTCCCGGTGACCGTTGAGCGAACCAGACGTAGCGTACTGTCTATCGGTGTCCCGCTTTATTTTTCGAAGTCCCACAAATTATTATCGAGGCAAGGAACAGAGTGTGGTTCCTCAAGCCAGCATCAGAACGCTAAATGATCAACTTTCGTAACTCGAGGAAAATCAGGAAGACTCCTCCAACACCTTTCGAGGTTTCCCGGATTTCGAGGAACATCGCATCATCATCGTCCCGGTGAGCTCTCTTCCCTTCTGCGGTCTTTGGCTAATATTTTATTATTTTATTATTATTTATCATCTAACTGGTGTGTTCGAAATTTATTCGAGCTTGGTCACCCCTGCGACTCTGGTACACTGTGTGCAGAGTGTCAATTTGTATTGGGAATCGCGGCGTTTAATAAGAGTAACCTCGAGATCGTGTAACGTATAGAAGCCGGGGAAAAGTCATTATATTAATTAATTGTTTTTGTTGACGAGTAAACCGTGCGCGCGTTAAGCCGTTATCCCGGAGTGCTTTAGAATTAGTTAATTAGTTTGTGTGGGATTGGAACGAAATAGACCGCGTCACGGATTTTGTCGAATTGTGGGTTTTGGAGGTACACGAGTTGGTTTGAGTTTCCTTTCGTTTGAATGTAGAAGGTCGTGCGCGAGTTCGCCCGTCGTCCCGTTGTAATTTGGATGTAAAAGGGACTGGCACGGGGTAGACCGCGTTGCGTATTAGTCAAATTAATCGGCGTTTCTCTGTCTGATTTATTTATTTATTCGTTATTTATTTATTTATTTTGTTTATTTGATTATTTATTTTTTTATTATTATATTATGATTGTGTTAACGTTAACCTAGAATCGCGGAGAGCGTAGTCGGCCGTCGTCCCGTATTTTAGACGTGGATGCAAGGGATTCGTACGGTCCGAGGCGTATCTCGCGTAGTTCGATTGTTTGTTACGTTTTATTATATTTCATTCCACGAACTAATTATTGACTGACATTATTATTCTGATGTTAATTATTTTATTATCATTATTATTTTGGTTATTATTTAATTATTAGTCGTCATTTATCCGTTATTTTATAACTCATGAACTGCGGAAGATCCCTGGGTTTATGCCTTTTACATGATATATAAATCTCAGGATTGGAATATAGAGCCGTCGGTAGCTTCGCGTACGTGACCTCCTGACGTCCCGTTGTTATGGTTTTTTTCGATGTATGTGGGATATGCTCGGGATAGGCCGTATCGCGGACTGTGAACAGAGACTACCGAACGTCGAAAATACATCGATAAATATTGTTCGAAATTCGAGGCGAGCGAGACAGGCTATACAACATCTACAGGGTATGAGAATGAGAGAGAAAGAACGGGATAACGGCTATCTCCGACTTAAAGATTAAAATTAAGATATCCAACTAGCTTTAGAGAATTGTTATAAAGGAGAGACTAATTTTACGGGACATCTTATTTGAATTCTAAATTGGTGTTTATTGGAAATGAATAACTAGTCGCCAGAAATAAAGAAGTTTGTAAGTCCCGTACCTGCTGTGGTTGTTTAAATTATTTACTGTTATTATTTAGTTTGTTTATTTATTATTTATTGAGCCGACTTCGTTCATGGTTCTCGTTTGGCTTATTTATTGACCATATTTTATTTTTGACTAATTAGTGACTTGATAGTCCGAACCACCCACTCTGCCTTGAACAGCTGTAGCTGGCCTGGGTCGAGACTGGTCATCCAACTCGGTATTTTTTCCTTCCGGCGCGAAAGCGCCTGGCGCCCATCTCGAAAGAGAAAATAAAAAGGAAGGAAAAAATAACTTGGACCAGTCATAGGTAACGTGGTGCGTTGAGGCACAAATTTACCGTTACAGTACACTTTGCTGTCTACCAGGTGTATGCATAAGTTTTTTCCGGTTTAACTAAGAGATGGCGCCAGCGAAAAGTACGCAGCGTATTAATTTGACACATACGTCATTTTGTTCGTCTGACATTAACCTACAAACACACACAAGTTGAGTCCGCCAAAAACTAGCGTCTTTGTTTTATCGTTCAGTGATCATGTCGAGTTTTGTGCCTGAAAAAGAACATTTGCGGCACGCATTGCTTTTCTTATTTGATCGAAAGAAAAAGGCTGCTGAAAGTCAACGTTTGCTGGTAGAAACATATGGTGAACACGCTCCATCGATTAGAACATGTGAGACATGGTTTCGACAATTTAAAAGTCGTGATTTCAATGTGAAAGACAGTGAGCGTTCTGGTAGACCACAAAAATGTGAAGACGAGCAATTGCAGGAGTTCTTGGATGATAACCCAACTCAAACTCAACGGCAATTAGCAGAAGCATTACATGTGTCACAAGAAACAATCAGCAGACGTTTACGAGTAATAGGGAAGATCAATAAACTCGGTAAATGGATGGGTCCCACACGATTTGAATGAACGTCAAATAGAAAATCGCAAAGTCACTTGTGAAGTGCTGCTTCAACGCCACGAAAGGAAATCATTTTTGCATCGAATTGTGACGGGTGACGAAAAATAGATTTATTTTGAAAACCCGAAGCGGAAAAAATCGTGGCTTTCACCTGGCGAAGCCGGTCCTTCAACACCAAGGCCAAATCGCCTCAGCAAGAAGACCATGCTCTGTGTCTGGTGGGACCAGAGCGGTATTGTGTATTATGAACTCTTGAAGCCCGGCGAAATCGTTAATACACAACGCTATCGCCAACAAATTATTAATTGAAACCACGCATTAATCGAAAGACGACCGGAATGGGCCAGAAGACATGGCAAAGTGATTTTGTTACACGACAATGCGCCGTCTCACACAGCAAAAGCAGTGAAAGACACCTTAAAATCGCTTGGATGGGACATCCTTCCGCACCCGCTGTATTTGCCAGGCCTGGCGCCATCTGACTATCACCTCTTCGCATCAATGGGGCACGCGCTCCCAGAGCAGCACTTCAGCAATTTCGAGGAAGTTGGAAAATGGCTCGACGAATGGTTTGCCGCAAAAGACAAGCAGTTTTTCTGGCATGGTATTCATAAGTTACCTGAAAGATGGGCGAAATGTGTAGAAGCCGATGGCCAATATTTTGAATAAAACAAAAATTAATTTCCCTTGAAAATTACGTTTTTTTTTTTTCCAAAAAACCGGAAAAAACTTATGCATACACCTGGTATAGGCTAAAATCTCATCGTATGGCTCTTTCTCAAGAATTAAGATCTTCATTAATAATTTCCTTAATTTTTATTTTTCCGCTATTGGACTACTGCTGCTTAGTTTATCACAATCTGACTGAAGAATTGAATTTAAAATTAGAACGTCTCATTAATTACTGTATACGTTTTGTTTTCGATCTTCGATGCGATACTCATATTACTCCGTACAGGCGACAACTTGGTTGGCTTACAGTTAAATCGCGGCGTCTGTATTTTCTTGGTATTTCAATGTATAATATTCTGCATCAGAAAGCACCAACATATTTATTGGCTCTATTCAGTCATCAGACGGATACTCCTGAACGTCAGTTAAGGAGACCTCGATCGATTTTTGCTGTGCCAAACAATCGCACAACTACTTATAGGAACGCATTTTCTCTCTCTGGCATTTATTTTTGGGAGAGCTTACCATCGCATGTCACTTCTTCTTCTAGTTTGGAACTGTTTAAGATTCGTCTCCATACTCACCTTTTTAATCATGTTGATGTAAATTAGTTTCTGTTTTTGTTCACGGTAGTATAGTGACAGCATTATATATATACCATCAAATTCTATATAGTCAATTCGCTACTTATAAGCTAATTATATTTCTATTCTTATTTTTATAATTTTTAGAATTACTTTTAAGTTAATTATTATAAGATTCTTATTGTTTTAATTGTATTTATGTATAGCCTATTCTAGTTTATAAAAATATTATTATATTATATTATATTATTGTCATAAATATTTGCCAAAGGCTTGCCAAGGCATAATCAATCAATCAATCAATCAATCAATCAATCTCTCTCTCTCTCTCTCTCTCTCTCTCTCTCTCTCTCTCTCTCTCTCTCTCTCTCTCTCTCTCTCTCTCTCTCTCTCTCTCTCTCTCTCTCTCTCTCTCTCTCTCTCTCTCTCTCTCTCTCTCTCTCTCTCTCTCTCTCTCTCTCTCTCTCTCTCTCTCTCTCTCTCTCTCTCTCTCTCTCTCTCTCTCTCTCTCTCTCTCTCTCTCTCTCTCTCTCTCTCTCTCTCTCTCTCTCTCTCTCTCTCGCGTGCGTGCGTGTGTGCGTGCGTGCGTGCGTGTGCGTGCGTGCGTGCGTGCGTGCGTGCGTGCGTGCGTGCGTGCGTGCGTGCGTGCGTGCGTGCGTGCGTGCGTGCGTGCGTGCGTGCGTGCGTGCGTGCGTGCGTGCGTGCGTGCGTGCGTGCGTGCGTGTGTGTGCGTGCGTGCGTGTGTGTGTGTGTGTGTGTGTGTGTGTGTGTGTGTGTGTGTGTGTGTGTGTGTGTGTGTGTGTGTGTGTGTGTGTGTGTGTGTGTGTGTGTGTGTGTGTGTGTGTGTGTGTGTGTGTGTGTGTGTGTGTGATGAACGATATTATATGCGGTTTTATTTAGATAATTTTGTAAAATAATAATAAGGACACGTATATACAAACGTGTACAGAACGATTTGAAATTACTATGAATAAATTCGAAACTTTGAAATTCCTGTCTTGATATTATTCGAAAGTACTCCCACCATACACATTTTCATATTTAACTAGGATGGCCATCAAAGAGACGCCAGATGTATATATCTAATCGTAACAGCTGTGAAAAAAGTTAATTGAAAAGGAAACGTCGTGGTGAAAGTATCTTTGCCTCTCTTTCCAACCATAATGAATTGCCTGTATACTTGTGATCGACTGCTGCAAGGATCCCTGGAATCTCACCAAAGTGAAGCACTATTACATTACAACAAATCGGGTATGAAAACACGTATTAACAGTTCATCACCATTTCGCCGTAACTGCACTTTCTTATACGAAAATGTCAATATAAAACAGTTTTCATGGAACTGAAAAATAACAAGCGTTTTCACTCACCATGAATATTATTAAGAGTTGAAAAATTTTCAAAAATAAATTTATATTCGCTAATAAAATATTTTTTAAAAAGCTATGGAGGGGGCTAGGTTATCGACGACGGGCATGTTTAACCGTTGGATGGATACACAATATTATTTACCGTAAGACCCAATCTACTTATCTTCCGTAAGTCCCAAATTTGCTCTAGCCATGATCGGCTACATACCGACGGTTGACAACCGATCTACTTTACCGATCGCCGAAACATTTTCTATTCGACCAGCTGCCAACATTCGATGTACTTTTACCGACTGTCGGTAACACGATTACCAATAGTAGATGGCGCATCGGCAATTGCGTATGGATAAAAATCCGTCAGATGGCGCGACGACGCTGCACCAATCAGAACACTGATACAATTTCTACTCGACCGGCTGCCAAAATTCGATTAACTTTCCCGACTGTCGGTAACACGATTACCAATAGTAGATGGCGCATCGGCAATTAAATACGGGTCAAAATCCGTCGGATGGCGCAGCGCTGCTGCATCAATCAGAACACTAAGATAGTTAGTCTGGGGGTGGGGACGGCTGGGGACCAATCAGGGTTTGGGTAGGGGTGGTGGGGGTAGTGGGGGACCAATCAGGAACGGGGTGGGGGTGGTAGGGGCAGACACGCCCCCTCCTCACCCAAGGACCTACCGATGAGAAAGCAGCATGGGTGGGGATAGGTCTAGTGGCGTGGAGGGGGCGGGGCTAGTCTAGACACGGCTTGGCGCCAGGGGGCCATGCCCTGTCTTTCTATAAAGGGCCTATACTACTAGTGTAGTAGTGAAATCTCTTTATATGTATTTAGGTTAAGATGAAAATAAGGAAGAGAATTTTGCAGTGGGTTAGGATGCGAACACCGAAGAGAATTCGCGTATGGCCACGCAACTTCTCCTTTTTTGTTGTTCGCGGTAGGCCGCGCCACGAGGTGAGAATAAGAATAAGAAGGAAGTGAATGAGAACAAGGAAGACAATTCGCGTATGGCCGCGCCACTTCCCCTTTTTGTTGTTCGCGGTAGGCCGCGCTACGAGGTTAGGATAGGAAGGTTGGATTCGAGGAGTGATAGAGATTATTTAAATTATTAATATTTTTTAAATTGCAATCCCACGAAATTAGCACATGGTAAATTGGCATAACATATATAAAAGACCGTACAAGTGAGTTAATGGTACAGAAAGAATCGTATAAAAACAACACAAGAAATCTGATGATGTTAGTTGAAACAGTTATAATATCATTCTTTATAGTTAATATTCGGGGAAGCTATTTTCCTTGTAGTTCTCCTCACGTACGTTTTAGCGATTATTCTTTCTTGCTGTTTTATTCGTTCTAAACCGAGTTGACTTAAGAAAATTTCTTGGGTGACTTGTTGAATGAGTTCTTGGGCAAGGACTTAAAGTTCCTTTATACGCACTTGAAGTTCCACTATTTTTTCCAGCGGTCCCATGCAACTGAGTATAATTCATAATATATATACTAATTATCCATGTATATGTCCTTCAATACAAATTCATTCTCTTTTTATTCATCAGTCATTATTGAAAATTAGCTTCCATATTTGATTTCTACAAGGTCAATTTACTTACGAAAAAGACTTACCAAATAACTAGAATAATAATGGGTACTCTCTAAAACGAATCAATTTTTGCAACGATGTCCTTCTCAATTTGTAATTATTCAAAGGAAAATCCGATCAACTAACTCAAATAAAAGTGTCATCTTTAACTAAATCAATTTTTATGAATAAAATCGATTTATTAAAACCCAATAATAATAATAAAAAGAAAAATATATTTTTTTACACATTGCATCCACACCCGGTAAAATAAAGGGAAAGTTAAATTTTATGAATTAAAATGTTTTATTACAACGTGGTTGAAAGTAAAGGGTAAAATTTTTTCGAATTGGTTTGATTCACTAAAACTCAATAAAAATGGAAAAATCGATTTTTACGAATTAAATCAACATATTAAAACGCGGTAAAAAGGGAAAAGCTAGATTTTATGCATTAAATCAGTTTACAAAAACTGAGACGAAAGGAGTGATCACTTTTTATGAAATAAGTTCAATCACTAAAACTCAATAAAAAGTAAAAAATCAATTTTTACGAATTAAATCACTTCTGGAAAACGCGGTAAAAAAAGCAAAGTTAGATTTTATGCTTTTAAACGATTTACAACACACGCGGTTGAAAGGAAATACTAAATTTCCACGAATTGAGTTAATTCGCTAAACCCAATAAAAACGAAAAAATCGATTTTCACGAATTAAATCAACATATTAAAACGCGGTAAAAAGAGAAAGGTTAGATTTTATGAATTAAATCAGTTTACAGAAACTGAGAAGAAGGGAGTGATAAAATTTCATGAAATTAGTTGAATCACTAAAACTCAATAAAAAGTAAAAAATCCATTTTCACGCATTAAATCACTTCTGGAAAACGCGGTAAAAAGGTAAAAGTTGGGTTTTATAAATTAAATCGAATTACAAATGCGGATCGATTAACACGAACCAAAGTGACACTTTCTTAAGAAATCAATTTTCACAATTTAATTGATCCATGAAAGAACCGATTAATTAATTGGAACAACACGAACAATTTTCTTTACAAAACCACACCTTCTTTTTTCCGATTTTATTTTACTCGCGACAAAAATTACTAATTAACTTGACACCTTTTTTTTCTTAATCCAATTTTCACTAATTGAATTTATTCGCGACAAAGATGAATGGTTAATTTGAACAAAATGAACACTCTTTTAGGATTCCGGACGAGCCCCCAATTTTTTTTACGTCAAACCTGCGCGGTGTTTACACAAAAACCGACAAATTTAAGACGTGTAAGGCGTTTCGGCGTGAGTTTTCCGTACTCTGGTCGAAGAGAATGACTTCCCCCTTTACCACACCTGACAAGAAACACCGAAGACGCAAGCCGCCTTTTGAGTCTAACCTGTCGGAAAATTAGTCGGGACAGGGCTGAGAATGCTCGTTGGGTGGGGAAGGAGGTTGGAAGTGGTTTTAAGGGGAAGGCAGGTTACTTTCACTTGGGGAAAAATGTACGGAGATATCAGACAATACAAATTAGAAGAATGGCGTTTATACTTATGTTTGATTTTCTGGTGAAGTTGTTTCGCCGGTAACCGATGTGTTCAAGGGGAAAAATGGCAACCGTGTGTTAAAATAAAAATGCTAAACTCGATGATTCGTAAAGCTGTTAAAATTTATTCAAATAACCGAATAAGTATCATAATACACCTACGTTCGCTATTACCGTGCGCGAGCGATCGTTACTTTTCGACGCAATACACTTAACGTGATACTTATGATTCGATAAAACAGTAAAACGAAATAAACAGTGTGGACTAGTACAAAAACAGCAGAAAACAATTGAATTCAATTTCTTCCAAATTTCTTCTTTAAACTTGAGATAAATTCCGAATGATTGACATTACAACCGAGAAAAGGTAAATTCTAACTGAATTTAGACTGTTCAACCGTTTTTCTTCTAAGTACGCACTCTGAATTTTAGCTGACTTTACAGTGTCGGGTTTCTCCACGGTGAGAGCCTGTTTAGCTCGCCAGTTTTGATCGTGACTGATCGAACACTCGACACTTACCGGGTTCTAACCTAGGAGACTCTGACGATCTGTCCTAGAAAGCCCTCGACTCTCTCACGCTTTTCGGGCATTTTCCCGTCCTTATGTAGGTCCTGGATGGTCTAATTTTCTATGCGGGGGATTCTGAGTACAATAGAACTCGGACTTGGGGGGGGGGGGGGGGGCTCATCGCCATGACTAATTTTTCTTCTAGCCATCCCTTCGTTCGATTCTCGTTCCGAGTTGCTTGGGGTGAGCTGACACATCCCAGGTAAAATGAAGCTACGTCGAAAAAAACTTAGACTTTTAAGTAGATCCACCGAGCCTCTGGTGACTCATGCTGTAATTCTCATCTGTACCCGGTCTCGTTCAACTTTTATTCTGAATTGCGGTACCACGTGTCGCGAGAATCCATTCCCTGTCCTGAAGACACGCGTCGCGAGCAACCATTCCTCGCTTCGGCGACACACTGCAGCGAGGGACAATTTCTTGTCTCGGCGACACGTTGTCGTGAGGAACCATTCCCCGCTTTGACGACACGCTGTCGCAAGGAACGATTCCCTGTTTCGAGGACACGTTGTCGCTATAGACAGTGAGAAATAAAATCGACTCGGACGCCGTACAGCCAATATACTTCTCTTTAGTATTATCGTTCTTTCTTTTTCTTTTTCCGTTATAAAGTACGACTTATTATTTTAATTAGGGTTTCTATTTGGAATTCATTTAAACGCTTATTAGTTAATGTCTAAAAAGGCCTTATTGACTGAATATTTCCCTCAAATCTTTTAAATTGGATATCGTTGGTAACAAATTGAGACATCGGTGTCATAAGTTTTTACTCGATTGTTAAAGCCGTTTTACGAACCACAACTCTTCTTATTCATTTTTAAGGAAATGCATTCGATATGTATGTATTAATATTTCTATTTATAAATTCTGTCGAGGGATTACTCCCCGCCTCGGTTGCACGCGCCGAGATACAGAGAGGGAGAGAGCGAAAAACGCCTTGGTCGGGAAGCGAGGTGTCGAGGGGTTCGGGTCACGCTGCGCTGTAGATCCGAGTCGCTTCCGCTGTCCCTTTTATGACTAATACCGAATGTAGTTCTTTGATAATGTTAAACTTATTTTAATTCTTAATGGTGTAGAGCGTGAAGAGGCGTAAATATCTACCACAGTAACTAAATGTTAATTATTTTTATATCCTTTCACGATGCTAACTGTTTAGTTAAACATTGTAATGTCTTTTCGATTTTTATTAATATTTCATTTTCATAATTGCAGTTACTTCTTGTATCCGTTTTAATGAGCATTTCGTTTCTGAATTCTTATCATAATCTTAAGTTAAAATTGTTCGTGAGTCCAAATTATTGTATATCAAATGGCTGCTTAGGTTTGCAGTGGACCGCAAAGTATGTGTTTTATAAATGTATTGTTTCGAGGGAACACTCCTCGTCTTATGGTGTTAAGACAGAGAGAGGGGAAAGACGGCATCGACTCGGGTGCGATCTGAAGGGTTGAGATGTATGTTCCCCCACCAGGAACTGCTACCGTAGCTTCGAGTCGTCTTTACCATAGCTCCGGTGACTAATATGAATCATCTTTCTTATTTTATCCTATTTCAACTCTGGCTATCTGTATGATATTATTGCTTAATTCTTATATCTTAAATTATATTAATAAGACAGATGTCTTATATATTTAATTATATTTGGCGGTATATTTAATTATAAGACGAATTTGTCGTCTTATATTAATAAGACGTTTATATTAATAAGATGTCTTATTAATATAAGACGACAAATTCGTCTTATAATGATGTCTTATTAATATAAGACGACAAATTCGTCTTATAATTAAATATACCGCCAGAATGACTAGCCGAAACTAGACCTACACATACAAACAAAGGGATCCATACCACACAGCACGCACACCTATAAAGACCAACTACCGTTACTCGAGCTATAGTTATACTACCAAGCAGCAAGACTATAGTCTCAAGAAACGTATGAAGAACAATCTAAAAGGAACACGCTAAATCACTATAACCAAGAAGAAGAAATTAACGGGACAAATGGGCTACAGGAGATGAGCTACAGGACGACTAGAAGATATAGTAATACCCTGCTATACCGGCAGAACGGGAAGAAGAGCGGGGAAGTCGGTATAAAAGGACACGACATACCACAGTCGGAGAGCATTCTATTCACAGACTCTCTCCAACATTCGGAATCTACCAAAGGAGGACCAGCTAACCAACCGAAGGAGGACCAGCTAATCTACCAAAGGAGGATCAGCTGAACAACCAAAGAGAGGACCAGCCATCCAGCTAAAGAAGGACCACCTAATCAACCCAAGGAGAAGCACCTTCAACCGCACCACTCCAAGGACAAGGCCTGATACCTCTGGCCGAGGGAAAACGAACATCTTCCAAGATCAACTAACTGAGCCACTAGTCATCCAAGTAGCAGAGGACACAAGCCAACGAGATCTCACCTCAAAAAGAAACCAGTGTGGTATGGCTAAAATTATACTAAATCCATAAGGGACTAAAAAACACCCCAAAAATTAGCTAAGGACGCTCCTGTTGCATTTCCGATGCGCCGATGCACCGAGGATGCACCGCGCTGACGCCTCCACCGGAACAGCGGCGGGACCAGCGAGTCGATCGCGTAGCCAGGAGAGCTCAAGCGAGAGCTCCTTCCCCACTACAGTCCACGCAGTATAGGTATAGGATAGGCTACCTCCGAAGGCGAGGAATAATAACAGAGCCGATATAGATATATTAACGATGGCAAGCCCAGCAGGCTCTTTCTATGTGTAGAAACTATACTACCATATAACTACAGAAAATACTTCAGTAATTCAATATAAAATCTCCTACTTCTTGCGGACACGATTATATAGGCATATGTAAGCCCATAATCACCAAAATTAAGGAAAAAGAAGTACATTTAATTCTCACACAAATTATTTAACTTTTACCTGTATAATTTATTTGATGTGTCTAATAAACCATACTTTTACCTAATACTGAAGCCTATATTAATTTTCTCCCTGCTCGAGTCCGAACTAAAACCCTCTAAAGGTGATGATAACGTAAAATACCGTTACAATAATATAATATAATATAATATAATATAATATAATATAATATATTATAATATAATATAATATAATATAATATAATATAATATAATATAATATAATATAATATAATATCAGGAGTACAAATTGAAAATGCGGGATTTTTTTCTATTTTTGAACGTTTATTCTGAAAAAATGGTAACAAATGAATTATTCAAAGTATTGTCCATCGCTAGCCACAACTTTTTCCCATCTTTCTGGCAATTTACGGATACCGTCGCGAAAAAATTCGTCCGGCTTGGCTGCTATCCAGTCATCGACCCATTTTTGGGCTTCTTCGTAAGAATGGAAGCGCTGGTCAGCTAGGCCATGTGTCATCGATCGGAAAAGGTGGTAATCGGAAGGAGCAATATCTGGGCTATACGGCGGGTGGGGTAAGACTTCCCATTTCAGCGTTTGTAGGTATGTTTTGACCGGCGCTGCAACATGTGGCCGAGCGTTGTCATGTTGCAAAATTACTTTGTCGTGTCTTTGCTCGTATTGTGGCCGTTTTTCTTTGAGTGCGCGGCTCAAACGCATCAATTGAGTTCGGTATAGTGCTCCTGTGATGGTTTCGTTCGATTTCAATAGCTCATAATACACCACACCCAGCTGGTCCCACCAAATACAGAGCATGAGCTTGGCGCCGTGAATATTTGGTTTGGCCGTCGATGATGATGCATGGCCGGGGTAACCATATGATTTTTTGCGCTTCGGGTTATCGTAATGGATCCACTTTTCATCACCAGTGACAATGCGATGCAAAAAACCCTTCCGTTTTTGCCGTTCGAGCAGCAGTTCGCATGCAAAAAAACGGCGCTCGACGTCTCTCGGCTTCAGCTCATACGGCACCCAATGTCCTTGCTTTTGGATCATTCCGAGGGCTTTTATACGATGGGAAATGGCTTGTTGTGTCACTCCCAATGAATCTGCGAGCTCTTGTTGAGTTTGACACGAGTCTTCATTGAGTATTGCCTCCAATTCAGCATTCTCAAACTTTTTCACTTGGCCCGGCCGCTCTTTGTCCTCAACGTCAAAATCACCACTTCTAAACCGCACAAACCATCTCTCGCACGTTGAAACCGATGGAACATGACTCGGATAAGCCTCGGAGACCAATCGATGTGCTTCAGCAGCACTTTTCTTCAAATTAAAGAAGTAAATTAAAACTTCCCGCAAATGCTGTTTTGTTGGCACGAAACTCGACATATTGAGAGCTCAAAAAAACTATGAATTTGACACTGCGACAAATTGACACATACTGAAAATTAAAGCTATAAGACGTAGCTTTGACATGAACATAGTCACAGTACTGCCTGATGCGTATAGCGTTAGTAACGCCATCTGTTATCAAACCCGCATTTTCAATTTGTACCCCTGATATAATATAATATAATATAATATAATATAATATAATATAATATAATATAATATAATATAATATAATATAATAAGAAGACAAGATGTCTTCTTGTAATATTGAATATCAATCTTTCGTTCATTGTAACATTCGTCGTAGCATATAAGAACTTCCAAAGCAGCAAAGACGTTGCTAGGGCAGTTGGTCTACCTTCGTGACCCAGATACGGTGCACGACAGGTAGAAAGGAGCGAGCATCCGACAGTCGCCAACAGAGTAAGTGGGTACGAAGCAATTAAAGACTTCGGTGACACGCACCGCCAATGATATCTTGATACGATATTCAGACCCCTCCACACTGACGGTTAGAGTGGGGTAGTGCCGTACCAACCGAAATATAATTAGCACGTCCATTGCACGGAGAACTATCGATAGTATACAACTTAAGAAGAAGGAACAACTGAAACGATAATACTTAAATGCCACAATGCAATAGGAGGAAAAGTTGTAATCTCTACATTGGATTTATCAATCAAGTTTGGACAAGTCGTTCCGTGCAGTAATACAGTTGAAAGCGTGCGTCCTCTTTGCTTTTCGTATAGTGGAATTGTGTGCTTTGGACCACGTTTCGGAATGTGGATACGGATGACATGTTCAAGTTGCAATTGAGGGCGGAAATTTAGATAGCACTTCGATTGTATATAGAAATATCGAGATTTCATTAATTAAGAGGCAGAATCAATTGCAAATATAATACTTTAATGTCGCAATGCAATTGGAGGAAAAGATGGTTTCACTAGATTTTATTTGTGAATCAAATTTGGACCAGTAGTTCCGTGCAATGATGCAGCTGAGAGTATGCGTCTTCTATGCTTTTCGTATAGTGGAATTGTGTGCTTTAGCCGGCTATTCCGGAATGTGGATACGGTAGACATGACCAAGTTGCAATTGACCATCGAAGTATTATTAGCACTTGCATTTTACGTAGCGCTATCGAGAGTACACGAACGAAGAATCAAGATAAACTGAGAATATAATACTAACATGCCACAATGCATTACGAGGAAATGCTGTTATATCTACGTTTCATTCATTAATTAAGTTTGAACAAGTCGTTACGTGTAGCAATGCTACTGAGGACATGCGTCCCATATTCTTTTCGTAGAGTTGAGTGGTGTGCTTGTGCCCGCGTTTTCCGGAATGTGGATTCGGATGACATGTTCAAGTTTCGATTGGCAGTCTAAATGAAATTAGCACCTCGATTGCATATAGAACTATTTGAGAGTACACGAATTAAAAAGTAGAATCAGGTGCAAATATTATACGAAATGTCGCCATGCAATAGGAGGAAAAGTTGTTTTGTCTATATTTCATTTGTCAATCAAGTTTGGACAATTCGTCCGTACAATAATGCAGCTGAGAACATGCATCCTTTATGCCTTTCGTATAGTGGAATGGTGCACTTTTGCCCGCCTAATCCGGAATGTGGATACGGATGACATGTTCAAGCTGCAATTGACGGTCGAAGTATAATTAGTACCTACATCGTATAGAGAACTATCAAGAGTACACGAATTAAGAAGGGGAACCAACCCAAATATATACTTAAATGCCGCTATGCAATGAGAGAAATTTACTAACCAATGTTTTAATTAAAATTTTTTTTTTTTAATTTTAATTTTTATTTTAAATTTACTAAACTAAACTATGCAATTTTTCATTTTTTTCGTTTTACTCTTTTGAACTGGGCGCCAGGCGCTTACGCGCCGGAAGGTAAAATAACGAGATGGTTGAACAGACCCAGCCCAGGCTACCTACAGCTGTTCAAGGTAGAGTGGGTGGTTCGGACTGTTAAGGTGGTTATAAGTCCATTAAATCCATAAATTCAATTAATTAATAAACCATTCACTAAAGTTAATCAATAAAATCGGTCAATAAGAATAAAATCAATGAAATCAATAGATAAGATTAATAACTAAACTCAACAAATAAAATGCATAAATGAGGCAATAAATAAAATAGAACAGGAAACAATAAAATAAAGTTAATGAATAATAATTACTAACTAAAGTTAAGTAACAAAGTCAATAAATAACACAAACAACAATTGCAAGTACGGGATTTACAAATGCCCCTAGGGCAGATAATTTATTTATTTAAGGTGATTACTGGTTAGGCAAAAATCACACTAACAAAAAAAAATGTAAAAGAAAATATTCCGTAAAACTCTGGCATTTTAACATTTCAGGAACTTAATTTTTCCGGCAGTACGAATTATCCTTACACACGCATCGTCTCTCTCACTTTCATACGCTATCGACAACAACACTCAACATGGACTTCGAATGTTCGCAGAAAACGGCCAAACACGCCGGACAAAGTAAAATAATAGGTCGCCTCGAACTTCAACTCGCGATACGGCCTATACCGGACTAATCCCACATACATCCGATAACTCTACAGTCACGGGAGGCCGGAAGGTCACGTACAGAGACATCTACTTGTCGAATCTCTTAACTTCAAAATCGCAGGCAGGCAAAACTGAGAATAAGTCGGGAACGAAATAATGATTAACGAACCGCAATTATATAAAATAAAATAAGAAAACCATAATTAAATAAACAACGTCAAAATAATAATAACGATCCCTAAATTATTCAAATAAAAGATAACAAAAGTAACGAACGATTTATCAAAACGAGATATGCCTCGAACCGTACTAGTCCCTCGCGATAAAAGACGGGACGACGGCTGAGCACGCACTACACAAGCTTACAGGTGAAATATAATTCAATATAATAAATAAGTGAAAATAATGAAATTTAGTCCAGTATAATAAAATAAACAAAGGAAAATAAATAAGATGATATAAATCCATAAAAAGTCGATTGTTCTGGAAAATCCGCAACGTGGTCTATAACAGTCAAGTCCCTCTCACACGTAAATACCACGGGATAACGTACTAACTCGCGCGCGATTTAAAATTAGCGAATACATAAAAACGACTAAGAAACGAAATGACTTCTTCCCGGCTCTAACCGCCAAACGATCTCGACATTACACTCTACCGGACGCAGCCGATCCCGATACAAATTTATACTCTGTGCGCGGCATACAGAAGTGACAGGTATGACCAAGCTCGAATAGACTTGTCAGTCGTCAAACAATAAAATAATAGCGAAAGACTGTGGAAAGAAATAGAGCTCACCGGGACGATGCTGCTGCGAAGTTCGATTTCCGTCCAAGAAAATTTCTACCAGGTGTATGCATAAGTTTTTTCCGGTTTTTTGGTAAAAAAAAAACGTAATTTTCAAGGGAAATTAATGTTTGTTTTATTCAAAATATTGGCCATCGGCTTCTACACATTTCGCCCATCTTTCAGGTAACTTATGAATACCATGCCAGAAAAACTGCTTGTCTTTTGCGGCAAACCATTCGTCGAGCCATTTTCCAACTTCCTCGAAATTGCTGAAGTGCTGCTCTGGGAGCGCGTGCCCCATTGATGCGAAGAGGTGATAGTCAGATGGCGCCAGGTCTGGCAAATACGGCGGGTGCGGAAGGATGTCCCATCCAAGCGATTTCAAGGTGTCTTTCACTGCTTTTGCTGTGTGAGACGGCGCATTGTCGTGTAACAAAATCACTTTGCCATGTCTTCTGGCCCATTCCGGTCGTCTTTCGATTAATGCGTGGTTTAAATTAATAATTTGTTGGCGATAGCGTTGTGTATTAACGGTTTCGCCGGGCTTCAAGAGTTCATAATACACAATACTGCTCTGGTCCCACCAGACACAGAGCATGGTCTTCTTGCCGAAGGGATTTGGCCTTGGTGTTGAAGGACCGGCTTCGCCAGGTGAAAACCACGATTTTTTCCCCTTCGGGTTTTCAAAATAAATCCATTTTTCGTCACCCGTCACAATTCGATGCAAAAATGATTTCCTTTCGTGGCGTTGAAGCAGCACTTCACAATTGACTTTGCGATTTTCTATTTGACGTTCATTCAAATCGTGTGGGACCCATTTACCGAGTTTATTGATCTTCCCCATTACTCGTAAACGTCTGCTGATTGTTTCTTGTGACACATGTAATGCTTCTGCTAATTGCCGTTGAGTTTGAGTTGGGTCATCATCCAATAACTCCTGCAATTGCTCGTCTTCGCATTTTTGTGGTCTACCAGAGCGCTCACTGTCTTTCACATTGAAATCACCACTTTGAAATTGTCGAAACCACGTCTCACATGTTCTAATCGATGGAGCGTGTTCACCATATGTTTCTACCAGCAAACGTTGACTTTCAGCAGCCTTTTTCTTTCGATTAAATAAGAAAAGCAATGCGTGCCGCAAATGTTCTTTTTCAGGCACAAAACTCGACATGATCACTGAACGATAAAACAAAGACGCTAGTTTTTGGCGGACTCAACTTGTGTGTGTTTGTAGGTTAATGTCAGACGAACAAAATGACGTATATGTCAAATTAATACGCTGCGTACTTTTCGCCGGCGCCATCTCTTAGTTAAACCGGAAAAAACTTATGCATACACCTGGTAAGTCGTCTCGCAATATTCCTTCCTCAATTCGATTCTCATTTATTGCCAATGAGATATTACAATACCAACGACTCGACCAAAGATTCCAACAAATACAGAGATAGAGCGGGACCAAGCTATATTCCACGCCACCCCTTGTCCAAGCGCCGCACCAGGTGCCTTAACAGCTGAAGGGGTCCATCTGAAATATTAAACGGGGCATGGGACCGATAAGGATTCAAATCGTCAATCGAAACCTTCCAAACTGTATCTCTCTTCCGATCTTTCAGCTCGTACACCGCTGGTGACCAGATTCGACTTACATAATACGCCCCCTGAAATTTGGGGGCCAGCTTAGCTACCACATTCTGTGAGGCAGAGGACAACACACGCTGTCAACGCAACACTTCATCCCCCACCTTAAAGGTGACGGGACTATGATGTTTATTATACCGAAGAGACTGCCTACGATAAGCCTCCTCATGTTCGTGCTGAACCTTATCCCTAAGGAGTTGTAAATGGTTCTTTCGCGCCGACCACCTATGGGGGTCTATCGCAACCATCTCTTTTTCCCCGGGGACTCTCCGGTAGAATTGGTGAGGGCGTGGTGTTCGACCGAAATTCAAGAACGCGGGACTGGTATCTATCGAGGAGTGGTACGCGGTGTTATATGCGAAGTGAAACTCTGTCAAATGTAAATCCCACTTCCGATGATCGCTTTCCAGGAAGGCTACGATCATGGTCTTAAGGACCCGGTTCACCCGCTCTACGGGGTTGGCCTGGGGGTGGTATGAAAAATACCATACACGGCCACCACCTGCCGTAGGTTGAGGTTGACGAACTCCGTCCCGTTATCCATTAAAAGAACCTCCGGAACACCCCACCGGGAAAACACCAATTTCTCCAATGCTTCCCTGATTTTCTTTCCAGTAGCCCTCCTTAATGGGCAACACTCCACCCACTTTGTAAACAGGTCCTGAATTACCCGAATGTAGGTTAATCCAGACTGACTGGGTGGGAAGCGTCCCATAATGTCCGCTGCCACCACTATCCACGGTTCCTCAATAACCCGACGGCCCATCAGGCCCATCGGTGGTCCCTGTCGGGACTTGGTACGCTGGCAGGTGTCATAGCGCTGGACATATCTGGCGACGTCTCTGTATAAGCCGGGCCAATAATATAATCTTACTATCCTTTTAAAGGTTTTGTCGATCCCCAGATGACCCGCCAGCGGAACATCGTGGTTCTCGTAGAAAATGGCCGCTCTCTGATGTCGCAGGACAACCAGTTTCCAGACGGTGTCCAGCGACTCCAGACGAGACATCCTTCGTCGCAGGAATAATTCTCATCCTTGAATTTCCCATCGTGATAGCGTGCTGGATTCTTCCGTACGTCCTTGACCCGTGTGTCATACTAAGGATCTCTTTCTCCGGGAGGCTGTGTGAGCAAAACGTTTGCAGAAACTTGAGGTGGCAAACCCACCACGTTAGGCCAGTCATGCTCTTCAGTATTGTTCCTAGGAGGAGTAGATTCAAACATTCGGGACAGAGCAGCAGGCAGTTGATTTCGTAAGCTCTTCCGATGTAACACATCGAAGTCTGAATTCATCAGCTTCCATGTTCATCGGGACCCTCCCCTTGGGTTCCTTCTGGGACAGCAACCACTTCGAACTCGCGTGATCGGTGATTACGGTAAAACGATACCCATTCAGATATGGTTTAAATTTCTCTACCGACCATAGGATCGCTAGAAACTCCAGCTCCCGAACATCCGGTTCCTGCGTGAGAACAGCTCCCAAACCGGTCAGGCTTGCGTCAGTCTGGAGCGTGAATTTTTTGGTGTAATCGGGATGTGCCAACACTGGTGCTTCTGTCAACGCTTTCTTTAGGCGGTCGAAAGCAATCTGTTGTTGCTGGCCCCAGAACCATTCCTGTCTCTTCCTGGTGAGCTTGGTAATAGGCTTAGCTACCTTCGAATATTCAGGAATAAACCGTCTATACCATGAAGTAGCTCCCAGGAATTGTCTGACCTGCTTAACCGTCCTCAGAACTGGGATCTCAAGGATAGCGGATGTTTTATCCGGATCTACCAACATCCCCTCACGGTTAATCAAGAAGCCTAGGTATTTTAACTCCTTCCGACATAACTCACACTTCTCAGGGTTGATCAACAAACCTGCCGCTGTGATATTCTCGAAGACCCGTTTCAGCCACTCCAGGTGTTCCTCGAAAGTGTCGGTAGCAATGACAATATCGTCCAGATAGGCAAACGCATGGGGTTGCATATCGGAACTAATAACCCGGTCCAATAAACGCTGAAACGTGGCTGGTGCTGTAGTCAGTCTATACGGCATTCTCTTGAACTGGAACAGCCCCTTATGAGGGACCGTAAATGCCGTGATCTCTCGAAATTCCGGATCTAGCGGGATTTGATGGAAGGCCTGACTCAGATCCAGACTAGAGATGTATCTGGCCGACCTCAAGCAGTCTTGTATGTGACTCATGTACGGCATTGCATATGCGTCTTTCTTGCAAACCTCGTTCACTTTGCAAAAATCGAGACAGAACCTGAAAGTGCAGTTTAGTTTCGCCGCCATCATGATCAGAGTGCTCCATTCACTGGTGGAGGGCTCAATCACGTCGGCCTCTAGCATGCGACCGACCTCCTGATCCATAACCACCCTCATGACTGGGGTAAATGGGTACCATCGTTGTTTCATGGGTCGCGCATTGCCAACGTCGATATGGTGTACCACCAAACTAGTAAACCCGGGAGCTGATTTTAATTTTGAAACCTGTATGGACAGGAACTCTTCTAATCGGACGGTTTCGGTCTCTGTCAGGTCCGTAATCGACATCAACGTGTTGACATTCTCTATTCTCAGTACTAGCTCGAAGTCGAATTCCGCGGTTTCCCCACTGAACAACCACTTGCGCCTTCCAACATCCACTCGGATCCCTAACAGGAAAAGAGAATCGAGGTCCAATAGCAACGGGACAGGAAGGTCAGGATAGACTCTTGTCGTGAGTCTGCTCCAACGATCCCTCAACGTTGCGCTGAATCCACCTTCTTTCGTAAAGGTAATTTGATATCCATTTGCGATAGTGCTGTGATGTTCCGGTGTTGGCCGTCAGGAATATCCCAGCCTGGCCATTTTCAACAGTCCCTCAGTGCTGACGAAGGAGCTGGTCGCCCCGCAGTCCATCAACGCGGGTAGTGGTCGACCAAAAATTTCGACGCAGATAACTAACAAGGAAAGGTACTTTGGTGTCCCCCTCCGATTTTAATGCAACTCACGTATGTTGTAGAGCATCGAAAACTAAAAGACACGTATTTTTTTTTATCGGCGGAAAAACATTTTTAAGGGGTGAAATCGCCCTTCAAAAATAGCATGTCGAGGGGTGATTTTGCAGTTTCACCCAGAAGGCGTCAACCGATTTTAATAAAACAAAAACCAAAATACTCCTCATTGAAGACAATCAAAATTCCACGCTAAGTTGAAAAAAAAATTCATTAGCAGGGGTGGATAACCCCCTTATTTTTCAAATTTCCACCCTACACAAAAAACTATCAGGGGTACAAATTGAAAATGCGGGTTTGATAACAGATTGCGTTACTAACGCTATACGCATCAGGCAGTACTGTGACTATGTTCATGTCAAAGCTACGTCTTATAGCTTTAATTTTCAGTATGTGTCAATTTGTCGCAGTGTCAAATTCATAGTTTTTTTGAGCTCTCAATATGTCGAGTTTCGTGCCAACAAAACAGCATTTGCGGGAAGTTTTAATTTACTTCTTTAATTTGAAGAAAAGTGCTGCTGAAGCACATCGATTGGTCTCCGAGGCTTATCCGAGTCATGTTCCATCGGTTTCAACGTGCGAGAGATGGTTTGTGCGGTTTAGAAGTGGTGATTTTGACGTTGAGGACAAAGAGCGGCCGGGCCAAGTGAAAAAGTTTGAGAATGCTGAATTGGAGGCAATACTCAATGAAGACTCGTGTCAAACTCAACAAGAGCTCGCAGATTCATTGGGAGTGACACAACAAGCCATTTCCCATCGTATAAAAGCCCTCGGAATGATCCAAAAGCAAGGACATTGGGTGCCGTATGAGCTGAAGCCGAGAGACGTCGAGCGCCGTTTTTTTGCATGCGAACTGCTGCTCGAACGGCAAAAACGGAAGGGTTTTTTGCATCGCATTGTCACTGGTGATGAAAAGTGGATCCATTACGATAACCCGAAGCGCAAAAAATCATATGGTTACCCCGGCCATGCATCATCATCGACGGCCAAACCAAATATTCACGGCGCCAAGCTCATGCTCTGTATTTGGTGGGACCAGCTGGGTGTGGTGTATTATGAGCTATTGAAATCGAACGAAACCATCACAGGAGCACTATACCGAACTCAATTGATGCGTTTGAGCCGCGCACTCAAAGAAAAACGGCCACAATACGAGCAAAGACACGACAAAGTAATTTTGCAACATGACAACGCTCGGCCACATGTTGCAGCGCCGGTCAAAACATACCTACAAACGCTGAAATGGGAAGTCTTACCCCACCCGCCGTATAGCCCAGATATTGCTCCTTCCGATTACCACCTTTTCCGATCGATGACACATGGCCTAGCTGACCAGCGCTTCCATTCTTACGAAGAAGCCCAAAAATGGGTCGATGACTGGATAGCAGCCAAGCCGGCCGAATTTTTTCGCGACGGTATCCGTAAATTGCCAGAAAGATGGGAAAAAGTTGTGGCTAGCGATGGACAATACTTTGAATAATTCATTTGTTACCATTTTTTCAGAATAAACGTTCAAAAATAGAAAAAAATCCCGCATTTTCAATTTGTACTCCTGATAATAAACCAAATTAAACAGAACATGTACCATTTGGAAGGGCAAGTTAAAATAAAGTTGACGTATTTTTGCACATTCACAGGAAAATGAGTTTACGGGGGTAAACTACCCCTTATCCATCAGTACGTATATTTGTGCATACATTTTTGTTTCTCGTTATTTAAATGTCCGAATTGATTAAAAACATTCCTGTTAGCCGAAGTCAAGGGGGGGAACTTCGCATAATGCTTTATTTATTATTAAGGGGGTGACCGGCTGGTACTTACAAGAAGGTCAGTTTGGTGTCTTCCTCCGATTTTGATGAAACTCACGTATGTTGTAGAGCATCGAAAACTAAAAGACACGTATTTTTTTTTATCGGCGGAAAAACATTTTTAAGGGGTGAAATCGCCCTTCAAAAATAGCATGTCGAAAGGTGATTTTGCAGTTTCACCCAGAAGGCGTCAACAGATTTTAATAAAACAAAAACCAAAATACTCCTCATTGAAGACAATCAAAATTCCACGCTAAGTTGAAGAAAAAAATTCATTTGTAGGGGTGAACAACCCCCTGATTTTTTAAATTTCCACCCTACACAACAAACTAATCAACCAAATTAAACAGAACATGTACCATTTGGAAGGGCAAGTTAAAATAAAGTTGACGTATTTTTGCACATTCACAGGAAAATGAGTTTACGGGGGTAAACTACCCCTTATCCATTAGTACGTATATTTGTGCGTACATTCTTGTTTCTTGTTATTTACATGTTAAAGAGCTGCTTGCGTTCACTCTTTGTGCTGATTTTGTGCTTATCAATAATTTATCGTCATATGTCATCGACCTTTCGATTAGATAGTATTTCGATTCGGCGCAAATTTCGGAATAAGTCGATGATGCAACAGTCGTTCCATCTATAGAACTTTGTCAGTTATTCCAACGAAATGAATATGATCTTATTTTCTTGAGTAATCTAATCATACGCCAATATGATAAAAATACTTTCGACGCAGTAAGAGGTGTTTTCTACATAGGCGGCTATCTGGGACTGCGTATTATCTGCTGATATCGCATGTGGTTCAACAACAAGTCTTTCAAATATAAAAGCCGCGATACATACAGCGATCTTCAGTTGCTCATTTGAACGGAGTGCCAGTGCGTCAGTTATAATTTCTGACAAAAAAAAAATCAATAGACCATGAAAGTGAATCCAATCAACGTCATTAAACTTCTTTTGGCTACATTTCAAGCCATGAATATTCCCGAAACTCCGATTAACAATGCAGAAATCGAGGTAAAGCAGAATTTCGAAAAAGTTCTGGTCGACTGCATGGACGATTATAACGGAGTTGAAATTCTCGAGGAACAATCGCTAGATTTTCAAGAGCCATTCAAGCAATATGATGTTAACCCTGTCGAGGACACTCTTTGGCAACATGATGAAGGTCCAGTGGATTCTGATACTTGTTCTCAAGACGAAGAAGACATAAGCTACGATTACAAACGCAAAGCAATCGAATACTGGAGATCCGGTAAGAAGAAAAATTACAGTGTCGATACCGTGAGTCAGAAATTCAAAAAAGTCAAATCTGTACGACAATTAAAACGCTGGGCAAATCAAATGAACAAAGGTGGGACCTACAAGGAGAAATTAGCTCAAATCTTTGAATAAGCTTTGAAAAACATACAAGCCGCAATAGATGCTGGTTTCATTGTTCATGATATCGACCTTCAAAAGTGGGCTCTACAAGCTCAAAAAGAGATAGGTCACGAAGACATTCGTTTTAAAGCTTCTCATAATTGGCTTCGGAAGTTCAAGAAATCACATCGTATTGTGTCCAGGAAAATTAATAAATTCGTAACACGAAAGACTATAGAAGACGAACCAGTTTTAAGGATGAATGCAGAAAACTTCGTGAATGAAATTAAACCATATATTCAAACATATGGACCGGAAAACATATATAATTCAGATCAGAGCGGTTTTCAACTGGAAATCCACTCTGGCAGGACTCTGACGACTGAAGGAACTAAACAAGTGCAATGTGTAGTACAATCCGTATCATCTACAACTCACAGCTACACTATCCAGCCAACCATAAATGCAGATGGAAAATTATTGTCACCCCTTTTTATCGTTCTAAAAGAGGGAAAGGGTGAGTTCGGCCCAATCGTGGAAAAAAATTTATTCAGGCCAGAAAACGTATTTTTAACAGCAACGAAATCCGGAAAAATGACTTCAGGTATGGACAAAAATGATTGCCAGAAAATATTGAACATATGATGAATTATACTATATCGATAACCAATATCATCTTATGTATAGAGCACTTCAAAGTTTGGTTGGAAAAAGTATTCTTCCCCAACACCGGTCGTGACAGCGTATTGTTGATAGACTCGTGGAGTGGACACTGCCCAGAAGTTGTTCTAAATGCAACACCTCGGGGCAAAAAAATAATCACAAAGATAATACCTAAAGGCACCACAGGGAAAATCCAACCACTCGACGTTTTTGGTTTCCGAATATGGAAAAATTTTGTACGACATTTTTCCGACAGTGTATTATTACTTAATTCTGATATTAATTTGCACTTGAGAAACAAGATAATCAAACTGCAATCTCTCGGACACAATCAACTTTCATCACCCAGATATATAAATCTTTTCAAATATGCATGGTTCAAAAGTAATTATATAACCGATAAGCCAAACGAATTCGACAATCCAGTGAGTTTTGGTTTCGGTCAATCGTCTCAAGCACACTGTGAAGTACTAGGTTGTAATAATGTGGCCATCATCAGATGCTCATGGTGCAAGAAGTCTTTATGCTTGCAACATTTTTTTGAAGAGTATCATTTCTGCACGACTTACGAACCATGATTGCTGCAAATTATGACGTGCACATTGCACGTTGATGAATTGTAAAAGGAATGATACATTACAATATATACTGTGGTGTATGTAGATGCGCAAGGCGGTAAGAATAAATGTGAGAGAATGGAGAGTGGGGAGAGCGTTAACATGGGACGTGAAAAGGACGACAGTCGAATAAATGCGCATGCCGAAACCGGGTATTTGTTATTTCTCGCCTATGTCATCAGCTGATTGCCGCTGTTTCGAAATACAACCATACATATATGCCATACAACCACTCAACCCCAGCAACATTCCCCAGTATTCTGTATTTGAACAAGCTATTTTTTTCAGTAAATAACGCGAAACTCGTGAATGGACTATTCTACTTGTAAGTACCAGCCGGTCACCCCCTTAATAATAAATAAAGCATCATGCGAAGTTCCCCCCCTTGACTTCGGCTAACAGGAATGTTTTGAATCAATTCGGACATTTAAATAACGAGAAACAAAAATGTATGCACAAATATACGTACTGATGGATAAGGGGTAGTTTACCCCCGTAAACTCATTTTCCTGTGAATGTGCAAAAATACGTCAACTTTATTTTAACTTGCCCTTCCAAATGGTACGTGTTCTGTTTAATTTGGTTGATTAGTTTTTTGTGTAGGGTGGAAATTTGAAAAATCAGGGGGTTGTTCACCCCTGCAAATGAATTTTTTTCTTCAACTTAGCGTGGAATTTTGATTGTCTTCAATGAGGAGTATTTTGGTTTTTGTTTTATTAAAATCGGTTGACGCCTTCTTTGTGAAACTGCAAAATCACCCCTCGACATGCTATTTTTGAAGGACGATTTCACCCCTTAAAAATGTTTTTCCGCCGATAAAAAAAATACGTGTCTTTTAGTTTTCGATGCTCTACAACATACGTGAGTTGCATTAAAATCAGAGGGGGGCACCAAAGTACCTTTCCTTGTAAAACGTGCCGAACTCCGCTGTTGCCTTCTACCGGACTACATAAATATTCCAGGATGGTTAGCGGGGAGTTTTCCTGAATCGAGGAAGACGCCGCTCCACTTAGCGGCGCCCCCGATCTCCGTTTCCCGAGCAGTTGTAGCCCGTTCTGGTCGTCTCACCCTCCTTACCGCATCAGTAACATCGAACCGTTTTACGCACCGCACATCCTCTCAAAAAATGGCCTGCGATCCCGCAGTTGTAGCAGAAGACATGCCTATCCGGATGTGGAAAACCTGATGCTGCCCCCGTATGTTCCCTAGGCGCTGGGACTTCCGGCAAGAACGGGTTGGTGCTGGTTGCGATGAGTCTCGGTGGCGGAGCAGTTTCCGACCGAGTAGCTGATCAAGCCGGCACAAGCGAATACCCACCACGGGAAGCCCATGCAGTTCCTCCTCTAGGCCGACCCATAAAGTTGGCATGATGAGGTGGGGTGGAAATAAAATTTCTTGGAATTCCACCTACGAAGGGGTTCGTAAATCCGCGTGACAAGCCTTGGCTCTCGCGTACCAGTGCGGAACATTGCTCCAACATCCGAAAAGTGACATGATTCCTTGGCCGCGGAGAGGGAGAGGGGGTGGATTGAGTTTCGTATCGCTGAATAGCTTTTTGCAAAATGAAACGTAATTTTTCTTTTTTCGATCCGATGTGTAATTTCTCGAGATATTCGCGAAAATCAGGTTTCTTGCGATTACAGCGCCATCTATCACGAATCGAAAAAAAATGTTTCAGATAAAAGTTACTTATTTTTTATGGGGAATCCGAATCTGCAATTAAAAATAGGGGTTCCTATTTATGATTTCAAAGTTGCCCCCACCCCCACCCCAGGGGGTGGGAGTGAGGGGTCGACTTTGGTATCATTGGGTGACCCCTTTCCAGGCGAACAAATTTTATTGAGAACTTTTTTTGATCCGATGCGTAGTTTTTGAAATATTTTAATGTCTTCAGATAAATCGGCCACCCTGTATATGAGAAACTTCACTTGAAATAGAACGGTTTTTGGCCGAGATCAGTCATTTTGTTGCTTCACTAGAATTCACTTTCTTTTTACCATGTAAAAAGTCTCCCATAGTTATAGGTCGCAATTTGGAGTGGTATACAATATACTGTGACTATGGATTTACCAGAATTTATCATTCAAATTTTGACATCATATATCCTGGCCAAGAATGAACGAAAACAACATTTTCACCACCGAATTTCGATCATACAATTCCTTTTTTTGTAAATAAAAAATAGCTTAAATATGGACGGAAGTCAGGACCACAAACTGTTCCACTTCCCGTGAAATAACCCATACATTATAAAATGTGAAATTTCAAAATTATCTGCCTCAGCATCGACTTCAACTCGCTGTACAGAAATGATTGGTGCCGAGAGGATGAATAATTTTTTAAATGAAGTCGGAAGGCCTCATAGATTTTAAACATTAATTGTTGACGAAAGCGCCATCTCGGAAACAGTTCAAGTTGTAATGCTGGAACTTTACGAAATTACTTCCAACAATAGTATAATTATTCCGGGGTAAATGAAATATTAGGAAAATTGCATTTGTGTATGTCAGTACCTCATTTCTATAGTGTACCGTACTGGCTATCTAATAACGCGCGGTGCACACACCAAGTCACCGCTACCGCGCGTTACACACACGAAGTAAGACCGGCCTATACCTGACAACTCAAGACGCGCGGTACACACACAACGAAGCGCCGCTACCGCGCGTCACTCACACCATGTAGGCCGGCACGTCAGAGACCAAGTCCCGTTATTCCTTTCAAAAAGCACGAATAACGAAACGTTAAAAGACCAACGACGAATTTTATCATAAAAGAAGAACCAAGGCTACCATAGGGCTACAGGAGATCTGCTACAGGACCGCCACCAGCTATAGTAATACCAGAAGCATGGGACGGACTGAGGGGATACTGGTATAAAAAGACCAGAAATTCGGCATTCGGGGAACAGTTTTGTTCACAGGTCCCGCCAACGCAGAAGTCCAGGAAGGAAGAGCAAACGAGCCCTAGCTAGCTGCAGCCGCATTAATACACGGAGAGCCCAGCTGTGGTACCAGACACACACTAGGCGGGAAGCAGCTGAGTCGGTGCTGCGCTCGAGTCCAACGCACCGCAAAGCCATCCAAACATCAACAAACCAGTATCTCTCTCTCTGGTAGCCAAGGATAGAGCGATCCAACAGACTGCGCTCCCAAACAAAATTAATAGACCCCTGCATTAAAATAATGGATATAAGATATCACGATACCCAAAAACTATACAAAATAAATCATGATAGCGTAGGAAATCAGATAGGAAAATAATTTAAATATAAATCAGGAAATCCCAGGGAAAATATAAAAGGCGTACGGCCCTGATATAGCTGCGCAGGCACCTAAAGTGCATCCTACTGATGCCGAATCGCAGCGGCGCACAGTGGGGCCGATTCCCGAAAAGCTGGTCAAAAGTCGAAAAATGAAGTTTCATTTTATAGGATTTAGAGTACATAGGTGGATAGAGTAATGTTTAAAGAATATAATGGAACATTTTATAAGGGCTAGTGAAGTATACCTGGCAAGTATAAGCCAGTACAAAAGAGACCTTCGCGCAAGTAATAACTCGATCGTTCCAGCTCATATTCAAGCGTCATATTAAAAAATTCGTAGAAAATCGTAAAATTGGTGTTTCTTAATTCTGCAAAATGGAGGTTTCAGGTTGAAGAAAGTAGTTTATTATCATATGCGTCGAAAATTATAACAGATACATATAAATTAATAGCTAAGCAATGTCTAAAGTAGAAAAAAATGAAAAATTATGTGCAATCATTTTAGAAAAACAGGGAAAAAGCTAAAAGCTCCGCAATGTTCCGCAACGAAAAAAGTTTAAAATTGAAGTTTGTACTGTTATGTAACAAAATTAGTAAAAATCAGCTGCAGCTAGCTGCAACTTTGTTTTTAGTGCACATTTGAATATAAAAAATTACAAATTCACATTAACCACTTGTTGCACGTTTTTTTCAAAGGAATATAATTTTGTAAAACTTGTTACTCGGGGGTTTTTGGGGTCGCTGAATACGAATCCGGTATCAAAAAAACTAAATTCAAAATGGCGGATCCAATATGGCGGACGCAATTTTCGAAATCGATTGGATTCGCTTGAAACTTGTTACTCGGGGGTTTGGGGGTCGCTGAATACGAATCCGGTGTCAAAAAACCAAAATAAAAAATGGCAGATCCAATATGGCGAACGCAATTTTCGAAATCGGTTGGATTCGCTTGAAACTTGTTACTCGGGGGTTTTTGGGGTCGCTGAATACGAATTCGGTGTCAAAAAAATAATATTCAAATTGGCGGATCCAATATGGCGGACGCATTTTTCGTGTTCCTTATTACACTTTCTTATATATTTGAATTATACATTTTTCAATATTTTTATAAATGGTTAAAAATATAATTACTTATCTGAAATATGTACAAAATATTTCTTTCAAACAAGAAAATCATTACTCTGTAATCCAAATACATTTATTTAAAAACTGTAAATCAAATTATTATACAGTAATCTTAAAAAATGTTTACTTAAACTAAAATAATTATAAATTAACTGTTTGAACATGTTAATTTTATTTCACAAAATCTATTTTGTTTCAGAAAATGATTTGAAGAAATATGTGCTTCAAAGAAAAAATTACTTGCATGTAACTGAAGTACATTCACTTCAATAAAAAAAGGAAATGTAACTTGTAAATAGTATAAAATAAGTCTTTCAAAAGTGATTTTAATCAATACAATTATAGATGTAAAAGTAGATGTTTTATTACTTTTTATCAAATATATAATTTACTTACAGATTTATAAAAAGTTAATAAATTTTTATAATCGCTATTTTGGATCTGCCATTTTGAATTTTGTCTTTTTCACATCGGATTCATGTTCAGCGACCTCAAAAAGCCCCGAGTAACAAGTTTCAAGCAAATCCGGTTGATTTCGAAATTTGCGTCCGCCATATTGGATCCACCATTTAGAGTTTTGTTTGTTTCACACCGGATTCGTATTCAGCGACCTCGAAAACCCCCAAATAACAAGTTTCAAGCGAATCCGGCCGATTACGAAAATTGCGTCCGCCATTTTGAATTTTGTTTTTTTCACACCGGATTCGTATTCAGCGACCTCGAAAACCCCCAAATAACAAGTTTCAAGCGAATCCGGCCGATTACGAAAATTGCGTCCGCCATATTGGATCCGCCATTTTGAATGTTGTTTTTTTCACACCGAATTCGTATTCAGCGACCTCGAAAGCTTACAGAAACCAAGTTTCATACAAATTCGATAGACATTCCGTATTATAACTGAGTATTTTCGGTTTACTATTGCCATTTTGAACCCGCCATTTTGTTTTTTTACAATTTTGACTTCAGATTCGTAATCAGCCCTTATATACTATATCTCAAACAGAATGAACTACGTTTTCGACTTTTGACCAGCTTTTCGGGAATCGGCCCCACTGTGCGGCGGTCAGGTGGACGAGCGAGTCGGCCTTCACAGAATACCAGGCGGGAGCTCCACTCCCACCAACGGTCCTGTGACATAGGAAACGAGTATTGATGTACTCAGTAGATATCCGAGGCTAATCCAAGTGCTACGAGCAACTGCCGGCCATTAACCGACGGTACGCCTGCTAAAGTATCTTACCTAGCGAACGCGGCGGGTAAAACGTTTATCGACCAACGTTTATCTTCACTTTATAAATTATATTATTAATCAACAAGTATTTTTACATTAGAAATTATATGATTTATCAACGTCTATTTTCACATCATAGAGCATATTATTGATCGAATGTTATATCTCCATTATAAAACACATTTTTTACCAACCCAGATTTGTTCAATATAAGATTCTCAAAAATTCTTTAGACTCTCCAACGTACACGATTATAAATGCACTCAAGTGCCCGGGAATAACGTATTGTAAGGCGCGTGGTAGCCACAATACCAAGAAAAAGGGATCAAGATCGATAATTAGATTCTATATTCATATTTCCACTTAATGTATCACCAAAATTTACACTGCGTTTCTTGAATAAACCCTACTTTTACCTATTACAAAAGCCTAAATGAGTTTCCTCCCGCTCGAGTCCGAACAAAACCCTTTCAGGGTAATGTTAACGATAAATACCGTTACAATAGATTCCAACTGTACACAGCCCAATCCTTACACAGAGTATATAACGACTCGTATAGAGATTGGCCCGTGTACGGTTGGAATCAGTCTTTCAGGGTAATGTTAACGATAAATACCGTTACAATAGATTCCAACTGTACACAGCCCAATCCTTACACAGAGTATATAACGACTCGTATAGAGATTGGCCCGTGTACGGTTGGAATCAGTCGAAACGAGGCGCTACCGTGTATGCTGTGAGATCAGCGAGCCTTGCTGCCTCGTGTGGCTGTAACCGCGCTGTTGCCGCGTTGTCACCGCTCTGTTGTCGTACTGTCGCCGTGGTGTTCCAAAGGATTTCTCTGTTCTTTTGAAGGCGACGCGCGAGGTACTGAGCGGTGCCACATAATGCTCCAGTTGTAAGGCGGAGAATCGCCGATATTTTTTATTTAAATCAAATTGCCAGCAATAATACGGCTATGGATGTTTTTCTTTTTGCTTCCTCATGGAGGAAGATTTGTTGTCGTGAGATATTATTAGGTGCGCAACTAAGTTCCCACTGTTTTTCAAGAGATGGCTCCAGTAGTAAGTGCTGATCGATTGGGACATAACCAAAACGTCATGAACCAAGCTTAGACATATGGTAAACAAACCGCTTTGACGCATTAGTGATTTTGTTTTTGCGTCATATACTTTTGATTGTGTGAAAATGTCTGATTTTGTGCCAAATAATCGTCATTAGCGGGAGTTGTTGCTTTTCATCTTTCATTCGAAGAAAACAGCGGCTGAAGCGCATCGAGAACTCCAAAAAGTTTACGGAGATGCTGCTCTAAGTGAAACAACATGCCGTGATTGGTTCCGTCGCTTCAAAGACGGTGATTTTGATGTTGACGACCGTTCGCGTGAAGGAAGGCCAAAAACCTTCGAAGACGCTGAATTGGAGGCATTGCTCGATGAGAATCCGTGCCAAACGCAAAAAGAGCTTGCTTAAGCATTAGGAGTTACCCGCCAAGCCATTTCCAAGCGATTGCATGCGTTGGGAATGATTCAAAAACAAGGAACTTGGGTTCCTTATGATTTGAAGCCAAGAGACGATGAGCGTCGTTTTTTCGCCTGTGAACAACTGCTCCAGCGGCAAAAAAAGAAGAGTTTTCTTCATCGCATCGTTACGGGTGATGAAAAATGGATTCATTACAGCAACCCAAAGAGAACGAAATCATGGGGACTGCCCCATGATTCACGCTGCGAAGATTTTGCTGTGTATTTGGTGGGACCAGGGCGGTGTTATTTATTATGAGCTGTTGAAACCCAACGAAACCATCACTGGGGAACGGTATCGAACTCAATTGATGCGATTGAGCCGAGCACTGCGCGAAAAGTGGCCACAATACGAGCAGAGGCACGAAAAAGTGATTCTACAGCATGACAACGCTCGGCCTCACGTTGCCAAACCCGTTGAAACCTACTTAGAAACGCTCAAATGGGAAGTCCTACCCCACCCGCCATATTCCCCAGATATTGCGCCGTCCGATTATTACTTGTTCCGTTCGATGGCACATAGTCTGGTTAATCAGCAGTTCAGCTCATATGAAGACATCTCAAAATAGCTTGATTCGTGGATAGCCTCAAAAGACGAACACTTCTACCGTGACGGTATTTGAGCTCTGCTAGAAAGATGGGAAAAAGTTGTCGTTAGCGATGGGCAATATTTTGAATGATTCATTTGTAAACATTTTTTCACAATAAAGTTGCATTTTCATAAAAAAAAAAAACAGCGGGAACTTAGTCGCGCACCTAATATTTTCGACATTTAATGCCAGAGTAGCTTAAAAATTCCAAAACGTCGAGAAATCATATTTAGAAATAATGTCCGAGCGTACGTGTTTGTGATGAAATTAAAACATGGAAATGGCTATATGCCGAGAACGGATTGTTTGATCTTTCTGAAACTATGCACACGAGTTAGGTGATAACCCCCGTCAGTTTGTTGCAATTTTTACCAAAATCGCTAACGGGTGACTCATTTTATGGTTGTTCGAATTTTTCGACAAAAAGGTAATTTCTCAAGCTGTCCTAAATTCTGAGCTATCGAGGCAAAACTTTATACAAGAATAGGCTAGGGGACAAGGTTATTCGGTATTGAATTTGGCAAGAATCGAAAGATTGCGCACTCGAGACAAAATGAAGCAGTATCCGTCGAGTTTTCATACAGATAATATCTAAAGTATAAAATATTAAATTCTATGAGTTTTACGTATTAACAATAAAATACAATGAGTTGTTAAGCTATCTGTGCACAAATTCCATTGTACGAAAAGTTATTACAAACAAACAAAAAAACATAAACGTAAAAGATTAATTTGTAATTTTTAGATACGGGTTCTCTATTTAATTAGGTTTATTTAAGTTTCGACATCAACACTAGGCACGAAAGTAAACAAAGGCAACTTACGTTCACTAAACGATACGAGTTGGAAAGGACAAACTACACATACAGCGTTGAAAAATTATATTTCAATTTTCAATCTTTGATTGTTAATAAGTTTTTAACAAAGAGTGACCGCTGGCTAAAACCTTCACAGCATTACCTAGATTGATGATCTACGTAATATACAACTAAAATTTTGAGATCGGAGAAGGTGCTCCTCATAACTAAATATTTACGTTTTTTAATAGATAGTAATTTAATAGTAATTTGGTAAAACTTCAGGATCGAAACTTGAATCATTCCCGAGGTAGTGCATTTTTTCCATAATCAATGTGAAAAAACTATGAACTTTCAACTTCATTTTGGACTTTGTTCATATTTTTCTCAGCGCTAATAATTTGGGGGCAAAAAAATTTGGAATTTTGCATTTATTACTCCCGACTGCCCGTAGGGAAAAAAAAGGGGTATGCGTTTCACTGGCATGGCGCGAATATGCTAGTTTTTATGTCCAATGTTCTCTAAATCACCTAAAGATATCTTAACGAAACTTGGTACAATGATTCTGTGCGTCGTGATCTTATTTGTCCTAGATTGCATATATTAGGTGAGATTTCAGAAAGAAAAAGGAGTTTTAAAAGAATCTATGAGAAGCACTATTGTATATGTCAAAATGCCAAAAGATGGCTGTCATTCCTACTCATTCATGTGCACCTAACTTCACGATGGAGTGAGAAAAAGAGCACGTAGGATCCAGTCAATATTTCTGTACATATTTTTTTATTCAACAGCGAGTAAATTTTAATGTCCATACGTACGTACTATGCGGAGCATAGTTTTTAAACGTGGTACGGGCGGAGCTGATAGATGGTTGCAGCAAGATGGCTGCCCATTCAAATTTACGGAGAAAAATAAGTGTAAAAGAAAAAATTTTTGCAGCGTTAATATTGTTCGAAAAAAAAAACTGTCTTGGGAAATTCATTCTTTTTCAAGTACAAAAATAATTGAACGCTTACAGTTACTGTTATTATTACAATTACAGTACTCGTTTATGTGAACCAAACTTCAGAGCGCTCACGATGGATTTTGAAAAAGAGCACGCGGATTCAGTCAATATTTGTATATATATTTTATTCAACAGCATGTAAATTTTAATAACATAGTTGTACATCAGACATGTTGTTAATAATAGGGAACTTGCATGTTATTTAATTTACATTTTATTCGAAAGTAGGATGAAAAAGAATAAATTTCAATAGTTTCAAATAGTTTCAAAAAATATAGAAACTATAAGTATATATATCCCACACAGCACATGTTATCCTGAGGATATCCCAAAATGTCCCAGATTGACCAAGGTGATCCTACAGATATCGTAAAAAAACCTAGGGATATTCTAGGATATGATAAAATAACGTAGGGATATCCTAGGATATCCCATCACGATATCCTAGGATATTCTGTTGATATATCCATAGAATATTGTAAATAATCTATGGAAGTCCTAAGATACGTCTTTATAAAGTATTTATAACGTTGTAGTTCAGTGGTCGGAATTACTTGTTGTGACCCTGATATTTTCCCGGATTACTGCGTAACGATACTCGACTAACCTTGACGAACAATGCCTGGACGAGTGGAACGGACGCCTCGCGGCGTTGGCCGAGAGTCTAATACCCGCGAACGAGAGAGAGAGAGAATGAATGTACGAACAAGAAGGTTATTTATTCAATACACAGGTCAATGAAACTAATAATAGTAAGTAATTAATGTCTTAATACATAAACGAATAATACGTCGAAGATCAATGCGTTAATCAACGCCAACGGTATTTTACATTACATGCGATATACTGAGTCACGTACTCTCTACTAACGCGTACTTCGAATCACACATAAATAATCTCGATACAATTTCCAATACAATAACCAATGCACGCAGCAATGTTCTTTTCGCTAACTACAAAGCACCCAGCAATATTCTTCTCGGCTCGGTGTTCAACGCAACCGTAACCGTTTTCTATACGCGTGTCCCTCCCCCAGCTCGTTGCTGACTCACGCCGGTCCGTGTCTTCGCTTCTTCCTCGTGCTCGCGCTGCGCGGGCTGACGCATGCGCTCGTCGCTCGTGTGATCGCTCACCCCGCATTGATCACGTGCCCAGGGGCCGTGGTTCACGACATACTTGCTTGTTTCAGCCGATGTTGGCAGGCTATGCCTACTTTTCTTCTCATGTCTCTCCGTTCGTCAGGAGATCCTTAGGCCGCTCAAGAATAGGTCATATATAATTTGTAGGGATCTTTTGACAAACGGAGAGACAAGAGAAAAAGTAGATGACATAGCCTTCAAATACTTGCTGAAACGAGCAAGTAATTTCGACTATACACTGCTGTAGTTTATAGATTGTGTTAATTGGTAATAACAGAAAAAATACGAGAAAATTATTACACAAAGATTTTTATTATATACTAGAATAATACATATTAAACAAAAATTACTAATGACAAATCTCCGAGTCGGAGGGCGAGGATTACAAACACTCGCTCCGTGTATCTTAATAATTACGTTACAATAACCAGTCTAGTCAGTTCTAATTGCTGTAATTTTAAGCACACTGTAATATCAAAAGACACAATGAGTGTACAAACACAGGATTTAGGAGGTAACTTTTCCGAAACCGAAGAGTCTAAAAAACAAGTAATAAAAAACTTGTCTTTATAAATATAAATACATAGTTATCACGTCACATTAAACATAATTATTTGTTTTTTCTCAAATACGCAGAAGGAGAATAATTATTATATAGTCGAATTCCAAGACGGTATGCAAGTAATACCAAGCAGTTGGTTAATAAGCAACAAAGTCGTATTATGGCCTCCAATTACTGATTGGAAAAAATATTATAATAGTGTAAGAAATATGTGTCAACCACTTCAAGGTTGGACGGAGACTCTTATTGTCAAAATTGTAGGCTCAGCAAGTAAGTATTCATAACGGTTAATATTTTATGTGTGTGTGACAATATGGAAATAAATGTACATCTTGAAATATAAATAAGTTATTGCTTATGTATGTTTGTTAGTCGTCCAATTAAATATTATCTTATCAGGAGTACAAATTGAAAATGCGGGATTTTTTTCTATTTTTGAACGTTTATTCTGAAAAAATGGTAACAAATGAATTATTCAAAGTATTGTCCATCGCTAGCCACAACTTTTTCCCATCTTTCTGGCAATTTACGGATACCGTCGCGAAAAAATTCGGCCGGCTTGGCTGCTATCCAGTCATCGACCCATTTTTGGGCTTCTTCGTAAGAATGGAAGCGCTGGTCAGCTAGGCCATGTGTCATCGATCGGAAAAGGTGGTAATCGGAAGGAGCAATATCTGGGCTATACGGCGGGTGGGGTAAGACTTCCCATTTCAGCGTTTGTAGGTATGTTTTGACCGGCGCTGCAACATGTGGCCGAGCGTTGTCATGTTGCAAAATTACTTTGTCGTGTCTTTGCTCGTATTGTGGCCGTTTTTCTTTGAGTGCGCGGCTCAAACGCATCAATTGAGTTCGGTATAGTGCTCCTGTGATGGTTTCGTTCGATTTCAATAGCTCATAATACACCACACCCAGCTGGTCCCACCAAATACAGAGCATGAGCTTGGCGCCGTGAATATTTGGTTTGGCCGTCGATGATGATGCATGGCCGGGGTAACCATATGATTTTTTGCGCTTCGGGTTATCGTAATGGATCCACTTTTCATCACCAGTGACAATGCGATGCAAAAAACCCTTCCGTTTTTGCCGTTCGAGCAGCAGTTCGCATGCAAAAAAACGGCGCTCGACGTCTCTCGGCTTCAGCTCATACGGCACCCAATGTCCTTGCTTTTGGATCATTCCGAGGGCTTTTATACGATGGGAAATGGCTTGTTGTGTCACTCCCAATGAATCTGCGAGCTCTTGTTGAGTTTGACACGAGTCTTCATTGAGTATTGCCTCCAATTCAGCATTCTCAAACTTTTTCACTTGGCCCGGCCGCTCTTTGTCCTCAACGTCAAAATCACCACTTCTAAACCGCACAAACCATCTCTCGCACGTTGAAACCGATGGAACATGACTCGGATAAGCCTCGGAGACCAATCGATGTGCTTCAGCAGCACTTTTCTTCAAATTAAAGAAGTAAATTAAAACTTCCCGCAAATGCTGTTTTGTTGGCACGAAACTCGACATATTGAGAGCTCAAAAAAACTATGAATTTGACACTGCGACAAATTGACACATACTGAAAATTAAAGCTATAAGACGTAGCTTTGACAAGAACATAGTCACAGTACTGCCTGATGCGTATAGCGTCAGTAACGCCATCTGTTATCAAACCCGCATTTTCAATTTGTACCCCTGATATATGTTTAGCTTAAGTATAGTTTATTAATATTGCAGATACTTTCCAGAGCAATGGAAAAGCTCTCTATGGCGCAAAACACTTCTGATATTTCCACGGACAGTGACTTGAATATATTAAAGTTGAAACGTCGCCAACATGCTAAAAAGGTCATAAGTGATGGCGAAGAAGAAAGTGATGGAAATCATGATACAGTTAAGAAACTTAAACCTCTTCTCGTTCCACCACAAGTAACGTATAACAGTAAGAAATCTGCATAAACTAATGCTTCGTCTTTAAAAAAGATATCCGATGAACAAAAGAGTGCTACGTATTCACCAGAAATGAGGAAAACTACAGATAAAAAGAATGAACCACAAAAAAAGGTTATTGGGAATACTTCTGAATCGAGAAGAAATATTATTGATAAAATGAAACTGCACGATTTAAATATCCATACCGATAAACGCAATTCGGAAAATGAAAGCGAAAATGAAACGACTTCGCAGATAATGCAACTTCAGGAAAATATCGATGGTTCTTCCTACAGTTATGCGAGATCAAAACAGGACACAGGTTCCGAGAAGCATTGCAACTTATGTATAGGTAAATAGATTCCCAGATAGCACAGAGAATTAAAAAAGAAGTCAGTCGTATGTCACCAGTTCTGAGTTCATTTTCAGATACAAAAATAATTCAAATTCTGACAAGAATTCTTTTAATATTTATATATAACTATTACTTCTTTTTTCAGCAATTGTACTACAACTTCATAAAGACGCAACGCTATATGCCATAAAAAAATCTGTGACTGACTGACTGTGACATGTAAAAGAGCGACATTCAAGACATACACAGGATCCTGACCTTGTCCACAATCAGGATCAAGATGATTCAGAATAAGCGAATTACATTTATTTTTACAAGTTTTTTGTTTAAATGATATCCCGAGAAAAAAAGATCATATATGAATTATGTCCATTATATGATCATATATATGATCATATAAGATTATATAATATCATATACATATTGAAACGTTTCGCGATTTTATGCACTTTATTTTTCGCTACGATGCGCGTCTGTTAGGCGGCGGAGTGAAATCGCGTGGTTTTTATGTTTATTTCGAGCGTGAGTTATCCTAAACCATCGGTGAGGACTGGTGGCTCGAGGTAGGTTCGTGCTCTGGGCTGGATGTAAAGAGTGATGTTTATTGATTTATGAGTGTGTGTGGTAGATTATATTATGGTTAATTCTTTTGATTGTTTGTGTAAGAGACCTCAGGTTGGATTTTTTTATGAGTTGCATCGTCCGTGGTGAACATGCAGTTCGTTACCCTTTCATCATCGGTCTTTTATATTTGTAGGGTAATTCTCTGTTTCTTTTCTTTTGGTTGTGCTTAAGGCGTTAGTTGTTTGCAATCATTTGTGAGGAGACTGGAATGGATATTGATGGTTCAGGATGACGATCTCCTGTCGTTCGCACGGATTTTCCTAAGAATCGCGTCCTAGCGCTATTCTACTCGCCACCGTAATTCTAGAGATAGAATAAATTCCAGTGTTTCGGTTTAGACTCCAATATTCGTATGACGAAGAGGTCTCGTGCATACGGAGCTCAACACTCAATTTATGTAATTTCGGGTTGTCGCTTTTCTATGTGATAATTAAAATTACGTATGCGGATTTAGTTCCGGTTATTTAGGGATGTAACTCTATTATTCGTAAAGCGATGAGATATCGCATTTACGGAGCTTAACACTCAATTTATCTCATTCTTGGGTCATCGCGTTTGCGAATGCGCGATTTTCTTAAAACTATGTATGTGGAATAATTCCAAGTTACTTCGGGTTTTGACTTGATTGTTCGTAAAGTGATTAGATATCACCTTTACGGAGCTTAACACTCAATTTATCTAATTCTGGGGTCATCGCGTTTGCTAATGTGCGATTTTCTTAAACTACGTATGTGGAATAATTCCAAGTTACTTCGGGTTTTGATTTGATTGTTCGTAAAGTGATTAGATATCACCTCTACGGAGCTTAACACTCAATTTATCTTATTCGGGGCTATCGCGTGTGCTAATGCGCGATCTTCTTAAAACTACGTATGTGGAATATCGGTTAATTATGTGTATCCAAGATACATTCTATGCGGAGCTTCCCATTCATTGGTGTATTCGTTCCCACCTGTGTCTATTTGATCTTCAAGGGGTGGGGCCTGCTTAGTTGCTACTGCCTGTGCTTGTCCTCATATGGGGCGTTCCGTGGTACCGTCGTAAGACGTACCGGTCGGCCTTTGTTTTGAATCATTGGACGTTTTAACTGGTGATTTATTATTTCGGTATTCCATAAATAGGAGTAACCGTGTGACTTGCCTTTCGAGGCTCCGCCCTACTGATGTTTACGCGGTGAGCTTATAGGGGGATCGCGAGTGTCGTACCGTGAGGTAGTGTGTGTGTGTGAATTTACCTACCTATCTTACTCGTCTTTGTTATTGTTTGGGTCCCTGGCTATAGCTTCGCTGTTCGCACAAGACACCGGGTTCGCAGCTATGACCAGCTAACTCTTCCTGTACCCCGGATACTGAAGCCTTTATTCACGATCAATTAAGCCACCTTATCGTGCCATTAAGAGGCTTACGATTTGGTTTTCTTAATGATTGTGCAGCCGAGGTATTCGTAGGTTACAGGTGGTAGCTGGTGCTGGCCCTGACGTGGTCCCACCCACGCAGGTACACCCTACGAATCTAGTGCGCGGTGCACTTAGTCGGGATGCCACTCCCTTGACCTTGTGTCACTCGTGCTTCTTCACACTCCAAGAGACGGATAGCCACGACGCCGTGCGTGGGGACCCGTTAGTGGAGTGTGCCCTGACGCTGTGGGTAGGGGCGGCCAAGCGCAGTGCAGGGGAGCCTTACTCCTCACAGAGTATCCTGATGAGTTCGTTCGCTCAACTGACGGCCAAGCGCGGTGCAGGGGAATCAGTTGAGAGAAAGAACACTGGTTCTACCATGCGGTGTCCCAAACTGTTAATTATTGCTGTTTAACAGGTTCGTGCGATCAAACGACGGCCAAGCGCAATGCAGGGGAATCGACTTGATCGAAAGAACACGTGTGGATTTTCCGAGTGATTTTATCTATTGGGTAGGCTGTCGAGCAGCACTTCGTCTTGACTTATGAATTTTGACAAGAGCCCCGAGGCTTGTCCTGTCGCGGTTTATATAGATTGGCGGATGGACCCCGGGGGGGTGTTTTGTGGTAGGTCACGTGATGTTTGTCGCACTTCAATCACTAGGTCAGAGAGGTGCTGGGTGACGTGTAGGTGTACCGTTATTTCTTAAATTTCTATTCTTAGCCGGGCTTTATCCTACTAGGGTTTGAAACGAGGTTTCAGCGAGGTTGAATTTCGTCAGACAACGTTATATTCCTACCTGCTGGAGGTTCAAACTTTTTACAGGTGGTTTTTGTGGTTTGGTCATGGTTTTTCTATGCTTTAGGCCCATATGGGTTCTTTCCTGCTTCGTATGCCGTTGCCTGTCTGTTTTATTGATAAGTATTTGCCAAGGATAATTAATTATTGTTAATTATCTCTTTCTTTGTGAGTTTTTTTACAGATTTCTCACTGATTTTTACGTTATTCTTGTTTCCGTATATTCTCCTGTGTAAGGATTGTCTTTTCCTATATTTGTTTCTTAGTTTTCGTAAAAGATAGGTTTGTTTTATGTGTTTTTCTTAATGTTAATGTTTTATCTGTGAGTGGGGGTACGTGGAGAAGTTTCATGCGAAGGTACGCTTTTGGTCTGTCTCGGTGTTTCGTAGAGTCTCAAGAGTTCCATGAATTATTTTCTCTTTTCGCCGTGCTGTGGCGTTCTCGGTGTTCTCGCCTTTCGAGTAGTATGGCCTATTTGGGTGGTGCCGACTGCGTTAGGCTTGGCCCGGTCTTCGTATAGGGCGGGGGCTATTGCGCTGGTCTAGTGGGCCCGGCGTGTGCTTGCTGTTCCGCCTCCTGTCTAGTTGGCTTCGTTCGGGGGAGGTTCCCCTTGCGTGCTCTGTTTTGTTTACATGGTGGTCTTCAGGCTAGGCGGGCCTTTTATTTACGCCATTGTTTTTAAGGTGTGTACTTACGAGTCTACGTGCGTACCTACTTGTCCCTTCTGTTCTCCTTGTTCGGTGGGTGCTTCTTTTGAGATGTTATGGAGTGTTTTATCTTCCGATAACTACTTGTTGACTTTGTCTGGTTTTGGTATGCTATGTGTCTTGTGTTTAGTTTGTGTGGGTGGGTTAGTTCGCCTACGGATCGCCTTAATTGCGTTCCGTTACAATATATGACCATATAAGATTATATATTATCATATATGAACAGTCATATTTGACTATATATGGCCATATATGACTCTATACATGGACAAAATCCATGTATAATCATATATGATTGTATATAATTATATATGATCATACATCAACTTTTTTTCCCGGGATGTCTTAAAACTATTTTTTCATTTTCAAAGATACTTTTATAATTTATGTTTTGTTTTAAATGTATCTATGCGAAGTTGTGTTCTCACAGAGCATTTATTTTACTCTTAAAAGATACTTTATTTATGCCCGTATCACACTAGGGATTGGGATTGAGACTAGATTGCTATTTAACCAATTAGGAGAAAGGAAACTAACCTGAAATTTAGTGAACTTTTTCCTTAATGGTTCAATTGCGATCCAATCCTCCATTCCAATCCGTAGTCTGATACGGGCTTTACGATCGTTTTTCTTCCTTGCAAAGACTTGTAAGACTGCATTCATTTTTCAGTCGTATTTTATGCGTTATGTTTATTTAGTAAAAAGTTTTTGCGTTCATTTGATATATTAAACCTAAGGTCAGGTTAGGTTAGTCTCAAAGACTGTTTATAAATAAAATATTAGCTAACATACATGATTTTTTTATAATCATTTCCATCATTAAACCATAATTTACTTTTTTTATATATCCCTATATATGCAGCACAAAAAATGTCCATAGGATGTTCGTAGGATGTCCTCAAGACGTCCACAGGATGTCCTTAGGACGTCCTAGGGAGCTCTTGGGGAATACTTGCGATATCCCTTGGATGCCGCCTGAGATATCCGTAGGATATCACAAAGGTAGACTTTCACATCCCTTGGATATCCCACGGATATCCGGGACCGTCCAGGGATATCCATGGCATATTGCGATATCCGAAAATGACGTCCCTAGGACATCCTTACAAACGAGTATTTAGAATCAATTAACTTAACTTGCAACACTAAATACAAATTAAAAAATACAAATTAATTAAAACAGACTACATAATTAAATGTTTAAAGGCTAAATTCATTCCAACAACAGACCCGCGATTCAACTTTTATTCAAAATTAGAACAACTTAAGAAGTAAATAAGCTCATCAAATCGTTAGCCCGGATCCCTGACCAATTAGCCGTAACTAAGGTCAAAAACAGGGCAATTTAATAAGTGTTTGTTACCTGGACGTAACAGTTGCCAGGGAGACGCCGAAGAAGAATGAGTGAGCTAACGGGATTGTAAGTAGCCAGACTTACCTAAACGCCCCACGGTGATAGCAATTAGATATGCCATATTTGGGAGCACGATAAACGGCAAGACGCGCCGCGTGACCTGTGACGTCGGCCATTGTGATCGAGCTAGTCCGAGCTCTAGTCTAACAAATAAGTAGTATGTGTACACCTTTGCTCCATCCCACTCCTATCCCCACTCCTTCCCCCACCACGCGGCTACCCCCACCACCTCACTTTTCCACCACCGCGCTACCTACTCTGCTTGACCAGTGTCGGTAACATGGAGATGGTAAAGTGAGGTGGTGTGGGTACCTTGGTGAACAAGGAAGAGTAGAGATAAGAGTAGGATGGAGCATAGGTGTACACATACTTGGAATAAAATATTTGACTCACCCTTATGCTGACGGCAGCTGTGACGACTCTCCAGAGTGACGGGACACACACACACACATATATTCTCTCTCTCACTCACTTACTCACACACTCACCCACTCACGCACTCACTCACTCAAAAACCACAGCTATGCGTACGGGTAATACGGATTACTCGCACCCATGGACCTTGGGCACCGTCGGGCGTGGGCATCCGTATCCCGATCAGCGTATCATCACCACGCGCTGCTTCGATCGGATCTAGATTTCCGGCCTCGTCAATTAAATCGTCGAGACCGAATACTACACACTTTACAAGCAGCACCGGTAACGCACTAATCGACGGCTCTGGGTAAAATAGGTGCTGCCAATCGATGTATATGGATTCCTCGAAATCGACCAGCAGTACCTCACAGTACCCGTCATCATCCGCGTCGATGATCGACCCGCGCATAGTCCTTTCATTCCATACAACCACACAGGACACTCCAGCGCACAAATCACTTATTACAAATCGTCTCCGCTCAGATTGCTCCTCGATATATAACTTATATAGTAAGGCCTCCAGTCCGCACAATTCCGCGCACATCACCTCCGACCGCAGACACATTGTATTATCGTCGGTGTCGCATACCACCCGACACACAAAAGCCGCCGCTAGATCGTGGCCTAGATTTAGTGGGTACATTTTAGTGAATAGAAATTCAGACTTTCGTCGCGCACTGCTAAAGACAGACTGGGTGCTCCGGATGAGGCTGGCGGTGATCACAGTGTTTGAAGATAACAAACCCCCTCTGAGTCATAACTAGGTGTGCAGCGCTTCGAATCCAATGTCAGCAGTTTTGCACGTGCGTACCGCTTTGCGCTGTGTTTCTCGTGAAGCGAATGCTCTGCAGTAAAAGACACAGAATATGATACCGTGCCGCGAGAGACCTCGATTATATTGTATATATAATTATAAAAGAAGAGACACAGTAAACCGATGTATTTGTTTTTAATTAATCAATATTTTATTTAAATCACTTTACAGATATTTACCGTCGTATGCAACATCCCTGCAAACACGGTAATCTTCGCTCGGAGACTCCTCTGCCGTTAAATTTATTTTTATCACTGTCTGATCGTCGAGAGGCAAAAGCATTGTAATATTCACGCACTAATCTGTCGTTTTTCGTTACATTATCGCTAAAGAGATTATTAAATCGCGACATGGTGAAGCCGCACGACATAAGGTGTAGGAATACGATGCAAAATTGTCCACACACATCCGACGTATTACTCTGTAGCTGCTTGAGGCCGTACCGATAGAACTTGCAGTTTCTTCGTAGTCGGGCGAGATGTTGCGGTATAACCGGTGGTAGCCCGTAGCTATCAAAGTACATTCCTTTTCCATGATGGTTAACGTACATGGCGATCCAATGCTCCCCAGGTCCGTCGTGGTTATCCGTGTTAACTACGAGTCCGGCTGGTAACGACCATACACGCGGAATTCTGTCAGCCGGGTATACGCCAACGGTTGAAAGTGGTAGATACTGCAGACTCTCGTAGATTTGTCTAGTGTTCATGCTGAACACATAGTCAATGATTAAATGATGACCGATACGCTTTGAAAGACGTATATATGCAAAATTTATTTCACAGCGTCGTCGATCGTGTCACGACCACACGATGAAGATTTCTCCTCTTTTTTATTCTCTTCCTCTTCGTCTGCTGACCAAACATCCACGTATGATTCTCCTTTAAATGGATGTTCGCGAAGCCAATTTTTTATTTGGAAAGCCTGGCGCATTGCACAATGCGAAGACGCTGTATCGTTTATCATAGCGTGTCTGAAGCATTTTCGCAAAGATTTCGGCATAAATGTGTACGATGGGGCGCCCTCCTCATCCTCCAGGTTGGAAATTTCACGACTCGTGATATCGCAAAGAAGTATAGCCTTCTCGTGACCGCGCGTATAGATGCGTCTTGATTTTCGCGAAATTTCACGCAAGTTAGCGTATACCTGTTTACAGCTCACATCGCCCTCGTACCACTCCATACCGTGAAAATATTTCGAGAGAAAATTATTCTGGCTTCTCGATTGCTGTGGTAATTCGGCAAAGTGACACGGCGGTGCAACGATCCAATGAGCAGAGTACGGTCTATCCACTGCTACCACGGCAATTTCTTTCGGAATAAATTCCGAGTCTTTACCACGCATTCCCTGTATATCCACGACGATATCCATTTTCGCGTCTAATCCGTACAGATGACTGAGTTCGACTGATTAGTTACTCGCGGACACGCTTCTACGTGTCTTAACACGAAATAATTTTATGCCGACATCAGCACATTTTTCGCTTATCCGGTAAAATCCACCATTACCTGCCGAGAGGCATCAATTTCAAGGACATTATCATATTCCGCGTAGACTACACAATTTATCGTTGAAGCAAGCGCATCCTCAAATCGTACCTCTATTCTCACACTACCGTGCTTTATTAAATTCCAATGTGTATTGCTGTTCGCCGAAAGATCGGGTGTCAAATCAAAAGCAAACAGACAGTATCCATCGCGATAATTATCGCGATCGATCGAATTACCGTCGTTCAAGAAATGTATTCCAGTTCCCGAAAACAACGTTTGAAAAGCATCCACATATAGATGATTTTTCGTGAAATCAGGTTGTAACGGTTTCGAAGGTATTTGAGCACCATCTACATACAACGAGAGATAATTTATCTTGTAATTTTGGAAATTGAACGGATTCATACTGAAGTCACCGTTAAACGCTTTGTTATCGACAAAACCGATAATTATACGCTTCGGCAACTGACCTAACACGATATTATCGATAGTCTCTCCATGAACACCCGAGTGTATTGAAACGGCTTTTACCTCGACTCTCGTAAGAGGATATTTAGCCGTAGATTTTGCCAGAGTTCTAGCATGTGAGAGCAGCACACCAGGAGCTATTTTTGTTCTACGAACGAGAAGCGATGCCTCGAGAATCTTTAAGCCGCATTGACCATTCTTTGTATCCCCCACAAGACAAAATGAATCTCTAGACCGAACCAACCGTAGACGCATCTCGACACCGTTTAATAGGAACCGCTCCTGATTGAATATATCGCAATGCAGATGACCGAGCAAGTCTACAGTTTTTTCGACATTTAAAAATTGTTTTCTCTTCGCAAGCCCCGTATTTTCCGATGTTATATCATCCATTTTCCCAGGTGTATCATCGTACCAGAGAACGCTCGTGAGATGCGAATTTTTTGCTGCTGGACCGTAATTCAAAAGTGTTTCTATGTACGCTCGATAAGCGTAGGCATTATTTGGAGGTGAAACTAATTTTTGATTCAGGTATACATCCACCTGATTAAACATAGAATGCAAGAGATTGTTTACAGGGCCCGCACTTACTTTCGACGATGTGTCCGCGGCAATTTCCGTAACGGTGGGAGATGTTATTTTCACTCTCAGACTAAGCATAGTATGCGCGAGATCGATATACTCATCACCCTGTCCGGGGATAACAAATTCAATCGGTGAATCATCTGTTAGCGAAGATATTGGTTTGTAATACACCCAATTGGAGCCTTCGATAGTAGTTTGCGTCGGTGGGAGTGAAAATAATTCAAGTTCCGATTTAAGACACTCGCACGAGTGCGCATGTAGAAAAGCCATCTTGTTTCAGCTATCCAAAAATATCTGCAACTGTTCGTTGACGCGTCTTCTTCTTCTTATTGTTCTTATTATTCTTCTTCTTCTTTATTGTTTTTCTCTTTATTACACTTTTATTTTTACGAGAGGTACGTCGTGGTTTACGTTCGTTCGATGAATGAGGAGTACGTGAAATTTTGCGCTTTTTATAACCAGACCCCCACATGAGAGTGTCAATTTTTTCAGAGGCTTTGCGTTTGAGATTACTGCCTGATTCTCGCGCTCTCTCGCGAATAGCATCTTTCACAGCTATATATTTCTATCGAGGATATCACCGGCTACGTTTACACCAGCACGCAACGCCTCTTTTCCAACTGCTTTAGCGCCCTTCTTTAAAAGCGGTAACACTCGACGAAACAGGCCCCCGAGAAAGCTACCGATACCGTGTCCTCGCTGATTAGGTGTTCCGATATAAACATGGCTAATACCACCGTACCCGCGACGACCCCATCCGTGCTGCACGCTGTCAATATCATCCATAGTGGTGTAATCAATCGTGGGACCTTTTGAAATGTAGTGTCACAGTCAACGTTCCCTGCTCGAATGGTATAGGATCCCCAAATTCGTCTCTTATATCGATCTCGATAGTGTGTAAATTATTGCGCAAGAGAGGTATATATCGCGGCGTTGAAAACGATTTAATTTTTATCGAACCATACGGACAGTCATCAGTATCAATGGGAACAACTCGTAAGAGGGGTGTTTGTACATCGCCTGTAATATAGCTCTCGCAGATATCTGTGTATAAAAACATGCTGCCCGGTATAGCACCGGTGAGAGATGCAGGCCTCGACCCTGTGTATTCGCAATGCGGTTCTATCATTATGGGGCTACGAGCCTCTTCTGAGAATCCTAGTAGCCTTGCGATAGCGGGCGATACGCGAAAGTCGTGGTAGCGTAGATCGTCGCATACGCGTGCCACTTCGACCTGCCCGCTCGGAAGCGATTTAAAGCGCAAATGATCGGCCACGTGAGGTAGCTGATTTATACTCTCCAAAAGAGCGTCTATAGAGCGATATACACCAGGTGCTACTTGGTCTCTATCAGTGCTCCTCCGTGTTAAAAGATTTAAACCCGATAAATCATAATCACCATCTTCAAAAGTTACGAGATTTTCTACAGTAGGAACATGTAAAAGAGTCATCGGATAAGCAATTTCCACAAGAGAAACAGCCCATTCTCCGTGCAGGCGTATCTGACGCGGTAGTTTTGTAATAAATTTCGTCGTCGTATTATCCGGAAAATACTGCATACTACTGTTGCTCGGTAGTACGACAAAGAAAGAGCTATCCTTGGAGCTCATATTTATCACGGACGATGATCCCGAGCGTTCTTCTTCTTCTTCTTCTTTGTCCTCTTCTTCTCTTTCGTCTTCTCAGATGACGGAGGCACTCGTACTCGTGATAATTCTGCTTCGTAGAAAATACCGTCGATAGTCTCGTTATTCAGATCGTGTAAAATATACACGAATGGCTCTCGATTCACCGATATTCGTTGAATCTTGAATAATTCGTTACTCCAACCACGCTCATATCCTTTCACGAAAGCTGCTTTAGCTGTACTGATACGTACCAAGTCACCGATGCTGTATTTAGGCTTTTTAATTTTTTTCGCGTTACGCTCGTAACGCCGTACTAAATTGTCTCGGGCTATAGAGGCATTTTCGAGGGTTACTTCGCTCGGAGGAATACGCGTTCCGCTGTGTCTAGTGTGATTATAAGCATATAAAAATTTTTGTAAAACATCGATGTAACGCTTATTTCGCGTGTATGTAAAGTAGCGCCACATTCGCTCTTTTATTGTTCGATTAAAGCGTTCGGCAATCGAGGCTTTTATATCAGGGTTACGAGCAGCGCGAAAATCGATATTCTTTTTCTTGAGAATTTGCTGAAACGGTGCGCCGATAAATTCTTTGCCTCGATCAGTTTGCAATTGTTGCGGGCGACGATTGTTACTGCGCGCGAGTATGCGTGTGAGACCGCGGGCCACGTTTGCGCTCGTTTTGTCACGCAAAGCCTCGACCCACGCGTATTTGCTCAACACATCAATAACAACAAGCAGATACGCGTACCCATCGTTGTACGTGGCTATCGAGCGAAGATCAGCTAAATCAGCCTCCCATACATCGTCTATATTACTCACACTGTACGTACGACGGGGAAATCGTCGTCGTACGAGGCGATGCATGTTATATGAATCCTGTGTCTCGAGCCATGGTAAAACATTTTTTCGCGCTACTCTACGATCCACCTGGGCCAAATTTTTTGCTCGAGAATAGGAAGCAGGATGAGCGGTGTCATAATAGATTTTTTGAAGAATTTTCATAATTTTAGCGATGACCAGTTAAATGGATTCTTTTTCTTTTTCTTTTCTAACTGTGTGGGTGGTCGATATTCTACTTGTGCAAAGTTTTGCAATTGTTCGTCCTCTTCTTCATTCCCCTCCTCCCCCTCGACGATGTCGTTTTCAGCCGTGAGCATTAAATCTCTGTTTGAGTGTGCGGTCTCGGCCTCGTCGTTGTTGTTGTTGTTGTTGCTACCGTTGCTGCTGCTGCTGCTGCTACTATCGTTTTCGCGCGGTAAAATAAGACGCCGCTGTGGTGTCAAGGATGATGTAGGTGTAGGCTCGTGTAGTAACGCGGGATTACCGATAAATTCACGGGGCATCTGTATCGCTCGCAGGAGTTTGGCAAAGTGAGATCGTCCGATGGGTTTCTCGCGTTTTCTAGCACGCATAGCATCGTTAACAAGATCAACGATATTGGAATTTGAAATTCTTCTGCCGTCTATGGAAACAACGCCGTTACGGTCCCATGTCATTTTTTTACCAACGGCGCTGCGATGCAAATTGCGAAGCAACGATATTGCTTTAGATTTAAATTTTGTTGGTACGCTATCGATAATAAGTGTGTCATTGAGCCGCGATTTAGCTTTGTTCATTAAATTGTCGTCGGATTTATTCTCGTGGCTATCGAGTATTGCTACTTTTCGTTTTGATGAAATATTCGGTACGGCATTATCGTATTCGACCATGTGAAGATAACGCTGTAAAACCTGTTGGTACGCTATCCACTTCTCTCTCTCGCTCTTGTACGAGTGAGAGTTTAGAATTTCACTCAGCTCAGAGTCGAGGCGCGATAATGGCGTACCGGTAGTCTGTACGGAAGGCAACGGGTCTGCACTAGTAGTAGTAGTAGTAGTAGTAGCAGCGGCAGTAGCGGCGAGTCCAGCGAGACGATGTATGTTATCATGAGGAATAAGTACCATCTTTCTGGCATACTCCATGTCTCGCGTAGGCCAAGACAGGCGCAAGAAGCAACTTGAGAAATCCGACACAGTGCTCGACGATGATCTTCCTCTTACCGCTCCAATTTCCCCTTTTGGCGGCTAGTCGTCGAAGAATTGTCGCGTGCCTCCGAAGATGATTCTTTTGCACGTTGTTCAGACTCACGTTTCCCTGTAAAACGTTTAGAGCACACTCGCATATACAGCGTACAAGCGCTACATCTGCTTTGCGCAAAATTGCACGTCGTTGCTCTTGCTTCAGATAACACAACGCTTGCAATATAATTATTTGCTTTTTATCGAGAGGTCCGCGCAACGCCATTACAAGCGCATTACTGGTACATCGCGCGACGCATCGCGAACTTTTATTGCTTTTTGAGGCACGTAAACGTAATGGTATTGGTCATCGGGAAATATACAGGCGCGAAATCGACAATTATCAGGCGTCGATTGTTTCAAGTCAAATAATAGATAGCCGTGCGGTACGGCTGTTGCATCGAAATATACTTCCTGCAAAAATCGTGGATTCTCGGGACATACCTGTCGGGCTAGGTGTTGAATTTGCGCGCGATCTCGCGGATTTTTGAAGACAACGATATAATTAGCGTTTAAGGAGATATCGCGCTGCCCGTGACCCTGATGGAAGAGATTTTGCGTGATGAAAATGACACTAAGATTTTTATGATGGCTACCCTTGGTGAAAAGATCGACCACCGTATTGTTGGATGCCTCGCGCATTAGATCGTCAATGACCACAAGTTTAGGCCTTGCGTCATTCGAGTAGTCTACTGCTTGCGGTAAACCCTCGCGAAATTCGATTTTATCACCGTACTCTGAATACCCGGACTGCCACTCTGAGTAATAAAAAAGTATACGCTCGAACAGGACATCCGTCATTTCGCGCATGTATTTAAAGAATTTTTTTACAAAATATGTTTTACCACATCCCGTAGGACCGCTTATCACAGCTGTCCACGGATGTTTCCAACGTGTATCCATATCGATGAGTGTCTATCAAAATCAATCAGCATACTCTTAAATAAGCTTATACCGCGGCTGCGGCTGCGGCGGCGGCGGCGGCGGCGGCGGCGGCGGCGGCGGCGACCCCGCGGCATCAGCTATTTTCGCGGCCTTAAAAAGCTGATAAGACGCGGCGCGCCTGCACTAGCTGATGAGGCGCGGGCCCGCGGTATAAGCTGGCGTTTACGCTGTATGTATATTAAATAACGATAATTTTTATATTTCTCACAAATAAAGCAATATTTTTATTTCACTATGCATACATCTCTATATACAAATTTTACGAATCATCAAATTCTAAACAACGATATTATATCCACGGATGTAGCACTAGAAAGCCAGAACAAAAGGAAACACTCGATAAGAAAGACGGGACAAAAGGAATCAACGATGAGAAAGTCAGCACAAAAGGGAACGGTAGAGAGATAGCAGCTACTGTTACGAATAGCAGCACAAAAAGAACGATCCGATAACGATTTTATACATGATAAATCAATTTTTTCAATGTATTGTACACAGTAAATATGTTACATGAAATTAGACAAAAAGATTATTTTTAAATATCGCGAATTCACCCGTAAAACTATATACTTTTTGCGTTATACTAATTAGCGTATTTCACAACAGCCATACGGTACAGTAGAGTACAGCCCGTGCCGTTTTCGCTTCGTGTTAACAGGCTCGCATGATTTCGTTTCTTTACGCGTTACTACATGATGAAATTCCGTACGTCGAATAGCGTCGAATTTTAAAATAATAGGTACGCTCCTTGCTCCTGTCACGAAAGATCGTAATGCGTTATAATTTACGTGACGGCTATTCGCAAAGTTTAGCGTGATACCCTTCACTTTACATTTTTCAATAATCGTACCGTCGGGTTTACGAACAAGGTATGCGTAAAATTTTGGTCCACCCGAAACGAACGAAGTTATATAACTACCAGGCCCGTATTCACTTAATTCATCCGTAAGATCTCCTAGAAATTGACCGATTGGCGGCTCATACTCGTTACCACCGGGATGGCTCACGTAAATACAGGAGTCCGTATCGCAGTACAATATTCGCCGCCCGAGCCCCTCAAGATAACTGTATAATTTTAGGCGTGCCTGTGCCGTCGTGTATGCTGCAATCACGGCGTTTGATGTCGGTGATGGTTGGATAGCATCGCGGTTGCTCACATAGTTTACATACATAATCTTGTGATTAACCGGTAGCAGCCCCGTCACCTCAATCTCCGGACTCGTTAGTAAATTCATTAACTCCGCGCGCGTGAAGACGATAACGGTTTTCGTGAGATTCTCTCGTTGACCAAACTTTCCCCAGAATGAATTAAGAGCCAATTTCGCTAGTGAACGTAAACCCGGATTTGGCTGCAAAGCACTTCGCTCGAGATATACACCCTCAGACTCCTTGTACAATGCTATAAAACGCTCTATTGCTTCCTCGTCATCGTTACACTCTGTTGGCGGACCACTCGCCTCCTGTTTTATTTTTAGGAATGTATCGATGTACTCGGCAAAATGACCGCCTCGTCGCGTTGTCGAGTCATACTGCGTAACAACGTATTGCCAAATTTCATAGATACGCGTCACTTTATATCCGAGCGACACAGCTTTTCTCAGTTCGTCCACGACCCATGTGCCGTCAAACGCTCGCTCAGTCGTGTCATCGTGTGTACAAACCTCGGATGTGTCCATATCTGTACAGCACGTTCTACACAGGGGGAACAGTAGTTTCCCATGCATGCGAACAGGCAGTACGGGTATATACAAATCGCGCGGCGCCAGCACGGTACACTTCACGAGACCCTCGACGGCACTTAGATCGTTTTCAGGTCCTACGAGTTCTCGACACTCGTCGCCTACGTACAATTTCGGGTGTCCAACGGGATATTTTCCATTCTTACATACCCACGGATACAGCGAGCAAACATCCACATAGCGTATCTGCTCCCCATTCGCGACGTCGTACAAGCTTACAAAATTTTCCGTTCGACCGCCAAAGAATGCATCGCGTGGTTCGAGAGGCGCCTGCTTGACCATGGCGTGATTTTTCACGTATATCGACATTTCCTCGTTATTCTCGAGTAATCTGTCAAAATCGCATTCCCATATTTCGGTTAGAGTGTACCCTTTCGATCTGATTCGCCCGGAAATAAGAATGGTACGCTCGTATCGCTCATCCATTGTATCGCCGAATTTAGTTCGAGCATCTCTATTCACGCGATAACATCGCGGACAACCGTGCCAAAAGCAACCATGAAATTGAAGAACGTGATGGACCCCCGCATCCACGTAGTAACCGTCCACGGCCGGTAGGCCGGCCGGAGGGCGATACTCTCTCGTGCGTCCAGCATGAGCGATAACGCAGTTGAGCTCACGTTCGAGCCATACGAGCCATACGACGGCCTTGCGCGATTGCTTATCGCCCCAGCGATATCCTCCTGGTGGTAACACCGCAATGCGATCTTTCTGTAGAAAATTCTTTCGAAATACTCTCATACATGCTGATGCTATCGTGCATGCTTCTGTAAAGGGGCACACGCTCCCACAACGTATAAGTAACTCTCGAAAAGCTAAACACGCTCGTCTCAAAACCGTAACATCTGTACGACAATATTGCACAAATTGCGTCGCAAAATCAAATTTATAATCTACGCGACTCGATTCTTCCTCATACCATTTTAAAAAGCGCTCGCGATCCGCTGAGAACATGGTATCGGGTGAGTAAAAATGCAAAGCCGGCAGAGGACCTGAGTAATTCTGATATTCCGGTGTGTTGAATAAATGGGGAAATGTACCTTTTGCCACCTCATCAGCGAAACCAAAGGCCTTAGGTAAAGCGCTAAGAGCCATGGGTAAATAGTTTAGACTATCGAGAAAAACGACATCGCCAATTTTCATCGAGACAATCTTCGTACCGTTCATAATCAGAGAGGGCAGCTGTGTTTTTTGCACCTCGATTAAATACCGTAGAATAAATTGTGCGTCGAAACCTCTAGCATTATGGGCGATGCAGATGGTCTTTTTAAATTTTTGCGATAATGCCAATTTTACGAGATCCCCAACAGGATCATCGATAAACACGAATTCACGTTTACCACAGTTAGCACAATCTGTCTCTATATCTGTGATATCCAGACATGCCATACATACGCATTGTGCGACACATAAATTCGGTTCGTGAATTCGTGTCGATTTATCATCATGCAATTGCGCGTGTTGCTGCGTCTCAAAATCATAAAATAAAAATCTCGTGCAAGACTTGTCTTTTTTCTTCTCCTTTTGCGCATCTGATTTCTTAAGAGGTGCTATAAAACATGCATGCGTAGTCGGCCGCGTTTGTTTGCATGTAGTACAAAACGATATACCACATACATGCATCTTTTTATCTGTGGTTTTAATCATACGCGAGCAGCCTCTACAGATTTTCAATGCGTTACAGACGCTGTACCGTCTATATTTACGAGACGTGATACCCGCGGAGCCCTCACTCTTGTGATGAGCGAGGCAAAAAGCACCAAAGAACGAACGATTACAGTCTGCGCAATACTCAGGCTGAGAGTCTCTATTACCGTTGCAATAAGTGGATTTACAGCGAGCACATTGATAGCTACATCGATGCTCGAGTACTCGAATATACTTGGAATTACATTGCGTGCAGAACCCCCGACTACCTAGCGCACCGGCGAGATTTAATATCGGTTGATAGTGATGAGAACGCTCGTAATAGAGAATAAAGAGTGTATGATTAATTTTACCTGTTGCAGTGAGTACGTATTTTCGCCCATCGTACAGAGCCGGAACGCGTTTTCCGAAGGTGAGAAATTCATAAACAACAATCGCTATACCCTCGTGAACCAAGTACTCCTGAAAGAGCTGAATTTCGCGCGCACCACACCCCCTAGACGGTGTCGTTACCCCTGCATTACGTGTGAGCTCTATCGCCGCTGTATATTGCGCACCTCGAAGCCCGTTCCGAATTTGACACCATCGTCTGTGTAGCACACCCGTACGTATTTGACCGCGTTCGGCATGCGCTCGGGCAGTGACAAGGGATCGTTGTAGACACAAATTATCGCGATTACTTATGCGTAAAATTGACTTTTTTGCTATAGACTCGTGTGTAAGCCTAGTGCCCACACCGGCTCCTTCGACGCCTCGTACTATACACGTCGTCATTCTACATGTACCAGCGTCTATTCGAAATTCGCGCGCGCTCTGAGCTACACTATTAATTAGTCGCCATATATCGTCGGGAACGATGTCACGAGCTGGTCGAAATGATAACCATACAGGTCCTTGCGCAAAAGACGGTACGCTCAGAGTCATACCCACATAATCATGTCCTTCGCACGATTCTGTAAGACGTGTGAGAACATCTCGTACACCTCCCTCGAACCATGTCAGATGATCGATACCGACCGGTGGCTGACGAAAATAAAAATCTGTCTCTCGACCCTGCATCCTAAAGCGTGAAAAATAACGTCTCTGCTCGTTATCGATACCGAAACGTTCACCAGGAGGCAAAATATCACCACCCCGTGCAACAGTCCCTCCATCGCCGGTCTGTCCACCTGCAGGCATAATTAAACCATTTATTAGAATTTTTATTTAATTTACTTTAAATTTTTGTTTGTCGCTGGCTATATACTATGCATTGTAACGTAAATTTGGTCCTCAACGCACCACGTTACCTATGACTGGTCCAAGTTATTTTTCCTTCCTTTTTATTTTCTCTTTTCGAGATGGGCGCCAGGCGCTTTCGCGCCGGAAGGAAAAATACCGAGTTGGATGACCAGTCTCGACCCAGGCCAGCTACAGCTGTTCAAGGCAGAGTGGGTGGTTCGGACTATCAAGTCACCAATTAGTCAAAAATAAAATATGGTCAGTTAGATAAATAGCAAATACATAAATAAAATAATACCAGTAAATAATTTCAACAACAATAGCAGGTACGGGACTTACAAACTTCTTTATTTCTCCAATAAACATCAATTTAGAATTTAACTAAAATGTCCCGTAAAATTATTCTCTCCGGTGTTAACAATTTTCCAAATCCGGTTAGATATCCTAATTTAAATCTCTAATTCGACGGCAGCAGTTATCCCACGCTCTCACTCACTCTCATGCCCGGCATAAGTCGTATAGCCGCTCTCGCTTGCCTCTATTCTCTTATAATATTCCTCGATAAATTTCCAATGCTCGGTGGTCCCTGTTCACGGTCTGCGATACGGCCTATCTCGAGCTAATCCCACATACTTCCAAACAAAACCGAAACCAAAACAACGGGACGTCGAGAGGTCACGTACGCGAAGCGACCCACGGCCTGCTACTACAATTTCGAATAATGTATGCCGTGTAAAAGTCAAACCACCGAGTCTTTCTGCGGTCCGTCAGATGCCAAATAATGAATAAATAATGGTTGGTAATTCAATAATAACGAAGAATGATAATAATAATAAAATAATTAATAATAATCTCGATCAATCCCTCGTCGGTTGAATAAAATATGACAAATAACTAACCAATGAAATAATAAATAAATAACCAAATAAATAAAACAATAAACAGACAAAACAATAAATAAATAAAATAATAAATAAATAAATAAATAAATAAAACAGAGAAACGTCAATTGATTTGAATGATGCGCGACGCGGTCTATAACGTGCCAGTCCCTCTTACATCAATTTCACAACGGGACGACGTACTAACGCGCGCACGACCTTCTAAATCGAGACAAAAGAAAACTCAAATTAACTCATCCGAATCAGAGTCTATAATCTGGCCAAAACCGGTGACACGGTCCATTCCGTTCAGATCCCACACATAACCAATTAACAAATTCAAAACACTCCGGGATAACGGCCCAACGCGCGCACGGTTTAACTATAAAACAATTAATTAATTTAGTGACTTTTCCCCGGTTTCTATACGTTACACGATCTCGCGGTTATATGCTACCGACGCCGCAGTTCCCGATACAAATTAATACTCTGCACGTAGTGTACGAGAGTCGCAGGGGTGACCAATTTCGATAAATAATGTCCAATAAATCGAATGACAGAATAATAAAACAATAGCGAAAGACCGTGGAAGGAAGAAGAGCTCACCGGGACGATGCTGGTGCGAAAATCCTTGAAATCCAGGAGAAAAATCTCGAATATCCTTCAATCCTCTCCTCTCCAGTCGGGATAATATGTCGGAAAGTGTTAATCTTGGGCAAGCTGACTTAGGGCCCCACCAGGAAGCGATCGTCTCCTTGGTCTGTCCGGTCGTATCGTAACAGCCATGAAGCGGGACAGAGATATGCTAGTACTAGACGCAACGTCCTGCTCGCTCGACAGTCCCCGGGAAAAAGCCTCGAGGTCCGTTCGGCACGCGTGCCCGTGAACTATGGCCCCCCCTTAACCCGCTAGACTCGGTTAATTGGGGGAACCTGCCTCGCCCGCTGACCGCGACTAGCGCCTTAGCTGGACAACGCCTAAATTAACCACCGGCAGTGCCGAGAGTAGCTGATAGCCGACGATGGATAACAGGGTATCCTTGGTAGAGGTACGTTGAGCGGGACAGTATCTTCCAACCGGGAGAGGTGTAAAATATCGGCGAATGTAAAATATCGAATCCCGCAGTCAGCCATCTATGGATACGGCGTGGTCATCCTCCTCCTCCCTCCATCCCTCGGTCGTATCGGACGTGTTATATATATATATAAAAAAATACAACAAAAAAAAATAAAAATAAAGAATAGATAAAATACGGAAATCACCCCCTGCAGCCCTGGGCGATCGTGCTGGTAGCCGTTGAGCGAGGAGGACGCAGCTCGAGTATTCTGCCACGTTACAACACTCCCCCCCTTAGACACGGCCGCCCTCGGCCGGAAAACTCATCCTCCCCTCCTTTGGTCTTTGGAGAATTAAATACCGGTCACCCGTCCGACCTCGGCACCCCACGATCTCGCAGGCTTGCACGGGTTTATTCAAATGGCGAACGACTCCTGATTCCCGCTCTTCTCGGTTAGAGCCGCTATTCCCACACCCCCCACCGTGGACTCCCATACCCCAGGATCCAGGAAAGACATGCAAGGAAGTGGGGTGTCCCTATCCAATAACCAACTCAGCCATCACAGACCCCTTTTTCCCGAAACCGGGACTTTTTATTCATTCATATCTTGGCGTTTCCGTTTATATTCTGCGGCCATCTTGGCCCAGCCCCTCATTGGGTCCCGATCCGCCTGACCCTGGGGTGATGCGGACATTGGTCCGCATACGGGACACGTCCGGACCGTCACCCCCTGACGGCCGCAGGAAAAGCACCGCCGCATGGCGGAAAGCGGTTCCCGGCACACCACCATCTGGTGGCCCCTCAGCCCGCACCGGCGACACGTCCTTTGCGGGCCCCCGTCCACGGGAGGCGGACGTCTAACTACCCGCTGGTGGTGCTCCCCCAGGGGGACAGGGCCCGGCCTCTGGAGGGTCTCCGATCCCCCTCCCTTAACCGCTGCCCCGCGCCCCCTGCCGGCGACGTAGCCAGCGGTGAAACCGATCGGTGCCAATTCCACCGCCAGCCACCACCGAACCTTCCTGAGCACCCCCAGCGCCCTCTCCACCTCCTCTTTCGGGAGAGGGGGTGGAGAGGCCCCGGTCTCCAGGTTCGGGGCTACCAGGTTCGAGAGAACCCGGCACTCCCGAACCCAGCGCCACAGGTCCTCGCCTCCCGTCGGCGCGAGACCCACACAACGCCCCTCGAAATCCTCCACCAGGAGACGCAGCTGCTGTAGGGGTTCCATCTACAATAACAGAGGAGGTACGGGACTGGTAAGGCTTCAGGTCATCAATTGAAACTTTCCGAACGATACCCCCCTCCCGATCTTTCAGCTCGTAAACCCTAGGGGACAGGACTCGACTGATACGGTATGGCCCCTGAAACTTAGGAGCCAGCTTGGCCGCCACGTTCTGCGACGCTGAGGACAGCACCCGCTGTCGGCGCAGTACTTCATCTCCCACTTTGAAGGTGGTGGGACTACGATACTTGTTGTATTGCAGAGACTGCCTCCGATAGGCCTCCTCGAGGTCATGTTGTACCTTGTCTCTGAGAGGTTGCAATTGGTCCATTCGGTCCGACCAATCATGGGGGTCGGTGGCCCTCACCTCCCTTTCTCCTGGGGTCCTCCGACCGAACCGGTGAGGCTGCGGCATCCTGCCGAAATTCAAAAACGCGGGACTCGTGTCTATGGAGGAGTGGTAAGCGGTGTTGTACGCGAAACGAAACTCGGCCAAATGCAGGTCCCACTCTCGGTGATCATTCTCCAAGAATGCCACTATCATGGTCTTGAGGACCCGGTTCACCCGTTCCACGGGGTTAGCCTGAGGATGGTAAGGTGGGGTAGTAGTATGGAAAATACCGTACTCGGCCACTACCTGTCGTAAGTTGATGTTGACAAACTCCGTCCCGTTATCTGTCAGGAGCACCTCCGGGACTCCCCACCGGGAAAACACCAGTTCTTCCAAGGCTTCTCGGATTTTCTTTCCCGTCGCCTTCCTTAACGGACAGCACTCCACCCATTTAGTAAATAGGTCCTGGATTACCAGAACGTAGGCAAACCCAGACCGACTGGGCGGAAAGGGTCCCATAATGTCTGCTGCCACGACGGTCCAAGGTTCTTCCACAACCCGACGGCCCATTAATCCCCTCGGTGGTCCCTGTCGGGGCTTCGTACGTTGACAGATGTCACAGTGTTGGACGTATCTAGCGACGTCTCGATACAGGCCAGGCCAGTAATATGAATTTACTATTCTCTTGAAGGTCTTATCCGTCCCAAGATGACCCGCCTGCGGAACATCGTGGTTCTCATAGAGAATAGCTGGTCTCTGGTGTTGCGGGACCACTAGTTTCCAGACGGTGTCCGGCGAGTCGAGACGCGACATTCTCCGTCGCAGGAATAATTTCTCATCCCTGAATTTCCAGTCGTGATAGCGCGCTGGATTCTCTCGTACGTCCTTGACTCGTGCCTCATACCAAGGATCTCTCTCCCCCGTAGGCAACGTGAGTAACATATTGACAGAAGCTTGAGGTGGCAACCCTGCCACGTTAGGCCAGTCATCTTCTTCGGTATCGTCTCCAGAAGGAGTAGATTCAAACATTCGGGACAGAGCATCGGGCAATTGATTTTGTGAGCCCCTCCGATGTAACACATCGAAGTCTGAATTCATCAGTTTCCATGTCCATCGGGCTACTCTCCCCTTAGGTTCCTTCTGGGACAGCAACCACTTCAAACTCGCGTGATCGGTGATAACTGTGAAACGATACCCATTCAGATAGGGTTTAAATTTTTCGACTGACCATAGGATCGCCAGGCACTCCAACTCCCGTACGTCGTAGTTACGTTCCGCACTGGTCAAGCTACGGCTCGCGTAGGCAATTGGATGTTCTGCCCCATCGGGTTCTTGAGTGAGCACCGCTCCCAACCCGGTTAAGCTTGCGTCCGTCTGCAGCGTGAACCTTTTAGTATAGTCGGGGCGCGCCAATACCGGCGCCTCAGTTAATGCTTTCTTAAGATGGTCGAAAGCTCTCTGTTGCTCCTCGCCCCAGAACCATCCTTGTCGCTTACGTGTGAGCTTGGTGATAGGCTCCGCTACTTTCGCGTACTCGGGAATAAATCGTCGGTACCATGAAGTAGCTCCCAGGAACCGTCGGACTTGTTTAACCGTCCTCGGGGCTGGAATCTCCAGGATGGCTGATGTTTTATCCGGATCGACCAACATACCCTCGCGGTTTATCAAGAAGCCTAAGTACTTCAATTCTTTTCGACAGAATTCACATTTCTCGGGGTTGATCAGCAACCCCGCCGCCATGATCTTCTCGAAGACCCGTCTCAGCCATTCCAGATGTTCCTCAAACGTGTCGGTGGCAATGACGATATCGTCCAGATAGGCAAACGCGTGAGGTTGCATATCGGGACTAATAACCCGGTCTAATAACCTCTGAAATGTAGCGGGAGCGGTGGTCAGCCCGTACGGCATCCTCTTGAACTGGAACAGCCCCCTATGGGGAACTGTAAACGCCGTGATTTCTCGAGACTCCCGGTCCAGCGGGATCTGATGGAAGGCCTGACTCAGGTCTAGTGTAGAAATGTACTTGGCCGACCTTAAGCAATCCAATATATGGCTCATGTACGGCATTGGGTAGGCGTCTTTTTTCGAGACCTCGTTCACCTTACGGAAATCCAAGCAGAACCGGAAGGTGCCATTCGGTTTCGCCGCCATTACGATAGGGGTGCTCCATTCGCTGGTAGAAGGCTCGATGACATCTGCCTCCAGCATACGGTCCACTTCCTGATCCATTGCTTCCCTCATAACGGGAGTGAATGGATACCATCGTTGTTTGATGGGTCTGGCATTACCAACATCGATATGGTGGACTACCAGATTAGTGACCCCGGGAGCTGATCTCAATTTCGGAACTTGGATGGATAGGAATTCCTCCAAGCGAACGGTTTCGGCCTCCGTCAGGTCCGTAATTGGCATCATGGTGTTATCATCCTCTATTACCTCCACCTGCTCGAAGTTGAATTCTGTGGCTTCCCCGCTGAAAAACCATTTGCGTCTCCTAAGATCGACTCCAATCCCTAGTAGGAAAAGAGAGTCGAGCCCCAATAGCAACGGGACTGGAAGATCGGGATAAACTCTTGCCGTGAGCTTACTCCCACGACCCTTCAACGTTACGTCGAACTCCACCTCCTCAGTGCAAGTGATCTGCTGCCCGTTTGCAATAGTACTATGACGCTCCGGTGTTGGCCGGCGAGAGTACCCCAGCCTGTCCATCGCCAACAGTCCCTCTGCGCTAATGTACGAGCTGGTTGCCCCGCAGTCCACCAACGCGGGTAGCGGTCGCCCATAAATCTCAAGGCCAATAACTAGTACCTGTCGTGTCTGGCGGTGATCTCCGACCGGACTACATAGGTATTCCGGGACGGTCACTGTAGGTAACCTTACTGGGGAATTTCTATGAATCGAGGAAGTCGTCTCTCCCCTCAACGGCGACTCCCATATGCGTTTCCCGTGCAGTTGTGGGCTGTTCGGGTGGTCTCGCCCTCTTTACCACATCGGTAGCAACGAACTGCCTTCCGTACCGCACATCCTTTTGCAAAGTGGCCCGCGATCCCGCAGTTGTGACAAATGATCGGCCTGTCGTAAGGTTGAATGCCTGTTGCCGACCCCTGGTTATCCCTCGGTACGGCCGGTTCCTGCAGGAATGGGTTGGTGCTGGTGGCAGTGACCTCTGGTACTGGAGCCCTCTCCGGCCGTATAGCTGGTCGGGACGGCCGTGGTACATACTGGCCCCGGTAACCCCCTGCCGAGCCTCCTCTTGGCTGACTCACAAAGTTGGCCTGGTGAGGCGAGGCGGATGTAAAATTCCTCGACTGCCCACTCACAAAAGGGTTGATGAACCCCCGGGAAGTCAGGTCCTCGCCTGTGGGTGTTGGCCTCGGGTCCACCATTCCAAAGGTGACTCGGTTCTTTGCCCTTACCGGAGGATGATACGCAAACTCCGGGAGCATCGACCTCTCAGGAGCTGGAGGTGCATGATATGCGCTGGCAGCCGAGTAGCTACACTCCACTCGGATGGCCGTTCTTTCCAAACCCTTTAAGTCCATGGTGTCGGTGAGGGTTATCGCTACCTGGAGTCTTGGCAGCAGGTTTCGAAAGGTGATCTTCACCTGTTCCTCTGTCGAGAACGGTGGAACGACCCTAATGAACAGGTTCCACATGCATGTGAAAAAATCTGCCACCCGTTCCTCAGTTCCCTGTGTTCGTGTTCGAATTTGCTCACGTAGCGAGAATTGGAAATCCGGATCCCCAAAACGCTGTTGAAAGGCCTCCTTGCATTGTTCCCATGAAGACCACCGGGAACGTTCCAACTTAACCCAGTGATATGCTATCCCCTTGACAAACAAGGGTAGGCAATTCATCATATCCTGGTCCGTAATGGCTACCAGGCCTCGACTATCCTCAACGCGTGCCAGAAATTCATCAACCTCCTCGTCTGGTTTTCCGGAAAACGAAACATTCCACTTTCTCAAAATGTCACATGCGGTGATTGCCGATGTCGAATGACGGGAATGCGGATGGTTCGTTCTGACCGGGGACGAATGATGGAAAGGATTCGTAATCATTGCGTGATCCTGTTCAACGGGTGCCGATGGGAAGGCATCATTCGGTGGCGGGGGGTTGTCTTCCTCCTGTACCGTGACTAACCCGGTGGCGGAATCGTCGGGATTCGCTAATAACCCCGAAAAGTACAGTCTCTCCCGCATAGCTGCGGACGTACCCCCTATCGGCAACCCCCTAGAGGCCAGTTCAGCCTTAACCTCATCCTCTGTAAGCGAGGCTATTTCCCCGGGAGTCCTCGACAGAACCATTTTTAACTCGCGCGAAAAAGGACGGAAAATAAATAAATCCGTTGAATAAATAAATAAATTAAATAAATAAATAAGTTAAATAAATAAATCAATGGAATAAACAAATAATTAAATTAATTAATAAGTTAAATAAATAAATAAATAGATAAATAAATAAATGGACACGTCAATAAATAAATAATTTCAATTAATCGATTGATTAAGAAAACTAAACAACTTAAGTGAGGGAAACTCATTAAATAAACAAACAAATAGATAAAAGAAAAACTTTTGAACCCATCCGGAAAGGTCACTCGAAAAAAATTAAACCGGTTATTTCCCTCTTCCCCGGATACGAGCTGAAGGATCGTGGTTCGCTCACCAATGGTAACTCCTGTGGAAGGGGAGAACGGAATAACACAAAACGAAAACAAATAATCCCCGTAAGGAGAGAAAAAAAAAATAATAACAAATAAATAAATAAATAAATAACTAGAGGTAATAAATAAACAAATGAATAAACAAAAATAGCTGAATTAACTAAATAAACAAATATCCTATCCTAATAAAACACAAAGATAAACGAACAAAATGTAAATTAGCGAAATAAGGAGTAAGAACAAAAAAAAAGATGACTGAATAAAGCAATAAAACCAATAATAATTAAAAAAAGTAAAACAAAAGGAAAAACAAATAAACGACTAAATCACGAAAGGAGATCAATTAATTAACAAATAGTCCGGACGGGATAACCAATTCAAAGCAAAATTGTATAATAACAAAAATTATAGAAAGTAATAATAAACAAAGAATAAACAAAAGAACAAAAATTAAAAAAAAAAAAAAAGGATAGGACAGTTGAATAAATAAAACAAATAAATAAATAAATAAACCAATGACTATTGCTTAACTAAATCAATCAGTCGGAAACACAAAAAAAAACAAACGAGATTAACAAACAAAAGAACCAAAAGAGCAATAACGAGGAGCGGCGAGTCCCTTCAAGATCGTGATAGAAGGCTAACCAGGGAAAAGGATGAATTAGAAAAAAATTTTATATCCACGTAGCGGGACGAGGCCCGGTCTACGATTTGTTCAAAAAAAAAATAATAATAATATTGAAAGATAAGAATAATAATAAAATCAATTGCAAAAAAAAATATAATAATAAACCAATGTTAATAATAAATGGAATGAAGAAAGAAGGAAAGAATTAAAAAAATGAAATGGAAAATATATATAACCAAGGTAATAATAATAATAATAAAATGATTAATTAAGGAAAGTGATGGTTATAAATGTTATAAATCTTTTAACGCTTGACTGAATCTAGGATCTAATAAGTTATCGAATTATTCCTTTTCTATAGTTGCCGCAGTAGACTCGGGACCCGCAACTTCGCTCGACTCGGTATAAAGCCAAATAATATTTCACAGTATTATAATAAGCGAGAGATAATATTACATTAGCCGGGAGTACCAGTTTCCAACATCGAAGACTGCTACTCACTCGGCGACACACAACAGAAAAAATGTAAACACGGCCGGCCTCGAGCGCGGCACTAGACAATGCGAGCGAGCTTGGCCTACCGTATACCTCACGAAGGCTTGCTACAGTGCTTCGCGGGATAACTGTACTGCCGAATATCACGATGTCAATAATTCCTCAATAAAATAAAACCAGTTAAATTAATTGTAAAAATATCTATCTAAAAAGAACTGCTATTGTTAAATGGTACGATTCATAAATTATAAAAGAGTCTCGAATAATTAAAAGAATGGAAATGGTTAAAGAATAAAATAAAATAAAATAAACTTGAATGAAAAGAAAGTTAATTAAAATTTTTCCAATTAAATAAAAGACTTGACAGTCGGGCCCCACGTTGGGCGCCAAATTTGTAACGTAAATTTGGTCCTCAACGCACCACGTTACCTATGACTGGTCCAAGTTATTTTTCCTTCCTTTTTATTTTCTCTTTTCGAGATGGGCGCCAGGCGCTTTCGCGCCGGAAGGAAAAATACCGAGTTGGATGACCAGTCTCGACCCAGGCCAGCTACAGCTGTTCAAGGCAGAGTGGGTGGTTCGGACTATCAAGTCACCAATTAGTCAAAAATAAAATATGGTCAGTTAGATAAATAGCAAATACATAAATAAAATAATACCAGTAAATAATTTCAACAACAATAGCAGGTACGGGACTTACAAACTTCTTTATTTCTCCAATAAACATCAATTTAGAATTTAACTAAAATGTCCCGTAAAATTATTCTCTCCGGTGTTAACAATTTTCCAAATCCGGTTAGATATCCTAATTTAAATCTCTAATTCGACGGCAGCAGTTATCCCACGCTCTCACTCACTCTCATGCCCGGCATAAGTCGTATAGCCGCTCTCGCTTGCCTCTATTCTCTTATAATATTCCTCGATAAATTTCCAATGCTCGGTGGTCCCTGTTCACGGTCTGCGATACGGCCTATCTCGAGCTAATCCCACATACTTCCAAACAAAACCGAAACCAAAACAACGGGACGTCGAGAGGTCACGTACGCGAAGCGACCCACGGCCTGCTACTACAATTTCGAATAATGTATGCCGTGTAAAAGTCAAACCACCGAGTCTTTCTGCGGTCCGTCAGATGCCAAATAATGAATAAATAATGGTTGGTAATTCAATAATAACGAAGAATGATAATAATAATAAAATAATTAATAATAATCTCGATCAATCCCTCGTCGGTTGAATAAAATATGACAAATAACTAACCAATGAAATAATAAATAAATAACCAAATAAATAAAACAATAAACAGACAAAACAATAAATAAATAAAATAATAAATAAATAAATAAATAAATAAAACAGAGAAACGTCAATTGATTTGAATGATGCGCGACGCGGTCTATAACGTGCCAGTCCCTCTTACATCAATTTCACAACGGGACGACGTACTAACGCGCGCACGACCTTCTAAATCGAGACAAAAGAAAACTCAAATTAACTCATCCGAATCAGAGTCTATAATCTGGCCAAAACCGGTGACACGGTCCATTCCGTTCAGATCCCACACATAACCAATTAACAAATTCAAAACACTCCGGGATAACGGCCCAACGCGCGCACGGTTTAACTATAAAACAATTAATTAATTTAGTGACTTTTCCCCGGTTTCTATACGTTACACGATCTCGCGGTTATATGCTACCGACGCCGCAGTTCCCGATACAAATTAATACTCTGCACGTAGTGTACGAGAGTCGCAGGGGTGACCAATTTCGATAAATAATGTCCAATAAATCGAATGACAGAATAATAAAACAATAGCGAAAGACCGTGGAAGGAAGAAGAGCTCACCGGGACGATGCTGGTGCGAAAATCCTTGAAATCCAGGAGAAAAATCTCGAATATCCTTCAATCCTCTCCTCTCCAGTCGGGATAATATGTCGGAAAGTGTTAATCTTGGGCAAGCTGACTTAGGGCCCCACCAGGAAGCGATCGTCTCCTTGGTCTGTCCGGTCGTATCGTAACAGCCATGAAGCGGGACAGAGATATGCTAGTACTAGACGCAACGTCCTGCTCGCTCGACAGTCCCCGGGAAAAAGCCTCGAGGTCCGTTCGGCACGCGTGCCCGTGAACTATGGCCCCCCCTTAACCCGCTAGACTCGGTTAATTGGGGGAACCTGCCTCGCCCGCTGACCGCGACTAGCGCCTTAGCTGGACAACGCCTAAATTAACCACCGGCAGTGCCGAGAGTAGCTGATAGCCGACGATGGATAACAGGGTATCCTTGGTAGAGGTACGTTGAGCGGGACAGTATCTTCCAACCGGGAGAGGTGTAAAATATCGGCGAATGTAAAATATCGAATCCCGCAGTCAGCCATCTATGGATACGGCGTGGTCATCCTCCTCCTCCCTCCATCCCTCGGTCGTATCGGACGTGTTATATATATATATAAAAAAATACAACAAAAAAAAATAAAAATAAAGAATAGATAAAATACGGAAATCACCCCCTGCAGCCCTGGGCGATCGTGCTGGTAGCCGTTGAGCGAGGAGGACGCAGCTCGAGTATTCTGCCACGTTACAGCATATAATTCGTGTAACGTAAGAATTACAAACTTATATTTGCTTCTAGTCCTCGAATCCGTCGACTGCACCCGGGAACCGCCGACGCATTTCGTAAACCAACTCGATTGTCGGCGGTCTCGGCACAGTGAATCGTGCAAAGCGAAAAACGTTTGGGTCCGTCTCGTACCCTGCTTTTTCATTTTACTATTATTATCCGCGTAATTTTTTTATTTTTGTCAGCGTAGTTGTATTATTAAAAGCTTACCTGAATCTAC